>JAQPPZ010016864.1:2500000-3750000 GCA_028583015.1 Wollemia nobilis | reverse complement strand
CATAAAAAATTCAAGTGTTTGTTTTATGAGAAGGATTGATAAGCATCAAATCATTTTCTTCATTATTACCCTTTGCTTATAATATTTTGAGCCACTTTTTTTAATAATATAAAAATATATTGTTAGCACTGCCAGCATTGAAAGAGTTGATAAAAATATTAGATTAATTATTTCAAATCTAAACCACTATGTATATCATGGAGGGCTAGTCCTCCTATTAGTTGTTGGAATTTATGGCTTGATACAAAGAATTGAATTTTAAAAATAAATATCAAAATCATGCCCAAGTATGAAATAATATTTATGTTTTAAAAATGAATAGTTGTAGGAACCCATATGTAGATTTGGGAATCCCTATGCTTGTTTGGTTGTTGATTCAACTCTTGAAATGATGGAATAGCCTATGATGGATTTGGATTTGATTGAGATGAAGGAGCTCATTCCGCCTTCACCAAAACTAGGTTTCTTGAAAACAATTGAGTCCCTAAGCCCTTTAACTTGTGGAAAAATTAAAAGTAATGCTGGAAAACCCTTGTTGGATGCTCACTCAACTTCGATTTCTAAAGTTTGAGTAGGGAGACATCAAAAATGATTTTTGATATCCCTTTCCAACCGATGATTTTTGTGGAAAATTTTATTCAAATTCAAAATTTTAGTTTATCCGCTAGGAGGGATAGTGGCATTTATAACCAAGTTTTAAATGTTCTTTACGACTCTTTAATTTCTATCTAGTTGGATTTCAGTAGTAGTCATTCTAGTTCTGATGTTGGATTTAAAATTTGAGTTAATTTTTTTATATATCTCCACTTTTTAGCACCTAAGTGGGAAGTGCATTTGGCAGTACCTCTTTGGAATCTATGTCAAGTCCTCGAGAGATCCTATGCCTCCTAGGGTGATTATATTTTTTTATTGGTGCTTGTACCTCTTTTATTGTGATGGGTTGCCTATTTTATTTCTTCAAGCTAATATTTTGTTTCCTTCTTGTTAAAGGAAAGGACTTGAGCTAATGGGTAGTTGAGTGGTATGGATGTGTTATCTGTTCTGGGATATTATCTCTTTTGGTTTTATGGGTGCTACGGGTTATTGAGGGCTAACTCTAGGTAGGAAAACTTTATGAGTAATGTTTAAATTCTAATGTAAAATGTTGTGGGGCCCTTTTCAAAATCCTCTTCTCAATCTAATAAAAAAATATGGAATCATATGTATACCTCTCTTGTAATATGCTTACTAACATAGTCTTCAACATGGGAAGTCTTATGTTTAGAATCCTCTTGGTTAGAAGATGTAAATATACATGGAAGGTTCAAATATGATAATGGAGTTAACACAAAATACATGCTTCAAACAATAGTAAAATGAAAATGTCTAGAAATTAATATTTTATAAAAATTAATTTTGATGATTTTTCCAAAGGAAGTCTAGGAATAGTTGATTGAGGTAGTGTTTTTCAAAAAAAATAAGGAAAAATTCTCCTCACTTGTTCATAATAAAATGGAACATCAACTAATAACTATATATATGCTAGGACACTTCTTAAAATGATCAAAATTAGTATTGAAAAAGGATGATTTTTTTTTTAGTTGAAGGGGATTGACAAATTATCATAAGTGTTATTAAAAAAATGAATGCAAGGATTAAATAAAACATAACATTATTGTTCGTGTTCATAAACTATTTTAGGAGGTATTTTCATAGAAATTAGAGTATATTTATAAAAAAAGAATCATATAATAGGTAATTTAACCAAACATGATGGTGATCTTCATCTTGGTGAAATTCAAATTTTAGCAGGTAACTAGCTAAGTGAGATTCTATCTCTTAATGAAAATGATGTCAAGAATTTGATTATGGAAACATAATATTTTGAGGAATATGAAGAATATATTTAATAGAAAAAGAAATGAAAAATATCTTTAAAAAATAGATAAGCTGGATATAGCTCAATTGAATTGACAATAAATATGATATTTTATTTATTTAATAAAACTAGTCCTTAATAGAAGCACCCATTCACGCCTACCACCCACCCCCACACTATTATAATCACAATGATACTATGAATAAAAACTAAAATAATATAAAAAATTGCAATTAAAATTCTTATGTTTTAAGCTTTATATGTAAACTAAGTTTTTCTTGAAATGGTTTTGAATAACTAATCATCCAAAAATATAAAAAATTAAAAATATAGATAAACTACCTATGCTTTTAGGTTTGGTGTTAAAATTAGCTCAAGAAGATAATATATTATTAAATACAAAAGGACATGAAAAGAAATGAGTTAAATACAATTAAATGATTACAACAGATTGCACAAATAAAAAGGTGACGATAAAAATATAACAAATTATAATAATAAATTAGAGAGAATAAATTTAAAAATGCCTAATCAACATCATATACTCACTCACTCTATCCATGTGTGTCTATATATATCTAGAGAAAGCAGTGATTATTCAAACTAGTCACTAAATACATTATAAACAATTAGCATTTCTATGAATGAATTTTGTTCATGCTAGAAGAGAACAACGCCAAATCTAAATTTTTTATAACTATTCTAATATGTAGATTGAAAGTAAATATTAAAATATTACTAAGATTGTATTTATGGTCTAAATTTAATTTACTATAAAGTGCTAGAAGTTTCTTTTAGTTCAATGTTTGAACTCTTCAAGGGACATACACGTTTTAGAAATGTCTAGAACATAGTTTCACTTTTGATTGCATCAACAAGCGCGCACAAAATTTCATATATATCTTTCTTATTTATTAAAATTAAAATTCAAAACTCTAGTTGAACATTAGTTACACTAAACTCAATGGATGCCAATTATGTTAAACATAACTAAGCAATGTGTGCAATTTGACGAATTTAATAGTTATCCTCAGAGTAAATCTTTCTTTCAAAAAAACATACAACTTTATGGACCTTTCAACACGCATCTAGATATTATTGATAGATTTTATCAACTTTTTAATATGATTCAATATTTTTAGAAAGCAGAAGATAGTTAACAATCATAAGTAATTACTTCTTTTTCTTCTTTGAAGACTTCAAAATATATCACAAAATACATGTCTATAATTTTTTCTCTCGTGTATTGCAGTAAGATATAACTATAGAAAAATATTAGCTTCTAATCTTATGTATATTCAGTTACGGATGTTTTATTCCTAATCCACTTTATTTTTTTTTTTAATTGATGAATAGTACTAACACAAAAATATTGTAATGTTGGATATAATATAATCTAGTTTTTTTTTAAGTTACAACATGAAGTTTTAATAATTTGTTATAACTTTTATTTTCTCATCTAAATACATTATATAAAATAGTTTTAGTAACAAGAATGACGTTTCACATGATATAATTTTTAATATCTTTTAAAAAAGATAAAATGATTTATTAAGTTTAAATATTGAGCAGTTTGAATATTGAGCTTTTTAAACAATTAGAATGCTGGATTAGTAAAATAAAATTTTAAATATAAAAATATTTTTTATTATTTTCTTACAAATTTATTTAGATTATTTTCCATGCTTTACACATGATAAGTTATTAAACATACACTTTGAAAAAGGTGCCTACAAGTAAAAGGTTAACTTAAAAAACATATGCAATCCACAAGAAGAAAAACAAGTCATTTTGAGTGTCCTAAATATCCTCCACATTAGCAAACAAAACAACAATAATTACCTATGAAGAGATAGACAGGATGTGCTTGTCAAGGTAGAGTAAAGATGACCAAAGTAATAAATGAATGAATACGTACGATGGTAGTGTACTTATGTCTAAGTGCACTAGAGAAAAAAGATGATTTGAAAAACTTTCACCGACATTCTAAGTGGCTATTAGTGGCCACAAAAAAAAATATAACTAAATGGATTGCATCCCAAAATTAAAATATATGGTGAGATAGTGTTTGGAAACTAGTTTCTTTGATGCTATCATTGTCTTAATATTCTTGCAAGAAACAAAGCTGAGGGAATGAATAATGTGATAACCATGGTAGAAAATAACTTATAAACTTTATTTTATCCAATTTGATGGTCGATGATGATGATATGTGCTACTATATTAATAATATACACAATAATAACCCATTATTCCTTCTCTAGGATGGGCATGATGATCATATATTCAATTAACAAGTCTTATAACATCCTTACCTATCATGCATGGATATAACACTTATATAGATATTAAAAGTACCTATCCTGAATGATTTAGAATAAAACTATCTATTATAATGCAACTAAAAGAGTGGGTTAAAAGAGGTGATATAATACTTATCCTCAAAACTATTTTTTTTTATGACTTAATCAAGTAAAAACTTTGCAAAAAATTATACGTATTCATTAACAAGAGGTCAATAAGATAAAATGTGATTATTATGTATTTATTAAAATAAATAAGATAAATTCCTTGTATGTATATGACTTGGTTATTATGAGTGGCATCGAGTTAATTTTGATATCAAGGAAAAATGATAAATACTTGTAATATCATTTACCTTTAATTGCTATATTTTTCCTTATTATAAAAGTGTTTTTATATTTGTCTTTTAGTCTAAAAATAAATTTTATCTTTTAAATAATTTCAATATGGAAGGTTGAAATTTATGAACGGATGCATGTAACCATGGCATCAAATTTGTTAAATATTATTATTCTACTAAAGTTATTGGTACATTATGTAGGTATTTTGTTACGTATCTTATTTATTTATCTAACAATAAATTTTATATTATCTTAGTAGTTAATTTGAGTTTTAAATTTATTTTAAAGCAAGGTTTACATGCAATGTATAACAAAAATAAACTTAGATAACCTTCAAATTACATTTACACTATTTGAAATTTCAGAACTATATTAAATCTAATTATATTAATAAAAAACACAATTATGACTCTTTCATAGGAGAAGAAATTGCATTTTTCAATATTTATGGAATCCTTATACCATATTTTTTATGGGAGTGATTTACATCGTTATCTTATGTTACTAATCCATCCAAAATAGCTCAATTTTTATCGATAAAAATATTTTTTCAACATTGTTGTCACTGTCATCAAGAAGAACCATGACACCATAAAAGCCATTCATGCTTCTATGCAATAGTAACAATAGTCTACAAAATAATGTTGAACTCTTTGGAGGAGAAGCTTGGTAATGGATTAATAAAAAGTCATAATAGACAATTGCATTCCTTTTTATGTTAATTATTTTACATTTAAATTGTTTTTTTTGTGATAGCAAGGATTAGAGGAGATCAAAAAATAAATAAAGAAAATGTTGAAAAAAAAAAAAAATTTCCAAAAACCAAGGTGCTTTTAGAAATTTTTGGAGTTGAGATCATGGAGTTATCATTTTCACTAAAAAGTATGACATTGATGCTCAAGAATGGTGGATGAAGTTTAAATCTCTATATTATAGTGATTATTTTTGGGAATGCCAACTTTTCTATGTTTTAAGAGAAAAATATTATGATTGATGGGCAATTTTTGCTAAAGAAAATAATTTCAAGTAGGATGAAATAGAGCATGCATTATTTAGTTCGTACAACCCATATAAAAATATATCTAGTTTTAAAGTCACCATCAAAGGATATGAAGAAGAAATAAAAATGCTTAAGAGGGAATTGAAAAATGGAAGAAAAAATAAAGATGCTAATATGCAAGTTCATGGTGGCATATAAGGAGAAGCTTAAGAAGAAATTATCCAAGGAGAAGCAATAAAAAGTTACAATAGTAGCAACAATATAGTCCATGGAAGAAGCAACAAAAAAGTCCAAGGAAGCCTTGTTACGAGTGCTGAAAAATGCACCAAAAGAAAGGTATAAGAGAAAAGATTGTGAAGAAAAATTTAAAATAAAAAATAAATTGTTGAAGAATCAAAGGAAACATAATGTCAAGTTAGGGTTACAACATATCGACACCCACACTACACTACCCTGAGTAACAACAATCTTGGAGGTATGAATTAAAACACGCATCACTTATGATAGTGTTTGGTAGAAAAAGCATAATGTTTATGGATTTCAAAGGGGTGTAGTAGAATTAAGGAACAACATGACCAATCATTCAAAAATATTCAAAAATATCATTCGAAAATATCATAGCAAAGCAACAAAAGCATGGAGCCAATAAAGTAGTTATGGATATTCAAGTGGAATAATGACAGATTTACATCACCAAAAGCCACCACTAATCAATATTTCACTTGGATGAATGGATGAACAAGATTGGAATTTTTCAAGAAAAATTATGCTAAATATTTTTACTTATAAAAAAAATTTAAAGAAGTTTTAAAAAATGAATATAAAAAATTCAGACTTTTTATAAAAAAAAGGAAGTATAATATCTTAATTGAAATAAAAATTGAATATATTTATAAACTCTCAAACTTTAAAAAAATAATAATAATTTAAAATAAAAAATCCAAATACAATTTTTTAAATAAAAAAATTATTTATATATATAATAAAAATTCAAATTTTACCTCATTAAAACTTATAAAACACAAACTCATCCAATTACCACGAATACACCTTATAAGTCAACAATAAAGACAAATGAAATATTAGCTCTTTAATGAGTCAACTATGAGGGCACTATTTTAATTTAAACAAAATGTGAAAATCTATGTTTGTTGAAGTTGACTATAAATTATGAAGTTATTTTTTCTAACCTAAAGAATAGGTTAAAAATTTGACTTTTCATCAATAACTTTTACTTGTCAACACTATTTTTTATAACATATTTATTACAAGATCTCTTACATATGTAAATAGGAATACATGAACTTGACCGTGACTTCCAACTATTATTTTGCTTTTCATTAAAACTTGTATGTGAGCCACATTTCATGGTGGCCATTGGCCATTGCCTTGTGATTTCTCTTATTTGGTTAGAATTGTACCCTTATAATGGTAAACTTAAACCAAAGAGCAACCATGTTGGCAAGTAAGGGTTTTCCGTTGATACTTGAGGTCAAGGTCTCCTCAGTTGGTTACAAGACATCTCGGAGTACGGCAATTCGATTGGCCTATTGGTTGCAAGATATCTTGCTGAACGGCCTTGTCTACAAATTTCTTGGCCATTTTCATGCAATATATATTTATATAAATAAATATATAAAATACAGTACGTCTATCAACAAGAACGTAAGTTAACCTCATACAATTTTTATTGAAAATGACATTTGTTTGGTCCGTGGGTCTAGGTGGATTGGTAAGTTGGGGCGTTTACCAAGAGGAGACCTAGGTTCCAATCCCACGAGCTTGCCCATGCACAGACAGTAGCCCAGATCCGATTTCTCTGAGTGGTGCGCCAGATTGATGACGACGGTGCAACCCTTGTGCGTTCGGTGGTCCCCATCTCACGTCGGATAGCGTTCGGTGGTCCCCATCTCACGCCGGGTTACCATGTACCGAGACAGTGGAAGTCCTGTAGCGTTCGGTGGTCCCCATCTCACGCCGGGTTACCATGTACCGAGACAGTGGAAGTCCTGGGAGCCTTCGTAGATAGTTCGAACCCTACCAGATGTACTGGTAGGGAAGCCTTCGTAGATAGTTTGAACCCTACCAACTGTACTGGTAGTTACTAAAAATCGTGATTGTAACCATTACTTCTATATATAAAAAAAAAAATGACATTCGTTTGTTCCACCTTGGCAGATGAATTTCTAACGCATTTCTCACTTTCTTAATGCAACATATGTTCATTCAACTTGTCCCACAATATCGTTCACGCATATAATGGACATGGACCGTGCATGGCATGATCGTGCCGAATTGATGGTCATACCATGTAGGAGCTTCTTTCCGCATGCGAGGTATCTCGCGTGAGTCTGTCTTGTCTATAAGCTATTTGCCTAAATCAAATATTTTTCAAGTGGAGCACAATCTAATTATGTGGAAAGGCCAATCAATCAAAATTAAGACCTGTGAAAGATATTCCTGGACCTGATGCTGGCCATACTTTCTGACGACCTTGTTTATAAAAGCTTTCACATCAGACTATGCACATTATTATTAATTGGACAGACTTGCATATAGCCCCAAAGCAGCCATAAACAACAATAATATTAAATAAAAAGATTCAATCAATGAAAAAATAAAATTAAAAATAATGATGCGAACCTTTATCGTGAATATGACGCCCCCGTTAATTCTCATTTACCCGTGGTTAGTTGTGGACAATATTGTAGTATAAAAACAGAGATGAATTTTGATTGATTTGTTAGCCATAAATATATATTTGCTTCTTTTCTCGTATTATTCTATGAGTTGCTGCGACTCTTGTCAATATATAACATTTGTCAATATATGATAAAAAAATTCTTATTATTAGTTGAAAAATTTTCCACTGAGATGCATTCTTTGTTAATGAAGTCTACAATTTCATTGAAATGCATTCTTTGTTAATAAGTCCACAAGTCCTTATATCCTTGAAAGGAGAGTTTTATTAACAATAATTATAAATTTAAAGGAATAAGTTAGTTAATAGTAGTTAAATATTTGATAAATTATTTTATTAGTTGAATTTTTTTATTAACTTTATTTTAAAAAACAGATTAAAATTTCTTACGCAAACTAATACATCTATAAAAATTCTTATGTTACACTCAACAATATTATTTATAAGTTTCCTCCTTCATTGCTCCTGATGGCCCTCATCTTTATAAAATAATCTATATCTTCTCTCGCACGTTCATACCAAACCATGATATCACGTCACTTTTATGGTCTTTGCAAATCCCTCTCATTTTAGTTGGACTACTTAGTTCTAATATAAAGATAAAAATTGTTGTTATAAAAATATTATTTAATGATTTTATATTTTTTAATATATTATAAAAAATTATTTGATATTTATTTAATATATAAATAAAAATATTTTTAAAACTTTATAATACATATAAAAATATTATATATATATATATATATATATATATATATATATTTTTTTTTTTTTTAAATTTTATTTAAAAATATATATGAAAAATAGAATGGCAAATCATACCCAGGTGTTGTAGGTGAGTTGGAGAGGAGAGGGCAATCCTCCAAGGGAGGTCCCAGGTTCAAATCTTCACCCTACCAAAAAAGTTGAATTGGGTATCCAAAATCCAATTGATAATGTTGGTGCGGGCAGAGTCCGGTGCGACTCCCGAGTGACTTTGACGGTGTAGAACCCCCTGTTCATGGTCTCTCAGACAAACGCGGCTCCGCAAAGGGTTTGCTTAAAAAAATAAAATGGTAAATCATATGAATTTTTTTTATTGATTGATTGGAGGAAGAAGTTTAAAAGGGATCCCAACCTTTTACAGAGAGAAAAACCCCACTACAAATAGACTAGGTGTTCCACACACGAGACACAAAAAAAAGATCAACCAAACAAATGATATTGGGACCCACACAAGAGTCACCAAGGACGAAAAGAAAAAAATTAAAAAAGAGATTCCCGTCTAAAAAGAAGAATCCCTCTCAAATAAAAATTTGAAATTTTACTTCTTCGAGGGATCTCTCCAACATGTCCAACACGGACCACTCTCGATCTTGGTCCCAACTAACTTCGAAAAATTTCCTTCTATGATGGATCTTCCTAAGTATGTCCAACTAGAGGGAAAACCAAAGAAGCAAGCTCACACAAACCTGAAGCTAAAAACCTGCTTTTTGAAAATGCATCGAAGCTGGAAATAAAAGGTCTGTCTGGCCTTTAAAGGAGAAAAGGGAGTCATCCTGGCCCTTGATGAAACTCCTTGGATACAGGAAATCAAGGATGCATTCAGGACAAGCTCTACTCTCAAGAAGAGGGACAAGAGATCTTTGTTAGAATATAAGGACCTTCCTAACTCCTAGCAAGATAGAGGAAATGAAAGTGAACTGAGAAGGACCTGAAGAAGGCACAAAATAAGAGCACCTTGGAGAAGGTCCTAAAGAGCCGAGAAACCTGAAGGGGACCCTCCTTACCTTTGAAACAAAAAAACTAAAGCTCAACCCTTTGAAAATGCATGATATCATCTCTGAAAAGCATAGGGCTAGCAGTCAGAGCACCGCCAAGAGAATCTTGAAGGGATTTCTAGAAAAAACCATCCAAAAATAAGAAAAAAAGGGTGTTCCCTACCAAAAGGCCTATAAAAACCATTGAAAGCGGTAGAAGACAAAACAAAGGCTCTACTAAAACCTAAGGAAAAAGCTTCCAAAGAAACCAACCAACAATCAACAAAAAAAACTCAAAAAAAACTTCAATTCCAATAAACTCAAATCAAACTACAATTAAAACATATATATATATAAATAAATAAGAGAGCCTCTCCAACAACCCAAAAACCCCAGCATCTGCTCTCTCTCGCTTCTACTTCTACTTCTACCTCTCCCTCTCTACACGCTCGCACCACTCTTTCCATCACTACCAAATCTTATGAATTTAAATAATTAAATATATATATTAAAAATAAAGTATTAAATTATATAAATTTAAATATTTAAAAATATATATTTTAAAAGCCGAACACTTATAATCGAGGTTTATTATATAAAATATTTATAAAACTTTATAAAATATTATTAAAATTTATTAAAATATTACAATAATATTGTCTTATAGGACATTTTTTTAACATTTTTATTATCTTAATAGTATTTACTCAAGGAAGATGAATAGGTCTAATGTGGTGATTTATTATTTATTTAGATTTAAAAGACACCAAAAGAAATAAAAAATGATATTTAACTATAAAGTCCTGGATGTAAAATTTACGGACCACATAGACATGGATGCATACTTTGCTTAGATTTAAATGAAAATAAAAAGTTTGCGAAAGAGTGACATTCCGTTGCTTCAAAGCCATCGCATTATGAGTGAAAGGTTATATTTTATGGTCATTTGCTTAAGCTTTTTCACAAATTATTAGATTATGAATATGTTTTTTCCAACAATCCTGTATATGTATATGATTTGATCTTTATTTGAACTTGAGTTTTTTAATAATGATTTATTATATTTTTTTTGGTAAAAGAAAATAAATTTTAAGCTATGGGCAAGCATAAAAGAAACCTTTTATAAAAAGAATTGAAGATTGAAGGGGTAAAGCTATCCATAAATTCAAAATTTTGTTAGTCTCCACCAAAAGATGAAGAGTGAAAGTTCAAACATAATGTCCCAAGGCAAAAAGTCCTAAAGTTGCTATGTCAAGTCGTCTTGATTTCAAGTAATGAAGACTTCCAAAGAAGAAAACACTGGCTCCTTGAAAGTCAAAATTGATGAGGTGGGAAATATTCAAGGAGTATTGTTCTTTTGTATAAAAGAATATCTAATATCTTCATGAAGGGACAACAACAACATGGAAGCCATAGCAGAAGTAAATTGAAGATCCAAAATATTAAATGAAGAAATCTTCTATGCCCCGATGATGGAAATTCTCAAAAATGAGTATATGGCAATAAAGACTATAGTTGCTCATCCGAGGGCTAATGATCATTTGATGTTCATGACTCCAAATCTAGAGAACCTCAAAGGGATTGATAGTTTAGAAAAGACATGATCAAACATGAGAAGCAACAACTAGTTTGAAATATCTATATGAGTTTTAGGAGGGAAACCCTCTCCCTTGTAATCTATAAATAGATGTAGTTTTAGTTTTGTAAAGGATCAAAAAGTTTCATTTGTATCCTCTTGTATGCTTTTATTTCATTTATTTCTATAAAGCAGTTGGCTCCTAAGCAACTTCTGGGCAAATCAAACTCCTAAGGATCTAGCCTTGTAAAAACTCTTGAAGGCTCTTGATTGAGTTGATCCTTGTGCTCTTGGTTGCAAACCTACTATCACTCCTCTTAAGGCACATTTGTTCTGATGGAGACAATTGTAGGTGTTTCAAAATAATTACCAAAAAGAAACTACTATATTCCACAAAAACTATATAATCTTATTATAATCCTTAATTTATTTGTTTCTAAAATTATATAACTTTGTTAACACATTCATATAGTTTATTAATACATTTTTTAAAGAGCGTGTAGCATTATTAGTAAGAATTTAGATTTTTTTTCCTTTTAAATAAATGTTACATTATAATTTTATGGTGAATTTTAATCTATTTCATCATCTAAAAAATATGATGTCTTAATTAAAAGTTGTATAGTTATTTTATCATAATTATTGAACTTCTTTAAAAATTAAGATGGATATTGTATATAGTAACTAATATATTTGGAGAAAATAATTCCACATTATTTTAAGACTTTTCATCCTAATGATATATTGTTATTAAGAAATTAAAAAATTTGATGGTATTTCTTGGATTTTTGAGAGACATCCTTTATTTAATATGATGTATTGAATTTTTTTATGGAGAGAAAAAAAATCTATAGATTCTTTTAGTGATGGTAAGTATTTTTGATCTTTTATATTATTTTATAAGAATGTTTCAAAAAATATTATAATTTGGAAGAATTGTTTTAGTATGGTATAACTATTAAGAAGTAATAATATATTGTTTATATATCATGTGTTATAGATATTTCAAAAATATTTAAAAATCTATTAATATTGTCATGTAGACACACATATGTGTTGTCATAGATATTTTAAAACCCTTGAATTATGTGCTGTCATAGATATTTTAAAACCCTTGAATAAATCTATATAACATTTGAATTAAGAGAATGAAATCAACAAATGGATTATAAAAAAGCATTGTATTATTATGAGGTGGAAAAATTGGGAATATTTTGCATGGTTAAAACTAGGACTTACATAAATATATATATATATATATATATATATATATATATATATATATATATATATATATATATATATATATATGAGGAATCTTATTGTGTCACTAATTCATACATGAGGAAGTTTGTTTTGACATCTAGTATGCAATTCTCTAAATATATGTTATGTTAACATCTTCAAGTGATACATTGTATTTAATTATAATATACATGTCATGAGATATGTAAGTCAAAGTTACATGTCACTTTAGATTCCCAAGTATAGGGATTTTACGATACTTAGGATTACACAACTGAGAATGTAAGAATCTATAATGTAAAGCCTATAACTATTTATTCCTCGTGCTTATAAATAAATTGATGTAATTGTTGTATGACATATGAGATATGTAAGGTTGTAAATGATTAGGTAAAATTGTAATATTCATTCTTTGAAATCAAGGATGATTTGGTATTGCTTTTTTACAATGTTACATAACAAAAATTTAAATATTTTACCTTCCTATTTAATTCATGAAGAGATTTTTTTCTTTTGTTGTTTCTTCTTAAAAAATTATCTCATATTTTAGTGATTGTCTGTTCTATGTATAACATTAGACAACATTAGTTAAGATTTTTATTTTATATGTCACATGGCATTGGATTCAATTTACTTATCATACATTAGTTATAGAGTAATATTAAGAAAATTTTATTGACAGTTTAGATTATATATTACTATTTTTGTTTGTCTTAAATTATTTACTTTTCACATCTTTGTCAAATTCTCTTACTAATTTTATGAGTTTGTTTTTGTCACCTCGTTGGATTATTCTCCACTAAACTTATTCAATATGAACTAAAAATTTGATTGTAATAATGATATAGTCCTTTCTCATGCTAATCACATTGCTCCCAATTGTTTGACTTATTATAGTTATCCTTCATATCTCCTCTTTGTTTTTTTAGTTTAAAATTTCAAAGAGATTTACCCAAAATGTTGACATTAGATTCAATTGGTACCTCATGTTCATATTAATTTCAAATTTGATCCTTATATTGATCAATGAATAAAATCTCTTATTTTATCCTCTATCAAAAACCTAGTGTCATGATCGTCCCATCTCGACAATATTTTTAAATTAAATATTTATGAATTTGTGCGTAACCATAATTGACATATTTTATGGTTCTATGAGATTTTGATGATATTTAATATGGTACTAATAGACTTTTCCTTATGGCAAGAATAGACACCTTCGTAAGTGGCCAAAAAGTTGATGGTATACATAGTCAAAATGACCTACATGTGTTATCTATTTTGAGATTTAGATTGTCCTTTCTATTTGATGTGTATTCTCTATATTTGCATGCTACTAATATTAAATTACCTTAGAAAATAAATATGTTAGAAAAGTTTAATATTACTTCATTAAGAATAAAACAAAGAAAACAAATAATAATTGAAATAATGACATAGCTTTTGCTTGGAATTGGAAAATAAACCCAACTTAGCAAAATATAATATTGGACAGTTGTGAGTTTGTTATTTCGAGTGAATTCTTGTTGAGTTCTCTTTAAAATCTTGAGGAAGAAGAATAAATGGATGTTTTTTATGGCCTTTGGGGTATGATCGGAGAACGTGTGAAATAGATAGGACTTGTGGACATTCATTTTGGAAGAAATAGGAAGCATACAAATATCTATACATATGTGAGCATTTGAATCTTCTTTAGAATAAACTTCTTCTAAAAAATAAGGTAATCCTCTATGCAAATATGTTGAATATGGTGTTTCTATTCTGTGTTGAAAGGCGTGAGTTTATTTATTAGTTTAGATGTTTTAAAACTTAGAGTTTAGCCTTTTGTATATCCTTCTTCCTACCTAATTTTTTGTGACTTTGTGAAAAGTGCAGTGGTGTACGTGATAATTTTGGAACATCATAGGATATCTTGAGCTTTAATTTGCAAAGAAACCCTTTCATAAACATCAATAAGAAACTTTGATGTTTTAGTTTGGATTGAGGTGAATGTTATATTGCTATATATATTTTATCTAAATCTTGTAGCATGTAGGAAACATTATAAGGTCTTTGGATGAATCTATTACTAAAGCTTATTGTTGCGATAATAAGGAGTTGAATTTAATGTTAAACTTTATTGAAATGGTTTGCATCCGTGATAAGCTATGTTTTATGAGTGGGCTGTTGTTTCACTTTCTCTTGTGTTAATGCCTAGATGTTTAAGATCATCTGTGTTTAACTATTGCAAGTCCAAACCTACGTAGTTCCACTACGTTATATCTCTACAAATAATGTGTCTCTGTAAGATGATCGTTATATACTTTAAAGTTTGCATGACTGTCAACTTGATCGGAGTTCCTATGAAGACTTTCGTTATGATCATCCAAGGAGAATTAATGTGTTTTAAATATATTAGTAAAGTGTTATATTGAAACTTGACTAAGTCTGAAGAAAACAATGACCATTCCTTTTTTATTAATAATAGTTGTTGTAGATAGTTTTCTAAAAGTTATTTAATTGAAGAAACATTAATACCAATAAAGGTAGGAAATTATTTGATTTCATTATTCCACGATAGATAAGAATAAGTGAGAGGATAATGATAATTTATTTAGTGTGTAAATAAACTAATTTAATATTGTATCTTAGAGTGGACTCCTCCTTTTTCCTCACCCAGACTTAAGTTTTTTTGGAGGTATCTTTTACCTCATGTGATGTAAGGTGTTTGGAAGGAGTAGAATGCTCCAGTTTTCAAAGATAAATAAAGGACGATATTTTTAATGAGCTATCGTATTCTTTGGAGGATGGTTAAAAATGTATCATGTGCATTAAATGAGATGGATTTTTTTGTGGCTCTCATATTGAATGAAGTCTTTATTGATGAGAGTATTGGTTTTGGGCATGTGGATCATCCCTCGCCAACTCCTGAACCCCAAATTTCTGCTCATTGGACCCCTCCTCCTAGTGGTTGGTGTAAAAAAAATTTTGACGGGGCTTCTAAAGGAAACCCATAAGTGGCCAAAGCTAGGGGGTCATTCGTGATAGCAGCGGTAGACTTATTCTTGATTTTACTAAAAATATCAGTGTTCAATATTCCAGTTTGCCAAAGCAAGAGCAGCCTTTTTAGGTGTGTCTTTGATTAGGGACTTGGGAATTTGAAAAGCTATTGTCAAAGGAGATTCTTTAAATGTCATAAACATGATGAAGGGGACCTGTCAGGTAAGTTAGAAGGTGGCTAACCTGATTGATGAGGTCGTAAATATTATTCAATCCATTGACAATATCTTTATTGTGCACGTGTTTAGGAAAGGTAATGCAGTGGTGCACTTGATGGTAAATTTGGGTGCTTCTCATCGGAAATATTTTGTTTAGAAAAGGGAATTTCCTTATGATAATATTAATTGTGATAATAATGAGATCCGTTAATTTATATTAGGAGGTTTGCCTTTATTCGCTATAGTGGAGACTATTGTGGTGCAGTCATAGTTGTTGGTCAAAGTGTAGGGTGACAACGAACATTTATTTCTTGGGCCTGGTGAGGTTTGCTTCTTTTCAAATTTTGAATTTTAAATATTGTTTCCCCCTTCCTTGTTGGCCCGGATCTATCCCGAAGCTTCCTTAGCTTCCATTGGAATTTATTTTCCTATCAGTTCCCCCTCCATGTTCCATCTTGTCAGATTTTTTTGTATGCTCTTGGGATGGGGTGCTTGCCTTGTTTTGCAGTTCGATACTGGACTACCTCTTTCATGTATCTTTTTAGGTTTCTTGGGTGGTGTTGGTTACTCCTTTGGAATAGATGTGATGTGATTATATAGGCCATATGGTGGCGTGTGGAGGTTCACGTGGGGTGGGGGTCCTCTTTTGTTAGCCTGGAGAAAAGTAGTGGCACCCGCAAATTGATGCAATTGATAGATAAAAAGTGGGATGAGGTAGAGTCTTCTCCTTTATCAAACCTAGTTTATGTGGAGGTTCTTCCTAGGGATTTTATTAAGGATAAAATAGTGGCTGATGTTTATGCTTCGAGGAAGTCTCTATGAGGAAGAGTGCAATTTTACATAGCCTAAAGTTGATTGATATCAAATAGCGTGTGGTGCGGAGTTCTATGAAAATGGTGATAGATTATGTCGAGGAGGTTGCTCAAATTTTTGGTAAAACTTCCCATGATATTTATTTAATGTTGTAGAACTCTCTCGGTTTTCTCATTGATCATTCTCATTTCTATTTTTCCTTGATGTGTTTTGGTGTGCCTCTTTGTTTCTTTGGTTGCTTTTTGTGGTTTGCTCTTCTGGCTGCCTTAGTGGCAGGGTAATCTATAAAAGGTTGTGGGTTCCCTTTCAAAACCCTCTTTTTTAAATAATATCAAAAAAAAATGCACTAATTTAGTATTTGGAATTTAATCTATTGAAGATTAATGGAAGACATCCTTTGAATTAAAAAAATAACTTACTTTAGGAAAGGATGGATTATTCTAAAAAGAATGAATAATAACTTTTAAATTATATAAATTGTTCTTATATTGGAATATAATATTTTATGGAGATATTTCTTAGAATAATGGTTGTTCAGTTTTTGAAACAAGTTTTCAATTATGAATATTTTAAAAGTAGATAAATGAAATAACCATTTTGGTTCATGCCTTTTAAAATAAAAATAGAAAGAATAATGGAATCCTTTGAAAATTATTTATATTTATCTTTTTGTTGAACTAGAATGAAATTCGTGAATTACATTACTAAGATACTCCTGTGGTATAATAAACCTTAGATGGGTAAGAGATGTAGCTATCCTTTATAATATGAAGTTAAAGTTCTTATGAAATTTTAGTGAAGAATTTGTAGAATTTGTAAAGAGGACTAACCCTAGAATTTGAATAGCTAAGTGGTTTTGTTGGATGAAAGTGTGATTCATTGGAATTGTAAAAATGTTATTTATTTTTAGGAAAAGAGAAATTTGTTGTTGGATCTTATTTGAGAGATATTGTCAATAGAATATTAATCTAAATTAGATCCCTAAGGTTAGTATTAGAACTAAGGGAGATGTGATGGGACAATCCCTAAGGATTATAATGGGCACTTTAGAAATAGACTACTAAAGTGTGATTTGAGAGATAGTGAGCTTAGAATTCCATTGTAGCTAAATCCTTGTGATGGATTCTACAAAAGAGTGAGAGATACCCATGTGAGGTAGATATATCATGCAATGATAGTCATAGGAACCTGAGCAACTGTGGGTGAATTCCTATGGGGGATGTCATTGATGTGGTGGTTAATGAAAACCCTAAATTATTGATGGGTAACCAGAAGAAAGATACCACATAAGTGATAGTCACCTCTATTAAACTAATTGGAAAGATATTTTAATGGTGTATGATAGTTCTATACTAAGTGATATGTGTAAAACTATAAGAATTTTGTACCTAAATACTAGAATGGAATGACAGACAATAGTGAGGGAATTGGTATCCCTTTTCTCAAGAAAGCTAGAATGGGTTAACCTTTGCATTGTGGTTAAAAATTCCATCAAAAGAGAGAAAGAAAACTTGGGGTAACTACATAAAGGTGTCCTTTAAGCTATATGGGTAGTGTACAAGGTAAAGCCCAAAACTGATACAACAGATTGACCACTCCTAACCACCCGAGTGATGATGCAACATCTAAACAAAACTCGAAATGTGAAGTAAGCTTCTTCGAATTTATCTAAATTGATTGACTAGACTTGATCCTTTAAAAATAAAATGAGTTGGTATTTATGGTTGTTACGGTTGGTATAATAGCATGGTTGTAGGTCTTTTTCACTCTCTTATGTAGGAATAGAAGCCTACCTTGGAAAGAACCTAGATATGATTGGATTTGATGTGAACCTTAGGAGGATTGGATTCTTTTTATGGGAATAATGATTTATAGAAATACCTTTTATCAAAATATTGATTTTAATCTTGGTAAAATACCTCACAAAATGTGTGTTTGATGTTACTTTTAATTGATTGATAATGATAGATTTTAGTTTTGTTTGAAATATAAAATAAACTAATGTAAGTATATGGATGAATACCTAACATGAGACACCTAAATAGCTAGGAGTTATGTCACCAAAATTAATATGAGAAAGACAAGGATATTTTTGACCATTTGAGATGATTGAAGATTCCAACAAGAACTTTAATCAGGGCATGATCTATGATAAATTATTTCTCCAACAACTATACAGTAACATGACATAGTTAGAAACGTCAATAAGAAAATTGTAGGAGTAGGTATACCAACATCAATTGATATTGGAAATTATTATAGAGGAAGATTACTCTAGATATGGTGGTTGCAATAAGGGCAAGGCATGAAACTATTTTTTAAAGATAAGTTATTATACCTATGGAGGACCTCACTATGCGAGTTCATGTCCATAGAAATCTAGATCTAGCAATCATCTAGAAGATCCAAACCACAGGGTTGATGCACCCATTGGGATTCATAATCTATATGGATAGGCTAACCCACTTCATATGAAAGGTATGATCTTTCATAAGAATGATATTATTTTTATATATAGTAAAGCAACAGATAGCTTCGTTTTTGCTAGTCTAGTTAGGATATACCCAAAAGACCAAGATTCTTGGTAGAAGGGTGGAAAGTAGAGTATGGTTCTGGATAAACCTACTCCGTGGATCAATGTTATCCCAACATACAAGTCATATTACCTAACGGTTCCACATAATGACACCTATATGTAGCTCCTCTCCATGCCTTTGATGTAATTTTAGGGATGGATTGGTTAAAATCCCATGAGGCTGTAATCAATTTCCATGAAATATGGATTGATTACATTGATAGTGATAAATAAATAAGGAAAATTATTAGTAAACAAGGTTCTTTTTTACCTCTATTACTATCAAAAATGCAATTAAATAAAACCATGAAGAAGGGTGGATTGATTTTCGTGGTCAAGTTTAATAAAGAAGGTATAAGTGAAAAGGAAGAGGTGTTTGCTAAACACCCAATATTGAAGGAATATAATGATGTGTTTCCTAAAGATTTGCTTAGTTTACTGTCGAAAAGGTAAATTGACTTCACTATAGAACCAATGCCTAGAACTGAGCCTATACATAGAACCTCTTATTGGATGAATCCTATAGAAATGCAAGAATTTAAGGTACAAATCTAGGGATTCTTAGATAAGGGGTTGATAAAACCTAGTGTGTCACCATGGGGTGCATCTATCCTTTTTGTAAAGAATAATATGATTCTCTAAGATTGTATATCAACTATAGAATATTGAACAAAGTGACCATCAAAAATAGATATCCCTTACCCAGAATAGATGATTTATTTGACCAATTAAAAGGGGTAACCATATTCTCCAAAATTGAATTGAAGTCAAGATATCATCAGTTGAGAATTCATGAGGAAGATACTCAAAAAAATACCTTCAAGACTCGATATGGACACTATGAATTCATAGTACTACCATTTGGGCTATCCAACACTCCAAAAACCTTTATGAATCTAGTGAACAATATTTTTCAAAGATAGTTATATCGATTTATCTTGATTTTTTAGATGGCATTTTGATATATTTCAAAAATAAATATGAGCATGATAAGCACATAAGGATAGTGCTTGAGTTGTTAAAAGAAAATCAGCTCTATGTTAACCTCTCAAAATGTGACTTTTATGTCCCCGAGGTACTGTATCTTGGGCATATTATTTTTTCTAACATAATAGTAGTAGACCCAAAGAATATTGAGGCCATTGTGAGTTGGTCACAACCCACCAATGTGACTAAATTATGAAGTTTTATAGGCATCACAAGGTACTATAGACAATTTGTGAAATATTACTCCAATATCACGTACCCAATCACCAATATTTAGAAGAAAGAAAAAGAATTTAAAAGGATAGATAAGTGTGAGGTAATATTTGAGTTATTAAAATAGAATCTCACTACTACACCCATTATAAAAATTTCAAATCCACAGGGAACATTTTTAGTATGCATAGATGCATCGATGGAAGGATTGAGAGGATTTCTATTCCAAGAGAAATCAATGGTAGCATATGAGTCAAGGAAACTTAATAAACATAAATTAAATTATGCTACACATTATTTGGTACTAGAAGTAGTTGTACATACCCTTAATATATGGTGACATTATCTGTTAGGTAAACCATTTGCACTTAGAACTGACCATCAAAATTTGAAGTATATCTTCATTCAACCATTGTTGAATGCAAGACAGAGGTGATGGATTGATTTTCTAGCAGAATAATACTTTGGTATATAATATATCAAAGGTAAAGAAAATGAAGTGGTAGATGCCCTGAGCAGATGAAGTTATGTAATTGCTATTACTTGTAGCCATATGGACTTGATGGACCAAGTCAGAGAAATGTAATTCCAGGATCGATTTTGCAAATATATTTAGGAAAATATGGTAATAAACTTGGATGAAAATAAAGACTATAGCAATAAGTATGGATTCCTATGTTTTAAATATAGGGTTATCATACCATAAAATGGTGACTTAAGGAGAAACATTACGTATGAGGTGCATATATCTCCTTACTCAACTCACCCTAGAAGGGATATAATGAGGGATAACATGAAAAATATTTTTTATTGGATAGGAATAAAAAAGGACATAAATAAATGTATCGCTAGATGTATGAAACATCAGAAGGTGAAGGTGAAACACCGACATCCAATAGGATTTTTATGGCCCACATGATATACCTGTTAAAAAATGGTATGTAATATCTATGGACTTTATTGTAGGACTACATAAAAATAGATTTCAACATGATGTAATCCTTGTTATTGTAGATAAACTAATCAAGGTTGCACATTTCATACCAAGGAGTACAAAAGACGATGCATTTGTAATGGCTAACAGTTTTTCCAAGGAAATCTTCAGACTATATGGATTTCCTAAAGTGATTATATCTAATAGAAATTCTATATTCACATGTTCATTTTTGCAAGCCCTAAATCGAGCTATAGGTATGAAACTAAATATCTATTATTTTTACCATCCAGAAACTGATGGTCAGACTAAGAGAGTTAACCAGGTTTTGAAAGACATGCTTCACATGTACTGTATGGATTAGAAATATAAATGGGAAGATTTTTTGCACCTAGTTGAATTTACCTATAACAATGGGCATCATGCTTCTTTGGGAATTGCTCCATTCAAAGCATTGTATGGAAAAAAATGTTGAACACCCCTCTCATGGGATAATCCAAAATATCGGATTACCATTGGACCAAACATAGTTTGAGAGATGGATGAACAAATAAAAATTATTAGATCAAGGTTAAAGGAATCCTTTGATCATCAATGGAGTTATACCAGTGGAAAGTGCACACCTAGAGAATTCTTTGGAGGAGACAGAGTAATTCTCAAAGCAAAGTCCATGAAGAGTATCATCAAATCAACCAAGTTGGATCCTATGTATGTTGCACCCTTTGAGATCACCGAGAAGATAATTACAGTTACCTATCATCTCTCTTGGTCGCCCAACCTATCGAATATCTACAATACTTTCCATGTATCCCTTATTACAAAGTACATAACTAATATTGACTATGTATGGAATTTGTCTAACTCACAAATAAACAACCCAACAACGATTGAAGTTCACCTAGTGAATATTTTGGAGTTTCATTCCAAACATATGAGGAACTAAACTCTGGAATAATATAAAGTCCAATGGGATTGGTACTCAGAAAAGAATGCTACTTGGAAGAAAGTAGCTGATATGCAAAAAAAAATTCCATATTTATTTGAATGAAAAAATATAAATTTTTGTCTTATTGTATGATACTGGTGAAACACATAGGGCTATGTTTAGTCCAAGGAGGGTAGTATGTCACAAACCTGCCCTAGGCAATATTTTTAAATTAAATATTTATGAATTTATGTGTAACCATTATTGATAGATTTTGTGGTTTTATGAGATTTTGATGATATTTGATATGATACTTATAGACTTGTGTTTATCGCAAGAAAAGAAACCTTCACAAGTGGTCATAAAGTTGATGGCATGCATAGTCAAACTAACTTGACATGTGTTATTTATTTTTAGATTTAGCTTACCCTTGCTATTTGATGTGTCTTCTCTATATTTTCATGCTAATAATATTAAATTACCACTTCTAACGTGCTTAAATAATGAACTATGTTAATAAAGTTTAATATTACTTCACTACAAAGAAAATGAAGAAAGAAAAATAGTAATTGAAATAATACATAGATTTTTCTTTGAATTGGAAAATAAACCCAACTTAGCAAAATATAATAGCGAATAGTTGTGAGTTCATTATTTCAAGCAGATACTCATTGAGTTCTCTTTAAAATCTTGAGAAGAAGAAGAAAGGGATGCATTTTCTGGCCTTTGGGGTATGATCGAAGAACGTGTGAAATATAGAGGACTTTTGGACATTCATTTTGGAAGAAATAGGGAGCAACCAAATATTTATACATCGATGAGCATTTGAATCTTCTCCAAAATAAGATTATTCTAAAAAATAAGATACTCCTCTCTGTAAAAATGTTGAAGTTGGTGTTTCTATTCTATGTTCAAAGGTCTAAGGTTATTCATAAGTTTATATTTTTAAAATCTTAGAGTGTAGCCTTTTGTATGTCCTTCTTCCTTCTTGGATTTTTGTGACTTGGTGAAGAGTGTAGTGTATGTATGTGATAATTCTAGAATATCATAGTACGTATTGATCGTTTGTTTATAAAGAAACCCTTGAATCAACATCAATAATAAACTTTGATATTTTAGTTTGGGTTGAGGTGAATTTTATTTCACTATGTGTTGTTTATCCAAGTCTTGTAGCGCAAAGACGTCATTGTAAGGTCTTTGGATGAATTTATTACTAAATCTTAGTACTAAGATAATAAAGAGTTGAATTTAATTTTAAACCTTTTTGAAATGGTTTGCATCCCCGATAAGATATGTTTTATGAGTGGGTGGTTGTTTCACTTCCTCTTGTGTTAATGCTTGAATGTTTATGATCATTTGCGTTTAACTGATGCAAGCACAAACGTGTGTTCAACTATGTTATATCACTACAAATAACACATCTCTGTCAAATGATCATTATATACTTTAAAGTTTGTATGAATTTCAATTGAATGATATGTAGGATTTCCTATTAAGACTTTCGTTATGATTGTCCAAAGAGAATTAATATGTTTTAAATATATTAGTGAAGTGTTATATTGAAAATTTGCTAATTTTGAAGAAAACAATGGCCATTCCTTTTAAATTAATAATAGCTCTTGTAGATAGTATTCTATAAGTTATTTAATTGAAGAAAAATAATACCAACAAAGGTAGAAAATTATTTGGTTTCATTATTTCGCAATAGATAAGAATAAGTTACAAAATGATGATAATTCATTTAATGTGTAAATGAATTAATTTAGTATTTGGAATTTAATCTATTGAAGATTAATGGAAGGCAACCTTTGAATTAAAAAAATGACTTACTTTAGGAAAGGATGAGTTATTCTAAAACAAATGAATAATCACTTTTAGATTATATAAATTGTTCTTATATTGGAATATAATATTTTATGGAGATATTTCTTAGAGTAATGGTTGTTCATTTTTTTAAACAAGTTTTCAATTATGAATGTTTTAAAATTAGATAAATGAAATAACCATTTGGGTTCATGCCTTTTAAAACAAAAATATAAAGAATAGTGGAATCCTTTGAAAATTATTTATATTTACTTTTTTGTTGAACAAGAATGAAATTCATGAAAAACATTACTAAGATACTCATGTGGTATAATAAACCTTAGATGGGGTAAGAGATGTAGCAAACCTTTTATAAGATGAAGTTAAAGTTCTTATGAAAGTTTAGTGAAGAATTTGTAGAGAGGAGTAACCCTAGAATTTGAATAGCTAAGTGGTTTTGTTGGGTGAAAGTGTGATTCATTGCAATTATGAATATTTATAAATGTTCAAAATACTGTTTATTTTTAGGAAAAGAGAAATGTGTTGCACTATGTAAATAAATGAGGTATTATGCATGGGACACAATAAATGATAAGGAACTTATGGGGATTCCACAAATAACTCTTTGTAATTAAGTTACTCAAAAGAGAATTCTTGAGTAAATGGTAGTTTGATAAATAAATAAGATTAATGAGAGGTAATTATGGATTTTTCTCACTTGTAATAAAAAAAAAGAGAATAAAAAAATATTGAAATGGAGAGATATGAGAATTAAGAAGATTATTACATATTAAAATGATGATGGAAAGGAATAATTGATTCCTTGTTGTATATTGGCTAATAGAATTTCAATGAGAAATAAAGATGGATATTTTTTGAGGTTGTGTTTTCTCTCGAAAAGGGTTCCTAGGATACATGATGTGTCAAATAATTTATCTTTTGTGGTACTTGTTATGGAATTGTATTTTACAATTAATGATTTATTGCTATGAGTTATGAATGAAAAATAAATTTTATTAAGCTTTCATGATGTGTACTTAGTAAATAAAGTTAGATGGTTATCATGTATTTATTTCCTACAATAGAATATGAAATAGAAAATCATGGTACTTATTTATGAATGATACAGAAAGGATAATGTTGTTTCATGATTTCACCTTGGGATTTGGAGGATCATCTTGCAAAGATATTGTCAATAGAATATTAATCTAAAATTTTTAGGATTGGAACTAAGGGAGATGTGATGGGAATGGGTACTTTAGAAATAGACTACTAAAGTGTGCTCCGAGAGATAGCGAGCTTAGAATTCCATTGTAGCTAAATCCTTGTGATGGATTCTCCAAAAGAGTGAGATATACCCATGTGAGGTAGATATGTCATGCAATGATAGTCATAGGAACCCAAGTGACTATAGGTGAATTCCTATGGGGGATGTCATTGGTGTGATGTTTAATGGAAACCTTGATTTATTGATGCATAACCACAAGGGAGCTTCCACATAAGTGACAATCACCTTCATTAAACTAACTATAAATATAGTTTAAGGGTGCATAGTAGTTCTATACTAAATTATATAAGTAAAACTACAAGAATATTGCACCTAAATACTAGTATGCAATGACAAAAACTACTTAGGAAGTTTGTGTCCCTTTCCTCAAGTGAGCGAGATAGGGTTAACCCTTGTGCTATGGTCAAAACGTTCTTCAAATGAGAGAAAGAAAACTTGGGGTGACCACATAAATGTGTCCTTTAAGTTGTATGGGTAGTGTACAAGGTAAACCCTAGAACTAATATGGGAGATTGGCCACTCTTGACCACCCAAGGGATGTTGTAGAATCTAAATAAAACTCGAAATGTGAAGTAAGCTTCTTGGAATTTATCTGGATTAACTAACTAGACTTTATCCTTTTAAAAAGAATTGAGTTTTTTTTTAGGTTTGTTACAACTAGAAAGCAACCTAAGTATAATTTTATTATCTCTTATTCAAAAAATAATAGTGAAATGAATTACAATTTTTACTCCCTAGTCAATTCCCTTGGTTTGAATTTTTGTTAGAGATACATTTGGGATTTGTGTCAGTAGGACAATACGCCATGACTATATGGACATGAAATAACTGGAGGATAAAATGCCTAGGAAATAAGATTCAAACTCATGCGCTAATTGGATCTCCATGCGATTCGATGCATGCAAAATCTATCCAAAGTTGGACAAACATTCTATATATAGCCTCCCCATGCATAGCTACAAAAGTGTTCTAGAAACATGAGTCTCAGAGTGCAGTTGGAGCTGAGTGATCCCATGGTGAGTGGTGATAAGAAAAAATATCCTTGTTAGATTACGTTAGAAAGAAGATTTGTAGCAGGATGGATAGATATATTTGACATTATATCTTCTCTTGGAATTTAGTTTGGTATACGTTGGGGTATGTTTATGGGAATGCAATTTGTGGGGGTTTCCCATGGACTGGGATATCTAGTCTGATAGTGTTATGTGAGAGCCACCAGATTGCCTTCCCATTTGTGTTTTTAGTTTTTTGCATCCTTCCCCTTCCTCTTTTTATCCTTGTTGCTTATTGTCACCAATATTTTTAATTAGTGGCTTCTGTTCTATTGCTTTTGTTGTTTCTCATTGCCTCTCATTTCCTCTTGTGTTATCTTGTTCTAGATTTTCTTGTGTTTTCCCTTGTTATCCTTGCTATTTTATTTTTCTTCATGATGTGCCACCATGTTATTTTCAACCCATCATAGTCTACCTCCCCTTTTCCTGCAGCCTCGACCGACTACATTTTCTCTAGATTTTCGTCTAGCTCCTTCTTCCCTTCCATTCCCCTCAAAAAGTGTTAAGTCTAAGAAAATTTTGACCTCCTGGATTCCTTGTTTCTACAAAGAAAAAACCCCTTGTGAGTCACCAAGAATGTGGGTATTTTTTGTACCTACCCATGTCTCGCTATTAGCAGGTATATATTAGGTTTGTTTTTTGCAAATAAAACTAGATATTGTCGAAAGTTTTTCCAGCACAAGTTATTGTTATTTCATTATAATGTTGTCCTTGATATACATATTTGATTGATCATATATATAAATCTACTCTTGATTATTGATATTTTGACCTATAATATTGTGGTTTAATTATATTAGATCCTATGATATTTTGAGGTAGCAAGGCTTAAAAACCAATATTGGTATCAAAGCTATCACTTAACTCTATCCATTTTTTACAGAGTTATAAACCACTGCAATATTAGAGTTTGACCACTTTGGAAGTAGTAAAGACTTGGAATCTATTTTAAAGGTCATATTGAGTAGATATTGATGGGATATGTAATAGTCAACCTGATTTGGATGACAAGGTCTTTCCACTTGGTTCAAGGAAAACCCATGAAAACTAGAAATCAACTTGAATTGATTTAGAAGGATCCAAATCAATATATAGATGGATGTGAGGGGAATTCATAGTCACCTTGATATTGATATTGGATTATCTAGAAAAGAGAAGAATTATATTGTTCTTAGGTGCGACCTAATACATCATAGGATTTATGAGCATCAAATATCTTCGATAATTGAAGAGCATTAAGACTCCTATATAATAGAGAAGCAATATAAGCTTCCAAATATCAAAATTTTTTTGAGATAACTCGGATAGAATCCAAAGTGTGGTAGAAAAAATGAAATTGTAACTTTATACTAATATTGAATATTATTTTTTAGCTAAGACTATAAAGCAAAAATAACATTTGAGTTGCATTAAAGTAAGGGAAAAGAAGAAAGGGACCTAGTAGTCTCAAGCATAGAAGAATCATATAACTTGATAGCAGTCCACGAGTAGAGCAGGGTCTCTCAAGTTTGATAAGGATGAATAATAAAAGCAAAATAAACCAATCCTAGTAAAGCTTAAATTTAGAGAAGAAGCACCTAATATTGAAAGAAGACCAAGTAGCTCAGATAAGCAAAAACTAATTTTGAAAGAATATCAAGTATAGAGAAGTATATTAGAGAAGAAGCACTTGAACCTATTAGAGAATGTAAGCAATCAATTCAAGGAGAATTTAATAAAAAGGAACATAAGCAGACAAGGTTGACTAATATAAAATAAAGGAATATCACTCAAGAGAACAATGCTCATGATGCTTAAGCAAAGAAGCTTATTTTATTGAGATAAAAATTCAACAAGCACTCAAGGCACTTAATCAAATAAGCTCAATCTATTGAAGAGAAGCACATTTAGCAAGTTCTTAAGGAGCTTAAGTAGAGAAGGTCTGAATATTATGAGTAGTGCACAAGAAGTGCTAAGGATAAAAATTCTCTAATAGAACCTACATAGAAGCATAACTAGTAGTAGGGATAAATGCTCTAATAGCATCCATGTAGAAGGAAAATTAGTAGTAGGGATAAACACTCTAATATAAATCACGTAGAAGTATAAGCTATAGAAGTATAACATTGTATAAGATAAGAATTCTAATAACACACACGAAGGAAGATACCTAGTAGTAGAGAGCCGAAGGATATTAAGTAATAGAGAGAATTTTTCTAAGAGAACTAAAAAAAGATAGTTAATAGTAGAAGGATAACTAGTAGTAGAGAGCAAAAGGAGAGAAGCATTCTAAGAGTTCTCATGAGGATAGCTAATAACAAAAGGGTATATAGCATTCTAAGAGTGCTCATAAGGTTAGATAATAGTAGAAGGATATATAATAGAATAAGGATTATAAGTAATGGATCTTACACGAGGATATTTAGTATATGAGCAAAACAAAAAGCAGTGCTCGTGCAAGAATAATCTAAGCAATAAGAAACATTTATGCAAAAGGAAATCCAAGTGGTAATAAACATCCATACAAAGAGGTTATGGGTAGAAACAAGAAAGACCCTAAATCTCTATTATAATTAGTTGTTGGAGGATCCCATTAGGCATCATATCCATATTTTTAGTAGATAGTAGAGCACAATCCTAGTAGAGATAAGAGTGTAGAACAAATGAATTAGTGAAATGTTTAGAATGTAAGATTATGTGAAGCATTAAAGATATGCTCATTGCTATGTGCAAGCATAACACTTGATTCATATGAAATGACCAGTGCATTAATATTTATAATCCTTAATTTCATATTTTATTGACATGCAGATGTTGAAAGTTATTTAAGGCATCAAGAGGATTAATTAGTACACTACAGTATTCAATGACATTATACAAGCAAGGAAGAGTGAAAGGTAAGAAATATTACCTTAACTTAATAATAGACCTAAGTTAAAAGGGTTAATAACTTAGGTACTTTGATTATTAAGTTGGAGTTAAAGTTTTTATTAATGATTTGATTATTAGGTGGGAGATATAAGGTTTTCTACTTTAGTTTGAAGTTTTTTATTTTTTGAATTTTTCTTTATTATATACATAATCAATGGATCCTTTTATAAATGATAGGCATATTTTAATCATTACAAGCCAAAAAGCAAGGCATTTTAATAGGTATATTTGATCATTTTAATAGATATTATATCATGACATTAATAATGAATCTCTTAATATTTACAGAAGTATAATGCCATTAGGTTTTCCTATAAAATAATCTAAAACATAATTTTCTAGTTGAGAAAATCTATAAAATATTATTTGAGACACACTACATTCATAACTTGTAGACAATTAAGAACATTGCTACAAGTTGCATAAAAATAATGACATAAATAATATCCATTAAAATAAAATACTCTTTCATAATAAAATAAAAATAATATGTTGTATTTTTATGTTTCTATCAAATGTAGATGATGTACGGTTTATTGGACATTTTTTGTAAAATTATTTTATGTAAAGGTAGAGGCTTTCCAAGATGCAAACATACCCTAATATTAAATATAATGTAACACTAGTTTAAACCCTAGTTAATAAATATGCATAAAATTTTAGAGAGTATTTTATCTCTATGCCATTCGAGTAGAATAAAATATTTTATTCAATTTAATACAAATTAAATATTTATAAAATGCTTCATCTATATATTGAAGAACACAAGCTTATACTGAGAGGGGGGGTGAACAGTATAAGACCTCTTTTTACTTTTTCCTTTAAACTTCAAAATAGTAAAGCAATATACCCAAAGCAATATCAAAACAATGCACAAGATCATCCACAAAGTGAAACCAATTTTAACGTGGTTCACCCAGAATGGCTGGGCTACGTCCACAAAAATTTTCTCTAAAAGTTATCTCAAAGTTCTTTGGGAAACCTTCCCAATTACAATGTTTATGAGCCTCGGCCCAAAGGAGATACCTTCCCCCAATCTGAATTTATGAGCCTCTGCTCAAAGGAGATACCTTCCCCTCTATCTGAATTTATGAGCCTCTGCTCAAAGGAGATACCTTCCCCTCTGCTCTAGAAATGATCCCTCAGAAGATCAACTGCCTCTACCTCTTGCCAGCACGTGGAACTCCTTTCCACCGAAGACCTCCTGTCCTCAATGCTTAGCCTAAGAGACCTCTGCCTTCTATGATCACGTCCACAGCAGCTCAGCAACCTGTACCAAACACAGTCAGTCGGTCTAGTACAAGTCTTCCTCTGTCTGTCAGATCTGTCCAACACTTGAACAAATCAATCCTCTACACACAAGCCTTCTCAAAGACTTGCCAAATCTATCCTCAGGTTCTTCTCAAAGAACCACTGCACCTCTGTCCTCAAGTTCTCTGATAGAACTATCAAACTCAGCTCACAAGTCCTCTGCTAGGACCTGTCCAAATCTGCTCACAAGTCCCCACCGAAACCTGTCCAAAACTGCTCACAAGTCCCCATCGAAACCTGTCCAAAACTGCTCACAAGTCCCCACCGGAACCTGTCCAAAACTGCTCACAAGTCCCCACTGGAACCTGTCCAAAAACTCAGCAAGCTCACCAAGAAAAACTTTCTTAGTAGGAAATCACAAAGTGAATTGTTAGAGACCCAATGTGATTTGTCAAACTCATAGAAGCATAAAGAGAATTGTTAGAGACTCAATATGTTCTATACTCAAATCCCAATCTCAAAACTCAACTCAAATCAACTCAGCTCAATCTCAATCTCAAATCTGAAAACTCAACTCAATATCTGAAATGGATAGGATAGAATGTTTTCTTTCAAGAACATGAAACCCCAACAATTGCCAACTATGCAAAGAATCACATAACAATGATACTCATGTTCTTTTCACCATCAATTAGGGTTTCAACAACAATGCTCATCAAACAAGGTTTAGTCAACCAACACCATTCAACATCAACCTTGAAGCATTCAACCAATCATCACAAGAAAAAGGAAACAAGAAGAAATCCTTTTCCCTCCAAAGATATTTGAACAAAACAGCCACCAATACAATATCACCAAATGCAAAGAATAACTTGCTCAAATCAACTCAATGGAGTAAGCCCAATATTATGAATCAAGTAAAGCAATAACTTGATCAAACAACCTCTTTGGAAGCAACTCAACCATCAAACTCAAAACAGCCAACCAAGGGTTCCACCAACTCAATGCAAGTAGCTAGACTCACAAATATAAACCCTAGTGCACAAAGCTTCCACTATCTCAAACCAAAAATTATGAATTCACCAAAAACTCTCCTTAAGGATAACAATGCATAAGTAGTCTTCAACAAACCAGAAAATAGGATTTACACCCAACCAAAGGAAACCTAGTTGAAAACCTTTTCACTCCAACCTTATTTCAGAAAAACATACACCAATCATACTTATAAGAAAAATGTGCCCATACCCTTTTTGAAGATGAATAAGCCCTTGAAAATCTATCACAATTAATAATTTTGATCTTCCCTAAAAATTATTAACCCAACATTGGCATGTCAAAATAACTCAACCACCATGGCAATTATTTCCCCTTTAATTTTCAATCCGACTATAGCAAAAATATTAAGCTTGCATTCCTTATACCTCCCAAAGCTAACTTTATAAAACCTTAGCAAGCAAAATATTAAAATTTAATTGCCACTCTTTTTGCAAAAAATTGGAGCGCATACCTTTGGTAAATATCCCACGAATTTCGGAGTGCATACACTACCCTCAAAAGGGTCTTCGACGATTCGAACCGCCGACCACCATGCTACTAAGTCCTTTGGCCATGCCGCATGGGCTAGGAGAGCCCACGTGAGGGAGAAGGGAATTCTCCGTTCTTATCACCGCGTGCGCCTCCTCCTTGGCGCCAAGACCAACCCGTCACACCTTTGACCACGCAACGCTTGTCTTCCTCCTTCGCTGGCGCAGGGGCTTCGATGTCGAAATCGAAATGCTCAGGGATTAATGTCGAACTCTTGGCAAAACATAAATGAATTCATTTGCCTCATTTTATATGCACTTTGATGCATTTCCAAACACGTCGACTGAATTCAAAAAGTAATTTCGAATTTAATCGAAATTGCTTTCTAAAGGGTTTAAAAACCCTTAAGATAAATTAAAAATAATTTCTCCCTTAATTAATTAAATAATTAAATAATTAAAACCTTGAAGGGTTTTAAATAATAATTAAATAAATAATAAAGAGAACCTCCATTGGTTTTAATAAAAACCATTTAACTTGGTTTTAATGAAAAACCCTTGCCAATGGAATCTCTCCGGATTCTCTTGGAATCTTCCACCTTTGAAGCCAACACATCCTCTTAACATTAATGCCATTTCCTTTTGACATCAATGACAACTCATAGACAAGAAGCTAGGATCTCAAACCCAAAATTGCCAACAATCTCCCCCTTTGTCATTGATGGCAAACCATGCTTCTCAACAACACAGAAACTCAACATAAACAACTCCCCCTGTCTTGAGGCTCTCCCCCTTACTCAAATCTCTCCCCCTTTGTCATCAATGGCAAAGGGTCACCTTTGGGGCTCGGGACTAAGAATGAGCCTCTTAGCTTAGTCCCTCCCCCACCTCCTGATGAGGTGATTAATTCTTGGGTGGGAGTAAAACTCCCATTAGGCACTGATCATCATCAGCGTCTATAACTTCCTTACCGTGCCTTCTCTTGTACTCTTTGTCCATATTCCTGTTCCTGTTCTTAACCATGCCTTGATCCTTGGACCTGTTCATACCACTGTTCTTGTTCTTGTACCTTGGAAGTTCAGCTCTACACTGTCTAGCTATGTGACCTTCATTGTTGCACTTATAACAAGTAACAATGTTATTTCTTTGAGGCATACCTATTCTTTGAATCCACCTGTTCTAACTAACCTTGTTCCTATTATTAGCCTTGCAATAAACTGCCTTGTGCCCAAACTATTTACAAGAGTAGCAATACCCTTGAAAGTAACTAGCACTTCTGAAACTGTCATTTACCTCCTTCACTTGAGCCATGCAATGTGAAGCCATGTGACCAAACCTATGACAAGCAAAACATCTGCCTTGAAACTTTCCTTTAATTGACCTCTTAGGTTCTGAAAACTTCTTCTTCTCATTCTGAATTTTGTTTTCTATGCATCTATCATTCAAGGACTCATGATCTGAAATACTTTCCTCATCAGAACTCTCTTCCTTTTGGAGTCTCTTACTAGACTCTCCAACTTGTTCCTTGTGTGGCTTAACAAAACCAAGGCCTGTTTTATCTGTTGTCTTTCTTTGACCTTTGATGAGTGACTTAACCTTTTTGGAGCTATCTTGAAACCTGTAAAGCTTATCCTTGTACTCTTTAGTTTCCTCTTTCAAAGAAGCCATTTTCTGTTCTAACTCACTATACTCAAGAACCTTAGACTCTAACTCATCCTTGAGTTCTTGTGTCTTAGCTATAGAGAAGTCAAGACTTTCTATAAGATCATCTCTCTCCATACAACATTCATCTAACTTATCCTTGAGTCTAGCATTCTTCTTTCTTTCCTTTTCCAAAGCACTAAGAGCACTAATAAGTTCACTTTCAAGATCCTTTATTTGATTGCTTTTTGAATCATCAAAGCCTTTTTCAGATTTCTTATCACTAGAGGTGCTACCCTTTTCAAAAACCATACATGCATCTTCCTTATAGTTTTCTGAAGCATCCTCATACATACTAGAAACCAAATCATTATTTGTGCAATCATCCTCAAGGTGACCAAAATTTCCACATCTAAGACATTTCATGATAATGAATCTATGTTTCGGTTCTTCCTCTTTTTCTCATATGAACAACATCTCATTTTCATTATCACTTGAAGAACTTTCACTATCACTACTAGAACACTTACTTGCTTTGTCTAGGTAGAAACTCTTCTTGTGCTTGTGAGAATACCTCTTTCCTTGATTGTTGTGCTCATCTTTGTTTTTCCTGTGATGCTTGTGCTTTTCAGAATCCTTGCTCTTAGAATCCTGTTTATCTTCATCACTTTCATTCTTGGGAACAATACAACGAGTAGCATAATGACCAAACTTTCCACAATTGAAACATCTTATATTTTTCATACTTTTGTGCTTTCTAGAGAACTTGCCTTTCTTGCTGTAATATGCCTCTTCATCACTAGAAGACTCATCACTATCTTGAAGTTGTTTACCTTTGGAATTCTTGGTAGCCTTGAAATCTGCCTCTTTCTTGACATCAACCTTCACTTGAGTTCTCAACTCAAATGCTGCAAGTATACTATGGAGCTCATCCTTTTTCAACTTATCCAAATCTTTAGCTTCCTCAATAGCAGAAATATTTTCACTAAATCTATTAGGAAGAGATCTTAAAATCTTATCACAAACATCATTTTCAGCAAGCTCAAGACCTAAGTCTTTCATGGAGTTAACAACCTCATCCATACGAAGCATGTAGTCACTAATATTTTCATCATCATTCATCTTGAGTTGTTCAAACATACCTTTGAAGTGTCTCAACTTGGCCTTTCCGACATTTGTATCACCTGTATGAACCACCTTCAACTGTTTCCACATTTCACTAGTTGTCTTGCAGTGAATCACTTTGGTGAGATCTGCTTTCTGTAAGCCTTTCAGGATTGCATTCATTGCTTTTGAATTGTTGTGATGTAGGAGCCTTTCTTCTTTAGTATTAGGACCATGTACAGGAATAGTGTACTCATCTTCAATTACTTCCCATACCTCATTACCAAGTGCCATTAGATGAACCTTCATCCTTGCACTCCAAAGACCAAAATCTGACCCATCAAGAATAGGTGTTGCATTGCCACTTGAATAATCCATTGTGTTCTTTACTAGCTTTTCCTTCAAGCTGTTAAACTTTTCGAAGGCACCCGCTCTGATACCAATTGAAGAACACAAGCTTATACTGAGAGGGGGGTGAACAGTATAAGACCTCTTTTTACTTTTTCCTTTAAACTTCAAAATAGTAAAGCAATATACCCAAAGCAATATCAAAACAATGCACAAGATCATCCACAAAGTGAAACCAATTTTAACGTGGTTCACCCAGAATGGTTGGGCTACGTCCACAAAACTTTTCTCTAAAAGTTATCTCAAAGTTCTTTGGGAAACCTTCCCAATTACAATGTTTATGAGCCTCGGCCCAAAGGAGATACCTTCCCCCAATCTGAATTTATGAGCCTCTGCTCAAAGGAGATACCTTCCCCTCTATCTAAATTTATGAGCCTCTGCTCAAAGGAGATACCTTCCCCTCTGCTCTAGAAATGATCCCTCGAAGATCAACTGCCTCTACCTCTTGCCAGCATGTGGAACTCCTTTCCACCGAAGACCTCCTCTCCTCAATGCTTAGCCTAAGAGACCTCTGCCTTCTATGATCACGTCCACAGCAGCTCAACAACTCTGTACCAAACATAGTCGATCGGTCTAGTACAAGTCTTCCTCTGTCTGTCGGATCTGTCCAACACTTGAACAAATCAATCCTCTCGCACACAAGCCTTCTCAAAGACTTGCCAAATCTATCCTCAGGTTCTTCTCAAAGAACCAGTGCACCTCTGTCCTCAAGTTCTCTGATAGAACTATCAAACTCAGCTCACAAGTCCTCTGCTAGGACCTATCCAAATCTGCTCACAAGTCCCCACCGAAACCTGTCCAAAACTGCTCACAAGTCCCCACCGGAACCTGTCCAAAAACTGCTCACAAGTCCCCACTGGAACCTGTCCAAAAACTGCTCACAAGTCCCCACTGGAACTTGTCCAAAAACTCAGCAAGCTCACCAAGAAAAACTTTCTTAGTAGGAAATCACAAAGTGAATTGTTAGAGACCCAATGTGATTTGTCAAACTCATAGAAGCATAAAGAGAATTGTTAGAGACTCAATATGTTCTATACTCAAATCCCAATCTCAAAACTCAACTCAAATCAACTCAGCTCAATCTCAATCTCAAATCTGAAAACTCAACTCAATATCTGAAATGGATAGGATAGAATGTTTTCTTTCAAGAACATGAAACCCCAACAATTGCCAACTATGCAAAGAATCACATAACAATGATACTCATGTTCTTTTCACCATCAATTAGGGTTTCAACAACAATGCTCATCAAACAAGGTTTAGTCAACCAACACCATTCAACATCAACCTTGAAGCATTCAACCAATCATCACAAGAAAAAGGAAACAAGAAGAAATCCTTTTCCCTCCAAAGATATTTGAACAAAACAACCACCAATACAATATCACCAAATGCAAAGAATAACTTGCTCAAATCAACTCAATGGAGTAAGCCCAATATTATGAATCAAGTAAAGCAATAACTTGATCAAACAACCTCTTTGGAAGCAACTCAACCATCAAACTCAAAACAGCCAACCAAGGGTTCCACCAACTCAATGCAAGTAGCTAGACTCACAAATATAAACCCTAGTGCACAAAGCTTCCACTATCTCAAACCAAAAATTATGCATTCACCAAAAACTCTCCTTAAGGATAACAATGCATAAGTAGTCTTCAACAAACGAGAAAATAGGATTTACACCCAACCAAAGGAAACCTAGTTGAAAACCTTTTCACTCCAACCTTATTTCAGAAAAACATACACCAATCATACTCATAAGAAAAATGTGCCCATACCCTTTTTGAAGATGAATAAGCCCTTGAAAATCTATCACAATTAATAATTTTGATCTTCCCTAAAAATTATTAACCCAACATTGGCATGTCAAAATAACTCAACCACCATGGCAATTATTTCCCCTTTAATTTTCAATCCGACTATAGCAAAAATATTAAGCTTGCATTCCTTATACCTCCCAAAGCTAACTTTATAAAACCTTAGCAAGCAAAATATTAAAATTTAATTGCCACTCTTTTTGCAAAAAATTGGAGCGCATACCTTTGGTAAATATCCCGCAAATTTCGGAGTGCATACACTACCCTCAAAAGGGTCTTCGGTGATTCGAACCACCGACCACCATGCTACTAAGTCCTTTGGCCATGCCGCGTGGGCTAGGAGAGCCCACGTGAGGGAGAAGGGAATTCTCCGTTCTTATCACCGCGTGCGCCTCCTCCTTGGTGCCAAGACCAACCCGTCACACCTTTGACCACGCAACGCTTGTCTTCCTCCTTCGCTGGCGTAGGGGCTTCGATGTCGAAATCGAAATGCTCAGGGATTAATGTCGAACTCTTGGCAAAACATAAATGAATTCATTTGCCTCATTTTATATGCACTTTGATGCATTTCCAAACACGTCGGCTGAATTCGAAAAGTAATTTCGAATTTAATCGAAATTGCTTTCTAAAGGGTTTAAAAACCCTTAAGATAAATTAAAAATAATTTCTCCCTTAATTAATTAAATAATTAAATAATTAAAACCTTGAAGGGTTTTAAATAATAATTAAATAAATAATAAAGAGAACCTCCATTGGTTTTAATAAAAACCATTTAACTTGGTTTTAATGAAAAACCCTTGCCAATGGAATCTCTCCGGATTCTCTTGGAATCTTCCACCTTTGAAGCCAACACATCCTCTTAACATTAATGCCATTTCCTTTTGACATCAATGACAACTCATAGACAAGAAGCTAGGATCTCAAACCCAAAATTGCCAACATATATTCCTCATGTTTGGAATCTAATCTATGTAGATAGCTTAAAGGAATGCTTTACAATGATATTATTGTTAGATGCTCCTATATTTTAACTTATAATTTCTTGAGGGACTAAAAGTGGCTCAATGAACATAAATTGCTCTTTAGTCTCTTGATAACCATTATTTGTAAAAATAGCATTGATGACTGATTTTGTAGGTGTTCTAGAGTCCTTGCCTCCAAAACATGGGATATGGGTAGACTAAATTTGTAATTCCTTGTGTAGGATGATGATAATCCATGTTGGCCAATGGTTTTGGTTCCTTTTCTTCACCCAATTGTTGCTTTTCTTCCACCATCCCTTTTCATTTCCACTTCTTTTTTTTATAAAACTTTGAAATAAGAATAGATTAATGACTAAGAGATAAATTTGTATGTCCTCTAAATCATGTGTGTTTAAGATCAATGGTATCATAGTCACCACTTTAAGTAGAAATTATTTCCATTGATTGTCTATTAGAATTTTTGATGTACAATTATGATTTTAGTATATTTTATGCTTAGAGTTAAGAAAATGTGGCATTTAAACCAACAATTGTGATTTTATAGCCCAAATAAGAGTGCAATTCAAGTGTCAACATCAAAAGAGAAAGCTAGCCTTGTTATTTACTACAAATACAAGTATCATCTCCATATCCACTAACCATAAATTCACTTGCCATTTATTCTTATTGCTAACATTGCTCTAGCTATTTTCCCTTTATTGTTAATGTAACAAATGACCTTATCTCTCTCTCTCTCTCTCTCTCTCTCTCTCTCTCTCTCTCTCTCTCTCTCTCTCTCTCTCTCTCTCTCTCTCTCTCTCTCTCTCTCTCTCTCTCTCTCTCTCTCTCTCTCTCTCTCTCTCCGTGTATATATATATTGTCTTTGCATGTACAACAAAATTCATCAACCACTAGTTCATTACCTTCCATGGAGAAGTATGAGATACTCTACTAGGATTTGTAGATAAATATCAAAGCATATTGAATCCTTTCTATTCATTTTATGTGATTTCTCATTTTATAGTAGTGGCATTGCAAGCAAGATAGAATAATGGAAAGACATTTATTATGCTTATTCATGAGTGGCATGGTCCTTTATGCCCTAGGTTTCAATTATTTATATCTTACTACATTAGGATTTAATTTTGCTTATGTTTTTTTATGGATGATCTTTGTTTAGTATGCTTTTAAATACTATCTCTCAATTTCTACTTAGATCAAGATTGTTTCAACTTTATTCTTGCAAGGTTGTTGCTTTGTTATTTTGGTTTAAGTATTTTGGTATATCTTGTAGTAATTTTTGATATTATATGAGTATTTTTTTTTGCACAAACATTTTAGTCAATTTGATTTGAAATCTACCTTGTGAGGCTTTCATATTCTATTTTTAGCACCTAGAATTTAGTATATTTATTGTCATAGGTTTTTTGTTAATTATTTATTTTTGTTCTAGGTTATGTTGTCCCATAAAATCTTTCATATTTCTCTTAAATATATCTTTAAAAAAATTTATTTTATTTTATTATGAGATATTTTGCTAGTTTGCTTGCTTGAGGGTACACAGTTTATCAAAACCCTAGTTTCCTTTGAATATATTTTTTGCTTTATCTTATGTTCCCTCCTACTTATTTCAATGTATTTGACATGACTACTTGGTCTAAGAAGAAGGAAATCCTAAAAATAGAATGTAATTCGATCATCCATTTCTCACAAAAATTATGTTTTTTATCCTTTATCTCTTGGTCATGACAATATTATCGTAATAGAATATTTGACCAATAGGAAAGGAGAATCAAATTTTATGAGGATAGGAAACAAGCTAAGTATTATGATGAGCCCTATTTGTATACGATCCCAAGATCCTATGGTAGCTTTTACATTCAACAATTATGAAGAATTTTGCACTTTAGAATGACCACTACTTCATGTGGTGATCAAATCAACTCAAACATAAGTACATAGAGTGAATGCAGGTTAGGTCTCCCAAATGTCCTATATTTTCTTGAGTTTTATGATATAAAATAGTTGTGTATATGTATACTATTAAATTATATATTTCTTATCATCTATACAATTATAATAGATATACCATGAAGTAGATCGAGACCACTAGGAAATAGAAAACAAAGTAAATATAAGACATCATGAGTAACCTCACTCAACTATTGAGTGTTAATAGAACTCTTCTAGTATAGGTGGTTGTCACTCCTGTCCTAAACCTCAATACCTTCCCTCCAACTCTTTTAGCTAACCCCATGGTGGCTCTTCCTATATCTACTAATCTCTAAGAAATTACCTAAGCCAATATTTATTGCTTGATGTGGAATCCATAGACTTGTCTGGGCATGTCCTTAAATTATTTTATGTTGTAAAAAATAAAGTATAATAATTTATTGATATGTTTATTACATACTATTGTGATTGGTTACATAATTAAAAGTCTTTGTCGAAGTTAATGAATAGGGATTTTATAGGAAATACTCTTGACGACTTTGCAAATTTACCTAAAATCTCTATTAACTCCCTAGATACTTTTTTCAAGAATATAAAGCAAAAATTTAATGGTGATATGATTATGATAGAAGCAATGGATGTTTTATTAATGTCATATAAAACCTAATGAATATGTAACTAATTCTATAAGAGGTGGAAAAGACATAAACTTCATGCTAGCATGACCTTATCTAAAGAGGTAACCATAGCCATATTTGTAAATAATATTATTCCACATTTTTAGGATAAGATCTAGGAATATTATCCATATGATTTTACCTCCTTAGAAAAAGTACTATAATTTTTTTAAATCCTTTAGACCTGAAGACCCTAACAAGAACGTTGTAGTGGATGGAATTTTAAATCTACATATCAATAGTGAAGTTTCACTAGAATCTAGCCAAAGAGGGGTGACTATGACTAGTAGTGATTCAAAATCCTATGCAAGAAGAAAAACCCACAAAATATTTCTGACCACCAGGAAGCTTATGACGAAGAATCATTAGGAAGCTATCACCAAAATTTGATTATTGGTATGAAACCCTGAGAGCTATGGGGCCAAGCTAGCCACCAAATATTAATAATTAGTAGCCCACAATAACTCGTTATTATCTTTTCGGCGATAACTAAATCAGACCCTACCATTAGTAATAGTTCATGATCCACTTGGGTGATAACTAAAATGACTCTTCTAATGGTAAATATTAGACCTAGATAATGACTATGGGTAAGCTAGAAAATCTAGCTATTATCCACATCTATTTGGGTTCCTGACTCCTAATCACAAATGTATCATATCTAAACAACACACACATAACACATTCATTGGGATAGTTGCTTGGAGGGAATTAAAAACTATGGAAGGTGGATGAAAACTCATAGGAGATAATCATGAAGAGATCTTGTGAGACATTTACTAATATGGATCTGAAGAGGCATATGATTTGATTTAATAATATCTTTTTTATTTACTATCGGCTTGTCATTATCGATAAATTGTACTTGTCGATAAATATTTGTATTTGGCATCTATGAATGCCTATTTAAATTGTAATTTTTAATAAAATATTCAGTTGGGTTTTTACCCTTCACATTTACTCTCACTTATTTGGTCAAGGGAAGTAGTAAATTAAGATTCCCTACACTATTGACTCCTTTAGGAAGGATATAAGCACTTAAAGACAATAGAGTTGCAAGTGGCATATTGGATCAATTCAACTGGAAGGATTTGTAGATTGATAAGATCTCATCATCTATATTTTGCATCCTTTCAATAGAATTCCTAGTATAACTTTACCTTAAAAGACCTTGTGAGAGGACTAAGAAATAATAGGTAAAGGTGGTGGAAGGCAAGGAAAGGGGTTTCAAACCTATAATGACAACATAGTTTTGCTAGTTCACATTACCCAAGATTTTAAAAACTGAAATATGGCCAAGATTTTTGAAAGCGGGAAAGGAAGGTTGAATATATAAATAATTTAGGGAAAATTTTCAACAACCTATGCCATCCAAAGGTTTTGAGAATCATGAATATTTTTAAGGATGAAATAAAATTAAGGTTGACTAAAGATCAAAAGTTTTAAAATTTTTGAAAGAGAAAAGGGAGCAAAATTTCTAAGAATTAGACCATAAGTTTCAATAAACCTCCAAAGGTGGATCAAATAATTTTTTTGAAAAACTAATCTTGCAAAAGGTCATAAATTTTTACGCAAGAGTTCCTGTAAAAGGTGCTATTGGGCCTCAAAGGTTTGCAAAAGCCCAATATTATAGGGTGGGTAAAATTATAAATAGGCTTCCAAAAAAAAGATCAATAGTGGGCATAACTATGGAAGGTAAATGTAAGATAAGGAGACAACAAGAGAAATATCAAATGCTAAATTGAAAGGCATTAGTATTTATATGCAAGCTTCTAGAAAGGTAAGTGAATACACTAGCAAGCCATTACTAAGAACCACCTATTGGCATCACTTGGGCTCACTAATAAAGGAAATAGGGCTAGCCTATTGAAGGTAGAAACATGGCAACTACAACAATAGTCACGCTACACTTAAAAATATTAATTACCAAAAGGGCTTGTACTTAGATATCAAGATCTTAGAAGAGACAATTGGGAAATGTTGATGGTAGTTGGGCATCTAGAAAATAAATATTTATGATTTCAAATCTAAATACCTTGAAGGATGATAATGGCATAATGAAGATTGAATTAAGAAAGAAACATAAATGCATGGTCACAGATTCTTATTCAATTTCTAGAGCATAATTTCCTTATTTTTGTAACCTATAAATAGTATTGGTTTAGGCATTGCAAAGCATTGGTGATTTGTATATTTTTTATTTTATTTCTTTGTATAGCAGTAATTTAACCCTAAGTGGTCTTGTGGGTAAGCTTTTGAGCCCCTACTTTTGGCATAAATTGTAATCTTCATATTTATATATATACTGGAAGCTATGACTAATGGGATTTTTCTATTTTATTTGTTATTTTAAGCATTAATTATGCACATGTATAAGAGGCTATGACTAGCACATTCTATCTTGGTTTTTATATGTTCAACCCATGCTTAATTTCATATGCAAAGAAGAGAAAGTATTTACCTGTAAGACACCAATGCATTAAAACCATGCCTTCATACATCTTATTGTTATGCAAATGAATCTTATGGTCTTTGTGAATCACCCCTTGTTAGCTTAGGATATTTTTTCCATTTTTTAATCTTTATTTCTATGGTTTCTCTATCCCTTTTATCGTTAAATCTTGTTAGATTAGGATAGAGCAGTAAGAATTCTAAACATCGCATCCTAAAAGGATCTAGCCTTGTAAAAAGCCTTGGAGGTATTTTGGTTGGACCTATTCCTATTCTCTTAGAGCTACCCTACAATGTTGATCTATGAAAGGCATAATAGTTTGATCATCTAATCCCCACATCTAGTGATTGTGACAATCAAAGAGGACAATAATTTAATGTCATACTTGGTGAGACCCAATTGATTCATTTCTACTAGAAACATAATCGAGATAACTCTAATAGGCTAAGACCCTGGTGAAGGTCCCTACATATTTTCTTGCTTGAAGCATTTGAAAATTTCACTTGGTGACTATTCTCAAAGAAAAAATATCCAAAAGTAGCACTTAAAGAAGATACAAAATTAAGGTTTTTGTAAAGATCTCAATCTACAAGATTATATAAAATATGTAATATTTTCCTAGTTACCCCACTCAAAAAAAAGAATCTAAAATCTTATGAACAAAAGACCTGACACTAGAACTTGTGTTGCTTCCAATATTTAAGCATTGATACAATAAATTTAACACCATTATAATAATAAGAAGAAGAGGAGGTAGATTCCAAAACATGGCTACTTGTCACAACCCAAAATATCACACCCAAAACAAATTCCATCTCACTTGTCAGAATTTTTTTCTTTTTAGTAATAGGGATAATATCTTATGTTCTTAAGTTATTCTTGGCTAATTTTTCTACCCCTTATCACTATGAGTCGACTCATCCGTATAGAACCTTCAAAAGGGTACACCCATATCTACTCCTTACATAAGTCCTTATATGTAAGTGTACTAGATGCTTTAAATGGTAGATAGCAATCTCATTCATTTAATGAGATAGATAATCCCTCACTATCCATAAGAGAAGAAATACTAATATCTTCACATGCATAAGTCCATCTATATAGGTGAACTAAGCACAACGAGTGTATACCATCCCCCTCATCTCCATGATGAGCTAGTCTTCCAAGAATAAGTCACAATATATACCTTGATTCAAGAGTAGCTTAAAAAGTCTCTTTTATGTGCATTGTTAAGGTGCATATTGCAATATTTACAATCATCCCATGAAATTATAGTCAAGTAATTAGAAGCACATTTTATGAAAATATAAGAATAATAGAAATTTCTATCACTTAAAGTGCATAAAGATTCCATTAATAATTCTAATCAATAAAAACTAACAAACAATGAAACTCCACATACACTATAAAACACCTCATAGGGAATAAACCTAGATTAAATTTAATCCTTATTTTTATTTTATAAAGTGTTTGAATCCATACATAGCATCAATGGCATCCCATAATACCCTTTCTTCCAACATAAGAATTTTCATAATTCTTATGTTAATTCAATATGAATTAATCCTTCAATCCATACACTCAATTTGGCTCTATAAAGTAAGTCATTGGCATTCCATAATTCCCTCACTTCCAACATTAAAATCCCCATTACCCATGTCCTTATATTATGAATTAGTTCTTAAATTCATAACTACATAATGATTCCATAACTTGATTTCAACATCTACTATCTTGGCACTTTACGAGATCATTGAAGAAGACCCCATAATCCTATTCAATGTCTTGTTACAAGGAAATAAAGGAATAGAGCATCAAAGCCCTCTCCACCTTCTTACATTGCTATTACAACTAAATACCAAAGTCTACAAAGGAACTCATTAATATTCACATTAAACTTCTCCAAGGAAGTGCTCGACTTCAAATTGCATAATCAGATTAGTATTAGTATCAATAACAACATTTGCAATATATTGTAATAGTCATAACATTGTATAATAAATATTGTAGCAATATCTATGCAATATTACAATGCTAAGTCTCCAATTCGTTTATTAAAAACATAATATCACACAGTCTCTAGTGCAATTACCATCGCATTTTTTTCATTGCAATATAAGTAAATTGATATCTAGAATTAATATATAAATATTTAGACATCATGGAGGTTTGTTAATTATATGGATGTCATCATTTGGTACATCACTACTCAAACAAATCTAAGCTTTATAAATGTATCAGTCAGGGTTATGCATAAGGGGTCAGCCACAAAATGTAGTTATAAAAATTTGGCGAATTAGTTTCAAAATCCAGGCGAATAGTATCGAAAAGCATGTAGAAGTTTAACTATTATTAGGGGTAATTTTGGAAATTTAAACTTAAAATGGTCAAATTATTATAAAATTAGGGCGAATCGACCCCCAAAAAAAATATTGCATCCAAAATTTTTTGGCTAATGGGCCTTGGTCAAGGGTCCCAAATATTAGCCAATTTCAAATTTTGAAAATCCTAATTTTAGCCAATTGGCTATAAATAGCCACTATGCATAACCCTGGTATCAATTTAATATATCATAATTCAAACATTACAGAGTTTCCTGAATACACCATTGCAGCATATGTAAAACCTTGAAAGCATGCAGCTTCTAAAAGATAATATTCATTATTCTTGCAAATATTTATATCTTTTTAAAGCAGAAAAACTTCCTTGGTTTCTGCCGAGGTTTTACTACACATTTCAACATACTCAAGAATGGTCAACTACCCAAACTATTAAAGAAATTTATGATCATTTTCTCACCATTCCAAACTAGAAACTTATTATATTGGTTCTAGTTCAGATTCTTAGGCATAATATAAAATATAAGGTTTGTAGAGGTGCTATCACCCATATGAGCATCTATGCAATCCCATTTTCATACCTTACATAATCAAAAAATTATGACAAAGTAACCTCTTGATTTCTTCAGTTATCAAGGAGCTTGATAATTTTTTTTAAATCAAAATCATCACCTTGATATCTAGTGCTTGTGGTTTTCATAACATAGATTTGAATCCAATCTTGCTATCTGTACTACAACCTCATAAAAAAAATTTGAAAAAATAACAACTATGGTAGAAAAGGCACTATTTTCCATCTTTTTATCAAGTAAAACTAATATAGTTTTAACACATTACGTACCAAATGACATACCAATATATATGTAATGCAAACAGATGAGTAGTCTCATCTTAGTTAATTTACATAACTCTATTCTAGCATAATCATAATATAAGTTACAGTAAACGTTACCTAGAAATCTCTTGAAAGACTCTTACCTCCAGGTTTGAGTACATATTTGATTTCCTCTCTAAGATTTTCCACTAAACTAAACTCATTTATCCAAATAAGCAACATAAGGTATTAGTTTCCATTGTCAGTTTCAAACTTATACATACTCCAAATATGTATAGGAAGGTGATGGATAATAAAAAGATATTTCCACCATTTCATTTAACCAAAAGCAAAAATGTTTTATATCCTACAAAACTTCACTAGTTATGTTTTTTTTTAGAAGCAAATTGATTTTTTTTACAAAGCTTCATTTCAATATTTCAGACAATGATATCAAGTAATCAAAGTTACCTAAATAATGCGAATAAAAATAGCAAGTATTATAATATTTTCCAGTGGCTAGCTATTGTTTCCTTCTCCTTTCCTCAATAACATAGTCCCTTTTTTTCTAGATGAGCAAGTCTCTTATCCATTACACATTTTTTCTTCTCCCATTCCAGTGCGAGGGAGGTACCACTTCCCATTTTCCATTGTCCACTTCCCTTGGGATATTACAATGGTAGTGTGTTATTGTTACTTCCACAATGCATGTCTCACTTCTCATACAAAGCATGATGAAAAATAAAACCATCGAACAACCAATGTGTATGCTTAATATATTTATACCAAATTCCTATCAAGGTCAAACCAGGGGTTCTAATTATATATTTTTTATTTTCTTTGGTTGCCATTATAACAACATACTCAACTTGAGTGAAACAATTACCAAGAAATCGAACACATGGACTATGAGTTTTCTCCCTTGTTGAGTATTTCCTTTAGAGAGTAATTCTACTTATTTATAATGGAGAAAACAAGTATTATCAAGAAAACTAATAAATGAAAATCCTTAATCATTATTAAATATTTTTAAAACATAAAAATCTTTCTTTTTTTCTAATGCTTATGTCTTTATTTTTCTTAAGATAAGAAAAAATGAAATTAAACCTAGAGAAGGTTACCAAACAACAAACAAGTGTTATTTTTAACTTGATGTATTTTCCTCATGCAAATTCATGATATGCAACTACATAAAAAGAGCAATAATACATGTTGTCATTATTTTTCAATGAATGAGTCATCATATAATTTTTCTTTTCTTATGACATATCGTTCTCTATGGTTATTTCTTTCTACCACCCATCAGGAAACTTGTTTTCGCAAATTGTATATCCATTAGTAGCATCATATTCTTCTATAATATATATATATATTTCATAGAAACAAAACATGAATAGTTAGATATTTCATCAATACTATGCATCATATTCTTTCATAAAATATAGGTTTTATAGAAACAAAACATGAAATAGTCAGTCATTCCATCATATAGCATATTTATCCATAATTCCATCATATAAAAAAATTTACCAAGGGAAGGTTGTGACATCATACCTCCCTTAGTTTTAACACAATCCTCTATGTTTCATCAAAGTTCAAGCATACAGAAATAATTACATATCATTTTCAAATAGAATAGGAAAATGTCTCTACATATCTGCCACTTTATCCCAAGTAGAATTTCTCTCAGAATAGTGGCCCCACTAGACCTTACATTGTTCCAAAGTCCCTTTCCTCATTTTATTGGAATGGAACTCAAGGATATATACTAGATGCACCTCAATGGCCTCTTTATCCAACATCTACAATTTAGAAAAATCCCAAACATGATCAAGATTAGCAATTTACTTCCTACGTAAGGATATATGAAAGGTGTCATAAATCTTTGACAAACTAGGTGGCAAGGCAAGTTTATACACCACAAGACTAATCTTTGTTGTTATTTTGAAAGGTCCAAAAAAATGAGGATCTAGTTTTGTGGACTTTATGACACTCTTCTTTGTTCTCACCCTCAGAAACACTCTATCACCTACTAAAAACTCTCTTGGAAACCTCTTAAGATTGGCATGATTTTTTGATGATCTGTAATTTGCTTAAGCCTCTATCTAATCATCTTTCATTGTTATTCTATTTCCATAACCATGTATGTTCCAAGCACAAACCTATGGATTATCCCATGATAATGATTCCCTACACCTCCTGCCATACAAAGCTTCAAATGGAGCCATGCCTACGGTTGAATGGTGACCATTAATGTAAGAAAATTCTACCAGGTGTAGATACTCTTCCCATAAAATTTATGATCCATAAAATACATGAAAAGCATGTCTTATAACACCTGGATCACCCTTTTAATTTACACATTGATTTTTGGGTGATATGTAAAACTAGTGTTTAGTATGGTACCTATAGCATGATGTAGAGCTTACAAAAACTTAGATGTGAACCTAGAGTTACTATATAAAATAATGACCTTAGTAAATCCATTAAGTTTAAATATTTCTTTGGGAAATTTGTTACCCACAATCATGGTGTCATCCTTGTTATTTCATGGTATAAAATGCACAACCTTAGTCAATCTATTGACTGACACAAGGATTGCATCATGCTGGAACCTGGTTTTAGGTAAACCTACAATGAAGTCCATATAAATGACCTACCATTTATACATGGGTATTTCATGAGCGTACAATAGTCCTATAGGTTTTTTATGTTCAGCCTTAACCTTTTGGCATTCAAAGCAATGAGAAAAAATTTCGGTGACATATTTCTCCATTCTTGGCTAGTAAAATATTTTTTTCATGTTTTCTCTTATTTTTTCTCCCCATGGTTGAGTAGATTAAGGAGACCTATGTGCTTCATTCATGATCTATTTTCTCAAATTGCCTATCTTGGGAATCACTACCCATTCCTTGAAGCATACAAAACCATCCTTGATGCCAAAATCCTTGTTTTCATTTGGTTTCTTTTCCATTTTATACTAATTTGATTGCAATAATCATCCTAATGTTTCATTTCTTTGACTTGGTCCATCAAGTCTACATGGTTGTGGATCAGGTTAGCAATATGTCTTCTCCTACTTAAGGCATCCATGAACTTATTTTCCTTACCTTGATAAATTTGATTCCAAAGTCATATTCGGTGACAAACTCCATCCATCTGCTTTACCTAGCATTAAGAAAAGGTTTAGTAAATATATACTTCGAACTCTGGTGATTCGTCCTCAACTCAAATTATCTTTCCACTAGATAATATCACCAAACTTTGAGTTCATACACAACCATAACTAATTCCAAGTCATGAGTAGCATAGTTGATCTCATGTCTCTTGAGCTTTCTTGATCCATAAGATATAATTGCTCCATCATATGAGAGCACTCCTCCAAAACCTTCCAAAGATGCATTTGTGCATAATAAAAAAATTGCATTGAGGGTTTGGAATCTTTAATATGGGTGTTGTGGTGAGTTTTTTTTTTAGCAATTCAAAAGTTACCTCACCCTTATCTATCCACTTGAATTCCTTCTTCTTTATCTAGATATTAGTTATTGCAGAAGTTATCTTGGTGTAATCCTTCACATAACGCCTATACTATCTAGTCAAACCCATGAAGCTCTACACTTCAATCACATTCATCAGAATTGATCAATTCAGTATAGCCTCTATCTTCATGGGATCCACTTCTATCCATTTTGACGATATTATATATCTTAAGTACTATACTTCCATCACATAGAAGTCACACTTAGATTTTTATAATGTTAATTTTTCCTTAGTAATCCTAAGCACGATTCTAAGGTGTTTTTTATACTTCGACTTATTATGGGAATATACCAAAATATCATCCAAAAATATAAGGACGAGTCTATCTATATACCTTCTGAATACACTATTCATAAGATTCATGAATGTTTCTAGAGCATTCATTAGTCTAAAAGGTAGATCTATAAACTCATAGTGTCCATACCAATTATTAAATATTGTCTTGTGTGTATCTTCCTCATGGATTATTAATTGGTGGTATCCATATTTAAAATTAATATTTAATAAGATAGTGGCATCGTTTAGCTTATCAAAGAGATCTACAATTCTAGGTAGAGGATGCTTGTTTTTAGTGGTTGTCTTATTGAGCATTTTGTAATCTATGCACAATCACAAGGAACCATCATTATTTTTAACAAATACCATGAGTGCACCCCATGGTGACACACTCAATCTAGTTAATCCCTTCTCTAGCAGTATTTGTACTTTTAGTTCTTGCATATCAATGGGATTCATTCTATAAGGAGGCCTATGAATAGGCTTTGTTCTTGGTTTAATATCAATTGTGAAATCAAATTCCCATTTTGGAGGTAGTCTAGGTAAATCCTCTAAAAACACATCCCTAAATTCTTGTAGCACTGGGTGCTTTCCAAATACCTCCTCATTATTTTCCTTTTCAAATTCATTAATATTGACTACATAAATTGTTCCTCCCTTCTTGATTGCTTTCTTTAATTGTATTGTAGAAATTATCTAGGGTTGGAACTTCCCTTGCAAGCTATGGACTTGCTATCTTCCCTTGCCATCTTATGAATAATCAATCCAACTTTCTTGGAAAATATTCACAGCCCTATGGTATTGTAGCCAATCCATCCCTAATATTGCATCAAAAGCATGTAGCAACTCTACATAAAGATATCCAATGGTAGTACCATTAGGAAAGGTAAAACTTATCTACAGAGTAGGTTTATCTTGAACCATACTCGACCTTCCACTCATGTGACAAGATTCCTAGCCTTTCTGGTATATCCTTGATCAAGCTAGTAGAAACAAAGTTATCAATAGATCCACTATCTATTAGTATTTTGACTTCCTATCACCATGTAGATCTTGTGAGTAGATTACTTGTGTGTAGGTTCCTTACAAGTGGGCTCTTTTCCTTTTGAAATCTAAGTGGGCAACTATTGGAGTAATACAATCCTCCACAATCAAAACATCCACCCTTGGGTCCTACATGTGTTCTTTGCTTATGTTCTTCTGCTTTCACTACTAATGGATGGTTGGGCTACCCTTGTGGTGGTGGCTTGCTATTATTGTTATTGTGGTTGTTTGAGTTATCATCCTTTCCTTGGAACTTTCTCCTAAATGGTTTCTATTTCCTATCATTTATTTTGTCATGCCTTGTGAATTTTTTATTTACTTTATCTAATTCCCATTTCACGAAACCTACACTATTTATTTTCATAATATCCTATTTGTCTTTCTTGGAAGCTCTTTCATAATAAAAATAGGGCTTTCAAGAAGTCTCAACTTTCCTATCCAAGTTGTAAGCCTTCTAAAGGGTATTGGGCTCATACATATGCACTTCATGCCCTATCATGGGATCTGATCCCAATATAAATTTATGGATTTTCATCTTATCATTATACATGTGAACATACTTCAATAGCTTAACAAATTTATGCTAATAGGACTCCACCATATTAATTCCCTGATGAAGATTTGTGAATTCTTCAAATATTTTAGAATAAAAATGATCCGTGAGGAACCTATCTTTAAAATTTACCATAATTTTTTCCCATTTTAGATCAACTACTACCTCATTCTTTCATTTCCCACTATATATTTTTCACCTATCCAAACCAACACTTTGTAAGTGTAAAGTGGTGTAATACATATGAGTTCCTGTCAAGTAATTCTTCATATTGAATACAATTTCTAATTCCTTCAACTAGGCTTCAGTTGCATCACCATCATCCTATCCATTAAACTTGGAGGATTTTACATGTTTCAATTCCTTATCCATTTCTACCTCTAACCAAATTTTGGCTTGTTTTGCCTTTGTAGGGAGTTCATTAGTGTTATCTTTTGATGCAGTATGTAATGGGAGATAGCAAACACAAGATGCAAAATAATATGAAATAAAGTAAATATGCAATATGACTAAAAATATACTATAAATAGAAATGATGGAGATGTTTACAAAAGTAGTTTTAGAGGAAATGAACACTCCATGAATACAGCTACAGCTCAAGAATGGGCATTGAGCATATTACACCCCATCACACTACATCACACTGCTACATCATGCCACTTTTGTCTATATGACTATATCTCATAATGACTTATCTATTCTATACCTATGGCCATTTATATAGGAAATAAGTTCCTTTTCCAACACTCTACCAATATGTAAAAGGGATAGCTTGCATGTGTACAACTTGCACTTTGACACTTGTGAATTTATTACATTACATGTAGTAACAAGATAAATTCCTCATAAAGTAATCTAATGTCCTAAGTATGTACCAATAAAGGTACATTTACATTATCCAGATGATGTAATAATCTATTTCTAACACCCCCCTGTATTACATTATTTATATATTAAAGACTTTAGTCTTCAATGTGGATCTTCTTCTAGCTAATGATCTGAATCTTCTTCTCTCTTTTTTGTAACCTGATCAAGCAATTAGTGTCTTCATAATCTGTCATTCTTATTGAGAGAGCTTTGTTTTCAAAATCATATGTCGATTCTTCCAGTTTTTCAATTTCTTTTATCCTATGAGCTAGATGTCCTTTTTTATTTATTTTTCAACACTCTAGTTAAGGGTGGTTGACTAGACGCTAAAATTGTTACTAGTGAGGATTTTGATATTGTCATACCTGAAATTGATTCCCATTGTTCATCTGATTCTCTTGATTCTGGTTGTTGGGATTGAACCTGCAATAGTTGGTGTTATGGCATTTTTTCTTGCATATCTAAAAATACCTGTTGTACCATGCTTTTCATTCTTTTGATGAAGTAGCAATGTTTCCCTATGGATTCTCCTTAGATGACAATGCATTGTTAGACAATTAATCGTTACCTATATTTTTCACTTCATATTCATGTAGAATATTGATTAATTCATCAAGAGAAGTATATTTACTTAAAACTTGTAAAGATGTTACCAACTTTTAATGGATGTCCGAAAGTGCTCTCATAGTTATTTGAGTATGAATTTCATCCTTGACTATTTCTCCTAAGGTAAATAATTTTCCTTTGATGTCTTCTACCTTATTTAGGAATAGTTCTATGCTTTATCCATTATTCATTTTTAATTAATGAAGTTGAGTCTGAATATGAAGAATGGTAGCCTTATTCTTTCCTTCAAACATTTTTTCTAGGCTTGTCCATACATCTGAAGATGTTTTTTTTGAACTAGTATAGGGTTGAATTTCATCATTGATTGTAAAGGTGATTATAATAAGTGCCTTTGAATCATTTTATATGAACTTTTGGATTTCAATATCATCTATGGTAGGTATTTGTGTTTTCCCTTAGATGAAATCCCATAGTTTTTAATATACCAAGATAGCTTTCACTTTATTCTTACAATAAAATTAATTAGGACCCTTGAGTAATTGAGATTCTTCTAGAAAGAATTTGTTTGAAGCCATTTGAAAACCCTAATGTTAATACTCAGATTTTGTAGAATGCCTTATGACTCCCTAGTATGCTATGGATAAGATATAGTGCTTTTGTAGAATTATAGTTCAATATTAATTTATTTTGTAAGGTTTTGTAGAATACCAAAATCAACTACTATTATACCTTATTACTCCTATTGAACTAAGCACTATTTCCAAAATTTAAAAGAGGTTATAATGTTGTATCATTTATCTCCTTTTGAAACGAATGAGACCATAATATTATGAATATCCAACCTATGAGAAAACTCTCTTTATGAATAACCCTTTGGGAATTAGGTTATGTGTATCTAATTTTCCAATTAAATATTTTGATGTAGTAGCCCTTATGACTCCCTAATATTTGGACAAATTAGATCACAATTAATAATTGTAAATACTCAATATTTATCCAAGCAGAAAACCTTATTACTGCTAGGTTTTATATTACAAATATTTGATTTTATTTGATAGAATATTTCCCTTAATATATGGCTTCTAATGTAAATAAATTCCTTTAATTTTAATCCTTATAACTCCAAGAAAATAAAGCACATAATAATGGAAATAATTTTACCTTTCTTCAAGCACTGTTCGGTGCTGATTTTAGAGAAGATTTGACTGTTGTTTTCTATAGACATCATGGATGCTTTGGACGTATCCTCCAATGGAAGTGATCTATATTTAACGTGTTCCACATATGGCATCTTCAAGTCTCTTCCATTGACTTTCGTTGCCTTAGCATTTAAGGATTGCACACCTTATTGGTTGTTGTAACTCGACCCTTTTTTGCTCGAACAATGTGAGAGTAATTTTGACATCGAAGAAAGATCCTTGACTTTGGTTGTTCATGTCCTTAAATTGGGATGATACATATCTTATTTTCCAAGTGGCATGACCATTACCTTTGAGAACTTGAGGAGAGTTTGGTACCAATGAATACTTTATATCCCTTCTTGTAATGTAATAATGTTATGTTGTTTAGTGAAACACTCGGTCTTCCTTTTTGACAAGTGTAATCAATGCAAAAAATACACCAGGTTGTTCATGTAACTCCTCTTTGAAGATGAGCACTCTCTTGAATTGAGCATTAGGGTTTCCATTGAGTGACAAGTGTCATTTTCTTCTTTGCATGGACGTAGACCCTATTGCTAGCTCGAGTAGCTCCTTTGAGATATTTTTAGCCTTGTAATCATCCTTTGCCTTTGTTCGTATGCACAGTATTTCACAAGGATATGGAGCAAGAGTATGGAGGCTTTGAACATCATTTTCAATGAATGTATACGGAGTAAGTAGTACTCCAAATGGTGCTTCAACTTTATTTTACCTTGTATTTTATTTCTTCCCTCCTTATGTAGACTCTCTTGCTCTTTAATAACGTTGTGCTTCCATGCTTTTGTACATGTATCTTATAGGTTCGATGCTCTTGAATGTGAGGAGTATGAGCCCTTTGTATGGATCTCAAGCTGGGATTGGATGGTTGCTTACGTACGATTGATTTTGGTTGGTTTTTCTAGCAAGAGTAGTGTCTTTTTGGCACCTTTGAATCTGCCTTCTTTCCCTATAAAACCAGATTATAAATAGTACACTATCATTTACAATAGTTTTAATACAAGATGACCTTGTTGCACGTTCTTTTGCACTCCTCTTTGTTGATCATAAATTTTGGTTTTTTAGGAAGAATATTGAGTGCAATATAGGGAGGGTTTTGAGGTTGTCACTGGACTAGACACCTTTCCATGTTAGCTTGGATATTTTATAAATGAATCTAGGCTTGTAACCATATGATAGAAGCTATTTTTCTGCACATTTTTTTGTGCTTAAAACTTAAGATTAACCAAGTCTCGTTCGAGGCTTTTTTTATGCTCTTATGGTGGTTACATTCTTCTCCAATTATTGGAGGATTGAGCCGATTTTATGACTTCCTTAGGCCACTTCAAATTTGCAGCTCACTTTGATAAATTATATTTTTGTGCCCTTCTATTGAAACACAAACAATAATCTTTGAGAGCAATAGTGCAAAATGAATCTAATAATACTACACTAACAATTTCAGCTTATCACTCCAAACAACTCTCAAAATTAATGAAATTAAATAATTTACTACAACTAATCAAGAATAATCTGAAATAAACCTTCAAGAATTATTCTAAATTTTCTTTATAAGAAATGTAATAGGAGTTAGTCTTCATTTTATTTCCAAATTATATGATATTTAATTGATATATAGTTTAAGATTTTGAATTCTAATCAACCCCTAAAGTGCAAATGAATCTTAAATAATCCTTTTTTTTTGCACATTTTAATACTCTTAATTCAACTCTCCTTTTTGCAACTTTACTCCAATCAGGGTGCTTAAATAAATCTAAAAAGTAATCCTTCTATAGAGGATGTAGATCTTGGTGTCTAATATCACCAAGTTGCTATTTTGAGTAAGATCCTACAACTCTTTGTAGGCTACCTTGAACAACTTCGTATTCATAAAAATATGGTCTCCAACTCTATTTCATGAGCCAAGGCTTTTGGTGGCATGTTCTCCTGTTGTAGTCTCCTCATTTTTACTGTATATTAGAAGATATCTTTGATTCTGAAGTGGTGCCTTCTTGTTGTGAGAGTAAATATCCAAATATCCTGGATTTGGTCGACTTCTTTCGTATGAATCTTCCTTTAAGCTTCTTGTCAAATTCTAAATTCAAACAGGATATTCTTCTCAGGATTCTAAATATATTGAAGTCTTCTAGGATTTGGCACTCCTTACCAAATTCTTCTTCTTGGGCTTGTTTTCGGATGGCAATAATTATCCCAAATCTTTCACTATCTCCAATAGTGAATTTCTCCAATGAGTTCTCCTTGGAACGCCTTTGAGGATTTCTTCAGTAAGGCTCTCCAAGCCTTTTACTGGATGCTCGTAGAGGCCTCTCCAAGGACTTTTAGCTCATTTTGGTCTTCTTTGAGACCTTATCTTCAACCTTCTGCTCCTGGAAGTGTTGGTGATGAGATCTTATCTTGGATCTCTGATTCTTCTACCTTTGTATTCAAGCAGGACTCTCCTAGTCCTTCTTCATCAATGAGATATTCTATTGATCTATTTTGCTTCAAGTGCTAGATTCATTCTGAATAAGATACTCTTCCTAAAATTTTTGTAGGAATCTTTCCCAACTCACTGAATCTACCTGTTTTTGCAACAAATTTATTGGTACTAAAATTTGCTTCTAAATCAGATACTCCCTCTTGGAGTTTTCTTTAGGATCAAGGTTTCTGTAGCCTTTTCTTCAAGCAATTTTTGGCCTTCTCTTCAGTACCAAGGCTTATATGTTTTTTTCTTCAAGTCTTCTTTGGCCTTATCTTCAAGGCTTTTGTGGTATTTCCCTCTGGATCAAGGCTTCTATGGCCTTTTCTTCTGGATCAACACTTATATGGCCTTTTCTTTTGTATTAAGGTTTTTTTGGCCTTTCCTTCTTGTGAAGTTTCTAGTCTATAAATGTAGATCTCTTATCTCCAAGAATTATTCTAAAATTTCTTTATAAGCAACGTAATAGCAGTTAGTCTTCATTTTATTTCCAAATTATATTATAGGTAATTGATATATAGTTTAATATTCTGAATTCTAATCAACCCCTAAAGTGCAAATGAACCTTAAATAATCCTTTTTTTTTACACATTTGTATACTCTTAATTCAACTCTCCTTTTTGCAACTTTACTCCAATCAGGTTGCTTAAACAAATCTAAAAAGTAATCCACTTAGCGAATTTACTTGCACCAATAGTTGCTTACCTTTTATCTAAAATCCCTTTTCACCACTTTTGTAGATGATGTAGATCTTCGTGTCTAATATCACCAAGTTGCTATTTTGAGTAATATTCTACAACTCTTTGTAGGCTGCCTTGAACAACTTCGTATTAATCAAAATATGGTCTCCAACTCTATTTCATGAGCCTAGGTTTTTGGTGGCTTGTTCTCCTCTTGTAGTCTCCTCATTTTTAATGTATATTAGAATATATCGTTGATTCTGAAGTGGTGCCTTCTTGTTGTGAGAGGAAATCTCCAAATATCCTGTATTTGGTCGACTTCTTCTATATGAATCTTCCTTCAAGCTTCTTGTTAAATTCTAAATTCAAACGGGATATTCTTCTCAATATTCTAAATATATTGAGGTCTTCTAGGATTTGGCACTCCTTACAAAATTTTTCTTCTTGGGCTTGTTGTCAGATGACAATAATTGTCCCAAATCTTTCACTATATCCAATAGTGAATTTCTCCAATGAGTTCTCCTTGGAATGCCTTTGAGGATTTCTTCAGTAATGTTATGCAATCCTTTTAATGGATACTGGTAGAGGCATATCCAAGGCCTTGCAAATCATTTTGGTCTTATTAGAGACCTTATATTCAACCTTCTACTCCTAGAAGTGTTGGTGGTGAGATCTTCTCCTAGATATCTGATTCTTCTCCCTCTATATTCAAGTAGGACTCTCCTAGTCCTTATTCATAAATGAGATCTTCTCTTGATCTCTTTTGCTTCAAGTGCTAGATTGATTTTGAATAAGATACTCTTCCTAACATTTTTGTATGAAGCTTTCCCAACTCACTGAATCTATCTATTTCTGCAACAAAGTTATTGGTACTAAAATTTGCTTCTGAATCAGATACTCCCTATTGGAATTTTCTTTTTTTTTTTTTTTTTGTGGAAAACATCCCAAAAGGGATGCCACTTTCGGGTAAGACCCAAGGAGGTAGGGGTATCCATTCCACCAAAAACACCCAGGACTTGGACCTGGCCTACCACCTTTGACATACTCAAGGAGCAAACAAACACACAAAACCAATTTAAAAATAAGTAAATAACAAAAAAAATAATAAAATAAAATAAAAAACATGTTCCTTGAGTGTGTCAAAAATAAAAGCACAACCAAAAACACACAATAAGATAAAATAAACCACAACACAAACCACATAGAAAAACACAAGAACCACATAACAAAACACAAACAAGACAAAAACAACAGAACACTACAAAGACAACCCAAAAAAAACATGAAAAATAAACACAACCAAAACCTAAAAAATTAAAAAAATAAAATTAAAATAAAAATAAAAAACAACCAACAACAGATAATTAAAAAATAAAAAACATAGAAAACACTCACACACAAAAACATGAAACAACACAAACAAAGAGAAACCCAAGAACAAGAATGAAAAAAACACAAGAACAATAACAAAAAACATAAAAAAAAAAACAAAACAACAAAAACACAAGAACAACAAAAAACAACACAAAGAACACAAAAACAAAACAAAACAAAAGAACCCACCCACCTTAAAAAACTAAACAAAAAAAACAAAAAAAAAAAAGAAAAAAAAAATGAACAAAACAATGACCTATCTAGACCAGAAGACTATTAAGGCAAGAATCAATAGAGGAAACAAAATAAATAATAGAATGAGCTAGGGAACTAAAAAAAACTGAATGAACCAAAGAGAAGCAAAAAAAAAAAAAAACAAGAAGAAACTAGGTACCTTCGAACTCGGAGCCATCCAAAGAAATGATAGAAAGAAGAGCTTCCCTAATTTGAGAAGCCCACCATATAGGAGGGTGGCCATAACAAGTAAGATCACCTTTGTCCAAAGCCCAATTAGCTAAAGCATCAACACTCTTGTTTTGATCTCTAACCACATGATTGTAATCAAATTTCAAAAATCCCATCTGGATTAATTGAATCTTCTCAATAATTCTTTTTATTCTCCAATCCACCTTATGATTCTTAGAAGGAGTCTTCAAGAGATTAATCATAAGTTGAGAGTCAGACTCAACTAACACCTTTTCCCATCCAACCTTAGTAGCCTCCCGAAGGCCTCTAAGGATACCATACCCCTCAACAAGGTTATTGGAAAGAATACCCAAATTCTCAGCAAAAGTAAAAACCAGGGAGCCATTTGAAAGTCTACCAATTCCTCCCACACTGGCTTTTCCAGGGTTCCCTCTAGAGGCTCCATCAGTATTGACCTTTCCAAAATCCTTAGGAGGAGGTTTCCAATTTCTAGTCCTATCCATCTTACTAATACTCACATTCCCTTTAAGTTGGTTGCCCTTAGAAGGTTTAATCTTCAATATTTGCATCACTTGATCCCATCTTTGGTGGGAGTTTTGGGGGTGATTAAGGAGTTGATGGACCGATTCAACTAAGTTGGCTATGGTATTTTGCCAAATATAGTGAATATCCTTCCTATCTTTATTAAAAATTTGATTGTTCCTTTCATTCCAAATATTCCAAAGAAGAATGGTAGAACCCATCCAAACTAATTGCCTAATAAAATGATCAACACCCTCTTGATTAGGCCAATCCCTTCAAAGCTATTTAAAAGTAAAAAAATTGGACCACTGTAAGCCAAGTAAAGTGGCCATTCTCCTCCATAGCTCGAGGTCTAAAGTACACTCAATAAAAATATGGTTGATATTTTCTACATTCTCTTCACACATTTCACATCTAAAAGGGCCATGAAAACCACACTTCATAAGTTGCTCACCAAGTAAGCACCCTACGATGCAATAAAAGCCAATTAAAGAACCTCACCTTAGGCCAGAGCTTTTGAGCCCACAATCGAGAAAATATGTCAGAATAATGGTTGGGATTATTATGGCATAAGGTCAAATAACCTTGAGCAACTGAATACTCACCCTTAGTAGTGTTGTTCCATCCAAAAAAATATTTTTCATGGGACCAAGAGAGGGATCTCATATGAAGGATGCCTTGGATATCTTGTCTTTGCCTTTCTAGGATTTGAATAGGCCAGTACTCAATAGGGATCCAATATCTACCAACATTTGAATTACCAGTATGGTATCGACAGTAATTAGCCACCTTTATCCAATTAGCTCGGTGAAGCTCCTCCATCCAAGGCCTCCAATCGGGAAACCGAGTTATCAAAGGCTTGTGACCATCCCAAGAATCTGTCCAAAAATTTGCATGTTGACCATTATGAATGATCCAAAATAATTTTTTCTTTATCAAATCCTCACCAGCCTTAAGAATCGCTAAAATGGGAGAACCTTTGGTAGGAAGTTGATAGCGAACAAGGTCTTCAGGACTTTTGTTCTCAGCATATTTAACATGGAGATTATTGGCCCAAAGAGCATTGGGGTTATGCAAAATCCTCCAATATAATCTAGCATCTAAAGATTTGTTGTTATTAATTGAATACCGAAATCCTAACCCCCCTTCATTCTTAGGAAGACATAAAGTATCCCATTTCACCAAGGCCCATTTTCTTTTCTCCTTAGTACCACTCCAAAGGAAACGATGACCGATTTGATCCAATTCTCGAAGAACAACCTTTGGGATATTCAAAATGGAAGAAACATAAATAGGAATAGCTTGAAGGACTGATTTTACCAAGGTGATTCTACCCCCATAAGAAAGCCACTTGTTGGTCCACTTTCCAATTTTCTTCTTGACTTTGTCCAACAACCAATTCCAATCTTTATTTTTCTGCCTTTGAATATTTATGGGAATACCTAAATAAGTGATTGGAAGAGAGGTCTTCTTATATCTTAATTTATCCAAGACCATGGATTCCTATCTAGCATAGCAGTGAAAGAAAATAACTTTAGATTTGTCTTCATTGATCAACTACCCAGTAGCCTTAGAAAAATAGCTAATGATTTGCTTAATATTAGAAGCTTCCTTAACTTTAGCTTTACCTAAAAGAGTAGAGTCATCCACAAATTGAAGATGAGAGATAGGTCTAGCTCCATGAGCAATGGTAACTCCCTCAAGGGTTTTGTTTTCTCTCTTTTTGGTTATAGTCCTACCCAAGCATTCAAGCAAGAATGATGAATAAATAAGGGGATAGCGGGTCACCTTGCCTAATACCTCTGGAAGTTGGGAAAGACTGAGAAGGCTTGCCATTGATAAGAACTAAGTAGGAAATTGAAGAGATACATCCCATAATCCAATCCATCCAATCCTTAGAGAAACCAAATTGCCTCAAAACTTTGATAAGGAAGTGCCAATCCACTCTGTCATAAGCTTTGGATAAGTCTAACCGAATGAACATGGAAGGAGAATTTTGCATATCCATGGAATGGATGGCTTCCTGAGCAAGAACTATCTCATCTACTATTTGACGTCCTTCCACATAACCCCCTTGCTCTGGGAAAATAATCTTATGCAATGCCATGATTTTAGTAATGATTTTGAGAAGAACATTACATAAAGCAATAGGTCTAAAAGTTGAGATATGATCAACCTCTTGAGCTTTTGGAACAAGAGTAATATAAGTTTTATTTATAACCTTAAAAATTTATTTGGATTTCCTGGATTCTTCCACCACCTCTAATAAATCAACATGAAGGATATCCCAGAACTCTTGGTAGAACTCAATAGGAAAACCATCAGGACTTGGGGTTTTCCCTTTTTGCATTTTAAAAACTACTTGTTGAAGCTCATTTATAGTAACAAGAGCAGTCAAAATAGAGTTCTCCTCATAATTTATAAGAGAAGGGATTGCTTGAAGAACATTATGTTGAGAAGCTAAGTCAAGAGGAGTAGCAACAAAAATATTGGAAAAGTAATCAACAACAATAGAGTTCATGCCATCCCAAGTATAAAAAACATCTCTAGAATATGATTTTAAGAAATAAAGTTGTGAGATATTCGAGCTAGAAGAGATTTGTGGAAGAAATTTATGTTTCGATCTCATTTCTTGAGCCATTGAATTCTAGATTTTTGCTTCCATAATATTTCTTCTCTTTTTTCCCATTCCTCTAACTGAGTTGTGAGTTTAATTTCATCTACACTTCTCTTCTTTGTGAGGCCATCTAAACAGATTTTCTTATTCAAAATTTCAATATGAGCAATAACTTCATGTTTTTTTTTATGAACATCCCCAAACTCTTTCCAGTTCCAAGTCTTGATTTTGGATTTAATGTATTGTAGTATTTTGGAAAAATAGAACATCTTAGTCCCATGCCTAGGTTTACCTTCCTTCCACCATTGTTGCACATGAGTTCTGAAGGAAATGTCTTTGTAGACACCAAAACAGCACCAATCCGATTATGTGACAACAAGCGCTGATCGCATTGACACACACAGCCCCTAGGGCAGCCCCCAGAGGTTAAACAGTGGTCCTAACCACTCCCAAAAGTAGTTTGGAAGGTCAAAGGTCAATTTGGCACCTTTTTGGCACTTTTCTCCCTACTCATCCCACCCTGGGATGATTACAAACTGGTATTCGTCCCACCCAGGGACGATTATCAGCATTCGCCCCAGGGTGAGGCGAATAGAAGGTTTGACTGGCAAAAAGTCAAACCTCGATAGGTCCGCCAGTTAACTGCAGCTTCAGGCCATGCAATTGCGAGGAACGACTTCAAATCAAGGAGAGAGACTTCAGTCATGCATGTCTTTGATTTTGGAGGCCTCATGCAAGGAGACTCTAAATCAGGGAATAATATTTTCTCCCAAAATAGGACATGCAACTCAAGTGGCGCCCTCGCATGCGCATTCAAACAGAGAGACCCTAGGTCTATAAATTGGTGAGTCTTCTCACCCAAAAAATATATAGAGAAGGAGCATTTTGAGCAATGAAGTGCTGCCATTTTACATCCACACACACACCTTTTGATTTGTGCCTTTCACATCCTTGATCTCTTTTGGAAGGGAGGTCATAGGGTGGTTATTGGAAGCGCAAATCCGGAGCCCAAACCCAAACATTTGGCCACAATATCCCACCAAATTTTCCGAAAACACCCCATAAGAGGTTTTGGACCCATCCCAAGTGGATTGGTGCCGAAACAGAGTCCCAAACGATGGGCGTCCTGCCCCCGGCGCCCCCAAACTGTCGTAGTCCTAATCGCCCCGCCCCGGAGTGATTAGAAATATGTGGTAGATTTCCTTTCTATTATTTTTGCATCTGATTCTATACTGCTTAGATAGGTTGTCATTTAAATTTCACATCATTTTGAGCATTTTTTATCATGTTTTTATCATTTCCCGCCTTTACTAACATGCAGGTAGCATCATCAAATTCTCGGGTGATAGAGGCCAAATTGGGAAAATATGACCTTCTGGGTCTTCCCAAAATACCCCCAATTAGCTAACCCCAACTTTGTAGGTGATTTGGAGCTTCTCGGATGTGACATTTGGGACTGTGCTTTTTGACACTTTGTTGCAGGTCTATTCGTCCCGCCCCGAAGCGAATACAAATATGTGGTGAATTTTTTGACTGTTCCATTTGTAGTGTCTTCCTTGTGATGTTTTGATGCCCCTATCAAGTTTTTAGTTCATTTGGATCTATTTCAGTTATCATTTTATTTATATTTTGCATGTGCTAGTTGAAGGCGTGGGGATTGCATGTTTTATTTTATCTACAGGTGCTACTGACTATTTTCTATTTCTTTGAATGTAGGATCTAGACATTAGAGGAGCAGCAAGGAGTCAAGACTCATCAATGCAAGTGGCGGTGATGTTTGGTCCACCCATTTTACATGTGGGCACGCGGAAGAAGGAATAGCATCCATGGGTGTGACAAGAACACATTTAACGCTCCTAGCCCCTAAAAATGGAGGAGACGAATTGTAACCAAGTTTTGAAGCATATTAATAAAAAGGGTTGTCTTCCATATTGGCTTTTTATTTGGTTTCGATTCGTTTATGCTCCTTTCTTTTCATGCACTTTCAATTCATAGGATTTAGCGTTATCTTTTGTTTCATTTACATCGCATCCGGGCTTTTCCTTTTTGTTTCCGTATCCTCATGCTTTCAGTGGCGATCATGGTGGGACCTCTGTCCCTTGATTTTAAGATTAAATTTCTGATCAAAAGTTGCTTGTTTTTGCTTGCAGGTACCAAGTTTTCAAACGCTGGACTGTTGTTCGTTCTAGTCTATGACGAGTATAGAGCTGGAATTCATCTTACCCAGGGACGAATGGGCATTCGCCCCACCCTGTGATGAATACAATTTTGTTATTCATTTCACCCAGGGATGAATAGCTCTCTGTGCAATTTCAGAACAGAAATTCAGAGACATCCGATTTGGGCAGAGAAGAGGTAGGGGTCCTAAACACCTTCTGTCAATTTTTGCTTTCTATTTTCTGTTTTCTAGTTATTTGCTTGCATAGGAGAGTTTGAATGCTTGTTTTCTTCATTTATGCAAATTAAAAAGAACCCCACACACCACGTGGTAATTTAAACAACAAGGAGTTGGTCGTAAAACCCCAACCCTTGAGCAAGACCAATGGTGGATTTCATCACCACCTTGGCTTGAAATATTGCATACATAACCCCGATCGCGACTATTGCTAGACGTAAATCCTGATGAAAGCTGACCAAGTGTAGTTGGGGTGATTCCCAGTGCATGAGGATAAGTCTTCTATGGTAGGTGTCATAAACAGAGTGATTCCCCTTCCGTACCGCCTATGTTCCATGTACCATCTCGCTCTCACGTACCAATAGTTTCCCTCACGTAAGGGCGGGTATATAGAGAGGTTGGTATATCGGCCTGGCAATGGTATATCGAAGGGGCGACCATTTTTGGGAGTCATAAGAGCCATCATATTGCATTTAAACGTTCTTTACAAAAGCTTTCAAAACAAAAATCAAAACACACTAAACCAGATTTAGGGCACACTTTTAATCTTTAAACGAGATAATCATTGCTTTGATTGTGTGTTTCCCTTCTATTTAGTGTAGCATAAAAATCATAAAAAGAGATAAAAATCTACACATCTTGTAGGAAAACATCACCATGGTGTACACCCGTAGCCGAGCCCAATCACGGGCAGGAGCTGCAGAGAGTGCACAAAGGGGGACAAGTCACCTCCGATATAGTCCTGAGGACTTGGTCATCCCGCCTTGGCGGCCTGACACACAAGATAGTCCACATCATGCCATTACAGAATAGGACTATAGAGGCACCTCTTTGAGGGGCACCCCCACTAAGCATAGATCCTTTCAAGAGGACATACACGTGGCACTCAACATAGACAGGAGGCCTCCCTTAGATGCTCGTTATGAGTGGCCTAGTGATGAAGCGCTAGAGCAACATAGGGTCCATAAGGAGGGGCCACATGATTTCGTCATCCCTCCTTTACCCCTTATTACTATTAGAAACACTAGACAAAATCCAGAGCACAAGGCTCTCTAGATAGGGCAAGCCAATTCTGCCCGCACCTTTCACACATACGAAAGGGAGTACGAGGAAGACCACTACGTTCCTCAAGAGCAATACATAGCATGAGAGCAATGCACCTCCGCACCTGCTATGTATCAGGATCACCCATTGAGGCCAGAGCCTCGGGTGAATGCCGCTAACCTCGATAGAGGAAAGCAACCCATAGGGATCTCGGATCACCATGACCGAGATAGACATGTAGGAGAGGCATCTAGGCTTCCTAAACATAAGACGATGGAACAAATTGACTTGGCATTTTCCAAACATGCCACCCACCAAGCGCAAATCATGCAGCTCAAGCAAGATCAACAATAGTTAGATCATCTGTACCACCTTAGCAAAGAGTGCATTCAACGTCAGACAACCGAATTGCTTCATAACACTATGCCTGAGAAGGTCCCAACCCCTCACGTGCATAAAGTAGAAGTGTATGAGAGGCACAACCCCTTGGTGCGAGATAGGTCCCCATGACCTTACCAAATATTACCTCCAAGACCTCCTAGACCTGAGCGGGAGGCCACTCCCAGAAACAATGATGGGCACCCTCCGCGGGGACCCACCCATGTTTATAGGTCTCACCCAAACACTCCTCAAGAAGCCTATGAGGAGTATGAGCAAGAAGAAGAGCAGGCTGAAATGCCCTACCAAGGCAGAGGGGCTGCTATCCGGCCACCCCTCCATAGGCCTCAAGTTCCCCACAACCCACAATGGGAGCAAACTAAGGAGGAAGAGATCAAATCCTCCGATGCATATAAAGCGCTGCTAGAGCGCTTAGAGTCTATGGAGACCAAGACTTCTGGGCCCCAAAAGCCCACTTTACGCCAACTCTACAGTCACCCTGTGCATCCGTCAGTGCCGGCACCCCCATACCCTGAACACTTTAAACTACCCTAGTTGGCACTCTTTAGAGGAGAGGAGGATGCCCAAGAGCACGTGACTAGATTCTTGAGCCAATGCTTTGGCATTCAGGACAATGATGCTTTGTTGCTAAGAACATTTATAACCACATTCGTAGGCCCTGCCTCGGATTGGTTCACTCAGTTGCCAAAACATAGCATCAGTAACTTGGATCAGCTAGTGGACGCATTCCTCGAACGCTTCACCTTCAACACCAAGAAAAGGGCGTCACTAAGCGACCTAGCTAGCCTCAAGTAGTATGAGGAAGAAACCATGGTGGCATATGGGAACCGATGGAGGACGTTGCTTTCAAAGCTGCCCTACCTCCCTCCCATGTCCGACCTGACCCAAATGTTCTCAAAGAGTTATTTGAGATCGATCTCCATGCTATTGCAGCTGCAACAATATGCCACTTTAGAGGAAGCTCTGGCACAAGCCAAAATCATTGAGGAGATCAAGATACAGGATGGCAAGATTGCCAAGCCAAAGAAGAAAGAATGGTCTAAGAACACCAAAATAGGGACCACACAACAGAAACCCACTGTGGTCAATCAGGTTGCTATAAACGTCCCTAAGCCTACACAAGCAACACAGCCCCAAAAGGCTAACTATCAGGTGGTGCCTCTTAACAGTTATGATAGAGAAAATCAGAGGCAAGAACAAAATCAGCAGCGTCGCCCTAGGTGACAGTTCACACCTTACACAGAGTCTAGGGACTCCCTGTTTGACCGCTTGTCAGTGGCAAACTTGATCAACCTACCCGAGATTCAAACCATAGACCCCAATGCACCAAAGCCTAAGGGGTATAGGGAGGACTTATACTGTAGGTTCCACAGATGGAAGGGACATGACCTTAATGCATGTTGGAAGTTTAAAGGCTTGGTGCAAGACCTAATCGACAACAAGACGTTGGCAGTGGACAACCCCGTAGTGCCAAACAACCAATAGATGGGAGTCTTCAGAGACCCCCTACCTGCCCATGATGCATAGGCAAAACCCCTTCAAGTCAATGAGGTGACACAAAATTGCCCCATGCAGGGGTATGTAGGGATGATAAGCATAGTGACTAGGAACAAGAGGTACCCAGGAGCTGCCCCGCGGCGGCCACAAGAGAGGTTCCATCGATGTCACAACCTCAACAACACCCTACGCAACCTCCCCCCCTAGACCAGTGGCCATGATTCGGACTAGACTTACCCAAAGTCTAAGGACCACGTCGGCTAGGCTCTCCATATACGAGCTCATTCAATAATCAACGCCCCATCGAGAGGCTCTAATGGAGATATTAAAAGCCATCGAGCTGCAACCCCATGAAGCAAATTCTTTCAACAACTTTGTGGGACATGTAAAACAATGTACAGAACCAGTCATCACCTTTAGAGAAGATGAATTGAAATCGGTGATTGGTGATGTGGCGGATCCACCCCTGCACGTCATTGCACGGGTCAACGGGATTCCGTATAAGAGGGTGTTGGTGGACACTGGCTCGTCCAGTAATATAATTACAACAACAGCATTGAAACATCTAAAGTTGTCAGCATCTCACATCGTGGCCTCCACCTATACTCTTCGAGCATTCAATGATGCGATATGCTCGATGGTTGGCACAATTGTCCTACCCATCCAAGTGGGACAAAAGACTATTCATACATTGTGCCACATCTTGGAAGGTGAGATGGCCTATAATATCTTGCTGGGCTGGCCTTGGATCAGGGACATGAAGTGTGTCCCTTCAATAGCTCATCAGTGCCTAAAGTATACATTTGAAGGACAGGTGCATGTAGTCCCGATAGACTTAGAGCCCTTCAAGTACTGCAATACGATGCAATTCATGCCGCAATCGACCCTTCCATCAACACATTTGGATTTTTAGTTGAATCCATCTAACCAGGGTCCGATTCCGCATGCATCCCCATTGACAAGTCCATCAAATCCCCAACCGGGTCCATCTTCCTCATCTGGTCCTTCACCAACAATGCCACCTACGGTGGCCACACCGAAGGACAAGGGAAAGAAACCCCTAGAAGAGGAACCACCCCTAGTCTCAACCATCTCTACCGAAGAGATGCCTAGCAGAATGGAAGTCGAGATGCCTGGTTCACCCTACATGGAGTGGACTCTAGAAGAACTCCCATTCGCTCCCCCTCAACCACCAATGATCACCGTTGAGATGGCCAACACGGGCCTGGGGGAGTATATAGTGCGAAACATTGTAGCAACACCCACACTTGAGTCCATGCAGGACATGGGGAGACCTCGCCTCCCCATCGGCACTGTGGTTCCTCTAGGCTACCCACCCAATCAGACAAACTTTGTTTATGGGGGCCTGGATAATGGCATTGAACCTTACATGCAAGAAGACGAAGATGAAGAACCCTTTGCTGAGGACGTCAACTATTTGTCCAACCCAAACTTCGCATTGAGATATCTTGGCCAATGCAATTGGCATGGATATGGGTTGGGCAGGTATGAGCAAGGAGTGCGTGTTCTTTGCCAACCAAGATATCAAATGTCGTATGACAAGTCAGGAGTAGGGTTCAACCACCCCTTGCCCCTTGGACATCTTGGTAGAGAACATGCAAGGCCTAGGGATAGGCAACAAGGATGGGTTGGCATTAGATCCATATGCCAATCCTAACACAACATATACATTGGGGGATTATCACCCATTGCTAACAACCAACCTTGTTGACCTTAACAACCCTTTCCCTTCGATCAAAAAGGGAGAAAGTTCGAGGACTCACCTACAAGAGGGATATAGACAAGACCAAGAAGGGTCTTCAAAAGATGAGTCGAAGTATGAGGTAGCACCTTGGGATCCTTTTGAATCTGATAGCAATCATTCACAAGTGACCCCCATAGATGATTATCAGGAGAGCTTCCTGACAATGTTCCCTTTGAATGCTCCAATTGAGCATATGCCACCTCAAGAGAATCAGGTCCCCCCGCAAAGAGCGGAACAACCCCGATGGGACCACATTAATTTGCTCGAGCAAGATGAGCCTCATATGTCGCAAATAGCTATTGGAGCCAACGAAGGCCTTTGGATCTCTGATAGTGATTATGAAGATGAAATTGAGATGGCCTATCTCAATCATATGCGACAACAACAATATCCCTTGGACATAGATGACATGTTTGAACAACTACATATAGGGCCAAGGCATAGGTGGCACCTCAACCAAGCATAGTTATACCAATTACTGCACCCGCCACTCTAGGTATACAGAGAACATCTTCCGCCTGGAGACCCTATAGAGCCATCAGTGCCTAGGGCGGACCCTATCCTCTTATCCGCACATAGGGCCGATCCATTTGTGCCAGTACCCATAGAGCCAGATCCAGAGCACAAAGATCATCTAGGATGTCCGAGCAGCCACACCCATGGTAATGGAGACCAAAATCATTTCATCAACATGATCTCCATTGATTTAACTACCCCCATCCATAATCCAACCGACCCAACATGGTCATTGCATCTAGACCTAGATGCTATAGACTGGGATCATGTTGACACACCGCCATCCCCATCAGAGTACTGGCCTTGTGGTGGGATGTTCCATTTCACCCCCAGACAGACTCAGGATGTCTTCCATGTTGAAGAGGAACTTGACGTTCTGAACGATGATCTAAATTCAGCAAATGATATCCACTTGATCCCAACTCCACACCAGTTGGAGGACGGGTCCCACATGTCGATCGAGGAGATGATTGACGTAGACATCGGCTCAGATCCAATGAATTTGCAAATCATCAAGTTGGGGGTAAGTCTATCCCCCAAAGAGCAAGCCGACTACATTGCCCTTCTCAAAGAGAAGAAGGAGGTTTTTGCATGGTCCTACAAAGACATGCCCAAAAGCTCCAAGGATTCCCACAATCGCTTGGTCAACCCAAAATGCCCCAAAGGTGTCCATAAACCCTTTGGTCAAACCAAAAGCTCCAAGGATTCTCACAATCGCTTGGTCAACCCCAAAATGCCCCAAAGGTGTCCATAAACCCTTTGGTCAAACCAAAAGCTCCAAGGATTCCTACAATCTCTTGGTCAACCCAAAATGCCCCAAAGGTGTCCATAAACCCTTTGGTCAAACCAAAAGCTCCAAGGATTCCCACAATCGCTTGGTCAACCCCAAAAATGCCCCAAAGGTATCCATAAACCCTTTGGTCAAGCCAAACGCTCCAAGGGTACCCATAACCGCTTGGTCAAAATAAATATTCAAAAACAAACAAAAACAATAAAATCATCAAAAATAACAAAAAAAATTGCATCTCAATTCCATGCATACTCGTAAAAATCAAAATACAAAAATATAAGTTGCATTAGGCATCGCATCCATACATTGCATATTTGTTGGTCATACATGTCCCAAACACCATAGACTGTAATTGCTCGGCAATTCCTTCATTTTCCACATTCCATCCATTTTATAAATACATACATCCAGAATAACACCATCCCCATTTTTAGCATAGTCAGTTGTCTCCTAATGTATGTAGGGTTTTCGTCATTCAGCTGTCTTTAAATTTCTAGCCAAAAATTGTACAAAGTTAAACGGATTTTACAAGGGAAAGTTTTACTTGGATCACGCCTCGTTATGTAACATCCCTACACAAGTTAAAACACATAAAATAATTCCCAAGTTGTGTGAACGCAAGAGACACCTACAAAGCAGTCTAGGATACCATAGGTGAAAGATTAGCCTGTTCATCCCCCTGTGCGAATGGTTCAAGAGTGCTGAGAATTGACAAAAGGACAAGCTCTTCCCCATCAATTCCCCTAAATAAATAGTGGTTTTCACCACTACCAAAAATCCCAATCCCCGTTGGTCCCCAAAGTTGTAAGGATTCATACTACACGCCCCTGACAAGGATGGGTAGTCATCCCCAAGGCCTAAAAGGATCAATGCCATTCAAAAACAAACTCCCCACAAGCCATCATCATGACCATCTCCAATCACCTTTGGTCTCCAAAGTCGTAAGGATTCGTACTACACACCCTTGACAAGGATGGGTAGTCATCCCCAAGGCCTAAAAGATCAATGCCCTTACTTCATAATATCCCTAATCCCCTTTGGTTCCCAAAGTCGTAAGGATTCGTACTACACGTCCCTGAATAGGATGGGTAGTCATCCCCAAGGCCAAAAGGATCAAGGTCATTCATAAGCCAAAAACCTACAAGCTCAACCTTACGAAGCTCAAAATGCAAAATCAAATAATAGTGGTTATCACCACTATTCAAAATCCTTGCTCAAAAAGAAAAACAAAAAGAGAAAAATAAATAGTGATTTTCATCATTATGTATACGAGCAAGTATCCTAACACGTTGAGCAAATAAAAGATTCCTGAGCTTGAATCCTTGGAATTCTCAGCATTCAAAAACCATCTAGGTGATCCTCATTACGGGTTTGGTGGATAGCCTACCTGGCAATGGCGGTATCCTAAACGCATGACGATATGTCTATCACATTAGCTTTGCATGTGAGCAGACCAATGTTTGCATGTGGATGAGCTAGCTTATGGTACCTTAGATTGTCCCATGGATTAATCTTACTAAATACAACAATGGAGTTAGTGGAGCTAATTAGGTGATCCTCAGTACAGGTTTGGTTGACAACCTATCTGCACTCGGCGGTATCCCGACAAATACCACATAAACGAACTCAATTGCACACACAGGGATGTGAAATAACTTGGTCAAACTCAAGTCTGATTTATACCTTGTTCAAAAGTCTTGCGAGATAAATGTACAGTTTTGGCTAGTTAGTTAAAATATCTGAATCTTAGAAAAGCTTAACTACATTTTAAAACAACTAGTACATTTCATTACGTACATCACCATCAAAAAATATGAAAAATACAAAAACAAAGTTCTCACATGCAAAGTCATTCCACAAAGCCATCACATAAGTACAGCAAGCTAGTAAATCTTGTACAGTCTATGGTGCCATCGACAAGTTATCAACAACTCATTTCATTCATTCCATATGCATACATCATATAATTAGAAACATCGCATTCATAATACCACATGCATACATCATCATAAATAACTGTGCATAAACATAAAAACAAACCATGACAAGTGTATAAACACAAAGAAAGTCATCTGTATATATATATCATCAAAAATGCTTGCAGGCTACAATAAACCGGTCCTCTGACCTCACAACAAAGCAAAACCTCAAAAACCCCAAGCCTAGGGCATCGACCACCATGATCACGGATGATGGAGGGAACTACCCCGTGGTGTGGGTCCTATGGGACCTCGGATTTTTATCCGGTTTTTTACCAAAAACAAAAGAAATATCAAACTATCAATAAAGAGGAAATGCTTTTGCACTTGACGGGTATGAAAATGCTTTGGTCACATATCCTCACTTCCTCTTCCAACTAAAATATTTATAAAGGAGGATTTTGAAAATTTCAAAAACATCAAAAACTGCACCAAAATGCACAACAAAAATAGCAATAAAATTGTCCAATGAGAGTGCTTTTGCACTTGACATTCCGGGCATCCAAAATAGATGTCGGGGTCACAAATCCTCACTATCCTACTCCCTAAGAAGGCTACCATAGCCGGACCGCTCCACGGGAGGATGGATTTTTGAGAATTTCATCCCCAAACGACGTCACAAAACGGGTCAAAACCCAACCAAAAATAGCAATAACATTGCCGAACGAAGGCGCCTTTGCGCCTGACATTCTTGGCATCCAAAATAGATATTGGGGTCACAAATTGTCACTATCCTACTCCCTAAGAAGGCTACCATAGCTGGACCACTCCACGGGAGGACGGATTTTTGACAATTTTAGCTCCAAAATGCGTCACAAAATGGGTTGAAACCCACCAAAAATAGGTCAGAATGTTCGAAAACTGCTTACGCATTCAACGGTAAACAACTGAAGGCACCCTTACCTAAGTCATCTTGGGTCAAGCGACTCATCACTTTTCTCATGTTGGTCATTCCCTCATCGATTCGTCGCTTGAGGGGGTAGTCACACTTAGTCACCAATCAACAAAAACACACCCAATCAAGGAAATAACATGCATTCAAAGGATCATTGACAAAGACAATCACGCTCCTGCTTGGGGCAGCAAACAAGCAATAATCACAAGCTGATCAAACACTTGGCATTCGTGAATCATGAACTCAAGGTTCCCATAGACAAAAGGTTGCGCCCTTTGCCTATTCATGACTGAACAATGTCCAAGATCAAGTAACACCTCACCGAAAAAGGTTAACACTTGAATTAAGCTCCTTAGCTCGTCAGAAGCAAGGATTCAAGAATGCGTGCCCTTTCCATACTTGGGGCATCAAAAGTTGGTTAGGTTACTGAGAAACCCTAATCATTAGTGCTTTGGTTATCTATTTTTTCTCAGCGCTGTGCCTTGCACAACGCTTCCCAAAAAGGGGCATCTGTAGACACCAAAACAGCACCAATCCGATTATGTGACGACAAGCGCTGATCGCATTGACACACACAGCCCCTAGGGCAGCCCCCAGAGGTTAAACAGTGGTCCTAACCACTCCCAAAAGCAGTTTGGAAGGTCAAAGGTCAATTTGGCACCTTTTTGGCACTTTGCTCCCTACTCGTCCCACCCTGGGATGATTACAAATTGGTATTCGTCCCACCCAGGGACGATTATCAGCATTCGCCCTAGGGTGAGGTGAATAGAAGGTTTGACTGGCAAAAAAGTCAAACCTCGATAGGTCCGCCAGTTAACTACAGCTTCAGGCCATGCAATTGCGAGGAACGACTTCAAATCAAGGAGAGAGACTTCAGTCATGCATGTCTTTGATTTTGGAGGCCTCATGCAAGGAGACTCTAAATCAGGGAATAATATTTTTCCCAAAATAGGACATGCAACTCAAGTGGCGCCCTCGCATGCGCATTCAAACAGAGAGACCCTAGGTCTATAAATTGGTGAGTCTTCTCACCCAAAAAGATAGACAGAGAAGGAGCATTTTGAGCAATGAAGTGCTACCATTTTACATCCACACACACACCTTTTGATTTGTGCCTTTCACATCCTTGATCTCTTTTGGAAGGGAGGTCATAGGGTGGTTATTGGAAGCGCAAATCCGGAGCCCAAACCCAAACATTTGGCCACAATATCCCACCAAATTTTCCGACAACACCCCATAAGAGGTTTTGGACCCATCCCAAGTGGATTGGTGCCGAAACAGAGTCCCAAACGGTGGGCGTCCTGCCCTCGGGCGCCCCCCAAACTATCGCAGTCCTAATCGCCCCGCCCTAGAGTGATTAGAAATATATGGTAGATTTCCTTTCTATTATTTTTGCATCTGATTCTATGTTGTTTAGATAGGTTGTCATTTAAATTTCACATTGTTTTGAGCATTTTTTATCATGTTTTTATCATTTCCCGCCTTTACTAACATGCAGGTAGCATCATCAAATTCTTGGTGATAGAGGCCAAATTGGGAAAATATGACCTTCTGGGTCTTCCCAAAATACCCCCAATTAGCTAACCCCAACTTTGTAGGTGATTTGGAGCTTCCCGGATGTGACATTTGGGACTGTGCTTTTTAACACTTTGTTGTAGGTCTATTCGTCCCGCCCCGGAGCGAATACGAATCTGTGGTGAATTTTTTGACTGTTCCATTTGCAGTGTCTTCCTTGTGATGTTTTTATGCCCCTATCAAGTTTTCAGTTCATTTGGATCTATTTCAGTTATCGTTTTAATTATATTTTGCATGTGCTAGTTGAAGGCGTGGGGATTGCATGTTTTATTTTATCTACAGGTGCTACTGACTATTTTCTATTTCTTTGAATGTAGGATCTGGACATTAGAGGAGCAGCAAGGAGTCAAGACTCATCAACGCAAGCGGCGACGACGTTTGGTCCGCCCATTTTACATGTGGGCACGCGGAAGAAGGAATAGCATCCATGGGTGTGACAAGAACACATTTAACGCTCCTAGCCCCTGAAAAGGGAGGAGACGGATTGTAACCGAGTTCTGAAACATATTAATAAAAAGGGTTGTCTTCCATATTGGCTTTTTATTTGGTTTCGATTCGTTCATGCCTCTTTCTTTTCATGCACTTTCAATTCATAGGATTTAGCGTTATCTTTTGTTTCATTTACATCGCATTCGGGCTTTTCCTTTTTGTTTCCGTATCCTCGTGCTTTCAGTATCTAAGCCACATTAATTGAAAACTAAAAAGAGAGAAACTCACATTGGTTTTCCACATTTCCACCATGACTGGCCAATGATCCGAACCAGCATTATTAAGAGTCTTCACTTTAGGAATGTGACCATGGATTAAGAAATTTTCAGAGAGCAAAAACCTATCAAATCTCTCCATTATACAAGCTAAGCCTTGCCTTCTGTTAGACCAAGTCATAAGGCCATTATCCCGTTGGATATCCACAAGATGGAGGTTTGCAATATATTCACTCATGATGTCAGTGCTTTTGTCCAAATTTCTATTTACCCCCATTTTCTCATCCAGAGAGAGGATGGTATTAAAATCTCCTTCAATCAAGATCCAAGCGTTAGGAAAATGAGAGATAATATGAGTAATATCCTTCCATTGTCTTCTTTTTTCCTCCAAATAAGTCGAAGCATAAACAGTAATGCAGAGCATAATCTGGTTGGAATGTCTACTTTGAATAGCTATAGCCAACAAACCCCAACTGCCAATCATATGGTGAATAACTACCTCTTTTGGGTCCCAAAGACAAGCAATACCACTCGAAGTCCCTTGGGAACTGAGGGAAACGACTTTTCTAGCTGGCCAAATTTTACTGGCAATTAAGTCCATATCCTCCATTGACATCTTTGTTTCTTGAAGGAAAACAAGATGTGGATGATTTATCTGAATCATTCTTCTAATTTCATTTTATTTTGAAATACTCCCTATTAGTCCTCTAATATTCCAAGTGATGATCTTAATTAATACCAGGGCTAAAAAAGTTGGGAAGGGCATTAATCTTACCTTCCTCTACAAGATTTTCACCTTCTTTTACCATATGATATTGATTGGTCTTGCGACCTACTTTTTTATTAGAATCCATCTTCAATTTTTTTTCCCTATTTCTTGACTTATTCCAATTGAATCTGAGATGGTTTCTAACCTTGAAGAATGCTCGTACACATCAAAAATTTTACTAGATGGTTCAACGGAGTCTATATTGGGACCTGCATTATTTGAAGTTTTGACATTTGAAATATTGTTTTTCTTGTGTAAATTTTCTCCTTTTGTTTTCTGTTGAAAACCTTTGATTTTTTGGTTTGTCTCTGAGTTCTTCCCTTCATATTTAAATTGTGTTTCTAAGATTTCAATTTCCATTATTTCCTCTTCCTCACTTGGGACATCATTTGTGGAAAGGATTTCAAACATATTAGCAGATGACTTTGATTGATCCTTCATAACTAGTTTTTTCTGAGTATTCTTCTTCTTAGGTATTTGGAAACCTGCTGAGTTTATATCTTCTTTATTTTGATCAGGAATTTTATTTGGGAAAGAACTTGCCAAATGACCATATTCATGGCAAATTCTACAATGAAAAGGAATGTTCTCATAGTCCACCGCTTGCTCCCAAGTGTCTTCCCCAAATTGTAATGTAATATTTTTAGGTAGGGGTTTGTCAAAATCTATTAAAACACAAATCCGAGCATAAATAATATGTTTAAAATTTTGAGTACAATCAGCAGTCATCATAAAAGTTGCTAAAGAGTTTCCAATTGAAGAAAAAATAGTAGGATTCCAAAATTCAATAGGGAGGCCAAAGAGTCTAACCCAAATTGGAGCTATAGAAGGCATCTCTTCTTTTGCTTTAAATTTAGTATGCCAGGGCTTCATGAAAAGCCCTGCCCTTCCAAAAAACCAAGGACCCCCTTGAAAATTTTTCTCTCTATCTTCATTATTAGAAAATAAAACAAGAAAATAACCATTTGGATAAATAGATATTTGTAACTCACCTTTAGTTTTCTAGCTTTTTGCAGCCCAAAATTTGAAAGTAGATAGACTCGGATGAAAACCCACGAACCGACAAATTAGTCCTTTTTTTTCCAAATCTTCAATGCCAGTCTGAATGTTACCCATATCAAGCTTAACAATAGGAGTTCCATCAGCTGCTTTATGACATCATGACTCCATTTTCCTGGGATCAATCTTAGGCATTCTTAGAGGTTTATGGGAATGCCTAATATTGATATTAGCATTGGGTTGAGGCTGTCCACCACGAAGGGCATCCCTAAAATTCATTTTTGGTACTGAGTCTTCGAATTTCCTACCCCTGATAGGGGTTTTCACACTAGAATTATTTTGTGGGTGCACCATAGCACCAGGTTCACTTGATATATGAGTCATTTTTTGATCAATTACTTAAAACTTGTTTTGTGATCTCTTTAATCCTTGCCCTAGACATCGTGGAAAGGTATGGTTTTCACTTTTCTTTTATGTAGCAAATTGGAAGCCGTTGTCACTCAAGTTCATAGTATGATCTATTGAAAGACAAATTTCTAACCCATATTGTATCCCCTGCAACATTTCCTGCTAAAATATTGATCATAAACTACAAAAATATTTTCCGCTAGGGCCCGAAGGCCTTAAAAACCAACCTCTGGAGCTGCTTGCACTCAATCCTGATGAAACCCTCGCATAGTCACTTTCCAAATATATCGTTCACACATAGGGATGCACTAGGATCTGTGTTGCTCCAAATGATATGAAAATTGGTGGAGACGTTCTAGGGTTTTTAGGCATCTACCCTCAAAATTTTAGCTCAATCCGAGTCCGAATGAGTGAGATCTGGCCGAAACACGTTTGGCAGTTTGGGCAGTCCTGCAAAAAATGTCTAATCAATTTCAACTCATGTTCCCTCTGACAAATTTTTAGGTCAAGCTAATCTGGGCTCAGGCTAGTTCGAATAGAAGACAATCACTTTTGGAATTTTCTTTAGGATCAAGGCTTATATAGCATTTTCTTCAAGGATTTTGTGGCCTTCTCTTCAGTACCAAGGCTTCTATGGTCTTCTCTTCAAGGCTTTTCTGGCCTTTACCTTTGGATCAAGGCTTCTATGGTATTTCTTCTAGATCAAGGATTCTATGGCCTTTTCTTTTGGATTAAGGCTTTTTTGGCCTTTCCTTCTTGTGAAGTTTCCAGTCTATAAATGGAGATCTCTTGTATACAAGAATTATTCTAAAATTTCTTTATAAGCAACATAATAGGAGTTAGTCTTTATTTTATTTCCAAATTAGATGATAGGTAATTTATATATAGTTTAAGATTCGGAATTCTAATCAACCCCTAAAGTGCAAATGAATCTTACATAATCCTTTGTTTTTGCACATTTGAATACTCTTAATTCAAATCTCCTTTTTGCAACTTTACTCCAATCAGGGTGCTTAAAAAAATCTAAAAAGTAATCCACATAGTGAATATAATTGAACCAATGGTTGCTTACATTTTCTCTAAAATCCCTTTTCACCACTTATGAAGAGGATTTAGATCTTTGTGTCTAATATCACCAAGTTGCTATTTTGAGTAAGATCCTACAACTCTTTGTAGGTTGCCTTGAACAACTTCGTATTCATAAAAATATGGTATCCAACTCCCTTTCATGAGCCTAGGTTTTTTGTGACTTGTTCTCCTCTTGTAGTCTCCTCCTTTTTACGTTATATTAGAAGATATCTTTGATTCTGAAGTGGTGCCTTCTTGTTGTGAGAGGAAATCTCTAAATATCCTAGATTTGGTCGACTTCTTCTGTATGAATCTTCCTTCAAGATTATTGTCAAATTCTAACTTCAAATAGTATATTCTTCTCAAAATTCTAAATATATTGAGGTCTTTTAGGATTTGGCACTCCTTACCAAATTCTTCTTCTTGGGCTTCTTGTCGGATGGCAATAATTGTCCCAAATCTTTCACTATCTCCAATAGTGAATTTCTCCAATGAGTTCTCCTTGGAATGCCTTTGAGGATTTCTTCAGTAAGGCTCTCCAAGACTTTTACTGGATTCTCGTAGAGGCCTCTACAAGGCCTTGCAACTCATTTTGGTCTTCTTTGAGACCTTATATTCAACCTTCTGCTCTTGGAAGTGTTGGTGGTGAGATCTCCTGGATATCTGATTCTTCTATCTCTGTATTCAAGCAGGACTCTCCTAGTCCTTCATAAATGAGATATTCTCTTGATATCTTTTGCTTTAAGTGCTAGATTTATTCTGAATAAGATACTCTTCCTAAAAAAAATTTAGTAAGCTTTCCCAACTCACTGAATCTACCTATTTCTACAACAAAGTTATTGGTACCGAAATCTACTTCTAAATCAGATACTCCCTCTTGGAGTTTTCTTTAGGATCAAAGCTTCTCTAGCATTTTTTTCAAGGATTTTGTGGCCTTCTCTTCAGTACCAAGGATTATGTGTTTTTTTCTTCAAGGCTTCTATGGCCTTCTCTTCAAGGCTTTTGTGGCATTTCCCTTTGGATCAAGGCTTTTATGGCCTTTTCTTCTGGGTCAAGGCTTCTATGGCCTTTTATTTTGGATTAAGGATTTTTTGGCCTTTCCTTCTTGTGAAGTTTCCAGTCTATAAATGGATATATCTTGTCTCCAAACTTCACTAAAATTCTTCTCCATAAGTCTCTTATGTAGTGATATTATCTTGCAACAACTAATCTCTACATTATGAAGGCACTCCGACCTTTGGGTAATGAAGTTGAAATTTGCTATATTTTTGTTGTAGGAGGTGTCCCAATCATCTAAGTATTAATTCCCTATAATAAAAGAACATTTAGGTTAGTTTCTCTAGATATCTTAGATGGGCTTCACTAGTTGATTCATCAACCTAGTGGATCAAGTGTTGAGTCCTAGTCTTCGCAAGTTTTCCCTTAAAAATCGGTGGAAAGACTCTAGCCATTTGCAATCTTAGTATTCCATAATTTGATATTTCATTCAGTACTTACGTGTGGCTCTCCTTAATTATACCACCAAGACTCTTCTAATTATTTTTGATAGTGATTGGTATAATGGCATGTCAGGTTCTCAAAAAACATAGAGTCAATAATAATGGTGGTTTCCCTATTGACCTATCGTGGCTCTAATACCAATGTTATGTTTTGATGCAACATGTAATGGGAGATAGCAAACACAAGATGTAGAATAATATGAAATAAAGTAAACCTATGATATGAATGAAAATATACTATAAATAGAAATGATGGAGATGTTTACAAAAGTAGTTGTGGAGGAAATGAAAACTCCATGATTACACCCCATCTCACTACATCACACTACTACATCATGCCACTATAGTTTATATGACTATATATCACAATGAATTTTTTATTCTATACCTATGGCCCTTTATATAGGAAATAAGTTCCTTGGCCAACACTCTACCTATATGTGCAAGGGACAACTTGCACATGTATAGCTTGCCCTTTGACATTTTTGCATTTATTACATTTCATATAGTAATAAGATAACTTCCCCCTAAAGTAATCTAATTTCCTAAGTATGTACCAAGAAAGGTATATTTACATTATCGAAATGATGTAATAGTTTATTTCTAATAAATAGCTTGACCAAATTTGGACTCATCAGCTTGCGAATCCCAATTCATTATGGTTTCTAATAGTTTCTTCTATTGTTCCATCAGTTCACGAAGTAGAGCAACTATTGCAGTGAGGTCTTCCATTTTATTAGCAGGATTTCCTATACCTACATCTTGGATCCTGACCTTGACATTTGTTCGTCATGTCTACCTTGCTGATGGGACAACACTCTCTCTCCTCCTTTTTAGTGCCATTACCCCTAACCACACACAAGATATAAATTTAGGATTAGGTCACAATTACTTCTTTGAATTGTACCTCTTATAACTATCTAAATACTTAGTTAATTTGACTAATCAATAAAATTGGGTACCATCCGCTACCCTATCCCTTGTGAACTAAAACCCTTTTAATGATTGTATACCTGCAAAATTTCTTCTTCACCTAGTCTGTTTATGCCTAGGTTTTACACAAGGAATATTATAGTCCTACGAACATGAGCTCTGATACCAAATGTCACATCCCAAAATATCACACCCAAAAAAAGTTCCATGTCACTTATAAGTTTTTTTTAGTAGTAAAGAGATTATATTATGTTCTTAAGTGATTCTTGGCTAAGTTGTCTGCCCCTTATCAATATGAGTTGACTCATACTTCTAGAACACTCAAAATGGTACACCCATATCTACTCCTTACATAAGTCATTCTATGTAAGTGTACTAGGTGCCTTAAATGGTAGCTATCAATCTAATTCCTTTAATGGCCTAGATAATCCCTCATTGTCCATAAGAAGAGAAATGCTAATCCCTTCACCTACATAAGTCCTTCTATGTAGGTGAACTAAGCACATAGATTCTAGACCATTCCTCTCATCTCCATGATGAGCTAGTCTTAAGAATAAGTCACAATCTATTCCTTGATTCAAGAGTAGATTATTAAAGTCTCTTTTATGTGCATTGGTAAGGTGCATACTTCAAGATTTACAATAATCCCTTGAAATTCTAGTCAAGTAATTAGAATAATATTTAATAAAAATATTAGAATAATAGAAATTCCTATCACTTAAAGTGCATAAGATTCCATTAATAATTCTAATAAATAAAAACCCACAAACAATGAAACTCCACATACACCATAAAACATATCATATATCATAGGAACCCTATGGCAAATAAACCCAACTTAAATTATTTTCTTATTTTATTTCTTAAAGTGTTTGAATCCACACATAGCATCAAAGGCATCCCATAATACCCTTGTTTCCAACATAAATTTTTTCATAATTCTTATGGTAATTCAATATGAATTAATCCTTCAATCCACACACTCAATTTGAATCCATAAAGTAAGTAATTATAATTCCATAATGCCCTCACTTCCAACATAGAAATCCCCATTACCCATGTCCTTAGATTATAAATTAGTCCTTCATTTCATAACTACATAATGATTCTATAACTTGAGTTCAACATCTACTATCTTGGAACTTTACGAGATCATTGAAGAAGAACCCATAATCCTCTTCAATGTCTTATTACAAGGAAATAAATAAAGAGAGCATTCAAGCCCTCTCTACCTTCTTACATTACTATTACTACTAAATATCAGAGTCTCCAAATAAACTCATTAATATTCACATTAAACTGCTCCAAGGAAGTGCTCTACTTAAGATTTCAGAATCAAATTAGTATTAGTCACAATAACAACATTTGTGATATATTTTTGCATTCATAACATTGTCTAAGAAATATTGTGGTAATATCTATGCAATATTATAATGCTGAGTCTCTATTTTTTATTAAAAACTTAATATTACATAGTCTCTAGTGAAATTAAAATTGCATGGTTTTCATTGCAATATAAGTAAACCAACATAAAGAATTAATATACCAAGATTCAGAAATCATAGAGCTTTGTTAATTAAATGGACATCACCGTTTGATACATCACTACTCAAAAAACTCTAAGTTTTATAAACATCTCAGTTGAATCTATCAACATTCAAAAATTATAGAGTTTCCTAAATACACCATTGCAACATATGTAAAATCACAAAAACATACAACTTCTAGAAGATAATACTCATTATTCTTGCAAATATTAATATATTTTTCAAGTAGTGAAACTTCCTTGGTTTTCATGTAAGGTTTACTACACATTCCAACATACTCAAGAATGGTCAACTACCCAAATTGTAAAAGAAATTTGTGATCATTTTCTCACCATTCCAAACCAAAATCTTATTATACTGGTTCCAGTTTATATTCTTAGGCATAATATAAAATATAAGTTTCATAGAGATGCTATCACCCATACGAGTGCCTATGCAAGCCCCTTTTCTTACCTTACATAATCAACATATTACAACAAAGTAATCTCTTGATTTATTTTGTTTATCAAGGAGCTTGATAATTTTTTTTAGAAATCAAAATCATGACCTTGAAATCTGGTGCTTGTGGCTTTCATAACATATATTTGAACCTAGTATTCCTACCCATACTCCAACCTCATAAACAAAAATTGAATATATAACTATGGTAGAAAAGGCACTATTCTCGGTATTTTCATCAGGTAAAATTAATAGGGATTTAATACATTATGTACCAAATGACATCCCAATGAATATGTAATGCAAACATATGAGTAATATCATCTTAGTTAATTTACACAATTCCATCTTGGCATAATCATAATATAAGCTACGGTAAATGTTACCCAGAAAGATCTCGAAAGGCTCTTACCTCTAGTTTTGAGTGCATATTTGATTTCCTCTCTAAGAGTCTCGACTAAACTAAATTCATTTTTTCCAAATAAGAAACATAAGGTATTAGTTTCCACTACCAGTTTTAGACTTATATGTACTCCATATGCGTATAGGTATGTGATGGATAATAAAAAGATATTTCCACTATTTCCTTTAACCAAAAGCAAGAAAGTTTTTTATCCTACAAAATTTCACTAGTTATGTTTTATTTTAGAAGCAAACTAAATCATTTGACAAAGCTTCATTTCAAGATTCCAAACCAGAATATTGAGTAATCAAAGTTACCTCAATAACGTGAACAAAATCAGCAAGTATTATTATTTTTTTCTAGTGGCTAGCTACTATTTCCTTCTCCTTTCCTCAATAATGTAGTCCCTCTTTTTCTAGATGAGCAAGTATCTTCTCCATTACACTTTGTTTTTAATTCTCCCCTTCCAGTGTAAGGGAAGTGCCACTTTCACTTTTCCATCATTTGTTTCCCCCGAGACATTACAATGTTAGTGTGTTATCGTTACTTCCACAATGCATGTCTCACTTCTCATTCGAAGCATGATGAAAAACAAAAACATCCAACAACCAATGTGTATGCTTAATATATTTATACCAAAGTCCTATAGAGATCAAAGTAGGAGTTCTAACTACATATTTTTATTTTCTTTGGTTTCCATTATAACAACGAACTCAGCTTGAGCAAAACAATTACCAAGAAACCAAACACATGGTCAATGATTTGTCCCCTTATTGAGGCATTCCTATAGAGAGTAACTCTACTTCTCCATAGTGGAGAAAATAAGTATTATTCAGAAATCTAATAAATGAAAATCCTTAATCATTATTAAATATTTTGCAAACATATAAATATTTATGTTTTTTCTAATGCTTAAGAAACTATATAAACCAAGAGACAAATCCTTTATACCTTTATTTTTTTTAAGATAATAAACAATGAAATTAAACCTAGAGAAGGTTACCAAACAACAAAGAAGTGTTACTTTTAACTTGATGTATTTTCCTCATGCAAATTCATGATATGCAACTACTTAAAAATATCAATAATCCATATTTCCCTCCTTGTTCGATGAATGAGTCATCATATCATTTTCCTTTTCTTATGACATCTTGTTCTCGATGGTTATTTCTTTCTACAACCCACAAGGAAACATGTTCCTTCAAAAGTGTATATGCATTAGCAGCATCATATTCTTCCATAAGATATATGTTTTGGAGAAACTAAACAGGAAATAGTCGAATATTTAATCAACAAGATACATCATATTATTTCATAAAATATAGGTTTTACAGAAACTAAACATGAAATACTCATTCATTCCATCACAAAATAGTATATCTATCCATAAGTCCATTATACAAAAATGTTTGCCAAGGGAGGGTCATGACACTACTCCACCACGCAAATCATTCCCTACATGGAATGATAGAGGTACATTGATACCTCCTAATATACATAAGATAGGGGACAAGATACCAATATTTACATTGAAATATCTCTGATACTTCACTGGTGAAGACTTAACAACTTTGATTGAGAATTTGAACCACATGGTGAGCCTATCTGCACTTCATAATATTAGAGAACAAAATACGGCTCTAATATTATTGGTTGACTCTTTTAGAGTCAATGCTCATGAATGCTATATTGCACTTCAACTACACTCAATTGATGACTAGGACTAGTGCTTTACCTTATGCATAGAAAAATTTGGAGAGAAGGTGGATGGAGTGTCTCTCATAGAGAAACTATCAACCATAAGGAGGACATAAATGGAGGCCATGGATTATTTTAATTTAATATTTCAAAGAAAATGGCATAGAATACTAGATAAAATTTTCCCTCTCCTAGCTATGATATTGATCTACTAATTAAAGGCCTTAGATACTAAGATATCCATAACGGTTAAAGCCAATGGAGATAATTCTTTTCCAAAGTTGTATGGGATAATAATTATAGTTGAATATAACCTAATATAGATTGTAAGGCCACCCCCTAGTCCATTTATGCCTCTAATATACCAATTTCAATCTCCACACCAACCTTTATATATTATCCTATTAATAGTCTCTCAACTAATTCTAACCATAACCATGGTATTTGTTTCCTCTCCTTCTACAATTCCTTCTACTACAAACACTTTTTAATTGAATGCAATCAAGTGCTTGTTAAATGAGGTCTTCAATGAGTGTCAAAGAGGCGCTTTCCATTTTATCCAATAGAATAACCAAGGGTCCAAAAATATTACAACTAACTATGATAATCATAACATAAACTAGATCAACCATCAACTTCAATGGAATTCCCTTATCAAAACCTATTAGAAGTGTAGTCCTTATAACAAATTGGTCTCTAGAAAACTCAAAAACTTAGTGTTGCCCCAAATTATATCATCTTGATTCTAGCACCAAAATAAAACAAAATGAACCCTCCCATACACAACTATATACTTCTCAAAATTTGGCTCAAAATGCCTTCCCAAGAATAGATATTGATTATCCTTAATAAACCTTAGTAACTTTGGATGAAGAATAGATGGATGTTGTATTAATAAAAATATAATTCGAAAAATCTAGACACATACTTATTATATGACCAAGGCCAAAAGAAAAGTTTTTAAAGAAGAAAAGAAAAATAGCATTCAAGAGAGAATACTATATCCAAGAGGATTTTTTATTCCAATAACAACATATACCACAAAGGTGCTAGCATACTCAAAAAGAAAGTCTAATCAACAAGTTTCCATGGTAATGTAAACAAGTCTTCATCAACTATTGGTAGTAGAAAGAACCTAACCCTTTTGGGTGCAACATGCTATTCAAAATATGTATTCTCCAAATTCATTTACTATAATAGAGCACCTTAAGAAATATATCATAGCCATACCACTTTGGGAAGTAATTACTACACCAAGGTAAATAAAACATTTGGTAGAGACATTAAAAGGCCAAAGAGTATCAGATGACAACAAGGTGCCAATGGTCCTAAAAGTATTTGTTCCTCAGACAATCAAACTGAAGCCAATGTTATTCTACTTGAATCTTATCCATTGTGATAAGTTGATTCATAATTGCTTGCTCCATTCTAGATCAAGTACCTTAGTCATACCAAAAGGGGTGGCCTATACATCGGAATTAAGCTATGAGTCAGATGGTCAAGGTGTAGTTTAGCTAGATGCAACATCAATCTAGGCTTTTGGGATAGAGATCTTCCTCTAACACTACATGCATGTCCAAACATGTTTGTTTCTTAGGATATAGTAGTAATTGACCTCCCAACCAATTTTGGCATCTATCTATGAAAATAATTTATAGCTAAAATAGGTGGGTAGCTATCCTTAGATTGGACACATAAGTTACTAAGTAACCAAAATAGTGTTAAGATTAAAAAAACTAGAAGAACCTCTTCATATCCATCATATAGTGTCAATTCCTTTAATTGAATTAGATGTTGATCAATCTTGTTCCTAAAAAAAAAATCAATTGGAGAAAAAAGTGTTTGATACAAACGTTCATTATGATATTTCAAATGATCAAATAAGTTAATGGAATACTATAATTCAAAATATAAATCCTTATGAAGTATTTAAACAAACTGGTATAGGGGCATACTTGATTCAAGAAGAGGGTATCATTGTTCTTGAAATCTAAAAAAAAAGATCAACCTAACAAGCTATGAAAATTATACTTTGATGGTGCTAGAAGTAAAAAGGGCGATGGTACTAGTATATTTCTAATTTTATCAAAAGTAAAAGACATACTGGGTGTAATTTAATTATTCAAAAAACGTGGTTGCATATGAAGAATTATCTCTTAATATTTAGATGCCAAAAAAAAAGGTATTAAAATGCTCCATGTCTTTTTTGACACTGAAATGACAATAAGGCATGTAAGATCACAATTCCTAGCAAAAAATATGTTGATGAAATCTTATAGACATAGAATCTACGATCTAATTGAATTTTTTGATGCCATTACCCTCAAGGTTTTTTTAAGATATCAAAATCAATATGTCGATCAAATTAAATTAGTTGGATTATAGTTCGATCCATTTGATAATTGGCTTTATAATCATGAATTGGTAAAGCTAATAATAAGGCTAGCTATATCTTACAATAAAATAAACTAGCAAGTGTTTGAAAGTGATAAGAATATCATTTGATTCATCTACCAAGAAGACAAGTATGCAAAAGTAAGGGCTCAAAAAATTAAAAAAACATATGGAGATCAAATTATTTAGTTGAATTCTAACAAGTTGCCAAAGTGGTTGATCACGCTTGAATATTTGTTTAGTCCATGTGACAAATTCAAAGATAAAATTAGGTTATTTTTTATAAGGAAGAATCCTAAGAGACAGAAGTAGTTCCATGGAAAGTTCTAAAAATAGGCAAAGTAGATACTTTAGCAGATAAAAATCATTTATTAAGTTATGCCAAAAATATGAAGAGTTGATGGCTTAGACCTATTAATACCTTAAATGTAAGGATATCATGCAATATACAATTAAATTAGATATTGAATCCAATATTGTAAAGTAGAAGTAGAGGTTGGTAAACTAAAAATTTGAGCCTATGATGTGGAAATATCTTTGCAAGCCAATTGAATCAAATATTATATATCCATCAATTACAACACATGGATATTTAACTTAGTGCCACTGAGAAAAAGAATGGTGATATTAGACTATCTGATGACTTCACAGATCTGAAAAAACTCTCTCTAAAAGATCACTATCCTCTAGCTTCCATGGAATAAATCCTCCAAACAATGGTAGTCTCTAAAATATTCTCATTGTTATATGGATTGACTAATTTTAATCAAGTATAGGAAAAGGATGATGATCCACACAAGTTTTTTACCATGAAGTGAGTAACCTTTACATATCAAAGGATACCTTTGTTGTACATTTTGAGTCCATGGAGTTGTCATTGATGTCAAGGCATGAAGTTGGAATTGATGCCAAGAAGTGAACCACCAGTGATGTCAATAGATCAAAATAAGTAATGTGAGAGGCTAATGAAAAACGGCTTCATAATATTCTTTTTAATATTATGTGAAGCAAAACAAAGGTTTTTATTAAAACCATGGTGGTCAAAATAAAAGGTTTTTTATTAAAACCATGGTGGACAAAATAAAGGTTTTTTATTAAAACCATAGTGGGAAAATAAAAGATTTTATTAAAAACCATAATGGGAAAAAATAAAAGGTTGATTAAAACCTAAGAAGGTTGTTTATAAAGCTAAGAGATTTAAATATTAATTTATAAAATTTAAATTCTAAAAAATTTAAATGATTTATAAATTAAAATATTTAAATGCAAAAACTTTAGCGCCAACCTCCACAAAATTCAGTGCAAGACTCGTGCGAATTTCATTTGGAGAAGCACCTTTGAAGCGCTACGTGTATCAAGGAGACGTGGTGGAGAAAGGAGCCAAAATCCTCGAAAGGGCAGTGAATGCATAAGGCGTATATTGCACCTTAGTGGAGGAAGGTGATTGTTTGGCTCACACAATGTGGAAGTCATAGCCAAGGCGTTGTAGCGGCAGTGGTGCAAGTTCGAATCCCACAATTCGTAGAGAGGGTAGAAAAAGGATTTATAATTTTATTTTCAATTATTGCTTTTTCAAAGTTGTGTGGAGGGATAAGGTGTAAATAAATTATTTTATTTACCTAAGTAGGTAAATAGTGAATGTTGCTAGGGTAACATTGTTTGTACCTTAGGAAAGATAAATTGATTTATTGCATTTAGTAATAAAATGAATTATTTAATTTAAATGCAATATTGAAAAATGAGTTATAAGTAGAATTTTATGAAATTTTTGATGTTGAAATTTATTATTGAGATGGAGCAATAAGGTGTATTTGGGATTTAATTTATCTTTGTAATTAAGGTAAATTGTGAAAAGTGTTAGGGTGATAATTCTTATCATCTAACCCTTGTACTTGGAAAATAAAGTGGTGATATTTGAGACAGGTGTTGAAGATCATTCTCCATAAAATAAAAAGGTATGGGCATATTATTCCTTGGTTGAGTTGATTGGTTGGTTTTCTAAAAAATAAATTTGGAGTGAAAAGGACTTAATTAGGTTTCCTTATTGAGTTGTTGAGCTATATGTGAAGATTGTTTTATAAAGCATTGTTGAGTGTGCTTTGAATTAATGCTTCAAGGTTTTTTGGAATAGAGAGTGGTTGATAAAACCTTGTTTGATAAGCATTGTTGTTGAAGCCATTTTGAGTGAGTGTTCATATGCTTGGACTAGGGTTTGTGAGAAAGGGTTATTTCATTGAGTGATTGGTTGAATAGAGTTTGTTGGGCCTAGTCAAGTGGATGTGTGAAGTGATAGCTCAAGTTATATGAAACTAATTATTCTATATTCTGAATTAATTTGAGAAAGAGGTTGAGTATTTATGAGTGTGAAACATATTGAGTCTCTAAAAATTCTCTATATGTTTCTATGATAAAAGAGAGATTGAAAGTGATTGAGAATTGTGATGAATGTGAAACATATTGAGTCTCTAATAATTCTCTTTATGTTTCTATGAGATTGGACAAGTTCTAGTGTTGAATTGTTGAATAGTTTTGAGGCAAGTATTAGAGAAGACTTGTGGATAGATTTGTGTGAGCTTTTGTGGAAGCTTACAATACAGATTGAGGAAAGATTTGAGGATAGATTTAAGGATAGAGATCAAGGACAGATAAAAGGATAGAGTTTGGTGCATATTTGAGAACAAGTTTGTGCCAAACCAGAGATAGAGATTGAGAAGATTTGTGCTAGACCAAATGACTTTGTTTAGTACATATTTGAGATAGATCTTTGGAGGTGACAGAGTATAGAGGACGAAAATCTCCAGTGGATAGAGATCCATTAGCCAGGGTAGTGAGGACATGTGTCTTCAGTGGATAGATATCCATTAGCTATAGTATTGGGGGCAACAATTCTTCTAGAAGATCACCAGTCATAGCTAAGGAGAAAGGAGTTATCTTGTGGAGAGAGATCCATGAACATGATTAGGGGATTGGTGTCTCCTTTGGACAAAGGTCCATAAACATTGTAGGGAAAGGATTCCCAAGATAATTTATTTGAGAGATTTATAAGATATATTTTCTCCGTGGAGTAGCCCACATTGGGTGAACCACGTAAAAATCATGTCTCTCATGTGTGTGATGATTTATGTGATATTTACTACTTTAATATTGTTGATGTTATGATTTGGATTAAAAAGCAAAAAGTTTTATCTTATACTGTTCACCCACCCCCCTCTCAGTATAAGCACATGTTCTTCAGCCTTATGGTTTATCCAATGTTGGAGAAACATTCTATATAGGTATATTGTAGACACTAAAATATGGTTAACTTGATTAAGCATCTACAAAAAATGATCAAATTGACATCATATGGCCCCTTGGGCAGCCCTTAGAAGGCTCATAGTGGTTCTAGCCACTCTGAAAGAGGTTTTGGAGGCTTATGGACCAATTTTGGGAGGTTTTGGCCCAAAATTCACCACCGTCCCACCTTGGGATGGTTGCATATTCCCACCGTACCACCCTGGGATGGTGGTGAGCCATCGTCCCATGGTGGGACGATGAGCAAGTTTGCCCCAAAAAAGTCAAATCTGGGATAAATGACACCCAGAAACTGCCATTTACCCCACCAATTAAAGCATGCGGGTTAGAGGGCACTGGATTTCTTATGACATGCTTCATAATGGAGGCTAAAATGGGAGATTATCTTCCCCATCCAATGCATTCCTCCTTTTTGAAAAATGGCACCTCCTGCCATGCATGCCCTTGCATGCCTTTTTCTACATAAGCCTCTTTGGGCTATAAAATGGATTCAATATCCACACAAAAATATATATAGGAGTTCTAGGATATGCAATGGAGTGCTTCCGAGATTTCCCCTCACTTTATTGTGCTCTCTTTCCCTTGGAATCTCTTCTTAGCGAGGGAGGTTACCGGGTGACTTCAAGAGGGTCTTTAGGGCATAAAATTACCATCTGGGTGAATTTATTTACCAAATTCAACTAAAATACCATTTAGAGTGTTTAGGGCCATTCCCTAGTGGGATTAGTAGCAAAAGGTGTGCATAATTGGTGGGTATCCCCCGAGGGTGCGCTCCAATTAGTTGCATTCACCACCGTCCCCCATGGGATGAGGATAAATTTATGCACAATAGTTTTTCTGTTTTTTTAAGCTTATTATAGACTATCATAGGATTCTACAGTTCAAATTTCATGCAATTTGAAATTATATTGGACGATATATCGCATTTTGAAGTTTTTGTAGGTTTGTAGGGCCCATCCAGGCACCCCAGGTTCTTGCAGATGGATATGCATCTCATTTTAAAAATATAACCACATGGGTAGTCTTAAAATGTTTATTTATGTATTCTATACAGTTTTTACGAGTTTCTGACATGTTTAGGGGTAGGAATTGCTTGTCTTGGTCTTTGCAGGTTGTAGAAGGGTGGAAAAAAATTGAGGGGCCTACAGATGCAATTTCAGATCTATTTTTGGTCATAGCCCTTAAAAACCTCCTATTTAACATATCCATAAAATTTCATGTCATTATGATTTTATTTTATATGTTTTTAATATATATGCCCTTTACTAGTCTTTTGGTGTGTGTGGGGATTGCATGTTTTCCATCACACACACTTGCTCTTTGACCCTTTTGGCTTCCTTGTGTGTAGGTACAGGTTTATATAAGGCATTATGAAGGAATAAAATACATAAATATCAAAGATACAAGAAGAGGCGGCATTTTCCTGCCCACCTCGATTGTGGGTATGAGGAAAGACACTGGATGTGCACCCAGATTTCTTGAAGGATTTGATCTTTGGACACCCAAAATTTGTAACAATTGTATCACCTTTGAGACCTCAAGGTTACTTCTATGTAACCTTGGATCTGATCCACCAAATTAATAAGAATGATACTTGTTTCATTTCATTTCTTGTTGTTTGGTTTTGATTCCATTTTCACATGCATGGTTCCATTTTGATGCTCATAAACTATAGAGGATAGATACACATATTGTTATTAATAATTAGGTGCACATTTTTTCCATAATTCAGTGGTTATCATGGTGGTACCATTTTCTCTTATGCTTTGGGTGAAAATCTGACCTTAGTTTTTGCAATTTTGTCCTTTTTGTGTTGTAGGTGCTCCCCTCCCCACCCTGGAACGGTGGCAGAACCTTTATCTGGATCACCCTGGCATGGTGACTTCACTATCCCACCCTAGGATGGTGGTAAGGTTTCTAATCATACCATCCTAGAGTGGTGAAGAAATAGAGAAATTTATGCTCAAAAATCCATAATTTGGAGGTCTCAAAACTGATAAGGTGAGTGTCTAAACCCTCTGTTTTTCAGCTGCATTTTTAGAGACTGTAAAAATTGGTTTTTCTTACATAATTTGTTTGCATAGAAAGGTTAAAATTCATATTTTTACTTTTCTTATAACATAAAGCAACAAAAGGAAGAAGAAAAATCGAAATAAATCTGCAGTAGCAATGCATCTTCATGGCTTGGTTGCTTGTGGCTTACCCAATGGGTAAGATAACATTTAGGATTTGCATTCATAAGTTAAACTTGTAGGTTCTTTATCCTAACTTTCTAAAATTAAAACTCACTTATTTGCATGCATTTATTTAATGATCATCGAATGCTTCTTTGCTTACTTTCTTGGGATTAAAAAGAACCACACACAACACGACCCACTTAAATGCTAGTGAGGTGGATTTCATCACCACCCACTAGTAGAGTGCAATGATGTGGATTTCATCTCAACCCATTGCCTCAAATCCCATGAAACTTGTTCTTTGCCAAGGCCGGTTCCAAGATTCGTCATAGCCTGTGGGTTATAGCATGTATCTCTCTTCAAAGAGATATATTGCATACTACGGGTGAACTAGGTGAGGAACTAGTAGGACCTGTGCTCCATGACTGTGTGTGGGCATGATCACCACACATTATAGGTGGGATAACACAACCTAGAGTTCATATCTAGGTTGACGAGCTATGATTATACAGGTGAAAGGCAATTAAACATGAGATTATCATTCAACAATATTTCAAACACGTGACACAAGGTCATCCTTTGCAAAAAACACATCTGAAACACACAAAATAGTTTACGGATTCACATTTAAAACTTAAAATAGATAATCATCTCTCTATTGGGTGTTTCCTTTTCTATTTTTTGTTTCATTAAAATTTTATAAATAAGATAATCACTTGGGGCATTGATAAAGGAGCACGATGGTTTGCACCCGTAGCCAAGCCCAAACATAGACGAAAGCTATAGAGATTGAATTAGGAGACACGAATCATCTCTAATATAGCCCTAGGGACTTGGTTATACCTCCATAGCGAGATTCTACTCCACATAGCTCCAATACAGTAGGGCATGAACCTCATCTCTGAAGGGATCCTCTACGAGACACCCCAAGGGATGATGAGCATTACTTGGGAGAGTGTTCCCGGTATGTAGATATGTTAATAGATAGAGCAGTGTCATGCATCCGTGTACCCATCAAGGCTAACACACCCAATCATAGGCAAGATCACGAATTCACACACTGGCCAAAGCAAGTCGATACGACTTTACCTCCATATTGCCTTGATAGGATACAACTCATGCAGCCCAATGGGAATGACACTCATCAGTTAGGGTGAGCCAATTCTACCCTATATTTCCTCATCCAAGAGGGAAGACATGAGGAGATCCAAGATTTTTCTCAGGAACAATATTCCATGCATGCTCGATGTGCCTCTATTCTAGCTGAGTATAATGAACATATTGAAAGCACGAGATTCCGGGCAAAGGAAACACTAATTGCAATATAACCAAAACCAAATGCGCTTAAGTCCTAGAAACGTAAAGTGCATGAAATGGAAAAGAAACGCATTGGAAGAGACACAAGCAAATGGAGAAAACACAGCCCTTTCATTAATATCCCTTGATCTCTGTTACAATGACGTCTCCTCCCTTTTTGGGGGCTAGGAGCGTTAAAAGAATTCGATTACAATCACTCAATGTTCCTCTTTCCGCGTGCCCACGATTGCAATGGGCGGGCCAAGATGATGTCGCCGCTGATGTCGATGAGTTCTTCACCTCCGCTGCTTCTCCTGCGAACAAAGAAACAACCAAGATGTCAGTAGCACCTGCTGCAAGTGAAAAGTGTTCGTTCTTCTAAAATCATCAAAAGATGCATGCAAACATTTATCTAAAACAGTAAACAAAATGATTCTAAACAGCCTGAAAACTTGACAGAAGACAGAAAATGTTACCAGAAGGCCATTGCCACTGAGACAGTGGCCAATCTGCCTTCAACTGGAATTCGTCCCTGGGTGGGACGATTTTTGATCGCAATTCGTCCCTGGGTGGGACGAATTCTTCCGTGTTGAAGAAGCCGACCTGCTCTTGCTCCAATGTCGATTCTCGAGACCTGCAAAACGCCTGCAAACAAGGGGGTTATGTAATTGGGGCCATTTTGGGATGACCCAGATGGTCGGATTCTCCCAATTTGGCCTCTACCCTCGGGAATTTGATCTCGCCACCTGCAAGTCAGTGAAACAACAAAGCGACACAAAACATACTAGAATCCGACCAAAAGTTACGAAATTGCAGCTATGAGTTAACCAAACATAATAACACAAAATGCAACCTGAAAAAGTAATCTAGAATGCTCTAAAACCTAGAAAGTGCGGGGGTGCCCAAGTGGGCCTCCCACCGTTGGCACTTGATTCCGGCGCCAATCCACTAGGGATGGGCCCAAAACCTCTTAGGATTGGGGGGTCGGCGAATTGGTTGGTTCAGGTGTCCATGTGTTGGATTTGGGTCCGGTTCGAGCTTCCAAAGGCCACCCAACAACCTCCCTTGCAAAAGAGATTGGTGGATGTGGGAAGGTGAACCAAAAGGGATGCAAGTGGGTCTTCAACTCGGCGAGCACTTCGTTGCTTGAAAACTCCTTCAACCTGTATATTTTGGGTGAGAAAAGTCCCACCTTTTATAGACCCATGGGGTCTCTTTTGGGAGGGAAGCACAAATGCCATGTGTTGGTCATAGGCGCCATGTGGCAGTCTTGTCTTCCCATGAGGGAGGGGAGTCCTCCGTTGACTTGGGCTTTGATAAATGCCTTTTGTGACAGTCTTCTAACGGCCCCTCTGTCCACCTACACACGCGTGCGAGGCAGGAGTCATCAACTGACTGTTCTGGGCTGCCACTTGGCGCCATTTGTCTTTTTGCCCGTTAAGCTTAGAATTCGTCCCACCCAGGGACGGATTCAGAATTCGTCCTGGGGTGGGACGGATTCTATTTTGAATTCGTCCCTGGGTGAGACGAATACTGGGCAAAGTGTCCAAGTGTGCCAAATTGCTTCTTGACCTTACAAAATTGCTATGAAAGTGGTTAAGACCATTGTTTAACCTCTGAGGGCTGCCCTGGGGGCTGTGTTTGTCAAAGCGATCAGTGTTTGCAGTCACATAATCGGATTGGTGCTGTTTTGGTGTCTACAGATGCCCCTTTTTGGGAAGCGCTACGGGTGACGCAGTCTGAGCAAAAATAGATAACCAAAGCACTAATGATTAGGGTTTCTTGGTAACCTAACCAACTTTTGATGCCCCAAGTATGGAAAGGGCATGCATTCTTGAATCCTTGCTTCTGACAAGCTAAGGAATTTGATTTCAAGTATTAACCTATTTTGTTGAGGTGTGACTTGAACTTAGACATTGATCGAGTCATGAACAGGCAAAGGGCGTTTTTATCCTCGGGGGAACCTTGTGTTCATGATTCACGAAATGCCAAGTGTTTGATTGATTTGATTGTTGCTTGTTTACTGCCCCAAGCGGGAGCGTGATTGTCTTTGTCAATGATTCTTTGAATGCATGTCATTTTCCTTAATTGGGTGTGTGATTGTTGGTTGGTGACTAAGTGTGACTACCCCCTCAAGCGACGAATCGATGAGGGAATGACCTTCGTGAGAGAAGCGACGAGTCGCTTGACCCAAGATGACTTGTGCAAGGGTGCCTTTAGAGGGTTTACCGTTAAGCGTGTGCAATTTTTCCAACATTTGGACCTATTTTTGGTGGGTGTTAACCCTTTTGGTGATGCCTTAATGAGGTGAAATCATCGAAAACCTAACTTCCCGTGGAGCGGTCCGGCTATGTTAGCCTTCTTGGGGAAGTAGGAGAGCGATAATTTGAACCTCGACATCGATTTTCTTTGCCCAGAGGTTAAGTGCAAGAGCACTTGTGTCCGGCAATGTTTTTTTTTTTTTTTTCGTGAATAACCTCGCCCGGTAGTTATTGAGAGGTTAAGTGAAGAGCACTTGTGTGAATGTTTATTGTTGTTTGTGTTGATTTTTGTTGTTTTTGTTGTTTTTGTGACACCATTGGGGATTAAATTGTCAAAATCTCGTTTCCCGTGGAGCGGTCCGGCTATGGTAGCCTTCTTAGGGAGTAGGATAGTGATAATTTGTGACCCCTATGTCGTTTTGCTATGCCAAGAGGTTAAGTGCAAGAGCACTTGTGTCTGGCAATGTTTATTGCTTTTTGGTTGTTTTGATTTTCTTGTTGTTTTTGAGTGGGCTTTGACCCTTTTGTGACGTCGTTTGGGGATGAAATTTCGAAAAATCCGTCTCCCGTGGAGCGGTCCGGCTATGGTAGCCTTCTTAGGGAGTAGGATAGTGACAATGTAGACCACGACATCAGTTTTCTATGCCAAGAGGTTAAGTGCAAGAGCACTTGTGTCAGCAATGTTTATTGCTTTTGTTTTTGTGTTGCATTTATTTGTTGTTTTTGTTGTTTTGATTTTCTTTGATCTTGTGCATGATGGTTGATGAATATGGATGTATGCATGTTGATTTATTTTGATGGATGCATATGCTATGATGAATGCAAATGTTTTTGATTTATATGTGATATGCAGATATGAAATGGATGAATGGGATTTGTGATGTTTGGCTATGGCACCAAGGACTATTTAGAACTCTGTTATTTTGTTTTTAGGTGATTTTGTGATGCATGACTTTGTATGTATACATGTGGTTTTCTTTTTTGTATTTTTTGATGGTATTGTAAGGATGAAAAGTAGCGCAGTTGGTTTAGAAATGTAGCTAAGGTTTTCTGAGACTCAGACGGTTTTAACTCACTATCCATGATCGTACTTTATCTTACAAGACTTTTGACCAAGGTATGAATCGGACTTGTTTTTGACCCAGTTATTTCACATCCCTGTGTGTGCAATTGAGTTCATTTAGTGGTATTTGTTAGGATACCGCCAGTGCCAGATGGGCTTTCAACCGAACCTGTACTGAGGATCACCTAATTAGCTCCACGAATTCCTTTGTTGTATGTACTAAGATTAATCTGCGGTGTAATCCAGGATGCCATAAGCTAGCTCATCCACATGCAAATATTGATCTGTACGCAAGTTAATGTGACAGATATATCGTCATGCGAGAGGTTTACTTCTGTTACCCATTGGCTATCAACCAAATTGGTACTGAAGCTTGCCTTATGACCTATAGAATCCTTGAGAGTTCCGAGGATTCAAGGTCAACTCCCTTCTTTTCTTCAATTGTATTGGGATACTTGCTCATTGTAGTGATGAGATCATTGTTCATTTTGATTTGTTTTTCTTTCGAGCAAGGGATTGGGGATATGGAGTGACCAAAATCACTGTTGTTTGTGCCTTTTGATGTGTGCATTGTAGTTTGTCAAATTTTGGAGTTTTGACATTTTGCAAATTTTTTGTGTTTTGCAACTGTTGAGAACTTTAGGGATTCTTAGGGAATTGGGTAGGGAGGATGCTTGTCCTTTTGCCAACTCTCAGCATTCTAGGGGTCATTCGCACCGGGGGATGAGCAAGATAACCGTTTCGCTTGTGGTGACCTAGATTATTTTGGAGGTTTCGTCTTTCGTTCACACAATTTGGGAATTTTAGTGTTTTGATTTGTGTTGGGATGTTACGTAACAAGGTGTATTTCAAGTATGACTCTACCTTCGTAAAATCTGTTCGACTTGATACACTACATGGCTAAAGAGGAAAATGATGACTGAATCACTGAAACTCTTGGTACATTCCCAGACCACTGACTGTAGTGTGGTAAAAGTTATGCTTGGTGTTTTTGTTGTTTTTGTAACATGAGACAATGCGGAACAAGATGGACTATCAGAGCTATTGCAGCTTATGGTGCCTTTGACCTGTATGACTACAAATATGCAATGTATGGATGCAATGCTTAATGCAGCTATGTATTTTTGTAATTTTGATGGATTGTTTTTGGTGAAGGTGAAGATGAGGTGCGAGAATATGAATTTTTTGATGAATTTGAGTATGCCTAGAATTGAGATGCAAATATTTGTTGTTTTTGATGATTTTTGTTGTTTTGTTTTTTTGAATTTCTTGATTTTTTTTGACCAAGCGATTGCGATAATCGTTGGAGCTTTTTGGGTTTGACCAAGTGATTGCGATAATCCTTGGAGCTTTTGGGGTGACCAAGAGATTGCTATAATCCTTGGAGCTTTTTGGATTGACCAAGAGATTGCGATAATCCTTGGAGCTTTTTGGATGACCAAGAGATTGCGATAATCCTTGGAGCTTTTTGGGTGACCAAGAGATTGCGATAATCCTTGGAGCTTTTTGGGTTGACCAAGAGATTGCGATAATCCTTGGAGCTTTTTGGATTGACCAAGAGATTGCGATAATCCTTGGAGCTTTTTGGGTGACCAAGAGATTGCGATAATCCTTGGAGCTTTTTGGGTGACCAAGAGATTGCGATAATCCTTGGAGCTTTTTGGGTGACCAAGAGATTGCGATAATCCTTGGAGTTTTTTTTTTTTTTTTTGGTATATGGCTTTCTTAGATATGAAATGGTCGCAAATGACTGATATTCAAGGGTTCTGTTTCCTTGATACCGTCAAGAGAAGCTAGCCGGTACGTCCCGGGTCCTATTTTACTATCAATGACATAAGGACCTAACCAATTTGCCATGAATTTGTCCCTCATATGGGACGGCAAATTAGAGTTTTGTTGGTTTTCCTTCAGAACCAAATCACCAACCCGAAAGTCTCTTAGGTGAACTTTCATGTTGTAAGCTTTCTTAAGCCGCTCTTGATAGATACGTAAGTGCTCGAGAGCATTAACGCGTCGTTCGTCAAGCAACGTAAGTTGGTCTAATCGGGCCTGCCGCGCGGTGTTATCATCGATGAACTCCTGCATTGATATGCGCAGGGAAGGAATTTCCAACTCGAGAGGCATTACTGCCTCTGAGCCATACACCGGTGAAAACGGAGTTGCCCCCGTGGGCGTCCGAATGCTAGTGCGATAAGCCCAAAGGGCAAGTGGGATTTGTATGTGCCAATCCTTATGACTATCTGCGACGGTCTTTTTAAGGATGGCGACTAGCGTTTTGTTTGACGCCTCTGCTTGCCCATTTGCTTGCGGATAATAGGGTGTTGAAAAGTTGTGCTAAATTTTGTACTTTGTGGTTAAAGCACGCACGTCTTTGTTCTTGAATGATGGCCCATTATCCGAGATTATTTTGGATGGAATACCAAAATGACATATGATGTAATGCAAAATGAACTCCGCAATGCGGGGTCCTGTCGTAGAGGTTAACGGAATTGCTTCCACCCATTTGGTAAAATATTCTGTGGCCGTTATGATAAACGTGTGACGGCCGAACGATGCGGGGAGATCTTTCCGATTAGATCGAGGCCCCACTACGAAAATGGCCAAGCAGACTGGACTTGTCGTAGGGCACTGGGAAGGTGCGTGCATTAAATTGGCATGATGTTGACATTTCACGCACCTCTTGACATACGCGCAACAATCTCGCTCTAAAGATGGCCAATAATAGCCCATGCGAAGAATGCGCTTTGCAATGGCCATACCACTAAAGTGGCCACCACATGTACCGTCATGCGCTTGGGCGATTGCCCAAGTGGACTCTTGCTGGTCCAAACAACGAAGAAGAATTCCGTCATAGCTTCGACGATACAAAATGTCTCCTATCAAGACATATTTTGCCGCTTTCTGTTTGAATGTTCGTTTTGCGGCGTGCGTCAATCCAAAGGGAAGATTACCTAACTTGAGGTAGTCTCTTATGGGTAAATACTAGTCCTGTTGATCGGAAACCTCGACGAGTATGAACAGCCAATCCCTTTTGAAGTTCTTCCCTAACAAATGCTGATTGGGATAGAACTTGTAAGAATAGCGTTGTGTTGCTATTAATGGGAGTGGGGGAAAACAAAGACCCCCAGTTGGCACGTTTCAAACAGTCTCGGATTCGAAAGAACTTATCCGAAGATGGTTCGATCTGGATCATGTGGACTCCTGGCGTCAAGTCTGAGCTTGCGCGCTCCATCGCGGGTTGCGATAAGGTTTTGACCTGAATGGTTGTTATATCACCAGAAAGGTCTTGCGGGATTAGTGACCCCAAGGAGGCCATTGTGTCCGCAAAATGATTCGATGATCGAGGGAGTGCCTCGATGTCATACCACTCAAGTTTTGCCAGGAATTTGTCCACGAGGGCTTTATAGGCCTTTAGAACTGGGCATTTGCATTGATATACCCCTTTGACTTGATTGACGATTAACAGCGAATCGCCAAAGATGTTCAATCTTTTGATGTTCATGGCGATTGTTGTCTGAAGACCTAGGAGCAAGGCTTCATATTCTGCATTGTTGTTGGTGCACTGGAAGTTTAATTTAAATGACAGGGGCATTGGAGCGCCCTGCGGTGTGAAGAATACAATTCTTGCGCCACCCCCTTGCTCGCATTTAGAACCATCAAAAAATAAGGTTATGTCGGCCTGAGACTCAGGCTCATCAGAATCTGGCGATTATGAGACATGGAAGACCCCATCATCGGGTAGTTCTATGACCAGAGGCTGATCGTCTTCAAGAGGAGCCTCTGCTAGTTGATCGGCTATGACTTGTCCTTTTATAGATTTTTGCCCAATAAACTCAATGTCAAATTCCGTCAACAACATGATCCATTTCGCCGTGCGACTACTATGATAAGTACGACTCATCATGTATCGCAATGGATTCTCCTTAGACACAACATACGTAGTGTTGCTCAGCATGTAGTGGCGTAGCCTTTTGGTAGCAAACACCACTGCCAAGCAGAGTTTCTCAACGTATGCATAGTTAAGTTCGTAACTGACCAAGGTGCGGCTAAGATAGTAAGTAGCCTGTTCTTTGTGAAGTTCATTCTTCTGGGCTAGCATTGCGCCCAGTGCCACCTCGATAGGCTGAGATGTATAAGTAGAACGGCACACCTGGTCTAGGTGGTGCCAATACTGGCGGCGAAGCCAAGTATTGTTTGATTTCGTCAAAGGTGACTGGCACTCGTCATCCCAATGAAATGTGACCCCCTTGTGCAATAATTTGTTCATGGGTCGGCATTTGTCAGATAATTGCGCTATGAAGCGTTTAATCGATGCGACCTTTCCTTGCAGACTTCTGAGTTGCTTGATAGTGGTTGGGGGAGCCATTTCAAGGATTGCCTTGACTTTGTTTGGGTCCACTTCGATGCCTCTCTTTGAGACTATAAAACCCAAGAGTTTTCCAGATGTGACGCCGAACACGCACTTCTTGGGATTTAGACCTTATGCTCTATGAGGCGATCGAGAATCTTGCTTAAGTCACCGAGATGATCTGAGCGCAAGAGAGACTTGGCTAACAAATCATCCATGTAATCTTCCAAAGTTTTGTGCATGTAATCGTGGAAGATATACGTCATAGCACATTGGTATGTAGCGCCGCATTTTTAAGGCCAAAAGGCATGACCTTATAGCAAAATGTCCCCCAAGGCGTTGTGAATGCCGTTTTGAGTTGGTCTTCAGGATTGATACGAATTTGATTGTATCTTGAGAAACCGTCCATTAGGGAGAGCATTTCGTGACCTGCTGTAGCGTCTACCAATGCGTCGATGCTTGGCAAGGGGAAATCATCCTTAGGACTCGCTTTGTTTAGGTCTCGAAAGTCGGTGCATATGCGAATCCTCCCGTCGGGCTTCTTGACGGGAACCATGTTGGACAACCATGGCGGATAATCCACGTAGATGACAAATTGTGCATCCAACAGCTTTTGCAATTCGTCTTTGACCATCAAGGCCACTTGTTGGGTGCATCTTTCTTAGTTTTTGCTTTACAGGCTTGATTTTCGGATCAAGCGTTAAATTGTGCATGACTAGCTACGGGTCTAGCCCTGGCATATCTTTGTACGACCATGCAAAAACTTCCTTCTTCTCTTTGAGAAGGGCAATATATTCGGCTTGCTCTTCGGGGGAAAGACTTACCCCCAACCTGATAATCTGTGGATTCTTTGAATCTGTGCCGATGTCTACGTCAGTCGTCTCCTCGACTGACATGTGAGATCCGTCCTCCAACTGATGTGGAGTTGGGATTAAATGGATATCATCAGCTGAGTTAAGATCTACGTTTGGAACCTCGGGTTCCTCTTCAGCTTGAAAAATATCCTGAGTTGTCCTTGGGGTAAAATGAAGCATTTCACCGAAAGGCCAGTACTCTGATGGTGACAATGGTGAATTGACGCGATCCCAGTCGATGGCATCCATGTCTAGATGCAATGACCGTGATGGATCGGTCGGATTGCGGATGGGTGCGGTCAAATCAATGGAGATCATGTGGATGGAATGAATTTGGTCTCCGGAACCGCGGGTGTGATGACTTGATTCTTTTAGATGTTCCCTATACTCCGGATCCGGCTCTACGGGAACGGGCACGAATGGATCCTCTCTAGGTGCAAATTCATCTCTATGTGTGAAAAGGAAGGCGGGGTCTTCCCTCGGCACTTCTTGTCATGATGGGATCTCGAGGTGGACGATGCTCATCTTGAATTTGGAGCCATAGGTCTAACACTTGGTCCCACCTCGCTGGGTCTACGTGCCATTCATGTCCTAACAGTATACCCATCTGTCCCATTAGATCTTCATGAGTTAGAGCGCGGTGATTTTGTCGCGCATGTCTGAGATAGATCATCTCAGTCTCATCTTCTGAATCACTTTCATAGATCCAAAATTGTTCATTCTCTTCAGCATCTGTTGCTTGCGACGTTGAGGACTCTTCCTGTTCCAGTGAATTAATCTGGTCCCATTGCGGTTGTTCCACTCTTAGTGGAGGGACCTGATTCTCTTGAGACTGTGTTATTTCATCTGGAACCTCTAAGGGGAACAGTTTCAGAAAGATGTCTGATAGCCGTTGATGTTCTCTTTGAGGATTAATCTCTGAACTTTCGCCTCTCTCTAGCAAAGAAGAGGGATTATTGTTGCTTCCAGGGGTGTTTGTTGACCATGGGAGGTAGTCTCCCAATGTGTATTCTGTATTCGGATTGGCATAAGGACCCAATGCCAATCCCCCCTTGTTGCCTATTTCTAGGCCTTGCATATTTTCAACCAAGATGTCTAATGGCAGGGGATGGTTGAACCCTACCCCTGACTTGTCATATGGCATCTGATATCTTGGTTGGCAAAGGATCCGCATCCCTTGCTCATATCTGCCGAGCCCGTATCCATGCCAATTGCATTGGCCGAGATATTTTAGGGCAAATTATGGGTTTGACAGATAATTGATGTTTTCAACAAAAGGCTCTTCGTCTGTTTCCTTTTGTTGGCATGGTTCAAGACCATGATCAAAGCCCCCATACACAAAATTTGTTTGGTTCGGTGGGTAGCCTAGAGGGACGATTGTTCCAATGGGAAGGCGAGGTCTTCCCATGTCTTGTATTGACTCCAGTGTGGGGGTTGCCACAACATTTTGCACTAAGTATTCCCCCAGGCCTGTATTGGCCATTTCAACAGTGATTGTTGATGATTGGGTGGGAGGAAACGGTAGTCCTTCCTGAGTCCATTCCATGTTTGGTGGTTCAGGAATCTTGGTTTCCGTTGCGTTGGGCGCTTCCTCTGTTGTTATTGTTGAAATTGTGGGCAACCTTTCTTCTAAGGGCTTAACCTCTTCCATGATTTGTTTTCCCTTGTCCTTCTGTTGGGCCATGATAGGTGGCGTTGATGATGAAGGAGCCGATGATGAAGTCTCACCTGGCTGGGATTTTGCCTTGTTGGCCACCTGTGGTGCCTGCGGTATTGGACCTTGTTTAGATGGATTTAATTGGAAATCCAAATGCGTTGAAGGGAGGGTCGATTGAGGTATGAATTGTACCGCATTGCAATACTTGAAGGGCTCTAAGTCCATTGGGACTACATGTATTTCTCCTTCATAAGCATACTTCAAGCAGCTGGTGGGCGATCGAAGGGACACATTTCATATCCCTGATCCAAGGCCGCCCTAGTAGTATATTATAAGCCATTTCACCTTCCAGCACATGGCACAGTGTAGGTATTGACTTTTGTCCTACCTGGACTGGCAGAACGACTGTGTCGACTGTCGAGCATATTGCATCATTGAAAGCTCGCAGTGTGTACGTGGAGGCTGTGATGTGAGAGGTTGGCGACTTCAAATGCTTCAAGGCTGCAGTGGTTATGATGTTCTTTGGACGAGCCGGTATCTATCGGCACTCTCTTGTACGGAATCCCGTTGACCCGCGCGATAACGTGCGGGGGTGGATCTGCCATGTCATTTGATATCGTTTTGACCTCATCTTCTCCGAATGTGATGACCGGCTCTGTACATTGTTTCACATGTCCCACGAAGGCGTTGAAAGAATTTACCTTGTGGGGTTGTAATTCAATGGCTTTTAAAATGTCCATAAGAGCTTCTCTATGGGAGGCTGATTGTTGAATAATCTCGTAGATGGACAGCCTAGCCGACGTGGTTCGCAAACTCTGCGTGAGTTTGGTTCGTATCGTGACCTCAGGTCTAGGCGGAGGTAAGCTGCGTTGGGCGTTGTTGAGGATGCGATGTTGCCGGAACTTCCTTCGTAGCTACCTCAGGGGCAGCTGTCGGGTACCTTCTGTTCCTTGTTACTATGCTAATCATTCCCACAAATCCCTGTGTGGGAAGATCTTGTCGCACCTCGTTAATCTGGAGTGGTTTTGTTTGTGCCTCGTGGGCTGGCAAGGGGTCCTTGAATACCCCCATTTGTTGGTTGTTTGGTGCGATGGGGTTGTCCACAACCAATGTTCTATTGTCGATCAAATCCTGGACTAGGTCTTTGAATTTCCAGCACCCATTCAAGTCATGTCCTCTGCGCCTATGGAATCTACAATACAATTCCTCTCTGTACCCCCTAGGCTTGGGAATGTTAGGGTCTATAATTTGGATTTCCGGCAGAGTGACTAAATTTGCCGCTGACAAGCGGTCAAATAAGGAGTCCCTAGACTCCGCATATGGGGTGAAATTTTGCCTAGGGCGACGCGGGTAATTTTGCTCCTGTCTTCTATTATCTCTTTCATAAGCAGGAGGCATTGCCTGGTAGTTAGCCTTTTGAGGCTGCGTTTCTTGCAGAGGCGCGGGAACATTTATCGCAACTTGGTTGGCTGCGGCGTGTTGTGGTTGCGTTGTCCCGAGTTTTAGTGGTTTTATTCCACTCTTTCTTCTTAGGCTTGGCAATTGCGCCTTCGCCTATCTTAATCTCTTCTATGACTCCGGCTTGCGCCAAAGCTTCTTCTAAGCTGTCGTATTGTCACGAGTAACAATAGACCGAGAGATTGATTTTAAGCAACTTTTTGCGAACATCTGCGTGAGATCGGACATAGGAGGACGGTAGGGTAACCTAGAAAGCAAAGCTCTCCATCGATTCCCGTATCGCTGCCATTGTTTCCTCTTCAAATTGCTTGAGGCTCGCTAAATCACTTAGTGATGCCTTCTTCCTTGTGTTGAAGGCAAAGCGTTCAAGAAACGCGTCTACTAATTGATCTAAATTGCTTATGCTTGTGTTTGGGCAGTTGTGTGAACCAATCCGAGGCAGGGCCTACGAATGTGGTTATGAATGTTCTAAGCAACAATGCGTCATTATCTTGGATGCCGAAGCATTGGCTTAGAAATCGTGTAACGTGTTCCTGTGCGTCCTCTTCACCTTTAAAAACTGCCAATTGAGGCAACTTGAAGTGTTCGGGGTAAAGAGGTGTAGGCACTGAGGGATGCACCGGATTACTGCGGAGTAGACGTAATGTGGGTTTTTGATGCCCAGCAGCTTTTGTCTCCACAGACTCCAAACGCTCCAATAGCGCTTGGTATGCATCGAAAGATTTTATTTCTTCCTCTCTTGTTCGCTCTTGTTGCAAGTTACGGTAAACTGGAGGCCTATGGAGGGGTGGCCGAATGGCATCCTTCCTGCCTTGATGGGGAGTTTCAACATATTCCTCTTCTGGTTCATACTCCTCGTAAAATTCTTGAGGAGTCTCCGGGCGAAACCTATGACCCTGATCAAGCTCTTGCTGAAGGTACCCATCATTGTTTCGGGGAGTTGCCTCCCTCTCGAATCTATGAGGTCTTGGAGGCGGGAGCTTGACGAGGTCGTGGAGACCTGTCCTGCACCAACGGATTACGCCTCTCATATTGTTCAGCTCTTTGGATGCGAGGGGTTGGCCCCCTCTCAGGTATTTCATAGCGTAACTCATCCGCTTCGCGTTGCATGCGTTCTCTATCCAAGCGGTGTCGGTACTCTATTTCCTGATAACTTGGTTTAAGCCGCATGGTTTGGGCTTGACGGGTGGTATATCTGGCGACAGCTGGGTCAATTTGGTCTACCCTATTTTGCTCAGGAGGTTCGAATGTTTCTCCTATGTGTTTACCTCGAGTTTGCTGGTCTAAGGTTTCAATGGGTCGCTTCCCTCTGTCGAGGTAAGCGGTATGTGCTCGAGGTTCTGGCCTCAAGGGGTGATCATGATATCCTGTTGGTGCGGAAATGCAAGGTTCCCGCGTTGTTTGTTGCCCTCGAGGAATGCGATGGCTTTCCTCGTACTCCCTTTCACGGGTGTAAAGGGGGTGGGCGGAGTTAGGTCGCCCTATGTAAGGAGCCCTGCGCTCCGGATTTGGTCTCTCTGTTATGATGATAGGTAAAGAAGGGACGCCATATCCACGTTGCCCCTCCAAATGGACGGTGTGCTGTCTAGCGCTTCATCGCGCGGTGGCCACTCATGCCTAACTTCAAGAGGTGATTCTCTATTTATGTCAAGGTCTACATGTAAGGCATCTTCCCGAAAGGGGCTGCTTTGAATAGGCATACCCCACCGAGGATTCTGAATTGGATTCTTTTGTAGGTTAGACCTATAAGGCGGTATGACCAAATCCTCAGGACTGAAGTGAAGGCGACTTGTGCCTGCTTTTTGTGTACCTTCCGGAGCTTCTGCCCTTGATTGGGCTTGACTGCGGGTGTACACCATTGCGGTGCTTCTATGCTATCTAAATAAGTTTTTATCTCGTTTATGACTTTGTTTGTCTACACTAAGCGAATTAAGCACACACATTCACAAAACCGTGATTATCTCTTTTAAGGATTAAATGGTGTGTCCTAAAGTGGTTTAGTGCATTTTGATGTTTTGTTTTGTTTTTGTAGGTTTTGAAGATCGTTTAAATGCATTATGACGGCTCATATAACTCCCAAAATGGTCGCCCCTTCAATATACCAACCAGGCCGATATACCAACCTCTCTATATACCCGCCCTTACGAGAGGGAGACTATAGGTACGTGAGAGCAGAAGGTACGTGGTACGTAGGCGGTACGGAAGGGGGATTGTCTGTTAATGGCACCTACCATAGAAAACTTATCCTCGTGCGCATGGGAATCACCCCAGCGACACTCGGTCTGCTTTCGTCGGGATTTACGCCTAACAACGAGTTGACAATCGGGAAATGGATGCAAAGCTAAGCCAAGGTGGTGATGAACCCACCGTTGGTCTTGCTCAAGGGTGAGGTCTTACGACCAGCTCCTTGGTTTAAAATTGTTGCGTGGAGTGTGTGAGATTCATTTTATTTAGCGAAAATTGAAACAAGCATGAATGATTTTCCCTAAGTAATGCGGGATAAAAATGAAAACGAGTCAAAGAAACGAGAAACATAAATAGAAATTTTAACAAGAGATTATAAAAATCCCTACCTCTTCTCTGCCTGCTCCGGTTGCTTCTGAATTTTGTCTCTGAAAAGTTGCAGAGAGAAATTCGTCCCTCGGTGAGACGAATTGCGAGAACAGAATTCGTCCCTCCCGAGAGACGAATTTGAATTCGTCTCAGGGTCAGACGAATTGCAGTTAAGAATTCGTAGATCGAGAGACGAATAGCAGTCTGCAACAAAAAAATGTACCTGTCAAGCACAAACACAAAACTTTGATCAGTTTTCTATGATTTTAAAAATATGGGACAGGTCCCACCGTGATCGCCACTGAAAGCACGAGATTTCGGGCAAAGGAAACACTAATTGCAATATAACCAAAATCAAATGCGCTTAAGTCCTAGAAACGTAAAGTGCATGAAATGGAAAAGAAACGCATTGGAAGAGACACAAGTAAATGGAGAAAACACAGCCCTTTCATTAATATCCCTTGATCTCTGTTACAATGACGTCTCCTCCCTTTTTGGGGGCTAGGAGCGTTAAAAGAATTCGATTACAATCACTCAATGTTCCTCTTTTCGCGTGCCCACGATTGCAATGGGCGGGCCAAGATGATGCCGCCGCTGATGTCGATGAGTTCTTCACCTCTGCTGCTTCTCCTGCGAACAAAGAAACAACCAAGATGTCAGTAGCACCTGTTGCAAGTGAAAAGTGTTCGTTCTTCTAAAATCATCAAAAGATGCATGCAAACATTTATCTAAAACAGTAAACAAAATGATTCTAAACGGCCTCGAAAACTTGACGAGAAGACAGAAAATGTTACCGAAGGCCATTGCCATTGAGACAGTGGCCAATCTGCCTTCAACCGGAATTCGTCCCTGGGTGGGACGATTTGATGCAATTCGTCCCTGGGTGGGACGAATTCTTCCGTGTTGAAGAAGCCGACCTGCTCGCTCCAATGTCGATTCTCGAGACCTACAAAACACTGCAAACAAGGGGGTTATGTAATTGGGGCCATTTTGGGATGACCCAGATGGTCGGATTCTCCCAATTTGGCCTCTACCCTCGGGAATTTGATCTCGCCACCTGCAAGTCAGTGAAACAACAAAGCGACACAAAACATACTAGAATCTGACCAAAAGTTACGAAATTGCAGCTATGAGTTAACCAAACATAATAACACAAAATGCAACCTAAAAAAGTAATCTAGAATGCTCTAAAACCTAGAAAGTGCGGGGGTGCCCAAGTGGGCCTCCCACCGTTGGCACTTGATTTCGGCGCCAATCCACTAGGGATGGGCCCAAAACCTCTTAGGATTGGGGGGTCGGCGAATTGGTTGGTTCAGGTGTCCATGTGTTGGATTTAGGTCCGGTTCAAGCTTCCAAAAGCCACCCAACAACCTCCCTTGCAAAAGAGATTGGTGGATGTGGGAAGGTGAACCAAAAGGGATGCAAGTGGGTCTTCAACTCGGCGGCACTTCGTTGCTTGAAAACTCCTTCAACCTGTATATTTTGGGTGAGAAAAGTCCCACCTTTTATAGACCCATGGGGTCTCTTTTGGGAGGGAAGCACAAATGCCATGTGTTGGTCATAGGCGCCATGTGGCAGTCTTGTCTTCCCATGAGGGAAGGGAGTCCTCCGTTGACTTGGGCTTTGATAAATGCCTTTTGTGACAGTCTTCTAACGGCCCCTCTGTCCACCTACACACGCGTGCGAGGCAAGAGTCATCAACTGACTATTATGGGCTGCCACTTGGCGCCATTTGTCTTTTTGCCCGTTAAGCTTAGAATTCGTCCCACCTAGGGACGGATTCAGAATTCGTCCTGGGGTGGGACGGATTCTATTTTGAATTCGTCCCTGGGTGAGACGAATACTGGGCAAAGTGTCCAAGTGTGCCAAATTGCTTCTTGACCTTACAAAATTGCTATGAAAGTGGTTAAGACCACTGTTTAACCTCTGAGGGCTGCCCTGGGGGCTGTGTTTGTCAAAGCGATCAGTGTTTGCAGTCACATAATCGGATTGGTGTTGTTTTGGTGTCTACACATATGTTCCAACCTGAAACTTGAGTCAATGCGACGAACCTCAAGAGAGCCAAGTACCCTATGGAGACCACAAAGTATCTTGAATGAGGTCAGACATATGGTGAGATTCTTAGGCCCCTTAGGCCTCACACTACGGATAAAATCAGGAAAGCGATTTCAAGATATACAAAACACCAAGCTCAGTTCAAGCAACTTTAGCAAGACAAAGAGCAATTATACTGCTTGCACCAGCTTGAGAAAGAAAGGATTGAATGACAAACCAACTAGTTGTTCTAGAATACTTTATGAGAGAGGGTCCCTACCCCTAAGACATAGGTAGTAAGTCCATCCAAGGCATCCCAGGCTCATTTGAGAGAGGTCCTCGAGACCTTATCCAATGTTGCCTCCATGACCTCCCAGGACAGATCGAGAGATGCCTCCCAGGACAAAAATAGGGCACCCATCATGGGTGGATACCCCCATTTATAGACCGGCTCAAGAGATGCATTACGAGGCCTACATTGAGCATGAGCTAGAAGTATAGTATGTGGATACGCCTTACCAAGGTAGGGGGATGATTTACCATCGCCCTACAATAGGCTAGAGGATCCTAGACCTCCACCACAAGATGTGAACAAGGATGAGGATATTAAGTCCTCAGACCTGTATAAAGCATTGCTAGAACACATGGAGTTAGTTGAGAACAATATCTCTGGGTCAGGATCTCAAAATCCCACTATGTGCTAGTTACATAATCAACCCATCCATCCTTCAGTACCTGTACCTCCCTATCCAGAGCAATTTATGTTGCCTCAATTGGCCACCTTCAAAGGAGAAGAGGACGTGCAGGAGAATGTCACTAGGTTCTTAGGCAAATTCTTTGGCATTCATGAAAATAATGCTTTACTTTTGAGGATATTTGTGACTACCCTCGCTGGCCTCACCTTCGAGTGGTTTTACCAACTCCCTAAGCATAGCATCCATAGTCTAGATCAACTTGCAGATGCTTTTCTAGAGTGATTTTACTTCAACACCAAGAGGAAGGCAACGCTGGATGATGTAGTGGGGTTGAAATAGTATGACGACGAGTAAATAACAAACTATGGCAATAGATGGCAAACCTTGCTCGCCAAGCTACCTTATCTTCTCCCCATGTCGGATTTGAATCATATGTTCTCAAAAATTTACTTGAAGCCAATCTCCTTGTTGTTGTAGTTGCAACAATACCCTACTCTTGAAGATGCCTTAGCATAGGCTAGGATCATTGAAGAAATCAAGATTCAAGAGGACAATATTTCAAAGCCTCATAAGAAGGAATGGAATAAGAATACTAAAAACACCCCAGCGCAACGGAATTCAGCAACACTAAATCAAGTTGCAATTAGTGTCTCGGGCCAACGCAAACCGTACCACCTCAAAAGCCTAATAATTAGGCCACTCCTAGGAACTATGCCAAGGATAACCCGAATGGTCAAGGGAAAAATCAACAGCGTCACCCCAAGTGACAATTCATGCCCATTGAAGAATCTATGGACTCATTGATTGATCGCCTCTTAGCGGCCAATGCGATCCATCTACCCGAGAGTCGACCTATTGACCCAAATGCACTGAAGGCCAAAGGATACAGAGAAGACCTATATTACAATTTTCATAGGCAAAACAGACATGATGTGCAAATGTGCTACAAATTCAAACACTTGGTGCAAGACTTAATTGATAGGAATGCCCTCTAGGTAGATAACCCTATCACACCAAACAATAAATAGATGGAGATCTTCAAGGACCCCTTTCCTGCCCATGTGAAGCAAGCCAAACTAGTTCCCTAGGTGAATGAGGTTCACCATGCCCCTCCTAGGCAAGGGTATGTTGGCATGGTTAGTATTGTGACAAGAAATAGGTGGTATCCAAGTCCAACTGCACCACCTGTGGCTCAGAATGATGTCTCTTCGACATCGCATCCTATACTGCCTTCCAGCCTGAGCCTCCCACCTAATATTTTAGTTACCATTAATATTAAGCTTGCTCAAAGCTTAAGAACAAAATATACTCGATTCTTTATCTATGAGCTCATCTAGCAATCACAACCTCATAGAGAATCCTTGATGGAGATCCTTAAGGTAATTGATCTTCAGCCCTAGGTGTCACTCCTTCAACAAATTTTTGGAGCATGTGCGGCAATGCACGAAACCGGTGATTACCTTTAGAGAAGATGAACTTAAACCGATTCCACATGATATGGTGGATCCCCATTTGCACATCGTCGCATGTGTAAATGGAACACCTTACAAGAGAGTGTTGATAGATATTGGGTCAGGCAACATCATAACTACAACAACTCTCAAGCACCTGAAGCTCCCAAAATCCCACATTGTTACATCTACCTACACCCTCCAAACATTCAATGATGTCATATGCTCAACGATTGGTACAATCATCCTACCTATTCAAGTAGGAGAAAAGATCATCCCTACAATGTACCACATACTGGAGGGTGAGATGGCATACAATATATTGTTAGGAATACCATGGATCAGGTACTTGAAGTGTGTTCCCTTCATCGCTCACCAGTGCCTCAAGTACACTCATGAAGGGTAAGTTCATGTCGTCCCTGCAGACCTAGAGCCCTTCAAGTACTGCAACATGGTGCAGTAGTTACCCGAGTCGACCTTGCCATCAATGCATCTGGACTTTTAGCTAAAGACATCCAACCGAGTTTCAACCCCGCCATTATCGAATACCATGCCATCCTCATCATTGGCTCTGCCCTAGATGCCTAGTACACCAGTGGATCCTTTGCCTAGGAACCTAGAGAAGCGACCCATTTATGAGGTTCAACCAACCATATTCACTATCTCTACAAAGGAGATACCTAGCCTGGATGATGAAGAGACACCACACAAGGCAAACGATGAGCCATTTCAAGTCTCACTCTCATACCTCTTCTATCTGCAGCCCCAGGTTATAGTGCACCTAGCTTCTACCGGATTGGAAGAATACATGGTTAGGAATGTCACCACTAATCCTACTATAGAGTCGGTGCAAGACATGGGTAGACCTCGTCTTCCCATAGGCACTATCATGCCTCTTGGTATTCCCCCTAATCAAATGAATTTTATCTATGGGGGCCTTGATTATGGCATCGAATCTTACCAACAACAGGAGGAGGATGAGGAGCCTTTCAGAGAAGACATTAACTACTTGTCTAACCCTAAATTCACCCTAAAGTACCTTTATGTATGTAACTGGCATGGTTATGGGTTAGGCCTATATGAGAAAGGTATAAGAATCCCTTATCAATCGCGATATCAAATACCCTATGACAATTCAAGAGTGGGACACAACAATCCCTTGCCTCTAGATCTCCTCATGGATGGCCTAGATCACTTAAATATAGGCTATAGGGATAGGTTGGCTCAAGACCATTATGCCAATCCCAATACAGTCTACTCCCTATAGGACTACTTCCCACTGCCAGATGGGAATCATGTGATCCTTAGTGACATCCTTCCCCATTTTGAGAGAGGGGAAGGTTCGCTATGTTGTTCCCATGTCTGTGATGAATCAGACCAAGGAACCTCATATGAATGGAACTCATATGATGATTCAGGTTACGAGGTGGCATCGTATGACCCTTTTGAGTCAGATAGTGATCATTCACAAGTTGTTCCTGTTGATGACCAACATGAGTATCTCTTACATATGTTCCATTTCCTTGATCTTGTCTGGTGGAAGCTCCTTCCTCTTGAAGAGCTGGTTCACCCATAGGAAGCTAGACCTCCTAGGGAGGGTGCAATTAATTTGCTTGAGCAGTTGGATCCTCATGAGCTTGAAATGTTGAGGTAAGAGAATGAAGAAGTCCTCATCCATGACAATGATTATAAGGAACGAGCATAAATGGGACCACACTTACATGATCGCCCGATACCAAGAGGCAACAATGAGATTCCCATATATGATAATGACTATGAGGATGAAACAAAGAGGTCATACCTTGCTGAACAAATCAGTGGATTGCCTTGCTGAGCAGATCAGTGGATAGACTACCTGATCAGATCAGGATTGCCTAGCTAAGCAGATCATTGGATTGCCTAGCTAAGCAGATTAGTGGATTGCCTTACTGAGTAGATTAGTGGATTGCCTACCTAAGTAGATTAGTGGATAGCCTAGCTTTGAGTAGATCAAAGTAATAATTTGTATTGGGATAAGGATCCCTATTTCTTTGTAAAATATTATAAGGAGATTATCTTGTGGACTACCCCACATTGGGGGAACCATGTTAAATCTTGTGTCTCAATTATGTGTGGTGATTTGTGTTCTTTCTTACTATTGCTATCTATGTCATTAATGCACACTGCTATATTTAGTTATTGCAATTAAGGACACTAATCAATATTGGTTTGGAAAGAAAGTAAAAAGTGGACACTATACTGTTCACCCCCCTCTCAGTATAAGCTTGTGTTCTTCATCACCCACCTTCTATGGGTATATTTACACCAAAATAAAATATTAATCACCCCGTTAGAGGATGATATGATATGACCATCATGCTTCGAGGAGTCCCAATAGAAAAGCAATCCCCCTACTGAGCCTGATGCCTTGCTGGCCATGAACCCAAAATTCTTCCACATAATATTATGAACTACCTCCCAAGACAAAGCTTCCAACTTCAATTCTTGAATACACAAAAAATCAAGCCCTCTCTCCCTTCTTAGATAATCTAATAACCTTTTCTTTGAGGAGCTATTGATCCCTCTAACATTCCATGAGCAAATATTCATGGGAAAATTTAGGATATTTTCTTGGCCGCCCCACCATCTTGAGGGGATTTACAACTACCTAGCTTTAGTTGTGTATCACCATTTTCTTCCCACACAACTAGGCAGGCCTACCCACAATTTTTGATTGTATACTCCATTAAATTTTTCCTACTAGCTTTGCTTAGAGGTCTGCCTAGAATTTTTGCCATTCCAATGTCAATACCCTTTCTACGCTGGCTCCTAGTTTTCAAGCCAGGTGAAGCTTTTTCCAAAACAATTTTAGGAGAAGACATAGGATTTCCTAATCCACTGGATGGAGATGTGATGAGCTACTTTGGAGAAGATAAATATATTTTGGCCTTTGGAGTAGATAGCTTCAAGTCCTTAACCATATCAATTGCCTCAGATGCATCTGTCTCAAGGAAATCAAACGAATTCCTAAGCGAAATGGCAATGTCCTTCTCCAACAGATTCGATCGGAGGACCACATCCAAATTGCTATGGGGTTCCTCTCCATGATATTTAGCTTTTATATAATTTTTAAACCAAGGAGAAGCCTCAACCATACCCATTTTTGCACTCTTTGACTTAGGAGGGGAACCCAATCCTTTATCCTTAGGGGGATCCTGAGGTTTCTTACGCCATAAATTCTACTTCTTAAATGTAGATCTAACTCTTAAAATATCATCACGATATGCTGGATGCTTGGACTACTGAGTAGAAGGCTTTCGAGATATCTTCTAAGGGTAGGAATGTTTATGATGCCCCTCCAACCCACACACACTACAAGGCATCAACTTTTTTTCATAGACCACTAGTTAAAACCAACAACCAAGATGAGAGACTAGCTCTACCGAGTTTGGGATATTTTTTATATCAACCAAAAGACACATTTTAACAAAATTTGTCTATCATATGAGAGAAACAATGAGTCGAAGGATACAATGTCTCCAATCAACTTTACCATAACCTTAAACACGTCTTCATGCCAAAGAAATATGGGGAATTTAGGCAAACACACCTGTACAGGGACCAAATTTACCCATTTCATCACTGGGTTAAATTATGAGCACCACCTCTTTAGGAAGAGGCCACGTTTGTCAAATAACCAGAGGACACCTTCCAGAATCTTCCTCGAGTCAGCTTCACAAGAGAGCCTGATGAGGAAATTTTTTCGGAAAAGATAAGCAAGATCCAAAGAACCACATGGTTTCCATATTGCTAATGCCCATATTTTAAGCACATCAAGGTCTGGCCTTCCCCCAATAACCTAGACAATGAGGTCAAATGAGCCTTTTATCTAGCAAATAATTCACCATACTATCAAGAATGTGGATTTGAAAGGACCCAAAGACAACCTCACAAGGGCCAAAATCATCTTTGTAACTATGATCAGCCACTACCTAGACATAGGAGAGAGAGGACAAGGATGTATTAATGCCAATCACCCAATCTCTGACCTTTCCTAAGTCCCAAGAGATAAACGAACCATGACCACTTGACTTACCTTCCCAAAATGGGTCTTCCAAATTGATATCCAAAATCTTTGGGAAATCAACCTCAACTCCATCGTACCACATATTTCCACTTGAACACTCACCACTTGCCCAATTCTATATCAATGTAAATTAGATACCCTTCAATTAAATCCATAAGGGCTATTAAAAGAGGTTATTAAAGCTTTTTTCTAAAGTTGGAAATTTATAATATTCTTATCTCAAAAACTTTAAAAAAGGGACAAAATAAATCCAACATTAAAACCTCTTCAAAATTTATAAGTACTTAGTTCAATAGGAGCAAAAAGGGATAATAAAAGTTGGTTTTTGATATTTACAAAACTTTACAAAATCAACCAATTAGAAGAGCACTATATTCTATCCCAAAACTGCTAAGGAGATACAAGGTTTTTCCACAAATCTTGATAATAACAACATCATGGATTATTGGTATATAGATTTAGGTGCAAGTAAGCATATGACATGAAACATACATTGGTTCAATTGTCAAAAGAAGATAAATGAAAAGCTAGTTGCTATAGTAGATAGAAAAATATATGAGGTAAAAGGAATTGGAAATATTTTGATAAATCTTAAATATGGAAGAGGTATAATAAAAAATGTACTGTATGTTCTAGGATTAGCTACTAATCTTATTTCTATTTCTCAACTCATTGATCAAGACTTAACTATTGAGTTAAAGGTTATCACTATCAAAAAACAATGTCACATTTCTACATAGAGAAGAATGATAACATCAAGATCATATAAATATGGTCTATTTGTCCTATAAATTGCTATTCACTTAGCTCTTTTGGTCAATGCTACAAAATTATGGCATAAACGACTAGGACATATTAGTGAGACATCAATGAAGGAACTATTCATATATCAAATGGTAGTAGTACTACCCAATTTATCTCTGAAAACTATTGTTTGTCCAGAATGCTTGGCAGGAAAACAACATAGAATTCCCTTCAAACTTGGTCAACACAGAGCTCAACCTCCTCTAGAAATAATATATACAAATTTATGTGGTCCAATGAAAGTTGATAGTGTTGGAGGACATTAATATATCCAGTTATTTGTTCATGATCACACTAGAAAATGTGGGTATATTTTATGAAGTACAAATAAAAAGCATTCAATTATTTTAAACAATTTAAACTTCAAGTGGAAAAAGAATCAGGAAATACCATAAAAGCACTTTGTTTAGATAGAGGAGGATAATCTATTTGCAAATAATTTTACTCAATTCTTAAATAAAATGGAATTAAAAGACAACTTAATACAACATATTAACCTCAAAAAAATGGAATTGAATAAAGAAGAATATATCAATAATGGAAATGGTAATATGTATGTTAAAAGAAGCACAACTTGATCACAAATACTAGGCTGAAGCGATACAAACAATAGTATACATACAAAACAAGCTACCAACATGAGTACTCGAGCATATTACACCAGAAGAAGCATGGTCAGGATAAAATCCCAATATAAAAAACTAAATATCTTTGGATGCAAAGCCTACATGCATGTTCCATAACAAAAGAGGACTAAACTGGACGACAAAAATATGATAGGAATATTTGTTGGCTATGACAATGAATCTACAGGTCATAAAATACTAGATCCATCTACAAAGAATGTATAAATTATTAGAAATGTAATATTTGATGAAAATGTTAGAATGGACACAGATCAATCTAGTGGTGACACAAAAGTTCTCTTAAATCTATTTGAATAAGACTCAAAATCAGAAGAACAAGACATGAAAGGATCAATAATACTTCCTAGAAAATAACCAATATGACTCAGAGATACTCTCAGAGGATCAAATATAGATAGAATTCTAGATCTTAACTCTACTAGACATCAAACTCGTAGCATGACCATAATGAATAGAGGAATGCTAAGTAACACAGTAGAACCAACATCAACTTCTCAAGAACTAAAAGACTCATACTGGAAAGAAACTATGGAATATGAATATGCATCACTCAAAAATAATAGAACATGGGATCTAGTAAACCTACATCCATGTAAGAAAATAGTGGGATGCAAGTGGATTTACAAAATAAAACACAATGCAGATGGAACACTTGAAAAATACAAAGCTTGATTAGTAGCCAAAGAGTATACTCAGACAAAGGGAATTGACTATGAAGATATATTTGCACCAAAAGCTCGAATGACTACTATTCGAACAATCTGCGCACTAGCAGCACATCAGGGGTGGAAAATTCATTATATGGATGTAAAAAATGCATTTCTTAATGGTGACTTACAAGAAGTCTATATGACATAACCTGAAGGTTTTGTCATTCAAGGATAGTAAAAAAGGTATGCAAATTGAATAAATATCTATATGGATTGAAACAAGCCCCTAGAGCATGGAATATAAAGATCAATAATCACCTAGTACATCATGATCTCAAAAGGAGTTCATCAGATCCCAGTCTATATACCAATAAAATTAGAAATTATGTCTTTATCCTCATAGTATATGTATATGACGTAGTGATTACTTGAAGTTCATAAAAATTAATTATTGACACCAAAAGAGTCTAGAAAAAGTATTTGAAATGATAGATCTAGGACCAATGAACTACTGCCTTGGTCTAGAGATTTATCAAGGAAAGGAAAAAATAGTTATCACTCAATAAAAATATGCAAAATATCTTCTTGAAAAATATAGAATGATAGAGTGTAAATGCAAAGATACACCAATGGAAAAAGGAATTTAACTATCCAAAAATGATAAAACACCATTGGTTTCAACAAAAATGTATCATCCGTTGATTGGGAGACTTCTAAACTTGACAAACAACCGACCAATTCCTAGTAAATTATCTTTCACGGTTCATGCAAGAACCAAGATAAATTCATCGGAAAGATACAAAAATAATATTACAATATATCAAGAAGACAATGGACTATGGATTAACTTATATGAAATATGTCAAATATTTTTTTTTGCAGGGATACGCAGACTCAGATCATATTGGATCTATTTGTAGACAAGGAAAATTGACCCACATTTAGTGAGTAATCTTCCTTACAACCCCTAAGAGGCCCTCAACACCTACCAAGAGCAAGGGAAGACCTCTTCGACTCTCCCTTTTCATTTTTTTTGCATTTTAGCGAAATCACGTCTAGTCTTTATGAGGCGCGACTTCACGCAAGGGATATCACGCCCAATATTTATGAGGTGCAAATTTGTACAAGAGATATCGCGCCCTGTTAGGACAAGGTCTGACTTTGATGTTTTTAACCTAATATTTAATTTAATTTTATTTAATTCTTTTTGGCCCGCTTATACCCAGTTTTAAACCCTCAAATGTGTTTTAGCATCGGCTTTGGGTTTATTTTGCCCACCATTTTTCCTTCAATTTCATCTATAAAAGGAAGGATGTTCTTGCCAATTCAAGAAGATGCTAAGTTTTTAAGTGCAATGCGATATGCAAGTAATGCAAAATTCTGATTTTTGATTAAGCTCAAAATATTTATGATAGTCTGTTCTTCTTCCTTTGTTTTCTTTACTGCAAGCTAACCCCAAAGTACAAATTTTGGATTTGATATTCTATTGTGTGTATTCGATTGATTTGTTGTGTGACTTAGTGGATCCATAGTGTAGTTTGGAGAGATAGAGTGCCCGCTTAGATACTTCAATATTCTCTACCTACTTTTGCAACGTCCATTAGGGTTTGCTTACTTTGTTTTGGCATTTATTTCATCTTATGTACTCATTTTTTATTTTCATTAGTCTACAGTGATATTGCACTTGACATTAGCGAGGCATGACTTCGCTTGCCCTAATTAGGGCAAACTAGTCTCTAGAAGTGAAATTGTGCCCGATACAAGCAAGGTGTGATTTTTTACTACGTTATTGCGCCCACTCTAGGAGAGGCACAATTTTTCCCAAGAGCACACCAGGGGCAATTTCAAGGTTCTATTTTCACTGTTGCACTCCATTCTGCATCTAGATCATATTTCTGCATTCTATTTTCTTTTCTCTATCATTGTATTTTTGTTTGATGATTAATTATCCAAAGGTCAATTTATAATTTTGTATTAAAAGGTCATCTAAATGGACCTATGGAAGGTCCGAGGTGTAGACCAATAGGTTCATCCAAACCCCATAAGGGGGCGAAGGTCCAAGGTTCAAATCTCGGGCCTCATCGGACTGAATGCTTGTCCCTTTCCTGGTGCTTTCAACGGCATAAAAGGTTTAAAATGATTGTGGCATGGTGGTTGTAGGGGCGGATTGTGCGAAGATATGTGTGGCGGCTTTTAGGGTAGACAGCGTAAAATACTGTGGCAGCCATAAAAGCTGGACAACCTGCCCAGTTTTGTGGCGGCTACCGATTCCACCATGTAAATACAAAAAAAAAAAAAAAATGGACCTATGGGGCTTGAATTTTGCACCTCCAAGATCTATTACACAGTGGCCTAAGCAGACCCCCTAATTATAATTCTATTTTACAGTGTCTCATGAGTGATCTTGTAGAAATATATATTCTTGACATCATTATACAAGAGGCAAAAGAAGCTAAATCAACCACCAGTCTAGATAAGTGCTCTAATCATTCTATTGTTTGAAGATCTAATTTAGTTATTGATATCTAGGCATCTAAAATTGAAAGGCATTTAGTTTGCATCTAGGGATAATTCCAATGCATCTATTTTGTATATCTCTACTTTAAAGGTTTTTTGAAATAAACCCTAGGTTAGTGAGCATTAAAAATAAAGAATCATTTTTAGGCTAGCTCTTGTATGCTTGCATTCTATTTTTAGTTTTCCTATTATTTTTTTTGCATTGTCCTTTATCTTTTCTAGCTTAGATCTATAAAGGCCAAACTTAGGTGTTTGTATTGAAAATAAATACATCAAACTATCCCAAGGACTTTGAGCGAGTCCTTGAACCATTCTTAGTGAACCCTTCCCCCTAGCACTGAGTGTATAGAACAACATACCCTCGCGGTTCACCCCATAAGGCTCTCTATGTTTGCGGATCTAGCATTTTGTTAATACTATGCGATAGGGTAGTTTTCCCCCTCTACATCTTTGGTGAACTCGACGTGAACACCTCCTTTTCTTTTAAACACTAAGCAATATCATTAATTCTGTTTGGAAAATATTTAAGTAATTAAAATTTTGTTTATTAGTGTTTTCTCCTATTTATTTTTCACTACTTCTAATGGATCCTTTCCTTAGAAGTTAGAGGAAACAATTAGAGTCTGATTATGTTCCTTTGGAAGATGATCAGATTGATAGGGAAGACCCTAATGTAGATCTAGAAGAGCAAGAAGAGGTAGACATGGAAACTGAAACTAATCCTGATCCTTTTGTTTGACCTAATGGAAGTTAGTCTTTTCATCATTTGCTCACATTTGGTAATTCATGAAATCTCATAAGGAAAAAATATTGGAATATGTGGAATGAGAAGCTTATATTGAAAAATAGGATGCTACTCCTTACCCTCCCAATAGGTCTCCTTTGCGTCATCATGGTATTCCTACATCTCAATCCTTACATCAAAACAATACTAATAACCAAGTAACTTGTGCCATTACTAGTACCACCAATGTTGGAGGGATTCTGCAAGTCCCTCTAGCTAGTAGTGGCCCAAAAAATTATTCTCAATTTCCTCCTTCATCCTCTAAATTCAATACTATTGCTTTTGTTCCACCAAATGTTAGTTATCCAAAAAGTGCCACATGAAATAATAGTAGTTAATCTGATCAAGAATCCAATCATATATGAAATAACAAAGCATATTCAAGCTCAGTGTCATTTCATCAGGGAATATTTTTAGAACAAGCGCATCATCCACAAATATGTTTTTATGACCAGTTAGTTGATATATTTACAAAAGCACTTGTAAAAATCAAGTTTCAAACATTTAGAGATCATTTATATGATTCAAGAGAACTTCATACCCAAATAATGTAAGACAAGGGGTGTTAGAAATAAGTTATATTAGATTATTTGAGACCATTTAAATGTACCTTCCTAGGTACATACTTAGGATATTAGATTACTTCAAGGGGAATTCATCTAGTTACTTCATGCAATGTAATAAATGCACATGTGTCAATGTGCAATTTTTATATGTGCAAGATGTCCATTGCACAACTAGGTAGAGTGTTGGCCAAGGAATACATATTCCTATATAAATGGCATAATACCTCTACTCGAATGTCTCAATTCATCCTCAATAATATATGTTGCTTTCTTCCCTCATTATCATGAGATGCAACTAAATCCATCAAGCTTCGTTACCCTAGCACTACTACACTCAACTTCGTTTCCCTAGCACTGTTGCACTTAGTTTCTCTACCCTGGAACTGCTACACTCAACTTCACTGCCCTATCACTACTGCACTTACCTTTGATACCCTAGCACTACTGCACTTTCCTTCGCTACCCTAACTCTGTAATGATGTTTTTTATTTTCAGTAAAACTACACTTAACTTTTCTACCCTAGCACTGCTACACTTAGCTTTGTTGCCCTAGCAATGTTGCACTCAACATCATTTCCACACTCAGCATCACTACCCTAGCACTTTTACACTTAGCTTCAATGCCCTAACATTGTTTCACTTGCCTTTGCTATCCTAGATATTGAATGATATTTTTTATTTTCAATAAAATTTCACTCGACTTCATTACCCTAGCACTGCTACACTCAGCTTCACTACCCTAGCACTGTTGCACTCAATTTTTCTTCCCTAGCACTTCTACACTCAGTTTCCCTACCCTAGCACTTATACACTTGGCTTCATTGTCCTAACACTACAATGGTGTTTTTTATTAAAAAAATTGCACTCGGCTTCACTGCCCTAGCACTACTGCACTTGGCATACTAACTTACCTTCATAAGTAAAAATGGATATAACAGAGTCTGAGAAAATCCTATTTTGTTCTATCAATAGTTGGCCAAATCACACAAATCCCATGAGGATGATGACAAATCAAAACGAGTAAATTTTTATAGGGATAATCATAATATAGGAGAAGAAACTCATATCAGTGTTAACAATGATTCTAATCTATCCCTTAGCATTGAAATTGAGAATGCTTCTACTACTATTTCAAAGGTAGGTTTTGAGCATTATCAAGTAGGTTAAACAAAAGTTTATATTTTAAGTGATGACGATATTTATACTAATGTAATTTTTCTTTTTATAATTTCTTATGGATTTAGTAGTAATATGTTTTTTTATTACATGCTTAGAACTATTGAATGTAATTTCTATAAAAGTAGGGTATATGGGCATAAACAAGTTAATACTTTTGTTATATCTTCATCAAAAGCTTTAAACATGCCAACTAAAATAGGAATTATTTCTTTTCCTAAGCATATAGTAAGGGTTTAAAATTATCACTTCCAAAATTGCAATGAAGATAGATACATTCATTATCATATCTCTAAGAATTTCAAACCATTCACTATTTTTTACTATCCTAAACTAGAATCCACTATTGGTTGAGATTTATCAAATAGAATTAGATCATCTCTTAAAGCAATGATCCTAATTAAACCTAATATTCTAGTTTTTTTTCTAAATCTAATCCTTTTGGCTTAGTAGTCTTTGGTGATTATATGACTAGTACGACTCATACTGTGCCATACATATTTCATAATTTAAATGAAATGATTTTGTAGCCAAGATCACCTCTTAATGTGATAATCTAGCTTTTCCCTAATTCGGCAAAGAATTAATGTCTAGGTAGTCACCATTGTCATCGATAGCCCATTTCAAGATGTGGAAATGTTTACTTGATTAGAAATCCTATGAGACAAGTGATTTGATAGCTTGATTATCCTACATCCTCTTGTTTGGTAAGATATTTATTTGATACAAATTTATCTTGTCTTGAAATCCATAGTTGTCATTGCTATATTAATGAAGGCTTATATGTAGTTTGATCCATACACTAGTTCATATATCCCTATCATTTTAAATTTTGATTCACACACTAAAATTCTCTCTTAAATCAGGGGAAATATGCAAGAGGATGAACCACCCATTAAAATATTATAAAATATCATATTTCTCCTATCATTTTTCAATTATTAAGTCAATCATGAATGATTATTTTCCATATATGAAATAATCCTCCAATACTACCATAACAAAGGGTTTCTTAAAGAGACTAATCCTAACTAAGGTAGGTACAAGTGGTCTTATTATGTTTACAAGGTCAATATTTTTATAAATTACATAACCTTACCCTAGAGTAGATCATTCTAAAAAAGGGTGATTCATGAATGTTGAACCTACTATAAACATTGACATATGATTCCCTAACCAACCATGCATAGTGAAAATCTGAGCTAGCCTACCTAAGGAATAAAAAGCCTTTTTCACTACCTTGCTTATGAGTACAAAGATATTTTTGTCATGGAATATTGTAACATGCTTAGAATTGATTAAAACTTAGTGATGCACAATATTATTACCTATGAGGATGTTGATAATGTTTGACAAAAGCATAGAAGGTTATCTCTTCTTATTCAAGACCTATGCAAAATTAAAATTTAGAATTCAAGATGGGTGTCTAACATTATTCTTGTGAAAAATAAAGAAATTTTTTATCATAATATGCCATAATTATTTAAAAATCAACCTATCATGTCCTAAGGATAACTTTCCCTTATTCTTAATTCAGGTTATTATTCACTATACCATAGGGTATGTAATGTTTACCCTTATGGATGACTATTCAAGGTATAATAAAATATATATTACCCTTGACGGTCAAACCAAAAACAAAATTATTACATCTTGGGGTACATTCTACCATGTTAACATGCCATTTGGATTAAAAAATGCTACAACTACTTATAAACAGGCCATGCTAACCAGATTTTATGATTCGATTGTAAATATAGTGGATTCTTATGTGGATCACCTCTTGGGTAAGTCTAAAATGTTCGTGACCACCTTATTGTTATTCATGTCATATTTGAGTTAGTATGTTGCTATAAGTTTAGTCTTAATCCTAAGAAATATGTATTTGATGATACTAGTGGTAATATTTAGGGTTGATAGTGTCTAATAGGGACATAGATGTCAACCATGTCAAGATCAAAGTCATTGATGCTACCCTCCTCCTCAAACTATTAAAGATATCAAATCATTCATGAGGAATCTTAGTACCATTAGGACTTTTATCCTTGAGTTAGATTTTGAATTTATTTTATAAATCATCTAGTTAAGAAATATTTCAAATTCAAATGGATTTAAAGTTGTAACAAATAATTCCTTAAATTTAAGAATTTTTATGGGCCCCAAAAATTCACCCACCCAACCTAGATAAGTCATTTATTTCATACAGGTTATCTACTAATGTTTTCTTAGGAGAGGTCCTTATGAAATATAATGATAACAATAAAGAGTATGCCATACATTACATTAGTCAAATAATGCTACTAATAGAAATTCAATACTCTTCCATGGACAAAGACTATCTAGCCATCTACTTTTCATGTGAAATTGAGGTATTGAATATTGTATTAGATACACAACTATTAAAAATGACCCCCTAAGGCACTTTCTATAAGAACCTTACATACCTAGTGACATCCAATATAAAAATAGATTACTATGATGCAATTATTTAATCTTCATATTGTACCATATAAATCTATCAAGGCTCAAGTGATTTCTAATCAATTGTTAGCTACTTATAACCCAACACAACCATTAAAGAAGTATTGTATTATGGAAACATAATTATAATTTATTGTGCTCCTCATAACTTTTTCATATTTCCTTCCTCCATTGCCTCCATGCTAATTTAGAAGTCTATTCCTTATGGTCTTACTAATAAGGAAAAGGCTCTTTTGAAGTATTGTGAATTTGTTGAGATGAATTATAAATCAATGGCTAAAATTAAGTCTAATATATATTCTACTTCTCAATAATATAATGAGGACCTTTATCTTGATCCTTGGTTCCTTCACTTTTATGAGGTAAATAAAAGAATTTTGGAAGGAGTTTTTATCTTTGTCAAGTCTATAAATGACCTAGCTATGCCTATGGCATTTTGCCTAAATTTTTGGAATTCCTAACAATATTGTGGAATATATGGCTTTAATATTAGTATCCCGATTGTCCAATGTATGCATTTTAAACACATAATAGGGTTAAGAAAATCCCAAATTATGGTCTATCATATATTAGTGAGTATGTTATCAAAGCTTTCCATTTGACCCCTTACAACCAGGTGGTTATAAATTTAATCAATGGTTTTGATCCCTTTTAAATTATACATTATCTAAGGGGGGAAATGTTGATGCTAAACTCTCTAGTTGCTTTGGTTAATAAATTCATAACACATGAAAACATTATTAAAATGGATATTGTGGTAAAATTTCATGATGAAACTATTATCTCTATCATTTATGGCCTAGTGGATGTGTATATAATCATGGATAATGTTACAAATTTCTAAATCCCTAATGATAATCCTTGGTATGGTGAAATTTTAAACTTTCTCAATAATCAAATATATCCACCTATGGCTAATGCTAATTAGGGGATCCACATTCATAAGATATCATTTTTACATGTTGTTCTCAATGGATATTATACTAGTGTAGCCTAATGGTGTTATGTTCTGATGCCTTACAAAAACCAATGTGTCAAAAAGACCTCTTTGATGTCCATAGTAGTGACTATGGAGGAAAAATTAGTGTTCATTTCACAACTCGTAAATTACTAAGAATGGGGTACTTTTGGTCTGTAATAGAAATTAATGCCAAAAACTATATAGATCTATGTGATAAGTATTATCTCCATAGAGATTAAATTCATGCCCTTACTAAGGTTTTTCATACAATTGAGTCTTCTTTGCATTTCCCACTTTAGGTATTAAATTTGTGGGAACTATTTATCCTATACCATTGGATGGATACAAGTTAATTATCAAAGGCATAAACTATTTTACAAAATGTGTGGAAGATATACCACTTGCAAATCAGATAACCCTCTCTATTTCTATTTTTTTTCTTTAAATAGGTTGCGTGTCACTTTGGAGTGTCTTCTATGCTAATATTATACAATCACACTCATTTTAAAAATAATTAAACGTAGGAATTAACTTTATAGCTAAGGATTCAACAACATTTGTTGATGCCTCATTATCCATAATAGAATGATAAAGTTAAGTCTAGCAATAAATTTTTAGTAAATATCTTGAAAAAGAAAGTAAAGCAATCAAAGAAAAATTGGAACTTAAAGTTATGTACTACATTATGGACATACCATACCCATATTTAGATGTACACATGGGAAACCCCTTTTTCTTGGGTTTATGGTACTAAATTTTTTTTATGGCTAGATATTGAATTGTATTCATTTTGTGATTTTCTAAAAATTTATTGAGTCATGATAAGTATGATTAGGAGTATTAGGAAGCTTGTTTTTTGGAATTACAACTCTTTCTGAGAGGTTTATTTGTGCTTTCAAGCATAATAGAACCTATTAATTTTGTTTTTCCAAGCAATATAATAAAAACATTTATCATCATGATTTCAAATTCAAGGAGCTTGTCCTTAATCTTGATAATGTGTATAAAAAGTACAAATATACATTTATACTAAAAAATGTTGGTCTATACACTATCAAAGAGTTGTATGTGTCTAGGAAAATGAAACTATAAGCAATAGACATAGTTGAGTTGAAAAAATACAACAATTCCATGCATGTTAATTGCTCTTATACATAACTCAATTTTAACCTAATCATATAATATTTGTAGTTTTCTAGTTTACTTAATGACTTTGGTGCCTTCTTTTACACTTTGACTACTTTATCTACCTATTTGTGAGTTTTTGTGCTTGTCAATTACACATATATTTCAAATTTGTCACATCTTGATGTGTTTTATGATGAATTTTATCTCTTGACCACAATTCCCACTTTGAGTGGTAATCACAATCATCCAAAAAATTTAGCTACATTCTATTTTTGTCAATTCTTGACTTTTCTATCATATATTTGTATGGTTTTCATTCCATTCAAATAGTTACTTGATGTTTTCCATATATTATTTTAACATTTACTACTATTAATATTATTTCCACTATGTTTGCTCTCCTACATCTTGGTGTTGTTATTGCTAATAAGGGGTACCATGATGTCTTAAAAATCTTCCCTATTATTTTGTGCTAGTAACCTACTTTATGTGCCATAAATAAACTACCTTAGTTCAACACATGCCATATTTCACATGGTATGTGGTAAGAACACCAAGGGAATGTTCTTAATTTCCATGTAATAAAAATATATTTTTTTAATCAATCAATCTATCTATCACATAAATATTGCCTTCCACTATATAGATAGGTATGATTGTTGATGCATCGTGCCTTGTCAAATACTATAATGTGTTAGAATAGACCACTATAGTGGGGGCATATATTTTCTCTTTTTCATATGATGTATTTACCTTGGGTGCATTGCACTATTTATTTAGCCTATTTGCTAATTTTTTTTGTTTTTCTCCAGTTGTCATGATAGGATGCCTTGTTGACATGATGCAATAATTATAAAATACAAGACACAATTTAATGTTGGGGACATTTTTTTTTATTCACAAATGGAATAAATTGGCATCTCCTAGTATTTATTATAGAAGTGGGTGAATATGCTTATTGACACATCATATTCATTTATGCCTATATTATGGTTTATTTTAGGGATGAGAGACATAGTTTGATCTATGTATCACATAAATCATTTCATCTTGGTCTACCCCACTATAGTGATGAGTGTGTTTGTTTGACACTTTAAAATTTCTAGATACAATACCTGACCTACCTACTATAGTGGTGTGTGTGCTTGTTTGATACATTATCCCTATTGAATACATAGGGAGATGCTTTTGACTGAGGTATAGATCATGAGTAGATTTATGTTAGTGACATCATATTGCCCTACTTGTGAGTTTTTTCTTTTAAATTTTGTGTAATATTTTAGGTAATATGTCACATTTTAATTTCAAGTGTTATCTTATTTTTCATATTGTTTTGTTTGTGTGATTTTTTAGGTGACACATAACAATAGTTTTAAGAGAGTGTTATGTGAAGTAATGTTGTTTGTCTCAATGATTTCATATATGTGTTTGCTAGATCTAAAATGTTACATCATGTATACATTTAACTTCTACTAGAAATAAACAAATATCATATAGAACCACATCATATGATAAAAATAGAATAAAAGGGATATTGTTTTGCTACAAAGTGATTTTTTGCATAATATTTTGCTGATTTTTATAGGGATTTGATAGACATAGTGTCCCTAAGGGTTTAGGCTAACTCTAGACTCATGTGTGCATTCTATTTTTGCTTATTTTGCATCCAACTAGCATGTTTTAAGTTCTTTAGGTATTTTTATATGTAAATTCCTTTGAAGAAACATGGAACAAGTAAAAATAACTTTATTCTAGCTAGAACATATAGGGATGTATATGGGTAAGTATTAGATATATTTTTTTCTAGTTTAAATTTTTGGCTATGTTTTTTTGTATATTTATAATGCTTATTTTAAAAAATTATATTTTACATAGATATTAGAATCAAAACTAATATTTTTATTTTTATTTTTATTTTTTGCTCCTTACCATGGATTTTTTACTTCTATTGCTTTGACTATTAGATATTCCTATTTTCACTTTTTCCTAAGGACTCTTAATTGACTATCCCTTGTTATGTTATCCATGGCCCTTAGGGATGGGAAACTTATATTAAATAATACAACAATGACTAACTTTGTAGGTGGTGGAGAGTCCCATCCTACTCTACATAAGAAAAGGGTAACTATATTTCTTAGTTATTTAGTATGACAATAATGAGCCATGTTGACCAATATTTTTTTTTTCTCTTTCTTCACGTAGTTGTTTCTTTTCTACTACCTTTCCTTCTCATTTCAACTTTTTGATTTTCCAAATATCTTAAATAATGAAAGGTTCATGATTAAGTGATAGGTTTGCATGTCACCCAAAGCACATATTTTTAAGACCAATGGTGATTGTTGGTCATTTTTATGCTATTCAGTATATGGTTGTGATCATAGCTTATTTTTATGCTTATAGTTAAGACAATACATCATTTGTATTGATGATTATAATTTTATAGCTTTTATGAGATTTTTATATAGTCATTGGTCTAAAATAAAAAATTTATCCTTTTGATCTTCTCATTTACTCACTATAAATTTGTTTCCCATTGATTATTAATGATAACATTGTTGTTAGCTTTATACCTTTGTTTTTATTGTAATATACAAGCCTATTTCTCTCTTTCCATATCTTGTACTTGTAGGTACAATAAAATAAATCAACCACTTATTTTTTGCCTTCCATTGAGGAGGAAAAGATACTCTATAAGGATTTTTGACCAAATATCAAAGTTCCTAATCAAGGTCTAGTTTAAAAGGTATATCAAGTCCTCTATATTCATTTCACATATGCTCTTTCATTTTTATAGCATTGATATTGTAAGCAATATAGAAAAGAAATGAGTCCATTATTATGATTATTCATGAATAATATTGTCCTTGATACCTTAAGTGTCAAGTGGTTTTGTTTTACTATAGTAGGATTCGGTTTTTGTTATGCTTTTTGCGACGATCTTGGTGTAGTAAGTGCTTGAATATTATCTCTTAGTTTTTAATTAGATGAGGATAGTTTAAAATTTATTGTTGCACAATTATTAATTTGTTGTCTTGGTTTAAGTATGTTGGCATATCTTCAAGTAACTCTTGTGATTGTATGGAATATCCCCCTTTTCACAAATGTAACCCTTGCAACATATTTTTCTTTGGAACCATATCTTAATAATAGATGGAATTGTAGGTTTATCAAATAGTTTTGGGTTGCTCTTAATGCTATAATTTGGAAATTCAAGAATGAAACTCCCTTCCAAATCCTTTCCTAGAGAGTCTTACATATAAACTATCTTACAGGACAATGATTTCTAAGTTAGTTATCATTGTTGTAGATTGAAGTTTATACAAAAAAATTGAGGAAATAAAACACTTACTTTGGTCCTCTAAATAAATAAAACACGTTTAAAATCATGTTACTTCTACCCTTCCGTCCATGTTATTATAGTTTTATTGAAAACTTCTCTTCATAAATTCAAAAGGAAGTGGAATATTTTTCATAATTTTTTTGTTAATTTTCTAAAAATTCATTTAGATAAAAATATGCAATGTATACTATTATACATCTTACTCAAAATGATGATCTAAAAAATTAAATCTAGACTCTAACATATAACTATTGGTGTGTTTGATTTTCAAACATATCTCATTGGAACTTGCCCAAAATATAGAATTACAATAACATATGGTATAATTTTAGACATAGGTCATTTCTAGCTAAGAAATAAATAGGTAGTAATGAACTAAATTAACACTATGAAAATAATTTTTAGATACTTGACTTTTAGCTCAAGTTTAGTAATTATCTTTCAAAGGAAATATTTGCTAGTAATAAGTTGTTGCATAATAACATGATAAACATGGGGCTTCACATTAGTGTAAATTTCATTGAATATTTTGATATAAATAGGAAGAATATTTTTTTACCTCTAGCTTTCTCCTCTAACAAGAATATGATATCTATATCCTATGTAGAAAAATCCTTGTAACGAGTTCTTTGTGATATTTTTCTAAGTTGGTCTAGCCAATTCTAAACATAACATTATGTGCATTTATTTTATATTTACAACATAAGACTTAGTTAATGTAGTTGAAATGAGAAAAGCAATAGTGTGGTTAGAGGCCCCATGGGGTTTCTTTTTTATAAAATTGAGAAGAATTGTGCATGAGAATGAATCATATTGACTTGGATGGAAAGGAGCATAAAAGATATATTAATGAGTTTGATATGAAGAAGATATGTTCGATGGAAAAGGAGGCTAGTGGAATTTTAAGGAAAAATATTCTCTAATAACTTGACATAGTGTGATTTTGGATGTTGTCTTTGTGATGAATAGATTAGTGTAACATAAATATTATGGTCAACATGTCCATTTTTTTCAGTGACATTGAATCTTTCACTCATAATGACCATCATAATATACATGAATATCATAAAAAAACATTTATTTATAGTATCTTATTACTACGTAATCATACTTTCCTTTTGAATTTTTTTATATAGGATGAAATATAAGAGTTTCACTACCAAACTCCCATCCCCTAGAAAGTAAAAAGTGGAAATGATCAACATTCAATAATGATAACTTTGTGATGCATGTTTTAATATGGAGAAACAAAATTAGTGTTCTCACTAAAGGATAATATGCTCTCTTATCTAAAATTCATGTGTGTGTGTATAATAGTAAAAAGTCTTTGTATACTTCATTAATGATAAATATAACATTTATAAAATTAAATAATATTATTTTTTAAATCCCCATAGTGATTAGATAATATCACTCATACGTACAATAGAATTCATCGTACGAGTAACCGAACATAAAGTTTTTATTAAAATAGGTCTAACTATACCAAAAAATATGTTTTGATCTACACTACAAACATGTTTACATATTTTTAATGTTCTCATTTCCATTGTAGTGTATACCCATTAGTGTTTTTAGTGAGTGGATACATGTTACGTTTTGTATGTTGAGGTCTATTTTTATAATGTTTCAAAATTTCATCTATTTATTTTGTTTTTACTTGGTGATGGGGAAAAGTACCTATTACTTATCTATAGAACTTTGAGTACTTGTACATTTGTGGTTTGATATCTAAAATCATCATATAAAGACTTATTTTTGAGATATTATGTATATTTCAAAATATTTCAAATATATCAACACTTTACTCCATTGAACATTTTCATTGTAAATATTTCAATTCACAAAATTCATAAAGGTCATTAACTTTAATATATGAGGAGGATTATAATATGTTAAGGTTCATGGTTGGTGGCACATAACACTTTTCAATATATATATAGGAAATATTTATAGTCTAAATGAATTAAGCACAATAAGTTCATGATGGAAATTATGGTAGCTCATCTAAAAATAAATATTATATATTATTCAGAATTGATTGGTAAATTACAATAATGAATTAGGATATTATACTTTAAAAATTATGAAAATTTAAAATATTGGATAAAATTAGATATGTTCATTTAGTCAATATCCTCAAATTTGTTTGAGAAAAAAGTTAACGATGTTTGATGTATCACATGATGTTAGTGATTTATGTTATATGGTTTACGTAATCTATGCTTCTAAAGATTTTGGTGGTGTTACTATTGAATGTACAAGTGATATTATTGATAACAAGATATTTAGGATATAATATCATAAGGATGGTGATGTGTTATTTTAATATTTTTCTATTTGTAATGATAAAATCCTAATGATTTTTTATTTTGATGATCACAATGGAGTTTATTTTGATAAAATTAGTTTTATATTTACACATTATATATTTTGGTGTTTTGAAAATCATTTTTAAGGACTAGATTCAAAACTATTATAATAAATAGGTTATAATGATCTATTAATAAGAAAATATGGGAAAGGAGTTGTAAATTATAAAATGTAATCCTAATAAAAAAATTAAAGCCTAAAATATATTGGTGAGATAATTAGAATAAAAGATAATGTTTAACATGAATTTGATGTTGTAGTTAGGATAACAATTAGCTAAAATATGTATAAGTTTAGACCAACACTTTCAAAACAAAAACTTGGTTGCTATAATTATAGAAAGCAATGCCATACATAATATGGATGTTCAAAGTTTAATCGTTGTAAGTTTTTTCATTGATAAAACATTGCGCTCATGAATGGTAGAAAAATCAAAGTCTGAGAATTATATTAAAATTAGTAACAATTAAATGGTTGACTAGATGGTACGAAGTCATACATATATTGGAAATATTTTTTTCATAGATTTTCCTATATGAAGGAAAATAAAAAATATTATTTGAGATTTTTATTCACCCTTATCTAATAAAAAAACCTATTATGTAAAATAATAGGTAAAAATAGTTTAAAAATGCCAGTTCAATATCCTTTGTTGCTTGTGATTAAGCATAAGCACATTAAAAATCATATGTTCTAGATATTTCTGATTATTGAGGTATTTGATACTCACTCATTATAAACCATATATTAATAGTGGTTAAGAGTGAACCTATCCCAAGTTGTTTGGACTTGGTTGAGGGTCAACCAAATAAAACAAAGCCTTATTTAGTTTGTTGAGTTCAACTTCATATTCTAGTAATTTATTTATTTGATAAGGGGGATGTTGATATGTTTTTGATGTTATAGGCCCTTTATCATATGATAAAAAGGATAATAAATAATATCTATATATTCTATGAATTTGTGGAAAAATACATGGAACACTCCATGCACTTATTCAAATGGCAACTACAAGGTACTGATACCTTTGTATACTTCATAGCATATTAAATTGATAATAAGGAGAAAAAGCTATCATAAGAGGGATCATTCTTATAACAAGTTTAAAACTCATTGAACCTAATATATATATATATATATATATATATATATATATATATATATATATATATAAAGTATATTTTTAAGAATGAAAATTTGATGCAAAATTTTTATATAATTGATGCATCATCGATGTCTAGGTAATTCAAAATTGGTACATTGTACAATTTTAAAATTTATATGAACCCAACATTTAATATCATTTATAGTACATTCAATGGTTATAGTGACACACTACATATACGTAATGGTTATGGGGAATAATGACCATATGAACAGATTAAGAATATGAATTATTCACAAAATATTTATAAAGACACACATTTGGGTGTAAATATGATTCAAAAGCTTCCATGGATGTAGAATTTGATTCTGGTACATATTTGAATTATTGTAATGAGAAAAACCTATGATAGGTTTATAGAATTCTAAGTTACATTAATAGAATAAATCCACTTATTGAATTCATAAAGTCTCTATTACCATATATATTAGGTTCCAAGTAAATACCTATGTGTGACTGCATAAGTGTTATTATTTGATAATTTTGATAGTTATTTGAGGATTTATCACTAGGTTATGTGATTATTACTCTCATGTCTATGTATATAGTGGTGGATGTGTTTTCTATAGATCTATCAACAAAAAAAAATACTTATATTCCTTATTGTTCTTCATATAAGGACACTATTAATTTATTGATGAAGCAATATGTTGTGTCTAATTTATTTATTGTTATTAGGGTAGAAGAAGGAGTTTTGAAATGGGTCCAAAATATTTTACAAGAAAAAACCCATAGATCTACTAACAATCTCAAAATTGATACATCACAAACAAGACAACCAATAAAAATAAAATATTTCAAAGTGCAACAAGCCACAAAGTGAAATGATCTCCTAGCACCAAATTGAATAGGAACCCAAAAGAGAAACACCCATAAGCAACTGGATAAAAATTCCATATCAACATAGAGGATAGGCATATATCTATTCTCAGACTTAGCATGACGTGCATTATCATATTTTTCCTCCTACCTTGTGTACCTTTCTACTTTCTCTGTGAAAGGGTATTACTATTTATATTCCATTGGCAATATATATCTCTATCTCTTTTTCTCTAATTTTCCTATTGGAAGATCTGTCGTAAGATTTAATAGTACCCACATCAATTCTTATCTTCTTTTGATGTTTGGTTTTTGGATTTTGGGTAGCTTTTTCTAGATCAAATAGATCTTCTAGGTTCTTTTTTATTTGATGTACCCACTTTTTCAAAACTACTTGGTTCTTCTCATCTTCATATTTCTCATTTTCTAACTAAATATTTTATCATCTGCCTTTTCCAAGAGACCATTACCTTCATCTCCAAAAGTAATCTCTTGAAGCATATCAAAGGAATTTTAAGAAAGAATAGTATTCATTTGTAAGAAGAGTAAAGTCTCGCATAACTTCATCTTATATGTTATAACTTGATTCTCAAAGGAAGAATCCTTCTGCATATCAAATTTACTTACTTTATTTTTAGGGATCTCAGCATCCAAGATATTTTTATTTTTGGAACACTCTGAGGATGAGGCCTTCTAATTTTTTCTCTCAAGGTTTCTAGCTTCCAAGATATCTTTCTTCCTAGAATCCTCTTCTTAAATTTGCTTTTGTTGCTAGAAATTATGACCTTGGGAAGGAGGCTTTTAGTTTTGGCATTCCCAAGTCAAGTGCCCTAGTTTATTACAAACTCCACATTTAATAGGGGATTCTCATATTCTAAATGTTGGTTCCATACACCCAATCTCAAAAGCAATCACATATCCTGGCATAAACAAGGTAATATTTGGACTTGCTAGTTGGATCCATAGCAAATAAATGGTCCATTTCCCTAGAAATACCAATAAAAGCCTCCTAATTCTAGTAGTAAAAGGGGATATTTTGTAATATCACCCAAACTGGGACCTACAAATATTTTTGGATCTCCATATTGAAATCAGGTCTCCATATCCTCAAGAAAAGGCCATGCCTTCCAAAGAACTAGGGCATCCCATAAAATTTTCTCTGAATCAACAAAACAGTTTAGCTTCACCATTAAAAGACCCCCAAAGACGGTGATAATATTTGTATAGCCATTCAGCCTCCACTTAGCAGAAGCCCATTTTTTTACTGCATCTAGGTTAGGTCTAACCCCTATAAATCTACCTACCAAGTGATGGGAACCTTGTTCAATGGCCATATTAACTAGGTCATCCAAAATAAAAATATGACCCTTTTTTGAAAGCATATCAAACTTGATATTTGAGGAATTAGGCTTACCTAACACCACTTGAGGTCAATATCAGTTTCTCTTATCTTCTAGTACCAAAATATCAACATCCTAAAGAAGTTCTACAGTATCTAACTTTGTCTCACCAATCCCAATGCTATTGAGACCATAACTACTATCGATTTTGATATTGTTACCAGAATTGTTTCCATTGGATTATTCTTCAAAATAAATAACTCTATTTTAAGTTGGACCCATTGCATATTACAATATATCCTTGTGCACTTTAGGCCCTAGATTTCTCAAGTCCTCCATAAATAAGTGCAATAATTGCCTTGACACCACCAGTGGTATGTCATGTGACACTATGTGATCAATGAATTCCATAGCATTCTAAACATAATTTTTGGATCGAATGGATGTGAGTATGAATTTGGATTACTCAATTTTTTGCCTCTCATCAATAATGGCTGCCACAAATTGCATAACATTCCTTATTTCACCTGTTATTTTCTTTGACCTATTATTTTCATTCTTCCTGAAAACCCTAGAATTTTTATTTTAGGACCTCGTCCATTGTGTGTAATATATTCACTAAAACATACTATTACAAATTTTTTTGGTATATAATTTGTTGTAATATCATTGACATAGGTTTTAATCATTTTTATTGATTAATAGTTGTTAGAATTTCCCGAGAGTAGAATTGCACATCATTACAAGATTTGAAGAAATAAAATAGAACTGATTGATTATTCCATGGATCAACTTTGTATAAATAAAAAATTTGATCATTGAGAGTCGTTGTATTACAACAACTCATCAAATATTATGTAGAATATAACTGAGAGTTCACCTAAATCATGAAGGAGTGGAAACTCAAGTAAGTCTATCCTAGTAGAACTTAAGAGAATAATTACTTATTCTAACACCCCCCCCCCAAAGTGATACTAGGGGTGTATTATGCAGATGAGTCCCAACAATATATCCTGATGAGGGACTCATGTACAATAGTTTATTTTCTGAAGATATGCTAAAAACCCTATGGTAAAAACCATCTATCAAAAAAGAAAAATGGAAGAGGCATGTCTTCGGTTTGTGAATATTGTTCTATTAATACAAAAAAAGGTGAGTCTCAGTAACATGGCCTGATTAGATACTCATTTACAATATATATGAGAGATGGTGAAAAAACCACATGGTAAAAACCATTTATATGAAATAAAGAGGCATGTCTTCAGTTTGCGAATATTGTCCTCTTAATACAAAAAAAAATAAGTCCTGGCAACATGGCCTGATTAGGTACTCATTTAAAATATATATGAGATATGGTGAAAAAAAACCACATGGGAAAAACCATCTATATGAAATAAAGAGGCATGTATTCGGATGGCGAAGATTGTCCTTAATAACAAATAATATGTTAGGGAGAGATGATAAAAAAAACCACATGGGAAAAAATCATCCTCCAAATAATACAAATATAAAAGGAGAGGTAAAAGACCTTTATTTCAATGTAGCTATAACATTCTAAGTTTCACTCGCAACTGTATGTAACGCGAAGAAGGAAATGACTTGATGAAGAGGTTTGCAACTTGATTTTTAGTTGGAATATAGTCCAAGTAAATTTCCTCATTCTGAATATGTTGTCGAATGAAGTGCATATGTATCTCAATGTGCTTGGTGTGTTGATGCTCAACTGGATTACGTGCAATATGAATTATGCTCTTATTGTCACACCAAATAATAATAGGTTTGTCATTGGAAAATCCAAATTATTTTAGAATCTTATGAAGCCAAAGAGCTTCCTAACTTGCTAAAACTGCTACCTTGTATTCTGCCTCTATAAATGATAAGGCCACTGCTTTTTGTTTTTGTATAACCAAGCAATTAGCTAAGAACCAAGACAAAAGACATAGCCAAAAGTTGAACATATGTCTTCTATTGAACCTGCCCAATCTGAATCTATATAACCAATGATATCCATATATTTTCATTCATATAAGAGCCCAAAGTGAGTAGTTCCTTGCAAGTAGCGGAGTATCCTTTTTGTTGCTTTCTAGTGATTGAAATGAGGTTGATGTGAGAATTTGGATAGTAAGCCAACAACATATGAGATATCTAGATGAGTATGAGTAAGGTATAACAAACTCCCTATAAGTTGATAGTATAGAGTTGCATCACAAAGAGGAGATGTGCAGGAAGTACATACATTGACTCCAAATTCAAAAGGTGTAGGAGAAGGTTTGCAATATGTCATTTTAAACCTTTGAAGAAGATATAGAGTGTATTTTTGTTGACACAATGAAATTCTTGCATCTATTTTATTTATTTGGATCCCAAGGAAGTAATGAGCGAGACCCATATCATCCCTATAAAATTTTTTAAACAGAGAGTTTTTTATAGTTTGAATGTGAGTGAAGTCACTACTAGTGATTAGTAGATCATCAACATATAGAACAAGTATGGTGATTTTTCCCTCATCTCTCCAAATGTAGACTATGTTATCAGGCTCACAATGTGAAAAACCTGAGGAAAGAAGGAAGGAGTCCATATTAAGCTATAGAAGCTTGTTTGAGGCCATAGAGAGACTTCTTTAGCCTACAAACAAGAAAGGAGTCTTGAGTGAAACCAGTAGGTTGTTCCATGAATATATCTTCCTTTAAGTCCCATGTAAGAAAGCACTTTTTACATCCATTTTAAAGACACCACTTTTTGGAACCTTCTAGAGCAAGAACCGATTTAACAGAATCCATTTTGGCAACTAGTGCAAAGGTTTTAGCATAATAAAAGCCTTCAATTTGAGAGAAACCTTTAGCTACTAGGCGAGCCTTGTGTTTGTCAATTTTTCCATTAGGCCCATATTTTATTTTGTAAATCCATTTAAAATGAACTAATTTCCTTACTTTAGGTAGGGAAACTAAATCCCAAGTTTAATTTTTTATTAAGGAAGAGAATTTGTTTTCCATGGCATCATCACATTCTTTAATATCAATTGCTTCTTTGAAGGATTGAGGATCAGAGGAAATAGACTGACAGACAAGACCAGTGCCTATGGATTTGGATAATCTAGGTGATGAAATATTTTGGATGTAAGGAGTACCTTCTTTAACAATGGTGCGGGCCCATTTTGGCATAGTGGAAGGACTAGAAGGAGTGGGAAGTCTTTGATTTTGAGTTATAGGTTCCTCATATTGATCATCAATCTCTAAATTAATCTCTAAATATGGTTCTTCATTATATTGAGGTTCTACTATAGGAGAAGGCTCAATAGAGGAAGAGGATGGTTGGGGATCTTTCTCAGGGAATGTTTCATCAAATTGGGCATTCCTATGAAAAAATACCTCATGAGTTATGGGATAAAGGAGCCTGTATGCTTTCATTTCCTCATAATAACCAACAAAGATGAGATTTTTTCTTTTCTTATCTAAAGCTTTCCTTTTCTTATTTGGGATGTGTGCCCAAGAGGTACACCCAAAAATATTGAAGAAGCAGATATCTGATTTTGATCCAGTCCATGCTTATTCAGGTGTTAAATGGTCAAGAGCTTTATGAGGTGTGTGGTTTTGAATATAGTTTGCACAGTTAATAGCTTTGCCCAAAAAAAATTGGAAGATCTCTTGAATGGAGCATATAGTTTGCCATTTCATTCAATGTTTGGTTTTTCCTCTCTACAATACCCTTTTGCTGTGGAATATGGAATACATAATGCTAATGAATGATGCCATGACTTGATAGAAATATTGAGAACTTATTAATGTAGTATTCCCCCCATTATCTATACGAATTTGCTTGATGTTGCAAGAGGCCTTATTTTCAACTAAGGCTTTGAAGATTTTGAAGTGGGATAGAACATCACTTTTGTATTTTAGGAAGTAGACCCAAGTTCTTCTATAAAATTCATCAATGAAGGTTAGAGCATATTTTGCTCCTTTGAAGGAAGGCTCTAGGAAAAACATCAAGTCACTATGGATTAACTCTAGAGGGGATGAGGCTTTTAGAGAACCACTTGGGTGGAAAGGATATTGATGTTGCTTTCCAAGAGCACATCCTGAACATAATCCATCAATAGAAGAGACTTTAGGTAAACCTATTACCATTTTGTGGGTGTTCAATTCCTTTAGGTAGTTATAACTGAGATGACCAAACCTTTCATGCAAAATTTTACTTTCAAGATCTCCATGAGCCATAAAACAGGACGTCCCTTCTATATTTTTCAATACTTTGAAGTTAAATAGGTGATTTTTGTGATCAATATCTCCTTTGGCTATAAGAGAGTGGGGGTCTTGAAAGTATCTTATCTCAACTCCTGTTGGAGAGAAGAGAACAATTTTCCCCTTTCTATAAGTACAAATTTTATAGACGGAGAAGAGATTTGTTGCAATTTTTAGAACATAGAGAACATTATTGATAGAGCCACCATCAATGGATATGTCACCCTTTCCTTTGACTGGGATAAAGGAAGAGTCACCAACTTCTATGCTACATTTTGAACTTGAGAAGATAGAAGAGAATGACTCATATGAAGCAGTCATGTGATGAGTGGCTTTAGAATCTAGTACTCAGTAATTAGAATAAGTATTGGCGGTCTTCCCTTGAACAATTAGGGCTTTTCCTATATGATTTTTATTTTCTATATTTTGATCCTTCATAGTTGCCTCTAGTTGTTGTAATCTTTTCCAACATTTATTTGTAGAATGACCATTCTTTTTGCAGTGAGTACAAGTTATGGGACTTATTTATTTCTTTTTGAATTTTTATTTAGTGGAGGTGGATGCTACTAAGGCTTTAGATGAAGAGGAAGAGATATCATACTTTGCAAGTTTTTTTTCTTCTCTAGTTAGTCTCTCACAAAATTCTTCTAAGAAGGGCATTTTAAAACTTGCACCAAGAGCATATTTTGTAGATAGAAAGGTGGTTGCGAATATTTTAAATACACCATTTAATTTAGAAATAATTAGATAAATGCATTCTTCATATTTTTTATCCTTACCACTACCTTTAAATTGAGTAAGGACTTATTTAAATTTGGTGATAAAGTCAATAATATTGCTAAAGTCTTCAGGAGATAATGCTATTAATTATATCTCTAGCTACATTGACCTCATTTGATCTACTTTTCCAAATAAGTTCTTTAGTTTCTTCCAACTTTCATAAGGATTTTTACAATCTGTAATGTGAAGCCATAAGCTTTCATTTACATTAGTGCTTATGATACCTATTGTTTCATTCAACTTCCCTTTATACACAAAATTTTCATATTCTTTTTCAAATCCAAGTTGCTCCTCTTCTAGCAGGTGTGTGAGCCCTTTCGAGGTTCGGCGTTGCTAGTATGAAAAATGCATCAACTATGGATTCAGTTCAGATTAGCCGAGCTGCTGCCTAATCTTGAACCTTGTTTTAACCCTCCTCGCATTTTCTATTTCCTCCTATACAGCCGCTTCTGCTGATAATTCAGATTCCCTCTCCATAGACAAAATGCAAAGTTCTGTACTAATTTGTAGTTTCCTTAATCTAGCTGCACAGGAATATAGAATTCACCATTCTGGTTTAGGGTTCAATTATGTTCTGCAAAATAATATTTGGCTTTGGCTCAAGAATCTGCTATGCTTCAGATAACGTCACGGAGCGCTTCTTTGGCTCGGAATTTCTTTGGCAATCTATACACTTATCGTTGATGTGATTACCTGATAAAACCGTATGAATTGACGGCCTTACATATTTCCGAAAATTGCTTTCATGTCAACGTCTTCTACTGTAGAAGAGTGTAAAGAAGTCAATCTACGATTTCTTCGTGGCCCTACTGCTGCTGGAATTTAATATTAACACAAAGTCTGAACTTGTACAAGTTAAATACTGAGGCACCTGATCTTTGACAAAGACCTCAACTAAGACTATCTACTAGAAACGAAAATGACACGGTAGCATTTGTCAAATGCGAGGCGGCCGATTCCGCATCAGCGCAACGCGTGTATATTCAAAGTTGTGTGGACGGCAAACGTCTGCCGTTGAAATTGTCGTCGCGTTTGGTGACGGGAAACCAGAAAGTGGAAACTTCAGATATGAAGAAGCATGGGTTCATCCTCTCTCTAGAATAAACTTTTTAACCTCTTCACTGTCGGTCGTCGCATGAAAGGAGTCCTAATGCTTATGACCATAGGCATACGCTGTACCATGCCATGACATGCATGTCATGACGGTCTCTTCGACGACGATGGCATGGCATAGCATAGCATGGCGTGTCGCGCCGCCATATCCCGTCAAAGAAAGTTATTGTGACGGTGTTTCCGATTAAAAGTGGGTTTGGTAATTCGAGGTCAGAGTTTCCATCCTCACGGAGATATTTTACCGGTAGCTAAAATTATGTCGCTTCTTTATTTAGTATTTTTTTTTTTAAACTGGGTTTTGAAAGGAACATGTCACAAAGATAGTCACAAGAGAATATCACAAAACATAGCAAAGAAGAGGTCTCTAAAACAAGGAAAACAAGAAGAAACAACCAATGAGAATTGAGATAGTTTTTCATCAGTCAATTTTTTGAACAACATTATCAGACATTTGAGCAACCTCCTCAGCAAAATCCAATGTCATCTCGACAGAGTTCCAAACCACACTTTGCTTAATTTCAATCAGACACAAGCTATGTAAAAGAGTAATTTTCTTCGCAGAAGCTTCCGGAGGAAATAAACATCCACCACCAATTTTTCCTTTCAGAAAACTCTAGAAAAAACCTTCACTTTATCTCCATTGGATAAGAGAGAGGATTCCGCCATATCCCTCTTTTTACCACTGAGCCACATCGAATTACGAGTGCCACTGCCTTCCGCAATACAATCAGCAGGAGGGTCCTCCACCATCGGAGTAGTATCAAGAGAAACCTTTGAAATCTTAACCACCCGAACAGAAGATTTCTTCACTACAAAACCCCTAACACCATTAGCAGAAATAAGAACCTTGTAGAAAATCTTTTTGGGATCAAAACCCATGGAAAAGGAATACACTTATTCCTCCTCTGAGTTCTCACTCAAACTCTCCAAAACCCGGAAAAGGAATACACGTCCTCTGAATCCTCACTCTAACTCTCCAAAACCTACGAGACATAAGAATTGGAAGAGAGTCCAAAGGCTTCAAAATGTCCTCCGCCACAACCCCTTCCACAATCTCTTTCTCAACCGCAAACAGGTCTATTTAATATTATTTCAACTAACAAAAATAAGAATTATTGAGTAAGATGCTTTTATTATTCGTTAGAAAACCTTTATATTTAATTGATTAAATAAAAAACTTTTAAAATCTTAATCCATTGTTTAAAAATAAATTAAAAATGTAAAAAAGAAAATTTTAAAATCTTAGTTATAGCACACTAAAAAGTATTATGCTCCTACTATGTAAGCCCGGAAGCTGCAAAGCCACCCTAGCTGTTGACGAACATCTTTTTAGTGGGACAACTAAAAGTCGGTCACAATAGTGTACATTTATAGTTTTTATGCACTCAATGTGGTTATTGTTCAAAGTGAATCACTTAACTAGTACGTTATCTACGAAGTTCAGATGTAAATAAGGGTTACATTATCTTCAGAAATGATTTTTCAATTTTACTTTATGAAGAAGCTTCAAGTCATGGGGAGATTTGATGGAGATCGATAAATATAAGTGGTACATGCGAATTATTTTTACTTTAATAGGAGGTAAATTATTTAATAATATATTTTTTAAAAGAGATTTTTTTAATTAAAAAAATTATTTAAGTAATATATTTTTGTAACAACATTATTATGCCATTTCGGAGTAGGTTTATGTACTTTTTTTAGAAAATAATTTGACATTTTAGTAACTTTATGTTTTATATTTCATTGTTTTTGTTATCCCTGTAATGGTTTTAGGTTATTTTTTACATTTTTAACATGGTACACGTATTAATTGATTTTCATATTTTTCACGTTGTATAAGTATTAATTGCCTTTCATTGTTTTCATTTAGTTAAAAAATATAGTTACGATAAGCAAATTCGTGACCAACAAATACTTATTATAAAAGATGGACAATATTTTTATAATTACTTCTTACCATTGATAAAAATATATGTGCATCTTAAACTCAACCAACATTAAGTCGAAGTAAAGAGATGTTATTGAGGCCAATCTCTAGAGAGGGCTGGTTCTTATACTAATCTAACAATTGGTGTAAAGCTTGGAGAGAAAAATTAACAGAAAGAGATGGGAAATATGGTTGTAAGTTAGAAATATACAGTGGAGATAAACTAACAATTAAAATCCAAATCAAGTTTTAATCAGCATGTAACAAAAATAAAAATACAGGAACCATTCATAGCTTGCAAAGATGACTTCCAATAAACATTTCAGCATTCACTTCTTTATCAGGAATTAAATTCAAATGCAAAATTTAAACTTATCTAACAAAGACCATGAACATAACAAAAATGATAGGCAGAAAGTAATTGCATACACCACTGATCCAAGAACCAGAGCCAACAATATTTCAATTGATGTAGAAAATTAAACTCAAAGATTTTTTTGGCAGTGTTTATCCTCCTTTTTAAAATCAAGTTTCTTAGTTTTTAGAGAGGATTTCGCCTCCAAAATTAAATGCTTGTTTAATAAAATGTTGGCTAGTCAAAAATCAAACAACAATTTCTCCTTGGTAACAACAACGAATGAATCAGCAAACGCATTGGGAAGTGTCAAGCGATTTCATCACATGGCATATCGGGACTTTGGCAGAAATCATTGGTTCAATTTTAATCTCCATGATGGTGCCTTGAAAATGAATATCCACTAAAGTGAAAGGTGCTTCGAAATTGAATAATATTACACCAGAGTCAAGAGCGCAATATTTTATCTCAGTAGTTCTTCGGTAGTGATCCCGGATATATCAATTGCGTCATCCCAGGAATTGAATTTACTAGCTTTGAACCCTTTCCAAAGAAGATATTCACTAAAAATGTCAGGGGCAATGGCGTTCATTTTCAAAATGAGCTTTTACTTAAAGTTACGCCCAAAATGGACCTTCATCATAGTTTTGCCCAAGTTGTGCCCTAAATGGGCTTTCGCCTAGACTTGCACCTAGAAATTGCTCTTGCCAACATTTTTGCCTAGGACGTGCTCAAAAATGTTTTTCGCTGAAAAACTGGGCGAAATGGGAGTTTCGCTTGAAACTGGGTGAAAGGGAGTTTTGCTTGAAATTTGGGTGAAAGGGAGTTTCACCCTAATGTTGTGTGAAAAGGGAGTTTCACCCCAACATTGGGCAAAAAGGGTTCGCTCAAAACTGCCTCTTTGCTACGACTTCGCCTGGGAGCAGCTTGTGCTTCCAAAAGTGGAGCTTGTCTTGGAAATGCAATTTGATTGTGACTATTGCCCAAATTTTGTTGAGAAATGAAGAGAAAAGGAATTTCGCTATAAACGGGAAAAAAACTGCCAACAAAGTGATTTCATCAACAAAATGGCAAGAAGTGATTTCTCCAGCAAAATTCCTTGCACACTTAGACAAAATTTTGAAAAAGTTTTTAATGTGACAAACATGCTCAAAATGAATTTCGTTGGCAAGAATTGCTTTCATATTTTAGGCAAAATTTTACAAAATTTTAATGTAGCAAAAATGCCAACATTTCTAGTGGTTCATAGGGTATTCAGCTCACTTGAATGCAATCAATCGCAGACCTTTATTCATTGGGCTTAGAATCTCTACCACTAGCTACATCAGATTATCTTCTGCTTACACTAGTGTCTTCCAGTTTTTTGAGATGTGAAGTTGTGGCTTCATACACCGCAACTACTTCAGTCCAAGCTTCCATACTAATAACCTCATGAGCATTGATTGTATCCACAATGTACCAAAAATTCTCAACCTACTCTAGATCAATATAGTTTACCCTCTAGCTGAGTTCCAACAATACTAATTTGATGCAAGTGAATTTCCTCATTAATGGTAGCACATGTTCTTCAATGATGGGTTCTTTGAAGTCATTAATATCTGAGACATCATCTACGAAAATAGCCCATACTACATCTAGGTATTTCTTTGCTAGAATATTTCCCTGATCATCAACAAAACTGGGGAAACCATTAGCTACTATCATATCAAAGTAAACCAATGAAATGTGTCTCTCATGCTCAAATGTCTCTAGAATTTTGTGGGCTTCCTTAACCAGGTACAACTTGGAGAAATATCTATGTAGTGTGATCTTGGCATTCACCCAAATGCGGGTCATTTTGCTCAGTGGGTGGAATATGATATCTGTTTGAGCCATTCTCTAGATCCTCATTGTCATTTCCAATTTCAGCTCAGGTTTTCTTCTTAATACTCCACTACATGTCTGCCATATGAAATGATAGTTTGCACTTCCTAAAGGAACATGAGGACTAACGTCACATTCATCACCATTGTAGAACAATCAATTAGCAATTGACTATGAGTCTCCTTAATTTTCTCCTTCGTGAGGGTCACCGACTACGTTGCCTTTACTACCAATTAATTATGCAAATTTTGGAGCTAGTTTTGCAAGGCCTAGATTTGTTATTGCACTTCTAGTTATGTTGCCTGATGTTGTTTGGCTACTTGTTTATTTCTCTTAATATCGTCCTCCAGGATCTTCGCCCTCTACTTCCATTGCTGAGATTTTGATTTTTCAACATCTAGATGGGCTTTTTATGCAACCAAAGCCTCTTTAACTTCATTATTTATGCTTTGTCCTTGAAGAAATGATCTTTGTAATGTTCACCATGCAAATAGATCAAACTCATATCCACCTATATATTTCTCATTTTCTCAACTTCGTTTATCTTCATAAGGTTCTCAGTGATGACCTGATATGAGTAATACTTTGGTGTCATCTCTCCTTGAGGTTTTTGGACTTGAGGTACCATATTCACAATATGCACCTTCATAGCCTCTGGATCGAAATTCACCTTCTTCAATGGTTTTTCTAGGGTTTGTGTGTCCTTCCGCTTACAATTCTTCAAACAACATGAGGAACTTTTTGTTTTGTGTTGATCTTCTCTGCCATAGGGTGCCCCGATATTAACTCCATCTCGAAATCCAATGTCTCCTGTACTACAAAAATTGGGTAAAATGGAAAAAGGGTATGTTATGGGTTTGAATCCATAGTGGGAGCGGAAGTAGAAGGTGCTACAGTTATGCTTTCCTTGGGAGGGGCTTGTGTACTTATAGCAATAATTGGGTTTGTAGGGATGGAATATGAAACGAAGGACAATGGAAGGAAAAATGGGTTTAGGGTGGATGCAAATGAACTGAAAGAAAGAGAAATGGAGGGAATGGATGAAACTGGGGGAGCACTGGTGACTTGCAACTATGAAGTGGAAAGAGGGACTAAAGAGATGGGTACAACAAATAGAGGTGAAGTGGATATGGGGATTGCAGATGAGGAGGTAGTGGTCACCAAGTGCTAATCAGAGATAAGAAGAAATAAAATGCATATCTACAAGATTCGACACCATTTGAGCTGACGATTAAGACTACTGCACTGCTACATATTTCTCTTCCTTTGCTTTTCCTCCTTTTATTACAAATCTACTGTTGTCACCATTGGGCTTGATTTTCCCTATTGAGCTAAAGAGGGTATCTCCTGAAAACTAGTCTTCTCAACCATAAGCAAAGGAGGTGGCTTTGTCCTAAGCACAAAAACTGCACCACTTCTGGGCTTCTTTACCATATTAGGGAATGTCACCCTTATACCCATGCTCCTCTTTCTAAGTGAAAGGTGTTCCTCGGGCGATGGTTGCTCCTCTTTTTATTCTTCTTCTTCAATAACTGCCCTCTCTTAAACCAACGCCTCCTCTCTTACCATATCTTCTTCTTTATCAGGACTTCAAATACTTCGAGGCACTAGATCAACAAAATATAGGGCCTGGTACTTTTCACAATGGTTATCATAAAATAGCAAAAATACCTCATCCATAACCAATGGATAACTTGAATCGGGTTTTCCCCGATGGACCCTCATGACCCACCAGTTGGTGATATTTTCATCGGGCCATTCAGGAAATTTTTCTTTCATTTGATTGAACAAACTAGGAGGAGGAACTTACTTTGGATGATTCATAGGATCATACTCAACCTCCATATAGTAGAAATAGTGCCAAGGAGGAAGTGAAATCTTCTCAATGTGCCACTCAAGGTCACACCCCTTAGGATTATTCCCCTACTGCAAAATGTCTTCTCGGGGGTAGCAATAAAATTTTTTGGCATTAATGGACCTTTCAAAAATGCACAAAGTATCATACCACAATCGTTGGGGGAGATCAACCCATGGTCGTACAATGTTTCGATAATTAATTCATTTTACCCGTACTGAGTAACTCTAACATCCCCAAACTAAAAATAAATAGTGCATGTAGCTCTCTTTCCCATGCATGTCCCATATGTATAATTTGTGAAATCACTCTATCGAGCTACCTCTAGGGAAAAAATATGTTCGGTAGTAGAGTTGGTTGATCCTAGTCAAGTGGATATGTGAAGTGATTGTTCAAGTTCTATAAAACAAACTATTATATATTCTGAATTAATTTGAGAATGTGATTGAGCATTGAGGTGAATGTGAAGCATATTGAGTCTCTAACAATTCTCTATATGTTTCTAAAAGAGTGATTGTAAGTGATTGATCATTGAGGTGAATGTGAAGCATATTGAGTCAATAAAAATTCTTTGTATGTTTATAAAAGAATGATTGAAAGTGATTGAGCATTGAGGTGAATGTGAAGCATATTGAGTTTCTAAAAATTCTCTGTATGTTTCTAAAAGAGTGATTGAAAGTGATTGAGCATTGTGATGAGTATAGAGCATATTGAGTCTCTAAAAATTATCTTTATGTTTCTATGATATTGTACAAGTTCTAGTGTGGACTTGTTGAGTATATTTGAGCTAAGTCTTTGAGAAGACTTGTGGACAGATTTGGGTAAGCTTTTGTGGAAGCTTACAATACAGATTGATAGTAGATTTGGATAAGTTCTTATGAGAAATTATTGAGCATATTTGGACAAGTTCTAGAGAGGACTTATAGATAGATTAGTGTGAGCTTTTGTGGAAGCTTGCAAGGCAGATTTGAGACAAGTATTTAAGAAGGTTTGAGAGAAAAATTGATTGATTTGTTCAAAAATTGAGTTAATATTTGGGACAGATCCAACATATTTGATTTGAGATTGAGTCAAGCTTTTATTTAAGGCTTGAGGAAAGAGATTGAGTAGATTTGTGCTAGACGGAAGGACTGTGTTTAGTACATATTCGAATACAGATTTTGGTGCATAGTTGAGGATAGGTTTGTGCTAGACTAGAGACATATATTGAGTAGATTTGTGCTAGATCAAAGGATTGTGTTTAGTATAGATTTGATACATAGCTTTGGATGTGACAAAGTATAGAGGACGATAATCTCTAGTGGATAGATATCCATTATCCAGGGTAGTGAGGACATGTGTATTCAGTGGATAGATATCCATTAACCAAAGTAGTGGGGGCAATATTTCTTCTAGAATATCACTAGCCAGAGTAAGATGAGAAAGGATTTCTCCTATAGAGAGAGATCCATGAACTTGATTAAGGGTATTGGTGTCTCCTTTGGACAGAGGTCCATAAACATTGTAATAGGGAAAGGATTCCCAAGATATTGATTGAGAAAGTTTTAGTAAAATATTTTCTCCGTGGAGTAGCCCACAATGGGTGAACCACACAAAGTTGGTGTCTCTATTGTGTGTGGGGATTTATGCATTGCTTTGATTGCTACTATTGATATTGCTATCTATACAGTGCATAATATTGATTGGGAAAGAAAAGTAAAAAGTGGTCTTAAAACTGTTCATCCCCCCTCTCAGTATAAGCTTGTGTTCTTTAGTGTGTTTGCTCATAGGATAAATTTCACATTTGACACACATACCCTACACATTTTCTATTTTGCTTCATCCCCAGCTTATGGTATTTGCCTAGATTCAAGCCAAAGTTTTAACCAACACCGAAAACCAACCATCTATATCCATGGACCAGTATGTTTAGGTTTCTAGTGCCTCAACCACTTTTGTGGCTAAGCAAGGGGGTATCTGTGTGGAATTTTTTGTATGACCTTCCAATAGTGCACCCCCTTCATATAAAGACATGATGTAGAGGTCCATAAACATTTCTATCCTATATACCCCTTGCATCGAGCCATCCACACCTTCTGATCATTGTGTCATGTATTTGGATACTAATGCCCTCATAATGTACCTTAACCTGGTATGTCCATCCCTTCCTCCACTCATCATTCCACCCCAATCTATTCCCACATTCTAGTAGGAAACAACCTTTTATCATTCCCAAAACACCAAACAAATCATAAACAACCCCCTTTTTGAATCCATATCATACCCATGAACCAAAATCCTCTACCCTCATCCAATCAGTACATCTCCATCCCATCCACCCACACCACCATCCATTCAAACCTACTCTATGAAGCACAAGTCAACACTACTTCGTAGGTGCCCACATCCATTCAACATCCATCATTATCCGTAATTGATCATGCATAGCATACCATACCTACCTTAGTTTCTATTCCCTACACCACTTACCCTCCACAAACATCCACTCAAGCTGCAGCCACACATCAAGTCCAAACCTCCACCCCTCCTCTTACCTCAAAACCTGCATCTATGATTGCTATACAACACTATTTTCATCATCTACATTAGTTGCTTGCTAGTAATGCTAATAAAAGCATCCATCCCATCTTACAAAAACAATCACAAGTAGATAATCTTAATCATCCATTCATGTCACACCAAAATACCTTCATCCAAGATCCATCCTAGGTGTCACGACCACCTACCATAACCATACCCACCCATAAACTTCACAACATCTATGCCACTTAATCAGAGCAACACACCATCATCTCCCCATATCCACATCATAAATAACAATCATACCATTATCAATACCACTAGAACATCCAACACAATCAAATACCAATCAACACCAATCCATTGGCCAATCAAAACCTCATTTCATCAACCCAATTCATCATGCAATAAACTCACCCAACCTACACACAACAAGCAAACCAAGGCTTTCAATCATCATTGGAATATCCTAAATTTTAGTTTTTGCATAACCAAATTGATAGCTTAGCCATGCATATGCCTAGAATGTTATATCATAAACCAACTCTAAGGTAGCTAGTCAATCACCATATTCATCCTTTGGTATCATCACCATATTATCCTACTAATTTTACACTACCAAAGTTTGATAAATTCATTCATGTGTGCTTTAGAATACAAGAGAATGATCCTTTGATGCTTTGAACCTTCCCTCAAACATTTGGCGATGATTCCCTAGAATGGTACAACCATTAGTCACACCATAGCATGTACACTTTCAAGAAACTGGAAGATCAATTTCTAGAGCATTTCTCTATAAATGTTAGAAAGAAAACCACATTAACCGAATTATTCAACTTACATCAATTTGAATATGAGTCAGTCTATGACTATGGAAACTGTTGGAGGGTAGTTATAACTAAATTGTCATTCACCCTACCGATGACAGAACTCACAAGAATGTTTACAAGAAGTTGCTCCAAATCCATCGCCTTGTTGTTACAATTGCAACAATATAGAACATTTGAAGAAGCACTTTCCCAAGCTAGAGTAATTAAGGAAATTAAAATCCAAGAAGGTGAGATCAAAATTCAGATAAAGGAATGGAAAAACAAGAACCAAAGGGATAATAACCAAGGTCAGTCCAAATTTGGCTAGGTGAACCAAGTGGTCTTGAGTGCACCTCAACCACTGACTCAACAAACTCAAGTCCAATATCAACAATCCCAAACTCAACTAACGTAGGAACAAGAAGCATATCAAGAGGTACCACCCCCACCTAAAATGTAAAATTAGGGCAATACAATATACAACCATGAATGTCGATAGTATAATAGATCGGCTCGCAACTATACCCCATTACCCGAACCATTATCCAACATATCCCAATAGTTGTATGAGGCACAAATGATTACACTACCACATATTAAGCTAGAATATCCTAACAAACCACATGGCAAGAATTATAAGGAGTAGCCATATTGCACCTTTCATCATCATAAAGGTCATGACATTAATTATTGCTATTTGTTCAAAGATATTGTGCAAGACATGATTGAGAAGGGGACTATTAAGATTGATAACCATTTAGCACAACAAAATAAAAACCTTGGTATTTATCACACACCTCTACCTCATCATGAGGTGAGTCAACAAAAAATGAGGGCATCAACTACTATAGTTCCCCCCAACAAAGTCAACCATATACATACTTCTTAACAATACCAAGGTTTTGTGGGTGTTATCCACATAGTCACATGAATTCAAAGAAATGTAAATCATCAACAACAATAAAATGAACCAACACAAGTGGTACTGCTTCCTATAGCTCCATAAAATACATACCTCTACAATTAGATCACACCAATCCACCCCAAACTCAGCTCCAAATCCTCCCAGCAAGACAAACTATCACATTAAGGAGGCAATTGATGCATAGTTTGAAATAGGCTTTAGCCAAACTATTGATCTATGAGTTGATACAACAATATCCCTTGCATCATGAAGCATTGATGGAGATCCTAAAATCCATTGAAATTTAGACATAAGATCCCAATGTTTTTGTAAATTTTGTGGGAAACATCTAGACATACATGGAACCATCAATTATATTTTATGATTTTGAGATGAAAACCATGCGAGCGAAGATACCTAATCCTCCACTACACATCATAGTTCATATTGATCAAAAGTCATTAAAACGTGTGCTACTCAACATCGGATCATCTATCAACATTATCACCACACCAACACTTCAACACCTTAACTTTTCACCTTCACACATTGTCAACTCCACCTTTACCTTGCAAGATTTCAATGACACTATGTGATCTACAATTAGAATGGTTGTCCTTCTTGTACAGGTAGGAGTCAAGACCATTCACACAATGTTTTATATCCTAGATGGGACCATTCAATATAACATACTCCTTGGGTACCCCTAGATTAGAGACATGAAGAGCATACCCTCAACATTACGTCAATGCCTAAAATATGCACATGTGGGACAAATTCATTGTATACCCACAAATGAATAACCTTTAAAGTACTAAAAATTCATTTCTAACCCATATGTTTCATCCTTTCCATCCACCTATTTATCCATCACACCACTAACTAATCCATAAGAACTAAACCAAAACACCTCATCAAAAGCACTCATTTATGAGGCTCTCCCTATAGTTTATCATGCCTCCACATCCCAAACCATCAACTTGAATCATGCTTCATCCTCCACCTCATATCACATTTCCATCACACTTGATCATCCTTTCAATCAACCCTCACCATCTTCAAGTCACATTCCTCCACCTCACCCAAAAAATTAGCTTCTCACACCTCTAACCATCACATAGGGCGAGAAAGTCTCCACATCATAGAGTCAGCCATCCAATCTAAATCATTCAACACCTAGCATCACTCCACCTTGTTCTAAGACCCAAATGGTTAGCCACATAACTCAATAAAACCCTTTGCCATCTACATCATCTAAGCCATAGGTCCCTCATAAAGCCTTCACCTATGTACTAACAGCATCCACATCCATACCCACCCAATTTTTAGTCCACCTCGCCAACCCTAGTATTGGTGAATACATACTTCAGAATGTCACACTTACCCCACATAGAATCAAGACTATTAGAGACTACGGTCACCCATGTGACCCACATTTATCTATAGGTGTGGTATATGACATGGTTTCAACTCCAAAAAAGATCAATTTTATGTATGGGGGAGTCGATTCTTCATCCGATCTACCTCCTCCTAATGAACCCTAATAACAATTGTGTGTCAATATTAAGTATCTATCCAATTCAAATTTCCTAAAGCAATATTTTCAATGGGTTAACTAGTAGGGATACAGTTTAGGATTACATTAATAGGTTATCCATAACATCTTTGAGCCACACATCGAGAGGTGCATGATCGCTCTAGCCTAGGATATATGCAACAATCTTCTACATATTCCTTTGAGGAAACATTTCAATAGCTTAATTTAAATCCCTAAGAGGAGGATGATGAGGATAGAGATAGTAGTGATGATAGTGACGATGAATACATAGACCCTCAGTTTGTATCTCTTTTGTATGAAGCTTTTTTGAAAATGCGACCACAAGTTTCCATGATTGACTCCATTTCTAATGATGACTCTAAGAAAGACTTTTATGAGGAACTTGGCGTAATCTCAATTTCCTATGATATCTTCAAAGAAGATTCGGCCCCCATTGCACCCTTCATCGATGAGGATGAGTTTTACCTTTGCATGTTTCCTATTCATAAACCCATATTTTGTCTCCTCCTCCTGCTTGAGCGATGCAATGCACCAATTGACACACCAAATCCACCTTGGTTGCCTTCGTGACATCATGATAATCCATCAATCCTAGTTCAATTGCTACCTCGAGAGTAGGAACAAGAGAACCCACCCTCCACATCGTAGTCACAACAAGTCCTTCAAGTTAACATGATTTATGTTGACTTGATGACACCCCTCCATAATCCATATGATTTGGAAAAACCAATTTCTATTGACATTAGCCTTATCAACATGGATCAGATCTCATCACAACCATCCATATTTGTCTAAGGAATTGCTAAGAGATTCCAACACTTATATCCCTCAACAATCCTTGCCTTCTCCTTCATCCATGTTTCATATCGAAGTAGAAGAGACAATGTTAGAAACATTCGAGGATGTTTTCAATGATATTTATTTATTTCCTAATTCTCGCCAGTTGGAGGAAGGTTTGCACATGCTCATCGAAGACACTTTTGATGTGAACCTTAGTATAGATGTAGATAATCCACAAGTTGTTAAATTAGGAAAACGTTTATTCAAAGAAGAAAAATAGTGCCTAACAACATTGCTACCAATGAATAAAGAAGTCTTTGCATGGTTGTATAAAGATATGCCTAGCCTTGACTCTAATTTAGTAGTCCACAACCTCACCTTGGGTCCTAATGCAAAGCTGGTTTAACCAAAATTAAGGAAATTACAACCTACCATTGCCCTCATGGTCAAAGAACTTTAGAAATTACTAGACGTGGGTTTCATTCAACCCATTTTTTATCCTAAATGGCTCTCAAACATGATACCCATCCGTAAACCTAACAAGGGGATTCACATATGTACAAATTTTGAAGATCTAAATAAAGTGTATCATAAGGATGACTTTCCCTTAACAAACATTGATACTCTCATAGACTCTACTGTAGGCCATGAAATGTTTTCTTTAATGGATAGTTTTTCAAGATACAATAAAATTCATATCAATCCTTATGACCAACACAAAACAACATTCACAACATATTAGGGGACTTTTTGTTACAAGGTGACACAATTTGGCCTTAAAAATGTAGGAGTTATGTATTAGTGTGCCATGACATATATCTTCAATGACTATATGCATAAAATCATTGAATATTATGTGGAATATTTAATAGCAAAATCTAAAATATGTTTGGATCATATTGATGTATTATAAAAAGTCTTTGATCGGATTATAGAGAATTTGGTAATATTAAATCCTAAGAAATGTGTTTTTGGAGTTACATCCGAAAAACTTCTAGGATTCATTGTTTCAAAACAAGGCATTGAAGTGGAACCAAACAAAGTCAAGGCCATTACAGAAATACCACCCCCACAAAAACTTAAGGAGTTGCATAGTTTAGAAGGAAAAATGCAAGTGATTCATCGTTTTATCGCACAACTCTCTAACAAATGTAGGCCATTCAATCACCTGCTACAAAAGGGGGTCACTTTTTCATGGAATAAAGAATATAAAAAAGCTTTCGATGACATTAAGCAATATTTAGCCTCCCCACCAGTTCTAACGTTATCTCACCTAAACATCCCATTTTGTCTTTACATCTCATCCACATATTTTGTGCTAGGGATGATGCTTGCACAAAAGAATGAAAATAATAAAGAGAAAGCTATTTACTATATTAGTCAAACACTAGTGATCTATGAAATTAGATACGCATATGTGGAAAATTTATGTCTAGAAGTGATTTTCACCACTAAGAAATTTAGATATTACATGCTAAGTCATGTCACTTATGTCATAGCTCATGAAAACCCTTTGCGATACATGATGACTCGCACATACAACAACACTCATACCATAACATGGATAATTCTCTTAACAAAATTTGATCTTGAATTCATTAGCCATAAATCCATCAATGGTCATCTGATAGCTAATTAGCTCATGGAAGCTCTACTTCCTAATGATGAACCTTTGTTCATCAAGCTGCTAGATGATTTAGTATTTATTGTAACTGAAAAGGAAGAACATGTTGATCCTAAATACAATGTTGACATCACCTTATTCTTTTATGGATTAAAGTACGAGAAAGGACAAGGTGCAAGAATAATGTTTTATACACTACAAGGGATGCCTATCCCTTCATAATTAAAACTCAACTTCCAATGCACAAATAACAATGTAAAGTACAAAGCCTTCATCCTAGGACTTTAGGTAGCTATTATTATGTGCATCAAGTGTATAAAAATATTTGGTGTCTCTCAACAAAAAGGGACCCACTCTGCAAAATAGGGCTCCCTTGTTCCTGGGAAATGTCTACCACAAGGACTTCTAACTGGTCCCCTATGTTAGACACCTGGGCATATGATGCCCTTTTGGAATCGGAGTGATATGTCCCCATGGAATACACCTTCTCCTCTGAGTCAATGAAGGAAATTTTTGGGTCCATGGCTTAGTCCATCTATACAATAGCATCAACTCGATTTTCTTTTATAGTAGGTAATTATTGCAATTGTTGCATCGTGCTCTCTAGTTGTTGCACTGTGTCTTTCAATTGTCGTATAGTGAGGTTAGACTCTTGCTACTCTTTTGTGGTAGTCCATTGAAATCCTAAAACTTGGCTTGTATTACATTAAATATTTTCTCCCAATTGGAGGCTTACACTTTTACATCCCTCAATTAGCCCTAGAGGTCTTCCTCTAAAGATTTGTCAATGGGAATTTCACCAAGGCCAAATCCTGAAATACATGGGTGACTTGTTTATTCTCCACTTTATGATCCTTATCACCTTCTGATAAATTATAGTCCACCAAATTTTCACTTTTCACCTTGCTCCTTGACATAGATGACGATGTTGCCTGAAATGAACTCAATTCAGCCTACTCTACCTCCCCTTCTAAGTGACTATGTTGGGAGATAGGCACCTCTACTTCTTCATTCCCAAAAACCTTATGTTACCCCATAGATGATTTAGATGTAGCTCCCTCTGATGCAATAGCTAGTGGTGGCAATGTAGTCATATGTGCTTCTACATATCGAATTAGGGCTAAAATCAGCCCATAATGTCCCAATGTTGCTATTGTGCCCATTAAGTATAAGTTGGCCTCGTCCCATATGACATTCATGAAATAATATGGGATATTGATATAGTCCCTGATCGGCTGTAGAAGCTTACATTTAATTTTATCAATCTGAGGGAAATCAAGGTTAGATTTAAAAAGTAGCAATCCAGTATAGATATGATCGTAGGAATTAATGCTTAAGTCTAGTTCAATTTCCAGTTCAGAAATCATGCGTACACGTGTACAAAAAGAAATATAAAAGTATGCAGTATGAATTATGCAAAAAATGGTAAATAAATGCAATTTATTATGAATTTTAACTATTAGGATCCTTATGCATTTTCTAAATTTTATATATTTTATAATGCAGATCTAACTAATTCTAATCTAATATAGGGGCAAAATAGCTCATGGACTGTCGATTAGGAGTGGGCCCTGCCTCCTAAGTGACAATGTAAGTTCTTTTCCCCTAAACTACTCTTCTAGTAACTGTCTTTCGTAAACTGATATCATCCACTAAATTCTTCCAACTGCTAATGGTTGTTCTTCATATCTGAGGTACAGGCTTGTAATTTCTTCACTTATTACCTATATTTAACTCAAAACTCGGGCAAATTGGATGTAAGTTAACTATAAATATCAAATTACCATTTTTAATCATTTTCATCAATAATTCATATTAAACTGATGATAACATGTAAAAATATATTAAATATTCTAGTAAAATGAATAAATCTGATACAAAAATTAGTAGTAAATAACCTCTCATCATTCCCCCAGACTAAAGCTTATGCATGTCCTCATGCATACATAAAAAAATAAATATAAAGGAAATAACAGATTTATGCATGCACAGTTCCAGAAGAAATGTTACAGTATTAAGAGATATAAAAAATTTATAAAATGTACTTATTTTTGTATCCAGAAAAATACAGGAATTCATCATGCAAGAATTCTGATGCAGAAATAATATAAGAATAATACAAAATTTAAAGATCAGCTACATCAGAAATTTTGTCATCTTTTGCATGAAAATCAAAATACAGTAATATGATAATAATCTCCAAAAAATAATAAGGATTTGCAGCAGATAAAATTTTAAAATACATGCAATAAAACAGACTTTAAAAACATATGCAGTAGACAGATAAGCACATGCAATAGATAGATCTTAAAAACACATGCAGTAGATAGATTTAAAAACACATGCAGTAGACGAATTTATATATAAAGAAACTATTTTTAAACAACATATACAAATACTAACTATCCATCCATACATATACAAATATACGAATAAAACTGTTTTTCAAACCACATATAAATATATAAGTCTTTGATAAATATTAAAAAGTTTTTAATGATCACTGATCACTGGCTGAGATTCTAGAAGCTCTTCCTCTTGTCCTAGGTGTTTTCTGTTCCTTCTTAACTTGTTGCACCTATTTCTTAGTTTTCCTATCTGCAGCTACTGTTGTAACTGGTGTTTCTACAGTTACAGTCTTAATATGTTCAACTTCCTGGTCGCTTTCTTTCTCTTTCGGTTTTGCAACCTTAGCCTGAGAAGAAGGGAGATCTTCATCGGAGTCTTTAGACCCTTTAAAAGCTGGCACAATTGGTTGAGAGATATTCTCAGTTTGTTGAGAACTATCTTCATCGAGAACTTTTGAAAAGTCAATGATTTTATGAGTGGATAAAAACTTACCAACGTTGACCGACTTTTTAGGCTTTCTCCCGACTGTAGACGGTTTTGGCGAGGAAGTTTCAACAGGTGGCGACCGACTGGTAGGATTTGCAGGACCTGCAACCTTATCATATCTGAGTTGTTTGATTAATTTAAACTGCACAGAAAGAGCTTGCTGAACAATTTTATGTTGTTCTACTAAATCCATACTTAATTTATCAATTTTTTTTTGAAGGGATTCATTCTGTGCTCTGAGATAAGATAGGGTTTCTTCAACAGATTCATCTCCAGGCAATTATGGGTCTTGGTCTTCTTCAGAACTTTCTATTATTTTTGTTTCTTTCCTGGATTGTATTCTGAATTTAGTGTTTTTCCATTTTTTCTTTGAACTTCCAGGTTTTTCAACATGGTCATCAGAGTCACTTTCCTCTTCTGTAGATTGTGCATCTTCAAATTCGGAGCTCTCCAAGATTTCAGGTGCATTAGACTCTTCCACAATTCGACTCCATGATGCTTTTACTTCATGGGCCTTTTTCAGAATTATGAGTTTAATCAGACCATGATGAGAAATTAGATGTAATTTAGGTTGTCCTTCAGAATTTTCTGGCTTGACTCTCAGAACTGTAGATTTTAATGACTGACACAAGAAGTATGGAAGATTGATAACACAGTCTTCTTTGTCAGGGTATTTTAGGTTAAGAAGCATTTGAATATGATAGGCAGCTAGGATAGACATGCGACCTTCGACAGTGAAGAATTTAATGATGAGGACAGTTGCCTCTTGCCAAAGAAGAGGAAGTGTAGAGGTTGTTATTCCTCTGATTGCACCTTCTTTGTTTTTTATAAGTGAACATTTTTCATCGAATCATTTTACTAGTTGGGTGACACTTTTAGTGTTTTTGTAAAAGAGTGTACCAACCTCAGGCAGGTTTAGGATCTCAGAAATCAAACTTGGGGTTATCTTGATTTTTAGATTCCCTACATGAGTGACCATAGTGTTAGGATTGCAATTCAGGATAAACTATTGTGCTACCCCTACATCGTGTCCCTTAAATTTGGTAAGCGCTTCCCACCAGCGAGCATTTTCAAATAGCTCAATCACAGAGTCACTTGGACTTTGTGTTTCAATGGAAGATGGTTCGCTGCGCTTTTGGAAAATGGACTTGGGCATTTTGATTACAGATATCCTGCAATATTGGAAGACACGGGAGTAGTTTTAGAGGCTAGAATTGCTTAGTAAAACATCCTTTTTTTTATGTTTATATAGTTTTATGTTGTTTTTGTTGCCTTTTTTTATATATATTGAAAGTATACAGGTACAGGAAATGTAAACCATACATCAGAGGCATAATTTGCACAGAAATAAGATTTCAAAAGCAAATACGTATATTATAAATAAACTTAAAAAATACGTATTTTGTACAAAAACAAATACACTTAGGGGATACGTAAATTGTACAAAAAAAAAACTTTAGAAAATACGTATTCTGTACAGACTCAGAAAATACGTATTCTGTACAGACTCAAAAGCTTAGAAAAATACGTATTCTGTACAAAAACAAGAACTCAAAAAATACAGAAGCAAATACGTACAAACAGATCAGATAAGAACTCAGAATTCAAAAAATAAGTTTATAGGAAAACTAAAATATATTTTAACTGTACAAACTCTTATTAAAACAAAAAATTTGATGTAGATTCGAAACCTCTTATATTAATACAAAAACCTCTTGTATTAATATATTTGTACAAACTGTATAACCTTTTATCAGAATTTTAACTATACAAACTAAAATAATAAAAAATATATATTTTAACTGTACCAACAGAAAGGTTTAATCAAAATTTAAATCAAATTTTGCCAAAAATTTAAATTCCTTCGAAAAAATTGAGAATACTTTCAAAAAATTAAAAATTCCCTTAAAAAAAATTATAGGGTTTGCATCAATTTCAAGATTCGAAACCCAGAATTTTAGGGTTTTTCTTATAACTCTGCAAAATATTAGGAATTTATAAATTAGGGCTTTTAAAATTTAGGGGTTTTGTAAAATTTTACAATTTCAGACATTTAGGATTAGGGTTTCAAATTTATACATGCAGAACAAACAATTACAGAATAAAAATTTTCTTTTTAAAAGCAGTACAAATTGATAAATTTTTGAAACCCGAAAAGGAATTACGTAAAAAATGATTAGGGTTTTAATTCCATAAATTCTAGAGTTTAGAAAATTAGGGCTTTTTCTAGATATAGAGTAAAACAAATTAGGGCTTTTACGAATTCATTGAAATTTGGAAAAACTACAGCCATAATTTAAAATTTTATCCTAAATGTCGATCTTTACACCCTAATATCGATTATTTTAAACTAATCTCTGAGGAATTTGAATTAAAAACAGAGAAAAGTACCTTTCTGATGATAAGGACGACAAAAAGGCAATAAAAATTTTGAAAGGGAATATTTTACCTGACTGTCGCCTGTCGCTGTCGTAGAAGACACTGGTGGCCACCTTACGTATTCCACCCTCAATCAGTTTCTGTTACCTACTTCGCAATCACAGAGAAAGACGTATAAAAGACTAGGGTATTCTAAATTTTCTACGCAGGCGAATAGAATTTCACATGCCTCGGTCTGCATGGTAGAAAAATGTAGGGTAAAGTCTAAGCGACGAGAAACGCAGGGTAAAGTCTGAGCGGCGAGACTGATTACCATTTTACCCTAATCCTTTTTACTTTAACTACAATCTACGATGGAGGTTGTAAATTTGTGTAATCAATGATGGAGAATGGTGTTTATAGTCCCTCTAAACCCTAATTCGTAATTCATAATCGATGACGGAGAAATGAATTATAAGCTACGATCGACGACAGCGTAAATCGTAATTTGTGTTTGTTTAAAACATTGATTATCCGTCGATTAATACGTAATCAACGGTGGAGGAGTTGATCCGTGGTCGTTCGCGTTGATTGGTTAAGATGAATGGTAGCTTTTATGCGTGGCGGGTTTAGAATGTCAATACGTGGCGAAGCCACCTTCCTTGTCTTCGACGGTCGAGGTTTAGGTGTTTTTAGACTTGTGTGGTTTAGGGTCTAGGTTTATGAGGTAATTTAGGGTGTGTGGTATGTCTAGGTACGAGGTTTTGGGGTCTAGATTTGTGAGGTAGGTTTAGGTTTTTTAAGTTTTGTTTCGTGTCTATTAATAGGTTAGAGTATATGTCTCGTGTTTCGTGTCTCGTGTCTATTAATAGGTTAGTTTATATCTTAGGTTTATGAAATTTGGTCGGGTCTAATAGATATTTTATAGTTTATAATTTATAGTTTATAATTTGGTCGGATTTAATAAGTTAGGTTAGGACTTTAGATAATATAATGGCCATCCTAATATTAAAAATAAAAATAAAAATATATATCCGAAAATATTTATATTATTAATAATTATTTATTAGTATATTATTTACATAGTTATATTATTTATATTTTCATTATTATATTGTTAGATAGTTATATTAACATTATAATATATATATTACTTATAATATATGAATGGATTATACACATATATATACATATATATATATATATATATATATATATATATATATATATTTTTTTTTTTTTTTTATATTAAAAAAAAAAAATAAATAAAAAAAAAAAAAAAAAAAAAAAAAAAAAAAAAAAAAAAAAAAAAAAAAAAAAACACACACAAACACACAAAAAAAAAATAAAAAAAAAAAAAAAAAAAAAAAAAAAAAAAAAAAAAAAAAAAAAAAAAAAAAAATATTATAATTAAAGATTATAATATATATAAAAAAAATTCAAAATTTTATTAAAAGTTTTATTTATTTACAATATTTTAATTTTATTTATTTACAAAAGTTTTATTTATCATAACTATTTACGGATAGTATTTACGGAAGGTATTTATACATACTATTAAGAAAAATTTTCCTCTATTTTATTATTATTTCTTCCCTCAAGCTATATACACTTCCAAATTATATTATACACCTATATATTTGTATTTATCCCCTCCCCCAGACTTTAATTTTGGCTATATAGCCAAAACAAAGGAAAGATAGTAGTAATTGTAATAGGAGTGGATATAAATTTTTTGGAGATTATGCTTCTTGTATGTCATTAAGAAGTTGCTATTGTCAGTCATTAGAAAACATGGATAAATGAGAAGGAAAAGTAAGTATAGGCCATGTTTTTAGAGAGAATTTTGAAATGATAGTACTTGTGAAAGATAATGGATTACTAGGAATTGCATAGGATGTTTCTAGGCGAATTCTTCAAGGTCATCAAACAACAGTCTAAGCATACTGAAAGAAACTTCACTTACTTCTATTACAAATCAATTTAGTGTTAAGGTTATTCTAATATGTTCAAGCTTTCTTTCAAAACCAACCGTGTGTGCAGTGAAGATTCATTCCCCATTATGAGTAAAGGTTAAAGAACAACAAGGATTATATATGCCAAAAGCTAGCTGATCTTATAATCATCTAGAGGTCTTGTCCGGACTTATTGCTAATACGTAAGGATACCTTTGAGAAAGAATATCCCATGGTATGTGAAATACTAAGAATTCCAGGGATTCAAGCTCTTTTTGCCTTTTTTTTTTTTTTAGACTTTTGTCTGGGATACTTGCTTAGCAAGGGATTTTATAATGCTTTTTGGGCTTCTTGCTTATTTAGAGGAGAAGCAAGAGTTTTATATTTTGCTTTTTGAGCTTTTGAATTCTTGTTTATTTATAGAGAACAAGAATTTGGGGGGATACTTGCTCGATTAGATGAGGAGCAAGGGAATTTTTCTCTCTTTTTTTCTTTTTTTTTTTTTCTTCTCTTCCTTCTTCTTTTTCAAGGGATAGGGCGAGCTTGTCCTTTTGCCAATTCATTAGTAATCTAGACCATGCGTATAAATGGATGAGCAAGGAAACTTTTTCACTTATGGCACACATAATACAAGAGTTAATTTTCCAAAACATCACAATGTTATTTAAATGTATATGTGTATGTGGTTAAAAGAGAAAACTTAATCATCTTAGAAGTTACTCATAACATTTCAAAAGATTTGCTCTATTTTCAATGAGAATTTCCCTAATATACTAGATAGAATTTGAGTATTTGAAGAAAATACCTAGATTTCATCTAGCAACAAGGTACTATACATCGTGTGGTCATCTTTCTCTACAGGGTTAAAGATAAAGAATTTGCTTTGAAAAACCTCTTGAGGACTGAAAAATAGAAGGGAATATAGAAACTTCATGATGAAATAAAGGAAGCAAGATCATTTTTTTATTTTTAATATAATATTTACATTATTATGTATATATATGTATATGTATAAGTATGTATATGTATAAATATGTACATAATATATATTTTTTCTTTTCAAAAAGAAAGTCTATTGAATAGTGGTTGATTGTCATTCAAAAATACATTGTAAATCATTTTGTTTTCTAAACTGATGTATGAATTCTTCTTTAGATAATGGCTTCTTATAAAGTTTAAGCCTATGGCCATTTACTAATAGTTTTCTTGTTGAATCATCTATAGGCTTAAGTTTAACTGTACCGTTTCCAAATATTTCCTCGATTTCATAGGGTCCTAGCCATCTGGTTCTTAATTTACCTTGAAAATCTTGGTAACGGGAGTCAAATAACAAGGCCCAATCTCCCGATTGAAATGTACGTGGTACAATATGTTTATCATGCCATTTATTTCATTGTTGTTGAGTTATTTATGTTCTATGCAAGGCTTCTAATCTCTTTTCATCTAAAATATTTAGTTTTTCCAACCTTTCTTTTTGTGCATTATCCAAATCCATGTCAAGTTGAACTGATGTGCGTAATGTTTCAATTTCAAATTCAATGGGCAAAATGGCTTGTTTCCCATAAACCATTTCATAAGGTGATAAACCTGTGGTAGTTTTCCAAGTTGTATTATATGCCCATACAACTTCTTTTAATCTTTCATTCCAATCACCCCTATTGATAGTTACAGTTTTTGTGATAATTTTTTCAAGTTCTCTATTTGTAACTTCTACTTGTCCATTAGCTTGTGGGTGGTATGGTGAAGTTTTTTTATGTTTGATTTGATAGATATGGACAAAATGTTCAATCACTTTGGAGGTAAATTGAGGTCCATGATCAGAAACCAATTCTCTAGGTGCACCAAAGCGTTGCATTATGTTTTCATAAAGAAAATCAGCTACTAATTCAGCCTTAGCTCGTGGAAGTGCTTTAACTTCTGCCCATTTGGTAACGTAATCTGTACATACTAATATGTGTTGATTACCATCACTTAGAGGTTCTATAGGTCCTACAAAATCAATTCCCCATTTTTCAAATGGTTCAAATGCTATGTGTGGAACCAAAGGCATTTCCATAGAAGGAGTAGGCTTACTAGCTCTTTGACAAGCATCACATCTATCAATAAATCTATGAGCATATTTATTCATTGTAGGCCAATAATATCCAGTTTTATATATTTTTCTGATTGTTCTTTGGGTTGCATAATGACCTCCACAAGGTTCTTCATGTGCTGCCCTAATAATATCATATACATCATTTTCTTGTACACATCTTCTAATTATTTGATCTGGACATCGTTTGAATAAAATTCCATGAATCCAAGTAAAAGAAATACTTTGATGTATTAGTTTCTTCTTTTCATAAGGTGTAAAATGTTGAGGTATTTTTCCTGTTACTAAATAATTTGCAATATCGGCATACCAAGGAGTAAAAATAGAAAGGGCAAATAAATGTTCATCTAGAAAATTATCTTGTATCAATTCATTGTCATCAAAAATTTGTATTCGAGACAAATGATCAGCAATAACATTATCTTTACCTGCTTTATCTATAATTGTAACATTGAATTCTTGTAATAAAAGAAGCCATCTAATCACTCTACCACCAACTGTTGCTTTATTTGTTAAGTATCTAATGGCGGAATGATCAGTGTGAACAAAAACTTCATACCCTGTAATGTAATGTTTAAATTTGTTAAGAGCATGAACTACAGCTAAAAATTCCTTTTCTGTAACAGTGTAATTGAGTTCAGCTCCATGCAAATTTTTTCTTATATAATAAATAGCATAGGGTATTATGTTTTCTATTTGTTGTAATACTGCTCCTATTGCATAACTTGAAGCATCACAATGTATATGGAATGGTAATTCCCAATTTGGTCCTCTTAAGATTGGAGCAGTGGTTAATCTTTCTTTTATTTCATCAAAGGCTTTTTGACATGCATTTGTCCAATTGAATTCACTGTCTTTCATTAAGAGCTTAAGCATAGGAGTAGCAAATTTACTGAAATATTTAATGAATCTACGATAATATCCTGCGTGTCCCAAAAAACTTCTTACTTCAGTTTGTGTTTTTGGGGGTTGAAGAGTTTGAATAACTTGAATTTTTGCAGGGTCTACTTTAACACCATATTGTGATATATAATGACCTAGAACAATACCACCCCTCATCATCATGAAACATTTTTCATGACTAAGAGAGAGATTTTGCTCTTGACATCTTATTAAAACTTTTTGCAATCCAGGATAAAGTTTCTTCAAAAGTAGTACCATATATTGTAAAGTCATCCATATAAACTTCTACGCATTCATTTATTAAATCAGCAAAGATAGCCAATACAACTCTTTGAAAAGTTGCAGGTGCATTACATAATCCAAAAGGTAGAACATTATAGGCATAGGTTCCTACAGGACATGTGAAAGTTGTTTTTTCCTGATCTTCTTCAGCTATGGAAATTTGATTATACCCACTAAAACCATCTAGAAAACAAAAATATTTCTTTCCAGCCAATGTATCCAAGACTTGATCAATAAATGGTAAGGGAAAATAGTCTTTCTTAGTTACTTTATTTAATTCCCTATAATCAACACAAATTCTCCATTTACCATTATTTTTAGGGACTATCACCAAAGGTGATACCCATTGGCTATCTGAAATTGGGTATATAAAACCTACATTTAAAAGTTTAATGATTTCTTCTTTAACTATTTCTTTCATAGCTGGATTTAATCTTCTTTGTGGTTGTCTTACAGGACTACAACCTTCTTGGATAAATATACGATGGGTGCAAACACTTGGATGGATACCCTTCATGTCTTCATAGTTCCATGCAAATGCAGATTGATGCTTTTTAAGCATATCTACCAATTGTGACTCTTGTATGCTTGTGAGTTCATTACTGATGTTAAGAGTTCTTCCAGGTATAATATCTATTTGTTTACATTTTTCCATATTTGCATCTATTCCATTTATTTCATGTTCAAAAATATTCAAGTCATAAGCATATGTTTCCATTTGAGATTGACTTGTGCTTGCTTCATTATTGGAAAATTGAGGTAAATTGCTAATGTCTTGGTCTTGATTTTCTTGTTGATTTTCTAACAACAATGGTAAAGGTCCCTCAGCTTCTTGTTCAAGTTCTTCAATTAGAACATTAACTGATAAAGTTTGGATATCATCATATTCCTGAGGAAAATCATACCACAATTGTTTTTCTTCTATTGGTGATTCAGGAAATAAATTAAGATCTTTTGTATCTTTACCATTAGAAATAGTCATGTTTCCTGATCTACAACTAATGTAGGCATCAATTGTTGCAAGCCATGGTCTTCCTAGAATTAAGGGATGTCCCCCTAATTTATTTTTGGGTTGTAAGACTATAAAGTCTACTGGATATTCCCATGAACTTACTGAGACCATAATATCTTCTAATTTTCCTTCTGGCTTAATAGTAGATCTATCAGCGAGTTGAAGCACAATAGAAGTTAATTGTAATTTTTGTATTCCTAGGGAATCTGTTGTTTCTTTGGTCATAACATTAATAGCAGCTCCTAAGTCAACCAAAATATTTCGTAAGGTTATATTTCCAATATGCACAGTGAGTATAGGTATTCCAGGATCTGTATATTTAGGTACCATCTTATCTTCTATCATCATCTCAGATAATTGTCCAATAACTTGAATAGTTTGAAATTCATTCTTCTTTTTACTTTTTGAGCATATATTTTTGATAAGTTTAGAATAGATGGGTATATCCTTGATAGCTTGTAATAAAGGAATTTTGATAGTAACACCTTCTATTTCTTGAAGAAAATTAAAATTTGGCTTGGATGGTTCTTTTGGTATTGCCAGTCTTTGAGGAAATGGTACTTCTATTTCCTTACTTGTTTGAATTTCTTGTTGTTTGGTTGGAATGTTCTCCTCTTGACTTTCTGTTTCCTTCTTGTTGTCATTTTCATTTTCAACCAAGTTTTCAATTGGATCATCAGAAATATTGACATTATTTTCTAACACCTTTCCTGATCTTAATTGTATTTGTTGACAAGGTGCTATAGATATAGAACATGTTTCATTTGTTTCATAGACTTGTTGGACATTTTTATTGTTGTTAGGGTTAGGAACTGGTTGAGTTGGAAGAGGTAACTACTTAGGAGGATTATTATTATTATTTATTGGTGGAAGAAGTCTATTTTGAGGTAGATTTTGAGTATTTTGTCCCCTAAATTGGTTTTGAGAATTTTGTTGTTGCATTGTATTTGGAGACCAATTAGTGCCACCTTGATTATTATTCCAACCAGGCATATTCTGATTTTGTGTCCCTTGATTCCATGGGAATTGTCCTCCATAAGTATTAGCCATAAATTGAGCCCATGGGGGTATATTCCAATCTTGATTGTAAGAATTCCAATTTGTCCAGTTTGGTATATTGGACCATTGGTTAGGTCTTTGTTGGTTGGGATAACTAGGGTTTGACCAATTTGATGGGCCATTAAATGGACCATTTCCTCTTTGAGCAACAAAATAAACATCCTCTGCTTCTTCTACTTCAGGTTCTTTTATGGCAGCCTTAACAACGGAGATATATTTACATTTTTTAGTTTTATGATCTTTATCACAAATTTGGCAACAAGCAGAGATATTGGAGATATTTGTTATGTTGAGAGGGCATTCTCTTGAATTGTGTTTCTTCCTACATCTATGGCAGTAAATTTCTTCACTGTCCTTTGTTTTTTTATCCATTAAATCCAAATATGAGGTGAAATTACTCAATAAATCAGTTTTTAAACCTTCCAACATATTTCCAATTTCAGCTCTTGTTACTCCTGCTCCTGTAGATGTATATTTATTACTTCTCAAGGGTTTGTTTCTTGAATAGTTTCTACAAAGATTTACAATCCCTTCAAAATATATAGAATGAATATCTCCTTTTGCCATAAGATTTAGGATTTCAAGAACATCTTCCTTTAATCCTTTCAAAAAAAAGTTCTTTTAAGATTTCTTCTTCAAGCTCTATGTTTACTCTAGATCCTACAAATATAAATCTTTCAAGATAATCTTCCAAAGATTCATCTTCCTTTTGATTCATTCGGAAAAGTTCAGCTTTCTTGTCCCTAACTCTACAATAGTCTTGATATCTCTCAAGGAATAATTGTTTTAATCCATTTTCACCATCCCAACGATTACAAACTCCTTCTCCTAAACCCATAAACCATATCATAGCGGCATCTTTAAGAGTAGAAGGAAATAATCTTAACTTTTGCTCATTTGTAGTGTAGAAATAAGCTTGACATACAACTTCAAATTCAAAGAGAAAGGCATCGAGATCTTCATGTGGTTTTCCATGGAAGGTAGGTAATACAGAAAGAGAGACTGATTTAGGATCTCTTGTGGTTCCATCTGTATGTAAAATTGGAAAAGTAAATGCTTTTCTTTGTCTATTTTCTGTGTGATCTCTTTCTTGCCTTGGTCTTTCTTGTCTTTGTTCCCTATTTCCATGATTTTCTTCTCCTACTTCACTTTCAACGTCCGCCATACTTGAATATAGGAATTCAAGAATTGGATCAGGTATAGGATCAGTGAATATTGAAGAATCTATATGATCATCAAACTCAGGACTTGGTAATAAGTATGTGTTGGGATCTTGTTCTAGGATTTCAGCTTGATTTGATGATGTGGCTCTAGTGTTTTCTGTTTTAAAAATCCCAGGTTGTCTAAAGTTTCTTGGGGATTTTTCTATTTTATCTGTTTTTATAAATCTTCCTTTAGAGTCTCTCAGTCTTTTCATGTATATTCTAAATCTATATTTTTATATATATATATATTATATATTTTTTTTTGATTTTGAATATAACACCTAGTCTTCTATAAATAACTTATGTATATCGTTGATTGGATCAAGTTGATCTGGTGTCATAAAATGTTCTTCCTCAAAATTAAAATAATCTACCAACAGTTGAATCATCTGACAAAGATAAGCTTTAATTGCTATAGAATTAGGAATTCCAAACTGTAGCTCGAAACATAAACCTTCGCATAATTCTCTAAAACGTACAACTCTAGGAATTCTAAAATACCTTTTGTTGTATTGCAGGATTAACTCTCTTTTCTCTATTTCTGCAAGAAAATTGTGAACAATTGGGGAATCCTCAAGGTACTAGGTCCAAGGATAAATTGATGGATTTACTATAGTTCGTCTATCCCAAAGCCAATTTTCACAACTTACTCCCAGATTATCATAAGGTGTAGGATGATAGGTGTAGGATGATTTACCCTTAAAGTTTTTGCAATATTAATCCTTTTTATCTTTTTAAGTTCTTCTGATCTCTCGTTGATAGAATCAATTCTTACACATAGTGCTTCCCATTCTGACTTGGTTGTTATAAATTTTTGATCAACTAGAAGATTAACCTCTTGCTGAATCAGAAATTTCCTGAGATCTATGAATTCAATCTGACTACTTTCAACCATTTGTTTTTTTTTTTCTTTTTGAAAATGTTTTTTTTTTTTTTTTAGGTTTTGATTTTGTTTTCTGTTTTGATCTACTATCTATTAAAACATAAAATTCATAAAATTCAAAAAACTTTAACAGAAAAGAAATATGTATAATTTTAACAATCCTAATGTTATTAAAACCAGGATGCGATCCACGGTAAACGTAATCCGTACAACCTAATTTTAACAATATTAGGGAAATTCCTAATGCTACTAAGTTCAAGTGCGATCCGCGGTAAACGTAATCCATACAGCCAAACTTAATATCATTAGAAACAAGTATACAACCTAGTATTACTATAATTGGGTACGATCCATGGTAAACGTAATCCGTGTAACCAATTTAGTAATAGTTCGATGGAAATGAAATAACAGTACTAAAATAATAGGTAACTTCTTATTGTTTATTTGACTAGGGGGGCTTTCATCACAGTCGTGTCACTCATTGTAGACTAATTCCTACTCCCAAGACAGGGGGTTATTTTCAGCTACTACCTTCGCCTACTTCCTGAACTTGCCCATAGGACCCTACATCACCTAGACAATAATAATTACCCAAAGCAAGAAATTGCAGGAAAGTAAATTGCAGGAAAGCAAATTTTAATCTAGGAAAGCAATTAAAACATGAAATATTTATGAAAAAAAAACCTAACAACGTCGTAAGGCGGGGCTTGTTGTTAGCTACCCATGATAGGGAGGGCTATTGCATCCCATCTATGTCGATAACCACTCTGACTCGTATGCACACCAGGGGCTCATGTGTCCACAAGATCTCATGCGTACAAGTAAGTCCTCTCGCTTTGCACTGCCAACGACTTCTCTGATCAACTACTACAACGCTACTTTCCCCGGCAACGACACCAAAATGATCGGCTGTAGAAGCTTACATTTAATTTTATCAATCCGAGGGAAATCAAGGTTAGATTTAAAAAGTAGCAATCCAGTATAGATATGATCGTAGGAATTAATGCTTAAGTCTAGTTCAATTTCCAGTTCAGAAATCATGTGTACACGTGTACAAAAAGAAATATAAAAATATGCAGTATGAATTATGCATAAAATGGTAAATAAATGCAATTTATTATGAATTTTAACTATTAGGATCCTTATGCAATTTCTAAATTTTATATATTTTATAATGCAGATCTAACTAATTCTAATCTAATGCAAGGGGTGAAAGAGCTCAAGGACTATCGATTAGGAGTGGGCCCTACCTCCTAAGTGGCAATGTAAGTTCTTTTCCCCTAAACTACTCTATCGATAACTAAATATTATGATTTATACTAATGTTTATTCATTATTCATGAATGCAGGTTACAGTATTTATAGATTCAAAACAGAGAAGAAACAAATGCTAGAAATGATACAAGTTACCATAATTGAAGAAATGCTATTTTATTGATGAAGGCTCAAATGTACAAGCTCTGTAACATGATTGAAATGTAACAATAATGCAGCAGAAGGAACGGAAGAGACAAATGTTCCTCTATTTTCTGATGTATATTTATACTAAGACTAATACAATGTACAATATTTTCCACGTATGTATCTTGCTGAAAATGTGGAGTGATGATTGTACGTGCATCATAAGATATCCTAAAGCTAAATATATTTTATTTGACTTGGACCTAAAAATATTCCTATTGGTCCAAGTGGCATTACATGGAATATTTTCTATCTAACTGACTCATAATAGGGTTGTATAAGACTTTTCAATTCCTTTAATGTAGGAAGTCTTAACAGCTTTGACATTTGACAAATAATAACATTACAAATCCTTTTCATAAAGTTTTATCAGTTGGAGAGAATCTCGTAACCAAAATGGAAAGGCAAGATATATTTGAAGATATTTTAATTGTCGTCATTTGGTTCTATCGTCCATATTATGCTGTCATCCATGGTCAATAATCTGGAGGTAAGTCTTCAGAAGTGACCTTTTGTCCTTACGTAATTACTGTCAGTAATTACTTCTAGTAATTGTCTTCCATAAACTGAGATCATCCGCTGAATTCTTCCAACTTCTAATGGTTGTTCTTCATATCTGAGGTACAGGCTTGTAATTTCTTCACTTATTACCTGCATTTAACTCAGAACTCGGGCAAATTGGACGTAAGTTAACTATAAATATCAAATTACCATTTTTAATCATTTTCATCAATAATTCATATTAAACTGATGATAACATGTAAAAATATATTAAATATTCTAGTAAAATGAATAAATCTGATACAAAAATTAGTAGTAAATAACCTCTCATCAGTCCCCATATAGTATATGGTTTAGGAATCAAATGTGGTTGGCATTAAGCCACAAGTAATTTCCTATGCAAGTGAAAAACTTGGCCAATTGCTCAAACACCTATCGCTATATCTTTCGAACATACTATTTTGGCAACCTCGACTGCATCAACTATGTTGTACGTTGCTAGAAAAATATTTGGGTGTAATGCTCAATATTATCCCCCTTGTATGTCCAGTCCCCTGTGTGTGGGATACCAGTGCCTTCTGTTATATTTTCCTCCGTCACTGGTATCACCAACCCCCACATCCGTATAATGTCATGCATTGAAGTTGCAAATTCTTGAGCTACCACAAGGTCTCAACCTTGGCTGACCAGGTGGTAATAATACATTAATACAGTAGCCTCAATTTGATCCTGTACAAATCTTGTAATGCCTGAGAGATCCATGGGCTCATGTCTTTTCTATGAATTATTTTGTGAATGGTCTCCCATGGCATCTAATCTAGTTTTTATTGTTGTTTTGGTTGCAAAATAGGCAACTATATCCGTTTTAAACATGACAAAGCATGTGACTATATCTGTATGTATGGGGCACCTATCTTCCATAATCAGAAATAATTATGGAATCCACATAATTAATATTAAATCATGTGTTGGGATATAGTTGTATATAGTTACAATTTCTCCCATGATTGATTTTTGCCACATGGTATAGTGCTGATGTGGGGTTGCATGAGTGGACAAAAAAATCATGGGGCATGTGATAGAACGTAACACATAAATATTTTTTGTGATAACTATGCACACACATAATAGAAAAAATAGTGCATACTTGGGTGATTTATTATGAAACATGATGTGTAGAGACCTAGTGGTGCAACTTGACTAATCAAAACATTGATTATACCGAGGTGAATTAGTGGCTTCCATTTTTTTGTGTGATACTTTCTCGTCAAAGTAATGTTATTTGATATTGCATTTTATTAGTTTTGAGATCTCATGCTAGAAATAAAACTTATGATTATTTATCATGGGATAGCACACCTCTACATTGGAATTCAGAAGTAGTGTATCCCATTATCAACATCTTTGGAGTAAACATACTCTAGCATTGGTAATCAAAAAGTAAGCATACTCCATCATTGGAAAGTTGACTTCATCATTTACATATGGATATAGGTGTCACTTCTAGATATAGGTACTGCTTCTGCTCTAGATATAGGTACTTCCCTTCAAATGGAAGGTAGGAACTTCTACTTCATTTGGATATAGGCATCTTCATTGTTCGAGTTCTGAATATAGGCATCCCCACTTTACTTCTAAATATAGGCATCTTCACTATGTTAATTCTGAATATAGGCACCCTTGTTATTTTGAATATTGGCACTTATGTCCTAGATATAGGCACCTATATTCTATCTCTGAAGATAGGCATCAAATATAGGCACCCTTGTCTTGGTCTAGATATAGGCCCTACTCCTCTTGGTCGAATATTTGTGCATCTAAGGTGGCCTGACTATAGGCACCACCCTCTTTGTGGGAAGTAGGCACCCGTTTTCACTTTTTTTTTGTAAGCCCAAATACACGTGTCATTCTCCTGGTGGAAAATAAGCACATGTTGCCTAGCCTGGATATAGGTGCCTACTGTTGTTGGGATATAGGCACCTTTTTTTGCATTGCTACATTCTTAGAAATCAATAAAAATGCAGGGTAGCATAGTTTCATGTCTGATAGGCCTAGTTTGATCTAACTGCCTATAGATTGCATCCGAGTCCATGTGTCCTTGCGAAATTCACACTCTAAATTTATATACTATATATATTCTAAAAATACATTAGAAAATATATATATATATATATATATATATGAAATATTTTTTCTATGAACGCATAAGCATTCGTCAAACTACTTAATATTTTTCATCAAATGGGGTCTCCCCTATGTCTGCATCTGAGTTGATTGCATGAATTGGAGGTGCATGGTATAAGCATAAGTGGTGGTTATTGACTATTATAATGATGCTACTACCATTAATAGTTTTAGCGTGGATAATACCGCTATTAATTACTTCAACCACCTCATACAGAGCCATCCACCTCTGCATGAGTTTTTTCTTTCACTCTTAGAATTGGGAATCATAAAGTAATTATCTATCTCCTTATTTAAATTATTTTGGCCACATGTGGCGATCATGCCACATGGCCCTCTATTTCTACATGATTTTTGTGCACTACAGTGCATTTTATCTCCATTCATCCAATTGATTTAGTTGGTGAATGTATTCATGCTATATAGTGTCTAATTTTAGGTTCAACTCTATAATGATTCATAGAGTTTTTATTTCAAATTCGATTGGCATTATTGCACTCTTCCTATAAACTAATTGAAATGGTATAAATCCCATAGTTGTTTTCGAGGTTGTCTGATATGCCCATACTGCCTCTGATAGCCATTTTCCCTGTCCTCCTTGTGTTGTTGGACTATTTTGGTGAAAATGTTCTTCAAATCTTAGTTTTTAACTTCCACCTGCCTATTTTCTTGCGGATGATAGGGGGCAGTTTTTTTTGTGCCAAATCTAGAACTATTGCATTAGTTTCTAAATCATCTTTGTGGTAAACTGGGTTTCCTAGTCTGTGGTAATCTCTATGGGAACATCGAATCTAGTGAAAATGAATTCATACAAGAATTGCACCACATTATAAATATTTGTGTTTCATAGAGCCTTCACTTCAACCCACTTAGTCACATAGTCAGTACATACTAAAATATACCTTTTATCATTAGACTCTAGATTGATTGGTCCAAAAAAATCCATCTCATATTTATCAATGGCTCAATATGCAAATAGGTATGAAGAGGCATTTCATCTCGTGTAATTGGTATACTCATTCTCTAACATTGATCATAATTTTTGACATATTTTATTGCATATTTAAATAATAAGGGTCAATAATACCATGTTTGAAAAATTTTAAATGCAATTTTTCATCCTGCAAAATGTCCACCACATGCTTCATCATCAAAGGCTTTTAAAAATTTCGCAGTCTAATTTTTTGCAACACATCTACATATGATTTGATTGGGACTAGTTTTAAACAAAAAACCATCAATCCATGAGAAGACTACACTCTTTATAGTTAATTGTTTAACTTCTCTAGGTGTGAGTGCAAGTGATATTTTTCTAGTTGCTAAGTAATTTCCCATATCAACATACCAGGGTATTTGTTCATAAAGAGAGACGAGATGCTCATATAGAAATTAGTCCTCCATGGTAGTGTTTTCTTGAGATATTAGCCTAGAGAGAAAATTTTCCACAACATTATCTTTACCGGGTTTGTCTACAATAGTCACATCGAATTCCTACAGGAGTAAGAGTCATCTAATAATTCTGCCACTTACGATGGTTGTATGATCAGTGTACAAATATTTTGTAGCCCATGATATAATGGCAAAATTTATTAATGTCATGTACAACTACCAGGAATTATTTCTTCATGACAGTGTAGTTGAACTCAATGCCCATAAGGTTCTTATTGACATAGTAAATGACATAAAACTCATTATCATATTTATACCCTATTGTTGTCCCTATGGCATTATTGGATGCATATGTATAAATGTGAAATGGGAGGTTCCAATTTTGACCTCATAGCATTGGAGCAGTTAGTTTTTCTTTCAATATCTAGAATGCTTGTTCACACTCACTAATCTAGACAAATTCAACATCTTTGGTTAATAGTGTGTGTAGTGGTTTAGCAGTTTTGCTAAAATCTTGAATAAACCGTTGGTAGTATCTATCAAATCCTAAGAAATGTTGGACTTCTCTCTGCATTTGAGGAGTAGGTAAGTTTTTAATCACTTTGATTTTTATTTTATCTACCTTGATCCCCTCGGTAGAGATAAGGTGTCATAAAACTATTCCTTCTTGCTTTAACATGAAGCATTTTTCATTATTGAGGGATAATTTTATTTCTTAACAACACTGGAGTACTTTCTCCAGATTAGTTGTAGCTTCTTCAAAGGTTTCACCACATATGGTGAAATCATCCTTATAGACTTCTACAATCTCTCCTACCATATCTGAAAAAATGCTAAGAATTACCCTCTAGAAAGTGCCAGTTGCATTACATAACTCAAATTGTAAGACTTTGTAGGCAGTGGTACTCTAAGGATAGGTAAATATGGTTTTTTCTTGGTCCTTGTCTCCTATTTGGATTTGATTATATCCACTATACCCATCAAAGAATGAAAAATATTTTTGTCTTGCCAAAGTATCAAGGACTTGGTCTATAAAAGGTAAGGGGAAATGGTCCTTTTTAGTGGCTTTGTTTAACATTTTGTAATCCACACAAATTTACCACTTTTCATTTTTCTTAGGCACTACCACCAAAGGTGAAACCCATTGACTATCCGAAATGAGGTAGATGAATTTAGCTGATAAAAGTTTTTGTACTTCAAATTTTACTATTTCCTTCATTGATGGATTCATCCTCCTATAAGGTTGTCTTATTTATATTGCATTATATTCCAATTAAATTTTGTGTGTGGAAACTTCGGGTGTAATACCCCTCATGTATTTATAGTCCCACACAAAAGCAGTTTTATGGTTGACTAGTATTAATTTCAATTTGCCCTCTTCAACAATTGATAATGCATTATCAATGTTCAATGTTCTGTTAGGTTCTATATCTATTTGTTTAACATAATTTTCCTTGTTGCCTATAAGTGGGAATTCTATAGTAATATGTGAATATTCTCCCTAAAGGATTTTTTTATGACTACATGTTCATCGGTTTCATCTTCTACCTCATATAGGGCCATCACTTGTTGTAGCATTGGCAAAGCATCAACATTTAGAACTTTAGAATTTGGTTATCCCAATTCATTGATGAATTTTTGAGGAGGATAAATGACCATGTTCTTAATGTTTTGTCCATTTGAAATTGTCATTTATCTAGTACTACAGCCTATGTAGGCATTGGTTCTTGCCATCCAAGGACATCCTAATATGAGTGTATAACCACCCAATTTTGATCTAGACTGTAGAACCAAAACATTTATCGAATATTTCCATGCATCTACAATTACAATCATGTCTTCCAATATTTCCTCCAAAATTAATATAGATCGATCAACCAATTGTAAAACTACTTTGGTTGGCCTCATATTTTTTAGTTGTAGTTTTTACATGGTTTCTTTGGGCATGGCATTTATAGTTGCTCCTAGATATACTAAAGTGTTGGGTAACCTTAATCTTATGATTTGAACTATTAATATTGGGATTCTTGTATCAGAGTACGTTGGGTGGTAGGTGTTTCCTAACATTATGTTAGCTAGCTGATCTAACACATGCACTACTTTTGATGATTTTTTCCATCCTAGTTTCTTAATATATAATTATGTAATGGATTTTTTATAAATTTTCATGTCACTTATGGCTTGATAGAGAGGAATTGTAATACCCCTCATGTCTTTATAGTCCCACGCAAAAGTAGTTTTATGGTTGAATAGTATTTATTTCAACTTGCCCTCTTCAAAAATTGATAATGCATTATCAATGTTCAATGTTCTATTAGGTTCTATCTCTATCTGTTTAACATGATTTTCCTTGTTGCCTACAAGTGGGGATTCTATAGGAGGATGTGAAGATTCTCCCTAAAAGAATTTTTTTATGACTACATGTTCATCGGTTTCATCTTCTACCTCATATAGGGCCATCACTTGTTGTAGCATTGGTAAAACATCAACATTTAGAACTTTAGAATTTGGTTCTCCCAATTCATTGATGAATTTTTGAGGAGGATAAATGACTAGGTTTTTAATGTTTTGTCCATTTGAAATTGTCATTTATCGAGTACTACAACCTATGTAGGTATCGGTTCTTGCCATTCAATGACATCCTAATATGAGTGGATAACCACCCAATTATGATCTAGACTGCAGAACCAAAACGTTTATCGGATATTCCCATGCATCTATAGTTACAATCATGTCTTCCAACATTTCCTCCAAAAGTACTATAGATTGATCAGCTAATTGTAAAACTACTTTGGTTGGCCTCATATTTTTTAGTTGTAGTTTTTACATGGATTCTTTGGGCATGACATTTATAGTTGCTCCTAGATCTACTAAAGTGTTGGGTAACCTTAAGCCTATGATTTGAACTATTAATATTGGGCTTCTTGGATCAGAGTACTTTGGGTGGTAGGTGTTTCCTAACATTAAGTTAGCTAACTGATCTACCACATGCACTATTTTTTATGATTGTTTCCATCCTAGTTTCTAAATATATAATTCTCTAATGGATTTTTTATAAATTGGAATGTCTCTTATGGCTTGGTAGAGAGGAATTGTGATGGTCAAGTTTTCAACCCTTCCATTATGTCAAATTTTGGCTGCACTTTTTTTCCTGGGTTCTTATAACCTTTTGGGGAAGGGTGGAACCCCTTCATTATTGGTTTCTTCAACAATCACATTTTCTTCCACCCCCTCTATTGGAGGTGTTTGTTCTTCTACTTCTACTTCTATTTTCTCTTCCTCCACTATTGGAGGTGTGGGAGCTACTCCTAATTGTCTACCTAACCTAAGTTGTATAGGATTACAATCTATACTAATATGATACATAGGGTACATTCTTGTGTCTACTTGATATGTGGGTTGATTTGTCTTATTATTTCTATTTGTAGTTGGTTGTGTCAGTATTTTTTATGACCTGGAAGTAGGTGGTGCTAGAAAACTAGATAGTTGTGGTGTTTGTGTTTGTGGTTTATGGAGGTGAAGTCCACATATTTTTATTTCACCATTGTGTTCTAGCTTGTGGGTATGGCATCCATGGATAAGGGGTGTAGTGAGTAGATCCTTTGGTGGCATTCATCCAAGGTGGTTGACCCCACCATCCCATATTGGGTGGTTGAGCTTATCCTTGGTTCACAAAATTAGATCCCCCATATTGTGGTACTACTCTTGGCATACTACCTCCCATAGGAAACTATTGTCCATTTATTCTATTTCCCATGAAGTAAGTTTTTGCTACTTATGATTCCTCTCTCATGTTTGCTAACTTCAGCCACAATATCATTTTGTGATCCATTTGAAAAATGGCACGCACTTGGACCTTGATTTCTAGAGACTCATTTTTGGGTGTTTTCTTCTATATATTGGGTAGAAACAGGCCAATGCTACCTTGATTTCCTGCTTCTTTTGCTGAAGTTGGAATGTGTCTAATTGAAGTGCAAGACATGATAGAATATCACTCTTCATATATTCCAACAAATTGCCTATTTCTACCTTAGTTATAGAGGTTGTAGTTTTTGTTCCTCAGTTGATGGGTTTACCCTTCTAGAATAATTTTGACAGAACTATTGAATATCAAACATTTGTCTTTGGTAAATTGCACCTCCCACTAACAAGTTTAAGGCTTCTAATGACTCATTCATGAGACCCCTTAAGAATATACTTCTCAAGGATTTCTCACCCAGTTTTGCATGGGGTGAACGTTGAAGATTAAAATGAAATCTACCCAGGTAATATTCCAATGATTCTTCCTCTCTTTGTGACATATCTAGGACCTCTTCCCTAACATCTCATGCCTTAACAAAATCTTGGTATTGTTCTAGGAATATTTTCTTCATGTCTTCCCATATGGCAATGTTTTTTTTCCCTATAACGATAAACCAACATAATTTTGAGTTATCTAATGTAGAGGGAAATAGTTTTAGTTTTTGGGTATCATTTTTATAGTTCATTGCTCTACAAAGCACATCATATTTAAAAAGAAATAGATCAGGGTCCTTAGTTGGTAGTCTTCTAAAAGTAGGAAGGTGTGTAGGAGAAATATGTTTCATTTTGGTATCTCCTCTTGATTCTTCAATTTAAATGTCAAAATTGGTAGAAGCCTCCTCATTTTCATCCATAATTTCATATAATATAGGTTTTAAACCTAGTGCTTCTACAATAACTAATAATTCTTCACACTCATTTCTTGTATCTTAAAATAGTAAATCTAAATCAAATCCTATGGCAAACCCCCTTTCTAATGGTTTCCACCATGGATCCTTTTTAAAGAAAGTTTATCCAAAAATTAGATTAATATGCCAAGCTATCTCTGGTGGAGTTTATGGGGTAGCTTTGGGAAGTTCTTAATATTCTTTAGAAGGTATTTCAAAAGGTTTTTAGTTATTTCTAGAGTGATTTATTCTTTCCTAATTAAATTTTCATCCATGTTTGTCTAATCCTCTTAGTCTTGGTGGACTCATACATCATAAAGTAAAGGATCTATGGGTAAGATAGTTTGAATAGTTATTTTTAGGTTGAATGACCTATAGATCCTAAAATACTACGTTTGGCACTCTCTAGCAACAACACCAAAATGATGAGTAGAAAATGGTGTTTCGAAAACAATTATTTTCCTTCCATTTAATTTATCAATCTAGGAGTTCATAAACTTGTTGAGTACCTATGCACAATATATGCCTGTAGTAGTTGGGATATGAGTCCTATATATCATTTGGTTTGGTGGGGGTGTGTTTGTTCATGTAGTTCAGTTTTATCCAAACCAATAAAAACTAAATGCATAAAAATTAAAACACACAACTAAAAAAACTATAATAAGTAAATCGCTGAAATCAAAATACTAATATCAAACACATGATTGAAATGGAAATTGCTAAAATTAAACACACGACTTGAAATGGAATTGTAGAAATTTAAACATGCAGCTGAATTAAATTAAACAAGAAATAAACGCACTATAGAAATGAAAAAATAGGAAATAAAAGAAAATAACAAGGGAGGATTACTGCTTGAAGTAAACCCAAGATCCCATAGACATCCACTTAGCTTGTTATTTAACACTCACTCTTCCGAATACACACAAATGGGGAACACTCAAAACTTTATTAATAATTATGCATCACAAAATAATAATGCTTTGAGTATTGAAAATTCAGATCCTTTGTCTCAGGAATGGCCTGTGTTTTATATGTGGCCATCCCCTATTACAAAAATAGGTTGTTCTAATTTAATCATGTGACGTGATTCGCTACAATCGGTTCATGCACAGTTACAATCATCAACTATTAAAAAAGCGTCCATGTCTAAAATTAATCGTGCAAGATAACGATGGTGCTCCCTAAGTTTACATAACCATTTATTTCTAAATTTTGCATGGTCTCCAAGTCAATTAGTCAATGCATAAAATAAAGGTGTTTTATTCTCACTGGATATAGGTTCTTATTGGCCTGTCATTGAGATATAGGCGCATTTCAATCCATCATCAGGATATAGGTGTTGGGATATAGTCACTTTTCGATCATCAAAAGATAGTAACTTTTTACCATTGAGATATAGTCACCAGGAGATAGGCATCGAGATATAGGTGCTAGAAAATAGTCATCAAAATATAGGTGTCTTCCTACCATTTGGATATAGGCACTAGCTTGCGCCCAGGATATAGGTGTCGGCCTACACCCAAGATATAGGCGTCATCCCTTAGCATGATTTAGATGCCCATTCTTGGCTCTACAATCTCCTTTTTTCCTCAAACATATTATGATTGTTATACAATGTTATGTCTATGCGGGACCTCGATTAAAAGATGTGCAAAAAATAATGAAAATATTTTCTACACAAATTTTCCACTAAAAGCATTGATCAAACATAATACATCAATTTTCATTAAATATATGCAATAATTACACAAAAATACATTTACAGTGTTAATAATGCCACACAATACCTTATTTAAACATGCATAAAAATGAACATTTTTTGTGCTCATCAATGGGCTTATAGAACGAGAATTTGTACACCTATAGGGGCAACACCATTTTCATTAGTCTATGGGGCTGAAGCAATTATTCATCTTGAGCTTGATATCCCCTCACTATGCATTTCATTATAAAATTTCATGGAAGACAATACATATAGACAAGCACATCTTAACCGACTCATGCTTCGTGATAAAATGTGAGTCAATGCCTTGGAGCATCTATGGGTATATCAAGACCGTATCAAGCATGCTTATAATGCAAAATTTCATCCATGTGAATTCCATGTAGGGGATCTCATCCTCAAAGAGAATCAACAAAACACAAATGCATTGTCGCACCTTCGTGACAAATTTACTGGTCCATTCATAATTAAGCAAAATATTGGTCCTAGAACATACAGACTTGTCAGTCTCGAAGGAATAGAAGAGTTTGATCCATTGAAAATAATTCATTTGAAAGTGTTTTGTGCCTTATGCAATATATATTTATATATACATGGCTATATATATATATATAATAATAATTTATTTTTCCACATTGCATTTCGTATATCCATTCATGCACTCATATATTCTAATTACACTGCATTCATACATTCATAGCATTTGCATTTGTACATGTCACTAGTCGTATTGGTAGTCATTCAATAAGTTTAGATAATTTTTCCTCCACTAATTCTTATTGCCTTAATAAGGGGCACCTTCATTGCTTTTATCCCACAATCCACCACCATACCAAAAAATAAAACACAACAATAAATCCCATAAAAACTTATCACTCTAGTAATCTTTGGTTTAGGGAATCTCTAGATGTTTTCAATCACTCAGCCACTCCTAGTGTTTCAAGCAACCCCCATTGAAATTCAAACAGTCCTTAGGTGCTATAGGTTATTCCTTGTTAAATCAATTTTCCTCTTGGACCATGCACATTATCACACATTCATCCCATTGTGATGACTTGGAATGACAAAATAATGACTAGCTATTGCAATAAAATGAATTTTTCCCCTACTCATCCTATCATGCATATGGTCTAACCCTAAGAATTGGCAAAAGGAAAAGCGTAAAAAGCAAAAGACAAAAGTATTTTCCAAAAAAATCAAATAAAATCTTGAATCTCTAGAATTATCAAGTCATTACACTATGGTGTTAACCTCCATCAGGTCTATAGATGCCTAACTAGCAATGGAGTACACCTGACATGGTGGCAAGTCTATCACATAGTGACCTTATTTTGTACAAACCTATGTACACTCACAGAAGAGCTAGCTTATTGGTATAAGTTACAATTGATTAGTCCACCCATGATCATGATTGGCAACAAAAATTCAAATCACACACAATTGGTCCTTAACATATTTGACTCCATAAGGACACCCTTAGTATCTTAAGGATTTGCAAGATTAGTAAAGGAGTTTGTTTGATATCACTATGATGTTTGAGTCTTTGTAAAACAACTCTAGATATTTATCCCTAAGACAAACAAGTTGATAAGTGAGCTTATATTCCATACCACCATCACATTATCACACATGTATTATAGATCATTTCATCATCAAAATAGTATTACTATGTTGGTGTCCCTAATTAAGCAATGAAGGCAAAGTCTGCTAAAAAATGATCCATAACTTATTCAAAGGACAATTGATGAAGTTATACCATTTAGTTCATTTGCAACTATCGTTATAATATTATATATATTCATTTATAGTACATTCATTCCATCACATGCATATATCATCATCTATACATTCATAATAAAATATACAAACACAAAGCATAATAACAATGATACACAAAAAACCATGTATATATAGTGCAAAGTACATGTTTGATTATAGGTTTTATGCAACAGAGCTTTGAGGATCGTAGTAAAAAATCAAAACATAAAAATAAGTACAATAAGTGTTGCTATCCAACACCACCAGGGCCCCTAGGTAGTCTAAGAGGAGACCCCAAGCCAGATCCCTATGATACTGATGGATCCTAAAACTACGACACTCTGAAACGAGAATTATCAAGCCTTGACTTACTCTGTTGAATAGATCCTAATTTCATATAATAATATTTTCCTCATAGAAAAATATCATGCATCAATATATAGTCCTCTAGGGACCATGCATATGCAATCTCCTATCATAGTCATCACTCGTGCATTGCCACTTGTGTTTGAGAAGCAATAGTTGTAGTCGTTTCACCACCTGCACTTGGGGTACTATATAGCACTTCCATATCACTCTATAATCGAGCTATCTCAAAATCTCAAGCTACCATATCGACATCGAGGCAATCATGTTCCTCAAATAATTTTTCATGCTCTACATGGAGCCCTCTCTGGCTCCTCACCCATAACTCCTAAGTCCACATCTCCATCTCCACTAGGTACACCATCACCTCCACCACCTCCCTCTATAGGTCTATCACCCTCAGTCCTTGCGATCTTGGCACCACCACTAAGGCGATGACATCTCTATCAATGAGGATTTTCCTCTACTGCTCCTACATCCCCTTCATCTCCATCACCATTGTCCATGGCCTATATTAGTACCCAAAGTGGTTTTGTAGAAAACCAAGCATCGTACTCAACCGTTGTCTTGATGTCTTTGCATCCAAGATGTCCATAACCTCATCATATTACTCCTCCACTAGTCAATCCTCAACATAGGCCAAGCTTAACTCATCACTGTGATGCCTATATATCACCAGAGAATATGGAACACTCTCTCGTAACCCAAACTACTATAGGACGTGAGAGAATTGGATTAATTCTCTCTTGCTACCAAGGCATCCAATCACCCATGTGGCCCATCTAACTATAGGCCCAAAATGGCCCCAAATTTTGCCTAAGTCATGAAGTTCTCATTCTGCACACTTTGTAGTGTATTTTGGAGCGGATCCACAACAAAGGCCACAAACCCGCCCAATACTTAGTGAATTTTTGCACTTGGAGCAGTTCCGCATAGTTTCTTATGTTTTTGGCTCCGGATTGGCGACGCATCCTGAATCCACAAAAGTTTTTGAAGAAGGATGACGTCAGCATAAAATAAGTGTGGATTGGCGACTGCTTCATATTCCTTGATATCTTTTGAGTGGCTAAGTGTTGGAAAGCCCGATTTTGGAGAGCGCATAGAACATTTTTTCTCAGAATGGTGATAGAAGGTGGAGTGCTACGTACAAGCGATGCAGATTTGTGATGAAGGAATTTTGACTAACTCTCTTCTGGAATGGCGACAAACAACGTTTTACTCTAAGCCAGTGCGGATTGGAGGAAGAGTCACTTTACACTACAATGGGCCCAAAATGGTGTTCGCAGGCTAATGCACTTGCTCAGGTCCGGAATGGAATCCGTAGAAGTTTCGAAGGAGATATGATGTCATCAACTTTTTGTGTGGATTGGTGAATGCTTCATCGCCAAAGAAGGAAAATAAAGGATAAGGAGCGGATTTCATCCCGCTTCACTTTCTAAGCATTTTGATGTTGGATTGGCGTTCAACAGTTTCTGAAGCATGGAAGGTGACGTCATCATTTTTTAAAGCGGAATGGCACTGTGTTCTCCCCTGCCATTACATCAAGCTTATTTCAGATTTAATCATAGCCATACGATGGGGGAGATCAATGGTGGAGATTTTGCTAAGAAATCTAAAGTATATAAAAGCAATTTCTCATCGAAATTTATAACAATCAGTTGGAGGAGGAAGCCGAAGCATCGAGGGTTTCAAGAAGATGAGAACCAGAGATGGTTGCAGATCGATAGCGGTAGAAGGCTTCCAAGAAATATCAATGATGTATATACAATCTCCAACGGCTAGAACTCCAGTTAGCATCGAACAACCAGCAAGTTGTAGAGTTTTCAAGCTGCCATGGTGGTCCACTTGCAGTGGATTTCCCGGAGGTTGAACCAGTAAGAGAATGCCAGCAAGAACTCTTTATTGAGCTATCAAAATTTTATCTTTGTAATGTTCCTTGTTATTTTAATTTTGCAAAACTATAAATAGAGGTCGAACCCTCATTTTTAAGGGTCAGCTCTAGTGTGTTTGCCTATGCTACTATAAATATTCCCAAGGGCTAATGAAAGGAGCATTACATTGATCTTCACCTCAAATTTTGTGTCTTCATAATTTGTTATCAGAGGTTCGAATTCTTTAGTTGCATTTCTATGAATACTTGAATGGTTAGTTTGTGCCAAATTAATGGATTACTAGTTGCTAGGGTAATTGAAATCTGCTTCTGAATTAGATCTTTGTTGCTAGGGAGTGCATTTCTATAAAATCTAGATATTGGTGAATTCTGCTATTTGGATTATCATTGTTTAGATATTGAAATTATTGTCTGCAATATTTCTCTGTTGTTCTTTAATGAATGGAAGTACATTTAATTTGGGATAATGTTGATCTGAGTAATGTGTCTTTAATTTGGTTTTTCGAAGCTTTTTGTTGTAGTGCAATGTTGTTAGCCTATCCGTCCATTGTTGTTCACATTTTCTAACCCTAACCTTTTCTTACCCTAATCTCTAAAACCCTAAGTGAGCATAATTGTGTCAACACCCTTTTGAGTTGACAAGGAACCAACCTACTCTGGAGGTTGGATCAGAAACTCCTATTTTGGTCCATCCAATGTTGAGTGTTGAGTTGTAGCTATCGGGTGCAAGCCTGGACAGAAAGTAGGAAGATAGACAGTCATAGTATTGAGTAAAACTTGATGCAATTCAGTGCCCAATAGTTTTTGGCATGCTCGGTGGGACCAGTTCACAAGGAACACGAAAACCCATCATATGAGTTATTGTTTATCTCAACCTGGAGGAATCAAGATTTGGTGAATTGTCTTGACCTTATAAGTGGAGAATAGAAAATTCACCTGGCGACTCCCTGGTCCTTAAACCCAAAAAAATATTTACCCCTATAGACCAGTGTCCTTTCATGTATACTAGGTCTTTCAAAAGGAATAACCCTAACTCCTATTTTTATTGTGAATTACCTTATAGAGGGTCTACTATTGTCAGAAGTTTGAATCAATATTTCCTCTCAGAAGAAGAGCTTCTTGAGGAAAATCCTGTAGTTAATCTGATAGTCCCTCCAACAAGACCTACACCCAAAAATATGGCACAAAATGTGGCTCCTAATCAGCCATTACAAAAGTACCCCAACTGGAACATAGTTGGTCCCCTGAGATTAGCCCAAATGAATGCCATCCCCTAGGTTGTATCCAAGGCTATCCCCACTTATGATGGATCGGGGAAGACAACCTATGAGCATTGTCAAGATATTTTAAATCTGGCATCAATTCACAACATAAAAGAGGAGGATATTATTGTGAGAATTCTAGCCCTGTCCTTCAGAGGAAAGATATTGCATTGGTTTAGAACTCTAGAAGATAACACCATCACTTCATGGCAAGCATTGGTTGAGCCTTTTGTGGAAGAGTTTAATGAGTTTGCTGACCCTTTCTCCCTACTCAACTAGTTCACATCCATGCATAAATCCCAGCAAGAAACGATCTCAAATTTCAATTTAAGGTTTAGTAGAACATGGAAGAGAATACCTCCGACAGCTAGACCAACTACATGTTTGGCTTATATGTATTATATCAGAGCTCTTGGATCAGATTTAGGCTTGCAGACACAACAATATGGAGTAGAAACCTTCCCCCAAGTTTATAATGTAGTAGTTCATGCTGAGAATATCCTAATTAATGTGGGGAGACTACCCCCAAAATTGTGCTACCTTATAACTCAGAAGCCACTAATGGCCAAAGCCAAACTGCAAACCCATATTACATGGATCCCCTTTCTTTATCATCCCCATATCTACAAATGAATGCCATTCCTCAACCAAAACCATCATCCTCTGCAGTTCCTTTCCCTCCCCTTCCTTCTCAACCTTCTCAAGAGTTTTTTGCTATTCTTGATATACAAAATACTCTAAAAACTCTAAGTAATAGAATGAATTCAATGGAAAAGAGAGACCAAGAAAGGTCACAACAAAGGAGATTCCCATATGTAAACAAATATCAGAGACCTGGTCCTAGTAATAGTACTAGGGTCAGAGTAAATACAGCATATGAAGATCCTGAGTGTTCCTCAGATACTACTCTTGCAAATATCTGGTGTCTGGTATGTAATGACCCTCATGACTCACAGTCTTGTGTTATGTACCAACACCATGTCCAAAAAGCTATGGATCAAGCTGAAAGGAATAAAAAAGGGAGAGTAAATATGTTATGGTAGCCTGATCAAATCATGGTTGGGAAAGAGTTGGATGAAGACAACCCAATTGTTGTTATGACAAGGTCTGGAAAGAAAACCTTGCAAGTAGATCCCCAAAATATGGGGCAATTCCAAGTCCCTTCTCAAAAAAGAACTGATCCCCTTCCTCAAAGTGGTGATACTTTCCCCATTCCTCAAGCTAAAGGGAAAGAGAAGATAGATAGTCTTCCTAAGAGATTGGAAAGGTAAATTGAAGGAGACCGGATGAGATCTAAATATGAGGCTCAAGAAAGGCTTAGATTCCCCTCTATTACCAAAAGGTAAATAATAGAAGCCACTTAATAGTATAAAATAAAATATGGTGAGCTAGAAATAAGGCCTGAAAGACCTCCCCGGCTAAGTCTGAGTATAATATTGTTGAAGAGATGAAAAATATTCCATCAAAAGCTAGCCTGTATGACACTCTGTTCATTCCTGGTCAGATAGATCTGCTTAAGGCTTCCCTCAACAAGTATCCACAAGATAAGCAGTCCACTACAATCCTTAGTATGCCATCAGAAAAGAAAGAAATGTCCCCTATAGTTTTAAAGAATAAACCTCCTCCTTTCTATATATCCCTGAGGATGGAAGGTTGGGTAGTCTAAAATTGTATGATAGATTCAGGAGCATCGACTATAGTTATGCCTAAAGTAGTCTATGAAGAAATGGGTATGGAGTATACCCAATCTTGTCTTGGAGTATTACAATTGGATGGGACACCTGTTAAGATAGTTGGAGTCATTAAGGATGTTTTAATGAGGTTGCATAGAGCCCTTGAGGTGACAATAGTACAGGAAATAGTTGTGGTTGACCTAGAACCCTATTTTGGATTATGCCTTTCAAGGGAATTTACTGCAAAACTAGGTGGATGTATGTACATGGATTATTCTAGTATGGTAATTCCTTTCAAAGGAAAGAGAATAAGGATAACACCTAAAAATATAGTAGCTTATCATATTGAAAATATTGAAGAAGACATGTGCAATATTACTCCCCTGGAAGAATTTGAGCTGGTTGAAAACATTGAGGAGTTGGATATTGAGGATGAGTTGCCTTTCAGAGAGGATTACAATCAGTTTGGAACTGGTATGGGAACATATAGTATCTCAGCTGAATCAGAGAAGAAAATCCTTGCTATATCCAATCAGTCTTTGAGAGAAAAAGAAACATGGATCATGCACTTTGATGGTGCTAAATGCAAAAATGGTGTAGGAGCTGGTGTGGTTTTACAGTCCCAATCAGAGGGGACAAAGAATTTTGCCTATAGACTAACATGGTCATGTACAAATAATGTTGCAGAATATGAGGCTTTATGCCTTGGATTGATGCAAGTAGAAAGCATGGGCATTAAGATTTTGAACATATATGGTGATTCTGAGTTAATAGTCCATCAGGTAAGAAACAAGTGCAACAATAAGCACCATTACCTAAAAGCTTATAGAAATAGGGTATGGGATCTAATGGAATCCTTTGATGCCCTAAATTTAAATTTTATTCCTAGAGAAAAGAATACTCTAGCAGATTCCTTAGCAACAAAGGGAGCTAACTTCAACCCTTCTGTAGACTATGGAATCAAGAAAGCCAAGGGAATCAAAATGATTTTTAGACCTACAGTACCAGACAAGCAGATTTTTTGGTAGGTTTTTGAAAGTGATGAATAGATAATTGACTTTATGGTAAGAGAAGCATGTCTCTCCACTATCCAAGAGGAAAATATAGAGGATATTGATCAACAAGATGTTATTCAACTGAGAAACAATCACATTCCTAGGGGATTGGTCACCCTAGAGAGCTTGTTTGATAATGAGGATAGAAAAAAGACCAAAGCTATGAAATTCAGTGAAAAATATATAAAGAAGTTGAAGTTGGTACTAAAAATAAGCTCAATGTTGGAGTTCGATGTTCACTAGAGGAAGCTGAAGATATCAAAGCCCTATGCCTAAAATACCAAGATATTGTGGCTTGGTCATATGAAGACCTCAAGGTATATGACAAAAAGGTTATCCAACATACTATTGAGCTAGAGCTTGATGCAAAGCCTTTTAGGTAGAAGCAAAGGCCTATAAATCCAAGGATCAAAGCCATTATGAGAGAGGAGCTCTTAAAGTTATTAAAGGCTAAGATCATATACCCAATAAAACATTCAACCTGGGTAGCCAACTTGGTACCCATGAGAAAAAAGAATGGGGATATTCGTTTGTGTGTAGATTTCAGAAATCTTAACCAAGCATCCCTTAAGGATCACTACCCCCTCCCATAGATTGATCAGATCTTACAGATAGTGGTAGGGGTAGAGAGGTTCTCATTACTAGATGGTTACTCTGGATACAATCAGATTTGGGTGAAATATGAAGATCAGTATAAAACAACATTCACCACAAAGTGGGGCACATTTGCCTACCAGAGAATGCCTTTTGGGTTGTCCAATGCGGGAGCCACATTTTAGAGAGCCATGGATTATGCCTTTGGAGCATTGATCAACAAATTCATTCTGATTTATTTGGATGACATGACTGTGTTTTCCCATGATAAGCAAGATCACCTATCACACCTGGAGCAAGTTTTTCAAAAATGCAGAGAATTTGGTATTTCACTCAATCCTAAGAAGTCATTCTTTGCAGTTCATGAAGGAAAGTTGCTAGGTCATGTGGTCTCAAAAGAAGGTATGGCCATAGATCCAGATAGAATCAGATCCATTCTTGCTCTCCCATTGCCTACAAACAAGAAGACTTTACAATATTTTTGGGTCAAATCAATTTTGTCAGGAAATTCATTTCTGACTTTGCACAGAAAGTAAGGCCTATATCTGAGTTACTCAAGAAGAATGTTGAGTTTAAGTGGATTGAAGTCAGGAAATAAGCTTTTGAGATTATTAAGAAGTCCATTGCAACAGCCCCAATACTGGTAAATCTAAATTTTAGTAAATATTTTATCCTTTATGCTTATGGAGCTAAAGAAAGTTATGCCTTAGTGCTTACTCAAAAATATGATCAAGGTGAAGAGCATCATGTATTCTTTTGGAGCCAGACACTCCATGACTACCAGGTCAAATACAACTTTATTGAAAGACAAGTATTTGTTGTGATGAAGTCACTGAAGAAGTTCAGGCAGTACTTGGTACAGAGTAAGACCCTGGTATATGTTGTTCATCCAGATGTAAGAAGTTTTATCCTTCAGGGTGAACTAGGAGATAAAAGAGCTGGTTGGATTACCAAAATCCAAGAGTATGATGTAGAGATACATCCCACCAAATTGGTGAGGGGTAGAGCCCTGTGCCAAGGTCTAATAGAGGCTACAACATTAGCAGAGGTGATAGCTTACCAGACAGCAGAAGAGGATCAGGTGGAAGGAGTACAGACTGTAGACTCTAATTGGGTTGATCAGATGATCAAATATTTCCAAACTGGAGTATGCCCTCAAAATCTAAATGCATCCCAAAGGAGGAGATACAGGCTTCATGCTTTGAAATATGTACTACTACCAGAAGGCCTGTACAAAAGAAACTTGGATGGAGTTCTTCTAAAATGCTTAAAATATGATCAGCAAAAGAGGGTCATTGAAGAGTTCCATGGAGGACCAACTGGTGGACATAGCTCAGGCAGAGTTACAACTTTGAAAATCATAAGAGCAGGCTATTATTGGCCTACTATATTTGTTGATACTTTCAGGGCTACTAGGGCCTGTGACAAATATCAGAGATATGTTGGAAGGACAAGGAATGCTTCATTCCCCCTCAGGCCGATACAGGTTGAAGAGCCTTTTCAACAATGGGGGTTGGACTTCATAGGGGTCATCAACCCTAATTCCTCAATAGAGCATAAGTTTATCTTAACTACCACAGATTATCTTACCAGATGGGTAGAGGCTATTCCTACTAAGAAATCAGATCAGGAAGTTGTGATCAATTTTATGGAAAATTTGATTTCAAGGTTTGGAGTTCTAGAAGCCTTGGTGAGTGACAATGGCCCAAATTTCATAGGAGCCAAGTATATTGAGTTTTCCAGCAAGTATGGCATCATTCTTAAGAATACTTCTAACTATTACCCTCAAGGGAATGGACTTGCTGAATCTACTAATAAGAATCTATTGAGGATTCTGAGGAGATCACTTGAAGGTAACAAGAGAAGTTGGCACCTATTACTAGACCAAGCTTTGTGGGAAGACATGATTACTATAAATAAGTCCATTAAGACTTCCCCTTATGCACTGGTGTATGGCAAAGAGGCAGTGCTACCAGTCCATTTGGAAATTCTAGCACTTAAGCTTGTCAATATAGAGGAAGAGTCAGAGGAAAATCCGGTAAAGACCAGGTTGACCCACTTACTGCAACTTGAAGAGAATAGAGCTCAGGCATATGACAATTTTCAAAAGCATTCCTCAGATATCAAGGCATGGTTTGATAAGAAGGCCAGATTCAAAAAATTCTAGGTTGGAGATGCAGTTCTCAGGTGGAATGTTGATAGAGCAAAACCAGACAAACATGAAAAGTTTGATTCTTTTTGGGATGGCCCTTTCAAAATAGTGGAGGCCAAGGAGTCCAATGTGTTCTAGCTTGAAGATCTAGAAGGGAACATACAACCAATTCTAGTAAATGGTTTTCATCTCAAACTCTACTATGTTTGAAATATGAGCTCATTGTAACATATGTATATACCTTGTATTATATTTCCCTTTCTTTTTGCACTTTGTATTTAGTTTCTTTCTGCACTTTGTACAAGCTCATTGAAAAATATTTGCAAAAAATGGCTAAGTGTTGACAAAGTATTCAGTGAGGTTCCATTCTACACTCAAATACACGTAAAGTGTGGCAGAACGGTGAGCGTCTCCAATCCGCACTAAAATGCACTGAAGTTCCAATGAAATGGTGCAAGTGTTATTTTTCGCATGATGAAAATATCCAAGTCTCAAAAGAAATGAAAGTGTATCCAATATGAGGATTTTCAAAGCTAAAGCATAGTAGAACGGAACCAAAGTGACAATCCACACGTGAAATGAGCTAAGTGTCAGCGAAATCAAAGGTGTCTTCAATTTGTCGATTTCAAAACAAAGGTGGAGTCGAGCAGTTATTTCACGATCATGCCACATGGATAGGAAAGAAAAATCTCACATTCAATGCTAATGAACTCATGCTCGAACCAAAGAGTAGCCGAAGAGACGCAGTGAGGTGGTAGTGCAGTTTGAATTTTTGACCAATGAAAATTTAGAATGCCACCATTGAGCCACCGAAAGGAATGAGTGGAAGTTGGAAAGTGTGCCAGCGGGTAGATTGCATAGCAGCCACATTAATGGTGGAAGATACATGCATGCCAAGAAATAAAAGAACCAAAAAGCATGAGCAATGTTCATTCAGTAGAAAATTGCATTCATAGAGTAGAGAAGAGTGAAACGGTACTCAAAATATTTCACTGTGAATTCCAGAAAGAACATAGTATTGTTGCTATCAAGATGGCTTCTAAGGATACCCAGGAGGTTGAAACCCCGGAGAGAAGGGTAGTGGCTCCATACATCGACAGAGCAGAAGCTATGGAAGATACTAAAATGGTCCTCATAGAGAGAACAAGGCTTAGAAGGAGCGTTAACGATAGATTCAAGAAGGGAGCTACTTTGTCTATGGAAGGTAGATGTACTGTCCTTTCTTACCTATATTTTTATATTTGTGATTCTATTCATCCCTATCTAGAATTAATAGCTGCAATAGTTAAATTTTATGACCCAATGGCCAAAGCAGTGAAAACCTCTAAGGGCAAAACCCTCTTTAGTATCACCATTGTTGTCATAACCTTTTCACCCTAGTGTTGAAACCGACAATAAGGCCAAAAGAATTTAGGGTGAATGAGAAGGCGAGGTATTACTCTCTAGAGAGATGAGCTAATGATGGTGAGTCATTCAAAATATGGGTTTATAAACAACTCAATGCTAAGCCCAGGAAGAAATTACCTGAAGTCCCAATCCCTATTGATGAATTTCCAAACCTTGTACTGTTCTCTATGTTGGCCTGTATGGAGGGTTTAGATTCTGATAGAATGGTGTACGACTGGAAAATTACCGTAGCCTATTGTATTTCCAATGAAAGAATGTATGAGGAAGGCATGGAGGAAAGAGGGACTAGGGTGATTTATTTTGATTGGCCAACCTTTCTTGCCCAAAGGATACATGAACAGTTGGTAAGAATGAAAAGGGGCTCTGACGCTCCTAGTTTTAGGCATTGCTCAAGTCTGGTATGGATGTTTTATGCTGCCATTAAGGACAAGATGCCTTGGATTTCGGTTAGGGACAAAACCAGTGATGGGGAACCCTTGCCGATTTATTATTGGACAAGTCATTTGAGAAGTAGTGAGTCTTTTTATAGATTCAATTTGGAATTTCTTGGACCTGCTTTGAAAATAATGTATGGAGAGTGCCCTAGATTGCCACCCTTGGCTAAGAAAATTTTGAGAGTAGAGGGTGCTGAGGAAGGAGATTGGTATTTTTTAACTGAGGGTACAATAATCAGACTATATGGTTTCATGGGTAAACCTTTTCTCCTACCCCATTTTGTTACATAGAGGCTCTTTGCCTTGGAATATTTGAGGTAGGCGGAGTACATTGATTTGAATTATGGTTCTGGAAGAAATAGAAAGTCTTTGCTTACATACCGCACTATGGAGGATATTACTATCACAAAGAAGGGGTAGAGTGAGCAGATTGACCAATACCTTGATAGGTTAGGTCTATTTTATATTCCCCAAAGATGGAGTTATGACCCTGATGGTATTTTCACTACAAGAAATGTAGCCCTAAATGGAGAAAAGGCTTACAAATTTGAAAAGAGGCCTAGGGCTCATTTTGAACAAGGCAGAAATAATGATGAGACCACTCTTTTGGAGTGGAATGTGTCAAAAATGGGTCAACTGCCTCCATGGTTAGATTTCTATGAACAGATTGTGGATTATGATCTAGACAAGAAGAAAAGTCATCGGCTAACAGAGGCCATCATTCATGATATTGAAGAGAAATCTGGAAAGAAAAAGGACCATCAACCCGATGAGGATGCTTTTGAAGAAGAGGAAAAAGTAGAACCATGGAACATAGCAAAAATTACAGATTGGTGGAGAATGAGAGTTGAAATTGGAAAACCTAAGTCTAGATTTGGCATGAAGATTGATAATGAGTTTTCCAAGAAATATGATGAAAATATCAGAACCTGGAAGCAGAAGGACATCAAAAATATAGTGTTGATAGTTAAAATGTCCAAGGCTAGTTCTGAATCTCTCTCTCCACCCACATATCAAGAAGCTCCTATAGAGGAGCAGGAAACTCCTTTAATAATAGTTGAGGTCTTGAAAATATTTCATCCTACCACTGAACAAGTGGAGAAGTTTCCTAAGGGAGCTCAACTTCTGAGCAAAATGCAATATTCCAATGAAAAATTTGTTAGCACTCCAGTCATCGAAGCAATGTCTAGGCCTAAACGCTTAGCTCTAGGGGGATAGCCTCTAGACACAAATATTGACTAGAGATAGAAGGATGAGAGTTTTAGGTTCACCCCCCTTTCTTTCACCACTACAATATCAGTAGAATTGCATCCCATTTTTGAGCAAGTCTTGCTTACTGAAGTAGTACAAGGAGATGTATCAGAAGAAGATTTAGAGAGTGAGATGGCTTCCTTTCAATTTATTCATAGAAGAACTAAAAGAGTTCTAGAAATAAGGGAAAAAGAAGTTTCAAAGAAACAAATATTGGATATGCAGGATATTTCCAAAGATGTAGCTAATTTAGATGTAGAAGAATTGACTCATCAAGAGGAACAACAAGAAATAGAGGCGGAACAAGAGCACCCTACATCTGTAGGTGAAGGTATGGTTTCTAATCCCTCTTCTCCTCTTCATCCTCCTGAATCCCCAAGAAATTCTCCCTCCCTTTCTGGTCAAGAGAATGTGACAAAGGTACCTTCTCCCTCTCACGGTCCACCCCATGTTTCATTGGTCATCACTGAAGTACAAGTCACCCCATCTCCCCCAAAGTCACCCCAAATCCCACTTTCATCATCTAAGGTTCCCACTTCATCATCTCCCATCACTTCATATTCACTATTACCACCACCCCCATCAAAGGGACAAATTGTTCCAAGTACCACCATTCATCCAGTTGTTAGTCTTGCATCAATTCCTATGAGTTTACCAATAGCAACCACAATAGTAGTTATAGAGTCCACTATTGTTACAGAGACTATTGTAATTACTTCCACACCTCCATTGTCAATGGTTCAGTCCACCCTTACATTTCTAGTATCTTCATCTCCCCTAGCTGCTAGTTTTTCAAGTCCTGTAACTTTTCCAAAAGAGCAAGCAACCACATAGAAAGTAAATGATTTCTGGGTAGAGAAGCTTTCTAAGCCTTCCAACAGGATGGCTTTCAAGAAGAAGAAGCATGTATGTTGACCCAGTTTCTAGGCAGAGGATATCTAGATCTATGACTCCACTTGTAAGTAAACCTAAAACTAAAATGATTGTCCAAGATTATCGAGTGGAGGAGGTCACAGAAGATATTGAGAAGCTTCCTAAAGAAGATGAGTTGATTATAGCTAGAGCCCACTTAGACACCTTCTATGTGAAGAATGATATATTCAGAGAGAAGGTGAGCAAACTGGAGAAACATATTGAAAATCTTTAGAAGACTCTAAGCAATCAAAAGGAAGTAGAAAAGGCTCTAAAAAAAGAGACCAAGGACTGGCAGGAAAAGTACCAAGAAGCCAATAAACTCAAAGATCAACTAGGAGAGCAAAAGAAGTTGAATGAAGAACAAGCAAAAGAAATTCAAAGTTTGAGACAATAGCTTCAACTTGAGAAAGCTAAGTCTTCTGGCTTTTCCAAGGCTGGATTGAAGAATATTAGAAAATAATTGCTCTCCGAGGTCCAAGAGAAATGTTTAGGGCTTCAGCTTATGATTGACTACCTTGATGATGCCAGCCGCTTACTCCCCAATGTTCAAAAATATTTAGATCAAATCACTGGAGAGTTGTAGCCTATGGTGATTCTGGTAGAACAGATGTACAGGTTGGTTGATAGCAGACTCAATGATTCTGCTAAACCAATTCCCAATAAAGAATGGAATCTCACCAGAGTTGCTACCAGAATCATGGTCAAGAAGCACATGGCACTTCAAAGAGCCTGGCTGTTGTTTGATAGGATTGAAGGAGTGATTAGGGATGTTGTGGATGTGAATAAAGAAATGATTCAAGTTGGCTTCAAAGGCCTATGGATGGAGGATCACAACTTGCTATCCATGGAAGAGATCCAGAAGAGCATTGATGAAAATTTATAGGATGAATCTGGAATTGATTCTCTTAAAGAGCCACTACCCCAAGAGCAAGCTACCCAATTAATTGTTAATTTTACCAGATTAAGAGATCTCATGGAAGATCTAGTGAGTAGAGGGAATGCTTCTAATTACGAGGATATTGGAGAATTACAATATGTTTATAAGCAGCTCAAAGAAACATCAAACCCCTCTGAAGCAGTCTGGAAATAGGCTTTACAATATTTGAAATTGATGATTCAGTTGTTTGGTGATGCTTATGGAGGAAGGAATAAAAAACAACCTTCTCCAGAAGAAGAAAATGAAGAAGAAGAAGAAGAAGAGAATGAATAAGAGGCCGAGGAAGAGGCCCATGAAGAAGCAGAGCAATATGGAACTGTTACAGGCCTAGAAGGGGCCCACACTTAGTTCATTTTTGTTTTTGTACATATGCACAAGTTTTGCATTTTTATTTTTTGCTCTGACAATTGTCAAAAATAAACAATAAAGGCATGAAGCCTAGAGAGGCATAGAGAGCAGTAGATTTTGTGTGAAGGTATTTTTGCAATAAGGCCTTATAAGAGGAGTAGAGTTATACCTGATTTTTGAAGACAATGGCAACAGGCCTGTATTTTTGGTATAGTCTCCTTATAAGAAGATGAGTCATGATGTTTTTGGCATGATCTCTATATGAACCTTTACCCTCTAAATAGACTGTTAGATTTTTCAGAGGGTAGTGTTTATATGGAAGTTATTCTTTAAAGCATTTTTTTGAAGATGAGCATTTTTTGACTCCTAAGGCCCAATGGATAAGACTCTGATTTCTATGGCTTTGCAAGCAAATCCACCTAGGAAGCACCAGAATGTAGGCCCAAAATGGCCACATACTTAGGAAAAATTTGAAAATTTTGCCTAAGTCATGAAGTTCTCATTCCACACACTTTGCAGTGTATTTTGGAGCGGATCCGCAACAAAGGCCACAAACCTACCCAATACTTAATGAATTTTTGCACTTGGAGCAGTTCCACATAGTTTCTTATGTTTTTGGCTCTGAACTAGCGATGCATCCTGAATCCACAAAAGTTTTTGAAGAAGGATGACGTCGACGTAAAATAAGTGTGGATTGGCGATCGCTTCATATTCCTTGTTTTGAGTGGCTAAGTGTTGGAAAGCCCGATTTTGGAGAGCGCATAGAACATTTTTGCCTGGAATGGTGATAGAAGGCGGAGTGCTACGTACAAGCGATGCGGATTCGTGATGAAGGAATTTTGACTAACTCTCTTTCGAAATGGCGAAAAATAGTGTTTTACTCTGAAGCCAGTGCGGATTGGAGGAAGAGTCACTTTACACTACGATGGGCCCGGAATGGTGTTCGCAGGCTAATGCACTTGCTCAGGTCCGGAATGGAATCCGTAGAAGTTTTGAAGGAGATATGACATCATCAACTTTTTTGTATGGATTGGTGAATGCTTCATCGCCAAAGAAGGAAAATAAAGGATAAGGAGCGGATTTCATCCCGCTTCACTTTCTAAGCATTTTGATGCCGGATTGGCGTTCAACAGTTTCTGAAGCATGGAAGGTGACGTCATCATTTTTAAAAGCGGAATGGCGTTGTGTTCTCCCCCGCCATTACATCAAGCTTATTTCAGATTTAATCGTAGCCATACGATGGGGGAGATCAACGATGGAGATTTTGCTAAGAAATCTGAAGTATATAAAAGCAATTTCTCATCGAAGTTATAACAATCAGTTGGAGGAGGAAGCTGAAGCATCGAGGGTTTCAAGAATATGAGAACCAGAGATGGTTGCAGATCGATAATGGTAGAAGGCTTCCAAGAAATATCAATGATGTATATACAATCTCCAATGGCTAGAACTCTAGTTAGCACCAAACAACCAGCAAGTTGCAGAGTTTTCAAGCTGCCATGGTGGTCCACTTGCAACATATTTCTCAGAGGTTGAACCAGTAAGAGAATGCCAACAAGAACTCTCTACTGAGCTATCAAGATTTTATCTTTGTAATGTTCCTTGTTATTTTAATTTTGCAAAACTATAAATAGAGGTTGAACCCTCATTTTTAAGGGTTGGCTCTAGTGTGTTTTCTTGTGCTACTATAAATATTCCCAAGGGCTAATGAAAGGAGCATTACATTGATCTTCGCCTCAAATTTTGTGTCTTCATAATTCGTTATCAGAGGTTCGAATTATTTAGTTGCATTTATGTGAATACTTGAATGGTTAGTTTGTGCCAAATTAATGGATTACTAGCTGCTAGGGTAATTGAAATCTACTTTTGAATTAGATCTTTGTTGCTAGGGAGTGCATTTCTATAAAATATAGATATTGGTGAATTTTGCTATTTGGATTATCATTGTTTAGATATTGAAATCATTGTCTGCAATATTTCTCTATTGTTATTTAATGAATGGAAGTACATTTAATTTGGGATAATGTTGATCTGAGTAATGTGTCTTTAATTTGGTTTTTCGGAGCTTTTTGTTGTAGTGCAATGCTGTTAGCCTATCCATCCACTATTGTTCATATTTTCTAACCCTAACCTTTTCTTACCTTAATCTCTAAAACCCTAAGTGAGCATAATTATGTCAACACCCTATTTGAGTTGACAAGGAACCAACCTACTCTGGAGGTTGGATCTAAAACTCTTATTTTGGTCCATCCAATGTTGAGTGCTGAGTTGTAGCTATCGGGTGCAAGCCTGGATAGAAAGTAGGAAGATAGACAGCCATAGTATTGAGTAAAACTTGATGCAATTCAATGCCCAACACTAACCTACCATAGCTACTCCCCATCCTCATCCCATCCACCAACCCCTCACCACAACCACCAAAGCACATCACCAACTATCAATCCTGCAAACATATCCTTGTAGTCCTATGAATTACGGCTAGGTCAACTCAATCGTATCTCCTCATCTATTCATCATCTAAGTACATATAATCATGAGTTATTCCACTAACAAGGTAAACCAATAGGGTGACCAAGTTGAAATGCTCATAGCCATAGATCTAAAGCAGAAGGCTGCAACCCAATCCCTTTCTCTTCCACCTCTTCACCTCATAGCTCAATGTAAGTTTGAGCTAATAAGGTAGCCATACAAGCATATACCCAATGTAATTTGGTCATGTCTAAAACCAATTGAATCTAGTTTCAAGGGAACCTGGCTCCTATGTTTTTTGGTAACAACATATTAGCCAAAATGAACATCACATATGTGGTTAATACCTCCAAATCCTCCCTTTGAAACATCTCAAGATATTGAATTCCACCCTTAATAAAATCCACACCCTCTCATTTATCACCAAAAATGGGCCTGAGCTCATGCTCCTTATCCCATCAGACTCGAACAAGCAACCCCTCAAGAGGCACATAGAAAATATGGTAAATATCCTCAAGCGTAACTATCATCTCCCCTATTGGGAGTTGAAAGGTCCCCCTATATGGATCCCATATCACCACCAATGTTGAGAGGTACCTCTCATCCATTAAGACAACATCCACTCGTGCAAATCCTGCCAACCCCACCCTCTAAAACCACATCCAATCATCATCAGTCAATGCCTTAATCACTCGAGACAAAGCAAGAGAAAATTGGTGTACATATTCAACTATCAAAAACACATTAGTACAACATTTAACCAAATATATATATATATATTTCCATTCCCCATTTCCATTTCAAAAAAAATCTTCTCGAACACCCCCATATTGCATCTAAAAAATAATAATTTTTCCCACCCCTTTTTTGTTATAAAAAAAAAACTAAAAACAATAACAAAATAAAAATTAAAAGCACCTAAATTACAAAAATGCTACAAGAGCCAACCTCTACCATTCATATTCATGCTCCAACCACCACACTATCCCCTCTCACTTTGATCAGTGCACCTGTTCTCTCCATCACTCTACAAAGCTCTGCTTATCTCACACACTAACTCAAAATGATCAGATGCAAGAATGAGGCAAAATGACCCCACAAGCCCTTTTATATCCTAAAAACATACTACCAAATGCAAAACTACATTTGGTAGGAATGTCCAAATGCAGGACTGCATTTGGATGCGCATGTAAACATAAGTTTACATTTGATAGCGTGCAATGCAGTCCTGCATTTGGAAAACCTCAATTGCAAACCTATGTTTGGCCCCAAAAGCCCAAAAATGTTCCAAGACATCCCAAAAGGCTACAAAAATTATCAAAACCATTAAATCAAGCTCATCCATGGATGTCACACATCATCCCATATCATCTTGTCATAAATTTGATCAATTTGGTAACTCAATTTTGGAATGCGACTACATTCAAGAAAATTTGCTCAAGGAAATCATCAAACTCTCTTTATGGGGTTGCAAAAGTGGAAACCTTTACAAATTGCACTATGTCATTTATAAATGGTTCAATCATGCACCCTTAATGGCTAGTACATCTACTATAGTGAAATTACTCATAATTATGCCATAAGCAAAGTTTGTACAATGCATGCCCACTCCAAACTTGGGGAAATCAACATTGATTTTAATTTGTGACATTTGCATCCATCAAATCACATAATACCACCATCCACATTCTATCAACCAGATTGTGGGTTTCATCTATTTCATATTTCACCCATTCATGACTTGAGGGGGTAAGCCAAAATAAAAAATTTACAAGTCCTTCGATCCTCGTGTTGAAGCAACAAAGTCAATCCCTCCATCCCAATAAAGCCAAGTGTCTCTTATTTTTGTATTGCATTATGGTTTGTACAACGTGGTACAAAAAGGGGCATATGTAGATACCAAACCTTGATCCCTCACAAAACCCACTCACACCACAAATATAAATAATAAAAATGTGCCTAAGGTTTAACTTAGGCATAATTTACTACACATTATCATATTTTCAATATTTTGTAAATTCTATAAAATATTCCTAATATTTCTTGTCTCTCCACTAGCCAAGTACCCTAACCACCTCTACCCCTACCCTTACCACATATCACACACCTCACTCCACTCTCACCTACCCATATGCCACCACTCCACCTAAGTGAGACACCTTGGGTGACTCACGCTAACTGCCCAGGATAGGTGGCTACTCAATCCTTGCCACTTGGTAGCCCTAGCTTGCCACCTATCCTTTCCCACCTCATCTACCAAAATCATATAAAGGCTCCACCATTTTAATTAACTAAGAGGACTGAAAACATACCATCACATAATCCAAATCATGCCTAGAGACCATCAACATTCCCAAAGGTCGAGCCATCGAAGTTGAGGAGCCATCTCGAGCCTTATATAAGTCAGTCTCAAATGCATAATAAAATTTACATTGGTAGAAATGTAGCCCTGAATTTGCACAAATGTAGCCCTACGTTTGACCAGGAAACCTACATTTGACCATCCCTAAACATAGCCTTGCAATTGCTTAGGAGCAGATTCATCCATCTATAGTCACGGATCAAAGCAGGTAAATCAAAAAGGTATTAGGTTTTATTACTTTTTGTCTTTTATGCATTATTTTTTTATTCTGTGAACATTTCATTCAAGGTTCTTATAGTTCCTTTTATAAATATCAAATAGGTTATACTAACCCTTTTTTTTGTTTGTAAGTCTATGTGTCTAGGTGACATGTTCTTGGAGAGCTACTAAATCAAGGATGGCCCACACAGATACTCAAGCCCATCTGAAATCTTGATTGGAGCAAGAGAAGACCATAAACACCACCTTCCATTAAAATTGCAAAAGGGGCTTTTCCCCCTTTTAACCATTGTATGTTGAAGAGCAATCATATTGTAATTTGACCCCTACATACTTCAGGGAAAAATCATTGTAAAAGGAGGCCAAGGCTCCTGTGTATTTTCATACAAATACACATTTAGTCATTCACACATTGTTTATCTTATTATTTGCATTGGTCTTGTCTTTTATTTGTTTACATAAATAATGTAAGACTACTAAAAGGAGTGTTTTCAATAAAATTATTGATAACTAAATGTATGGTGATGTTACGAGAAGATGAAATAGGTATTTATAGAAAATGGATAAAATGACTTTCTCTTTTGAGGTTGATTATTGGATTACATTGTTTTTGGAGCTATAAAATCACAACCATTGATCAAAATGATACACTATCTCAACCTCATGTATAAAAACATTCACTGAACATGACTATACATCAAAACCCTAAAATTTAATTGATGATCATGAGAACCACTTAAAGTTACAATCATCACATAGATGCCCCTTAATCATGTTATTTCCTTATTTCATTTTTTTGGAAAAGTTATTAACTAGGAATGACAAGAAAAGGTGTTAGAAATATGACAAATAGCTAAAGAAAGGGAAGCAAAATCATTAGCCAATATGTGTCATCATCATCCTATCCAAGGACCAACAAAGTTGGTTTGACCCTATGCCATATTACTATGACACGACTCTCCACCACATTCAAATTTAGTGATTAGTGTTATTTTTAAAATACATATTAGTCCTCCCTAAGGACAGCAGGATACACCACAAGAGATAGTCAATTAGGAGTAGTTATGAAAAGGAGAAAAAAGAGCAACATGTGATATCCAAAGCAATATAAATAAAAATTCTTTGCTACAATGCAATAATATTTTTGTTAGTTTGAATATATTGTCTATACAAGATACAAGATTTTGGAAATCAACAATAAAAAGAGTTCAATAAAATACAACAAAAAATTTAAAATCAAGGGAATATACTTAATACTTACTTGTACGTGCTTTTGAAAATTTTGTATGGATAAAAATTATTTTTTTCTTGCCACATGTGACTTTAGAAAAATTTACTTGGAAAAATATCCAAAGCATTGAAAAATGCTAGTTGGGAATTAAATGAGAAAAATTAGAATGCACAAATGATTTTAAATCTGGTGAAAACCCCTAGAAGCACTATTCATACAATATCCATACTAAACATTATAAAATATTATCTCAAAACCATTTTCGTAAATTATTTTCAACTTTTCAGTTTTACACACACTTTAAGACTTCACATGATTATTTTGCTATAGCATAATACCTACTTTATACATAGATATATAAAATGGTGAGTGGATGAGGAGGTGATGTTAAATATATAGTTCTCCCAACTTGCTTTTATCAATTTTTAGCTAAAATGAACAAAAATTAAAACAAGTTTAATCAACAATCAATTAGTTAGGCTAGCTATGAAATAGAGAGGATATCATAGAAATAACCATTAGAACCAACACATTAGGCATGCGATGTGGTCCAACTAGGAGGCCAAAAATCAAGGTTGACCAAGATCACCACTATTTGAAAAGTAGTGACCACGATCTACACTAGTGATTACCACATCATGCAAAAAAAACAGTAATCCTTATCAAAGTTGGTGATCATGAATGCAAGTGATCATTTTCATATGAAAAAATAGATGATCATGGTTCTCTAAAAATTATAGTGATATTGGCATCGACCAGGGATCTTAGTTGGAAATCAATGATTGTGGTCAACATAAAAATGTATAGATTTTTTAAGACTAAATTTATCCTAGGAGTGGCCTACAAGGGGACATTGAATTCAAGAGAGGTTGGATCCAAGGAAGTGGTCAAGGCCAATAGGAGACAAAGGATAGATCTACTTGGAGATGATACAATTGCCTATGATGACATAGAGATTTTCCTTGGATATATGATGGCTTACAATAGGTACTAACATCATATGTGATAAGGTATCTATGCTAGATCAAACTAAACTAGATAGAATACATGTCCTACATCTAGACACATAAGTCATTGTGTTATAAGTTCATGCCCTTTTAGAACATAATATCCAACACATTTTTTGAAGGTCATCACCTAATGAGGATATTGATATTATGGTGTCCCTCAATAACTTCTATTTTGGCATAGGATTATCACTCGTTAGATAGGTACCTAGGATCACCACAATAGTCGATACTTAACATTTTCTTATCACATGGGTGACTCGAGAGAGGCAACTAGATAGGTAATATACTATTTTTCTTCAATGGATTTGTTAAGCCATAGGGATACTATACATGAAATTCATTGTTACCAACTTCTCATTTGAATTTATGTATTATAAAAAAGGTGCAAACATCCTTCCACACTCATATATCCCCTCAAACTATGCCTCAAGGAGGGATAATTAGGATTTGATAAGGTATTTGTCTAGGGAAAGGTACTAGTATCTCTCATATATCATGATTTGTATAAGATCCAAGAATTGAGGGAAAAAACTATTTGCTTAATATTATTTCCTTAGTCCTAAAATTTTAGTATTTTTCTATGTACCATCCCTAGGGCCCACCACAAGACATAACACTCTTTGAATTTAGGTGATGCAATGGGTACATGTGTAAAGACATGTATCCATCATGATTAGATTATTTGTGCACACTACCACCACCTATGATAAATATACCACTAGGAAATGTAGTATTTTGTAGGGGTGTAGCCAACAATAATGATACATGATCATCGACTAGAGGTGGTTGAGTTTTATGGGATGTAAAAAATGTCCATGGGTAGTTTGGGGACCCTCATCTAAAGGGGTCACTCTCACTCGCAACAACATGATATATACAATTAAGGTAGTGAGTGGGAGATAATATGAATAACTCACCATCAACATAGGGCCATCAAAGACTAAGGAAAGGATATGATGAACACATAACATAGAAGAAAAGGATGCTAAGAGAGGCCATAGCATGAAACATGTGTATCAAGTAATGACCAATGATACTTGCATGGAGACTGATTCACCTTCCATAATACAAATATGAGAGACGTATAATCAATCCAAGGAAAGGGGTATATGGAGAAATAGGGAGGAAACTCCAAAGGAGGAAGTTATGGAAGAGGGTTCAATAGGTGAGGGCACAACTATATAGGAGACTACACCTAAGGAGAAGGCCAAGGGATCAAAGGAAGACATAAGCATAAAGTAAATTCATGTCTATGAGGTCAAAGTGGACACCACTAACCTTAGGACATCCTACTCTAAAGGGAAAAACCAAACATAATAGTTAATTGATTTTAGTATATCCAAGTGACCATACCCATAGTTAGATTATTTTCCTTTTAATTTTATGCATAGTTAATACATACTAGAATGCATTTATTATGTTATTGTATAGGATATCATGATTTAAGATTTAACAAATTTACTTTTCATATGATTGTAGATATGACCCAAGGATAGAGAAATATCATCAACATACTATAGGTCACCTTGGAAGACATCATGGGTGTTGACAAACTACAACCAACATCACTATCACTGGATGGACAATTGGAGCAGACAATAGACCTACACATCTAGCCCCATGAACTAAGCACCAGTTTGACCTAGGTGTTATGAGGAAATCACATTACCTTCAAACTTTAAAAGCAAGATCAAGAAATGAGGCTAAATCATGAAGTAAGGTTCATAGAGGACTAGTCTCAGGATACAGAGTAGGCCTATAGTAGTAGTTGATGTAGACATATTTGGATTTGGTGTGCATACAAAGAGAACTAGAAATACATAGTATATGTATCTTATGGTGGTATCACTCGATTACCTCATACACTCATTCACATGTGCACAACATAGTCCAATGTGCACAAGGGTTGATTTTGTAGCCATAGTTAATACTATGTATGCACCATACAATATTATTCTTTTTAGCCACCATCAAACCTTATAGAGTATGCATAGTATTCTTTAGAAAATGGGGTTATGTACTTAGGGTATTATGTACTTAAAATATATAATAGCTTATGATGAAAAAACATAGTGTCTTGTATATTGTGATGCATCTCTATGTACTATATACATTGTGTGTGTGTGTGTGATTATTTGGAGCACACAATATTTTGTGTTATGATGATGTGATGCTTATCTTTTAACTTATTTCATGCTTTCATTTATTATCGTCTATTAGTAGTTTGATGTGTGCATGATGAAAATTTAATTTTTAGCACTTGTGTGATTTAGCATTCTATCAAGATTTTACAAGGTATATTAATGATAAATACAATTTAAATAATGCCTAAACACTTACACAATAATTAATAAATATTTCTAAAGAACGTAAATATATGTAACAATGGAATATTAAAATGACAATACCAAAAAATGATGAAGGTGAACTATATCTTAGTACAAACTACCTCCCTATGGTATCTAGTACATACTATGTGTCAACAAGTGCATATGCCACTATATTAGGTAGACCACACACTACAATATTTCATGGGCATAATGTATCAACAACCACACCTATCATTATAGGTGGAAAGAAAACTACATGTAGTATTCAAAATGCATGATGTGTCAACAAGAACACTCACAACTATAAAAGGGATGAACTAAAATGACATCACCAATAATGGATGCATGTGATCTATACATTAGTGTAAAATACCTTTCAATATATGATGATTATAATATATCAATAACAATATCGCTTCTACAAGGGGAACCAACACACTATAATATCTAAAAAACATGATATTTCAACAATCATACTAACCACTACAATAGTGAAGCAAAACCGCAAGATATTACATGTCAATAATCATGCTTATTAGATGAATATGACATGTCAACAAGAATTCCTATCCACTACAATGAGGTAGACCAAGATTATGACACTAGAAAAAATATATGTCATGATCTATCTCTTGATCTAACTCATGCCCTATTATATGTAATTAGGGTTATGTTTCAACAAGCATGCCCACCATGATAGAGGGAGAAAAAAAAGATAAAAACAAATAAGTGGTATATATACACATTAAAATATGCCTATATCATGGAATATATTTAGGAGAAACTACATGCCCCCTATTATAATGGTCTAGACTTAAACACTATAATACCCAACAAAGTGCAATATGTCAATAAATATCCTTGCATAATACTCAAAGATGTTTCCATTTTATTCGAACCACATGCCATATAGAATATAACATGGGTTCAACTAAGGGAACCACTTTATGGAACTTAAAGTAAGGTAATGACACAAAATAATAGGGAAGACCTTTAAGACATCATTATTCCCCTTACTAGCAAGAGTGACACCATGATGGAGGAGAGAAAACAAACTTGAAATAAATTTAGTATAAATAAATACTAGTAGCAATGATGGTAAATAGCAGGCAACAAAGGAGACACAACAAAAACCACACAAATGGAAGAAATAAAGGTAAAGAGATGATAAAATTAATAACTAATTAACTTCATTTTTTAGAATATCGATATCATCACTTAAAGAGTCAAATATTATCAAGATATTAAAATATCACTAGATAGAGAGATGTACCAACAGTCAAGAGTATACAGGATTAATTTAATTACACTCACAAACAGATAGTCAAAGTAGTCAAAGAATAACATGAGGAAATAAAGTCAATAGAAAATCCAAGAAAACACAAAAAATATACAAGTGGGTTAAAATGGGATATGCATAAAAGTATTTGGCATGCATGAAATTGGTGGGTTTCTCTAACTCAACTTCATCCATGGTTTACAATTTCATTGTCCTTAACCTATACATTTAATAAATATATTGTCCATTAAATTTTTGTATAGTATTCTCTTGTACATTTTATGCACATTATCAAGTTTGAGGACAAGGTATTAGACTTGATAATCATGATGACAAACATTTTTATTTACTGTTTGACAACATGACTTTTTTAGGCTCTATTTTTTTTAATAGTATGCAAATTCCTCTCATTAAGAGTAGTGATTTTTTAAATAGGAGGTTCATTATAATCCTAATGATATTCATCATGATTTAATAAATTCTTTAAGGGAATACACAATAGTAGATGGGACATAAAAGTCACACAAAATTCCTTTTTTTTTTTGTTCCTACAAGGAGCACTATTATATAAAATTATAGTAGATGGGACATAAAAGTCACACAAAATTTGATTAAAAATTAAATTAAACATAGTGAGGGGTGTTTAATTTATAAGCATCATAGCTTCCACCCACTTTATAAAATATTTTATAGTTGTGACAATTAATTAATGCCCATTAGACGGAAGAAGGAAAATAATTTCTGTAATATCAAGGAATCAAGAGTAAGAAGGCCATGAAGACTCAATTAGATGAAAATGTTTGGTGGATGCATAAATTTCATCTTTATAGAACTAACATTTATCACATAATTGAACATAATTATAGGCAACAACTTTGATTTTTGGATAAAGTAACCCATTCTTAATAATTTAGATGTTGTTGAGTAACCACTTAAATGTCCTCTATAATCCCCACTATGGATGTCATAGAGGGATTTGGTTCTTTAGCCTCTATAAGGAATCGTAGAAAAATGTCATCAAGGTTTTAGTAGTACAACAATACACTAAGAATTACATATTAGAACACTCCTATAAATGCAAGCCCAATACATAGCATTATCCACAAGTGGATATATTTGATTATTGAGAAAGCCTAAAATATCACCATACTAGAAATTATATTATAACTTCAAATGATAGTACTAACCTTGATTGTTTGTAAATCCATTTGAAATTCATTGATAAATATAATAGGTTTATCATGAAATTTGACCATAAAATTTGTGTCAATGATGTTTTCATTTGGTATAGATTTTCTAGCTAAAGTGTCCAGAGATTTAGCCTTAGCAATTTTCTAGTAGGGGAATGGTTAAAAGGAAATGACATAAAAGCATTGATTAATTTTATAGCCACTTGGTGGTAAGGTATCAAATGTGATTATTTGATAGCATACTCAAGTGAGATATGATGTTCCATAATTTGTGAGTCTCTTAGCCTCTAAGGTGTTTAACATCAATATATTAAGCAATTATGAGCCTTAAATCTAAATATTTATATTTTGAAACATTGTTGGTGATTCTAGAAAAACTTAAGTGAAATGCTTAGGAATGTCTATACTAATCAAAGACTTAAGAAATCTATTGAATCCTCCCTCAATTTCATTATTTTCACCATCAAAGTGAAGGATCCAAGTTCTTGGATAAAGGTCCTCTTTAGATTCTATGGTAGTAAAATATGTAATTGTCGTGTCCTTAGACTTGATTTCGGACTCTCTCTTGATACCCTAATGAGAGTCTAGGAGAGCCTTTTCATGATTATTAAGGTCATAAGGACTAGAATATTTAATTAAACTAGAGGCAGTGGAGGAAGTATATATGATAAATTGATTAGGAATACAAGAATTGTTATTTATATATTCACCTTGGAATGGTTCTTTTAAGGGTTTCTAGGTTGTATTAGGAGCATCCACCAACTGATCAACAATCACCTAGGGTTTTGCAACTTTTTTAGTGATAATATAAATGTTGAATACTTTTATAATGATCTACTTTATGTATAAAGTGTCACTAGGGATGTATGGTTCTGTAGTAGTTGTCTAAATAAAAGAATTTAAATAAGAACATAAGTTTTCGAATACAACATGTAATGTATAAGCTTCTCATAAGCAAAGGAAATAGTCAAGAAGTCCTCCATGGGACTATACCTAGTTTCAACCAGTAGCATTATTTGAGTAATCTAGTACATGACATAATCCTTATTGTTATCATATTGTTAGCAAGGACTTATCCCAAGGAGACTTGAGTAGCTAATGTGTCTAGAAAATGGTCTATTCATGTGGGGTGGGTGAATATTTGGGGGCCATAAGAGATTTGTTTTAATTTGAGGAAGGATTTTTTACAAATTTTATTCCATTTGAAATCTACATCTTTTTTAAATAAATAATTTAGTGGATAATATTTGAATGCTAACTTGGGGATAAATTGCTTAATAGAACCAAACTTCCCCATGAAGGATTTCATATAATTGATAGTTTAAGTTGGAGGCATAAAATTAATGGATTTTATTGTATCAAGGTCCACATCTATGCCCCTATGACACACCATGAAACCTAAAATCTTGATACTAGTAACACTAAACACATTTATTTGGGTTAAGTTAGACATTCTAGTGATGTAATCATTCAAATATGATATGAAGGTTAGTGGGGTGGTCATATAATTTCTTAGAATTATCCAAGAGGTCATCAATGTAAGACTCCACTATATTTCTAATTAAGTAATGAAATATGGTTATCATAGCCCATTTATATGTAGCTTTAATATTATTTAATCCACATACCATAATAACATGCAAAACTTGCCCTTAAATGTAGTAAAAGTTATTTTGACTTGATCCATACATGAAATCCATATTTTTTATACCTATAATACAATTCATAAGGTACAATATCTCATACCTAATGATAGATTAGACAATATCATCAATAGAGGGTAAAGAGAAGTTATTCTTAGAATAGACTAGGTTGATGTTTTGAAAATTATGGAAAATTATCATAACATTCCTTTAATATTTTTTATTGTAACAACATTAGACACCCATCCTAAAATTTCAATAGGTTTGATACAATTAGCATTTAATAAATTTTGAATTTTCAATATTACATAGGTCCTAAATGAGAGGAGAGAACCTCCTTTACTTTTGTTACATGGGCTAGTAATAATGTGGTGGATGACAAGATCCTTATATATTCTTGGCATGTCATAACACTCCTAGGAAAAAACATTTATGTACTCTTCAAATAAAGTAGTAAATATGGTTTGTTATTCCTTAGATAGGCTCATCCTCATTTTACTATATATGGTTACAGAAGGCATCTTATGTCAATGCCTATAGTAGGATTATCATTCATGAAATTCCATTCTTTAAATTGATCTAGAGCATAGGAAAGCTTCCCTATATTAGTGTTAATATTAACCATAAAAAGATAATTACATAACTCATGCCTTCCCCACATAGGATTGGAATTTTTGAGAAACCATTTCTTATAGTACTACCAAAGGATTCTTTGCTCCTTGGCATAAATTTTTTTAATAGTGGCTTCATTATTAGGCAAGGTGGGTATGAAAAGAATATTTCTTAGAATTTCAAGTAAAAATTCAACCTAATGCCCCTTGCATTTGAGCAAAGAGACGATGTGAGCTTGTGACTAAAAATTGTGAAACATAGTGATGTGAGGACTAGGGTATGTATATAATTGTTAATAGGGGAACATTTTGGATACCTAGTCTAGTAAATCATCCACCTGTTCATCTATTTTCTCTCATTCTTTGTTCGAGATCCCAAATGTGGAGACTTGGATTAAAAATTGAATTTTTATATCCCTATTCATTTCCTATGGTTGGTTTGCCTCCTCCACTTCATCTAAGAGTGATCTATCCTTGATCTCTTCGATTGGTTCCATCCCAATCACCTAGAATGAAATTTGTGCTACAGTTATCTCCTAATGCTCTTCCTTGTTGAATCTACTATCATTGATTTATATGGCTTCAGTAACTAATTGTTCTACCTTCTCTACTAGCTAGGCTTCCTCTTATGGATCTTGTGGCTCCTTTACCTATTATTTAGGTGTTGGTACCAGATCTAGTTATCTCTTTTTATATACCACATTTCCCTCTCCTAGATTGCTATTGCCACCTTGCATGATAATCCAAAACTATGGATTTTTCTTGTCCTTCTCTTCTAGTGGTATCACCACTACTTATTTTCATTTTATTCATGGTGGTGTTGCCACTTTATCTAGCCATTGCTTAGCTTCCTCCATCATTTTGAATTATTTGACATAAATCAATGTGAAAGATCCCATTGCTTCTCCTAGCTAGTTTGTTTACAATGACATGTTTTTTTTTTGGTAATTATTATAATATATTAACAGTGGGTTTTTATAGAGGATCCCAAAACCTTATGTACAAAATTAGCCACCTTTCTAATGATGCATCATACCTCTTGGCTGTAACAATAAAACTAAATGAAAATAAAACCATCCTAATGTTGCAGACTTGAAAATAGCAAAAAGGGCTTTTAGGCCTGGAGACCCAACAACACAAAGAAACAGGACAGACCCGAGAGAAACCCAAAAGAAAGGCCAAAAAACAAAAAGACAGACACCATGAAACATCAGGAAGGGATGTCTGCCCTGGCCAACCTTTCCACCTCGGATGGGAAGCGAGACCGCCACACAACCGGGCACGTGGTCGCGAGCCCTTTGTTGGCCATGTGGTCAGCCACGCGATTTCCTTCTCTCAAAATATGATTTGCTTTCCATCTACCGCGATAGGAGAGGAGAGATCTAGCCTCGAGGATGATGTTGTAGACTTTCCAAGATGGATTTTTGGTGCCAAGAAGGTAATTCATGATGTTGAGCGAGTCACCCTCAATGATAAGAGGCCGAGGATCCTCAGAGAGAATCCGAATACCATTCAGAGCGCCTCGGGCTTCAGCATAGTGATTCGTCTGGGAGCCCAAATCTTCACAATAGGCCATCACAATATTCCCGTCATGATCACGGACAACCCCACCAATGCCAACAGGCCCAGGATTCCCCTTAGCCGCTCCATCAAAGTTTAATTTAATCCACCCCACGGGGGGTTTGGTCCACACAACATTCCTTCGACAGGGCCCTTTAACAACCTCCAAAAACGGCCAGAGATTCATCATTTTGAGAATCGCTTCTTCGCTCGAAATATGGGGACGGGGACTAGGAACAACAATAGAATTCTCAATGGCGTAAGATAACGCCCTTTGAGCAACATGAAGGGGGCCCTCTAGGAGCTCTGCCAAATATTCTGGCATTCCTCTCTAACCAAATTTGCCAAATTAAATGGTGGAAGGAGGCCTCGAGGAGGAAGCGGAGCTTGGGATTCTTGAAAGGATTAGGCCATTGGTGAAAAGCATCTCTAAGGGAGCGGGGAGAGCACCAAAGGATCTAGGAGGATAGGACAATGCTCAGAACATAGTGGGAAAATGGGCAATGCAAGAATAAATGATCCCTCGTCTCACAATCTGCTAAACACAAATAACACCTGTTGGGGAAGGCAAAACCTCTCTTGTGAAGGTTGTCAATAGTTAAGGCTTTATTGTGGAAAGCAATCCACGCGAAGAAGTTGATTTTAGGAACAACTCCTTTCCTCCAAAAAGTATTCCACCTGTAGTCCAGAGCAGTCTTGGTGGTGAGAAGCTCATAAGCGGATTTAACATAGAAACGCCCATCCTCCGTACCACTCCAGATGATCCTGTCATTCCTCCTGGTAGAAGGAATTAAAACCGACTGAAGGATATTATCAAGGAAGGTAACCTCATTATTAAACCCCTCCACAACAGGAAGCTTCCACCGAGGGAAACGGGTGCTCCGATCTATGAAACTCGCCACCCTGAGTTGGGCGTTAGGGTCGGTCAAGCTTCTCAGCCCGACGAGGTCCGCCCTCGACCCAAGGGCTTCTTCAGTCGCCCACCTGTCCTTCCAAAAGGAAATGCAGTTGCCATCACCCAAAATCCAATGGGCTCCCAGAATGATCAAATGTCGGGTTTGGAGCACAGATTTCCAAAATATCGATGCCACGGAGGATGTTTCAACATCCAAGAAGGGAGTGGGGCCAAGATACTTCATTTTAACCAGTGTAACCCACTCCACCGGGTCGCTAGACATAATCCTCCAAGCGTGCTTCGCGATCAGAGCCAAATTCATAAGTCTTGATCTTCTCAACCCCAGGCCGCCTTGATCTATCCTCGAACACACCTTGTCCCAGGCTACAAGGGGAAGTCTAGATTTCTCTTCGTTACCAGACCAAAGAAAGGTCCTCTGAATATTTTCAATTTTGGAATGGACTGCACTCGAAAGCATGAACACCGACATGAAGTAGGTCGGGATCCCCTGAAGACACGCTTTGGTAAGGGTGGCTTTCCCAGCTTGCGATAGGAGTTTGCCCTTCCAAGTGCCGAGTTTCCTGTGAAGGCGCTCAAGAATTGTGTTCCACATGTCCCCACTGGCCCGCCCGCTATAAGATAGAGGCAATCCCAGATAGGACGTAGGCAGGGAATCAATAGTGCATTCAAGAATTCTAGCAATCCGAATTTGTCTACGCAGAGGAGTGTTAATAAAGTAAATTTTGCTCTTGATGTAATTGACCTTTTGCCCTGCAGCTTGCTCATAACGGGACAGGATCCTCTTGAGCGACTTGGCTTGAGCAACGGACGCCCCGATGGAGATGAGGGTGTCATCCACAAATTGTTGATGAGTGACAGGATTAATTCTAGAAGTCGACAAGATGCCAGAAATCTTGTTCTTCCGAAGAGCCTCTTTCATGGACCAACTCAGAACCTCCGCCAGAAGAATGAACAGGATGGGAGAAAGAGGATCGCCCTGTCTGAGGCCTCTGGAGCTTTGGAAATACCCAGCTGGGGACCCATTGACCAAGACAGAAAAAAAGGGAGTGGATATACAGCTGTAGACAAGGTCAATCCAGTGGGGATGAAAGCCGAACTTGAGGAGGACTACACACAAAAAATTTTGGTCGACACGGTCGAAGGCTTTGTTCATGTCGAGCTTAAGTAAAAGAGCAACATTCTTAGAGCGGTAAGCGGAGTGAAGGGTCTCATGGACAGTGATAACACCATCAAGAATGTTTCTGCCTTTAACAGTGCTTCCCTGACAAGGATCAATCAGGAGGGGGAGGACTGTTTTGAGTCTATTGGCTATAGACTTGGTAAGGATCTTGTAAAAAACATTGCACAGGCTAATGGGCCGATAGTCAGAGAAACTTTTGTAGGAAGGAGACTTAGGAATGAGGGCAAGAAAGGTGGAATTGAGTTTCGGGTGGATAGATCTGGAAGCTTGGATAACCCGAATAGCATCACACACATCCGAGCCCACGACCTCCCACATGACTTGGAAGAATCGGGGGGGAAACCATCGGGTCCAGGGGCCTTATCTGGTTGCATGGAGAACAATGCTTCCTTAATCTCAGATGAGGAAAAAGGTTCCAAAAGTTTCATGCTTACCTCATGGGGAACTTTAGTCGAAAAATTGGCGAGCATAGATTTCTGGACCTGGAGGTTGCTATCCGGAGGAGTGCCAAGCAAATCTCGAAAGAAATTAACCGCTTCGCTCCTGATTTCCTCAATCTCCCTGGTAATGTGCCCATCCTTACAAGTCACTTCTCTGATCTTGTTGGCCCCCCTGTGCCTCATAGTAGATGCATGAAAAAACCTCGTGTTGGAGTCTCCATTCTTCAACCAAAGGTCACGAGATTTCTGGTGCCAGAACGTTTCCTCCCTAGCGAGAATAGAATGAAAGTCCACCAAAAGGCTCCGCTCTTCCTCCCTGAGACCCTCAGTGTAACCTTCGAGAGCCATCCTTTCCTCCACAACCTTCAGGTTCTCAGCGATGGATTTTTTGGACTCAAAAATGTTGTCGAAAACCTCTTTGTTCCAAATCTTCAGTTTTTCTTTGACCATTTTGAGCTTTAAAGCCACCCTCTTAGGAGCGCTTCCTTCCACCTTCGATTGCCACCACTCTGAAACCAATCCTTTGAAGTCTTTGTGGGAAATCCACATGGATTCGAATCTGAAAGGGGTCATAAAAAATAGGCCCATCGTTCGCCTCCAAGAAAATAGGGTTATGGTCAGACCCAATCCTTGGAAGAGCCGAAAGGATAGCCCCGCCAAGGATGGGAATGGCTTCCGGGGAAATGAAGAATCTGTCAAGTTTGACTTGAATCAAACCGCCCCCAATCCTTCTATTACTCCATGTGAAAGAAGCCCCTTTGAGTTCGATGTCAAGCAGGCCATTAGCAGAGACAAAATCTTTGAAATCTTCCAAGCTGCGGCTGGAGTGTTCAGACCCTCCTTTTTTCTCGAAGGATGAAGGGGACAATTGAAGTCACCCCCTAAAACCCAAGGAAAGTTGCTAAAATTCTCCCTCATTAGAGAGATAGCTTTCCACATTTCTGCTCTCTCTGTAGCAGAATTTGAAGCATAAACGTTGGACAGAATCCAGGAAAAATTGGAGGTTTTGGACTGGAAAAGTACATTGATGATTCTGTTGGAAGTTGACAATGAGCTGCCCTCAAACCTCGAAGGGTCCCACAAAACCATGAGTCCTCCCACTATTCCCACTGCAGGGCTGGACAGACAATTTGCCTTGGCCCAAATGGCCTTCGCCACTTTGTTAGAGGAGATAGCATCAAGCTTGGTCTCTTGCAAAATAAGGATAGAAGGGTTAGTCCTCCTACGGAGATCAGCCACTAACCTTCGCTTGGCTGCACCGTTCAGTCCTCTCACATTCCATGAGAGGACTTTCATCTGGACAGTTTGAAGTTTTTCTTGCCTCCCCTTCCTTGTTGAGGGGGAGGTTTTGGTGCATGTGCTTCGTCCGACTGTGCGTCACAGTCATCCAGAACCAACAAACGCTGGGTTCCATTTGCAACGTCAGTTGCAGTCTCTTTGTCTCGCCTTTCCTTGTTAGGAGGACGGCCCTGCTTCCTCTCACTACCAAAATCCACACTTTGCTTTCGGCTCCTCGTATTCCGAGGGCTAATGTGATCGGACTGTTCACCCCTCCTTCCTAAGAGGTAATCTTCTAGCAACGTCTGTGACTGACTGAAATCGGGATGACCCGTATCTTGGAGCAGAGGAACAGCCTGAGTCAAAACTTGGGAAGGGGTCCGTTCCATCTCTTCCTACGATTCACTTTCCAAGTGGGAGTCTGCTCCTTGTTGGTTGTCAGCCTCAAGATGCTCGGGGTCCGATTGGAGAGAGGGATTCTCTTCAGGCTGAGAGAGTCCGCCACAGTCTCTAGAGGGGCCTAGGGATCCATGGCCCTTCGCGTCTGGAAGATTTGGTTGCTTTGACTGACCTTCCTTGTGCTCCAGGGGGTTGCCGTTTTCACGTTTCTATTTTCCCGGTTTTTGAAGAGGACACTGGGACTGGAGGTGCCCTTGGGACCGACACTGGGTGCGTAAAGCTGGTTTATTTTCATAGACAATAGCTTGTTTATGAAGAATGGTATCTCCATACCGAAGAGTGATGGAAGTTGGGAGTTCTGCCTCCAAATCTTCCAGAACGCAAAAGCGGGCCTGGACGAACCTTGTTCGAGCTCGGGTGGGAGGGTCAATGGTGACCAACTCCCCAATGGAATGCGCAATACCCCTTATGACATTTTCATGCCAGCCAAAGAGGGGAAGATTCGGGAGCCTAACCCATATTGGGGCAATGTTGATGTTCTGGGTATCAGGACTGAAATCCATGTCCCACTTCCTGAGAAATAAACTTCTGCGGCCCAGAAACCATGGCCCGCCAGCCAAAATTTTACAATAATCCTCCTTATTGTTCAATCTAATGGCAAAAAAACCCCGGGATAGGGCCGCCAGCTCCAAATGACCAGAAGTCTTCCATTTGCTTGCTGCCCATTTTCGGATAGTTTCCATGTCGGGATGGCCTCCAATGAATTTACCTATTAGGGTAAATTTCTCAAACTCCATGAAGCTTGAAAGTACTTCCGCCGGGATGTCCAGCTCATCCCCAACCGGAAACAACTCTTTGGTAAAAAACCCGTTTAGGGTTTCTGAGGCCGTTTCCTGGGCATAAGACTTTTGAGCCCCACCACCCCCTTTGTCTGGAGGGTCCTTACCTCGACCAATACCGTTGTCAGCCCGGTCATCTTCAATGGGCCCGGGCGTTTCCGCTCCACCGGATTCTTGGTTCCCTCCGATTGCTCCGCTGCGTCCAAGAACCGAACCACCGCCACTCCCGATCTCCCCTGCAGACTTCCCGCCCATCGACATCCTCCCTGTTCTTGCTATTTGATTGTATCTTTGGATGCATCTTATGCAACAGTTCATTTACAATGACATGTTCATGTTTACTAACTCCAAGTCTTCTAGTTCCAAGTTCATCTCATCAGTTGGATATGTGAGCATTGTTGGCGGTTGCTCACTTTGCAGTAGAAATTTTTCTTATGTTCTCCTCTCTCGTTGTCTCCTTGTTTGCATAAGACTTGCTACTAGTAATGATGCCTCATCCTCATTTTGAGATAGTGGCTACTCCTGCAACCCTTGTGTAGATGTGTTCTTTGGATTCTCAGAGTCCAACTCCATATTTCACCATCACTTCCTTCTATGGTGCACTTTGTCTTCTAAATTTTTGGCTTCTTCCACAATTGCTAGCTCGTGATACCTTGCATGTGTTTTTGGCTTCAAATTCTCTGGAGTGGATTTCTAAATTGGAACTATATTTTCCCATCACAGTATGGAAGTTTGATCCTTTGATAGATCTCTAGGTCTATTTAACCCATAAAATGGAATGCCTACCTAAGATACCATGTCTATCATAAATACAATTGCATGGAATGTCAAGGAAAAATTCATATTTGTTCTATGCAATAGCCATTGAATTTTTTGAGCCAAGTATGGGCCCCAATCATACTGTACTCCCTATGTAATGCCTTCAACATACTGTGTTATCCACATTTGCATCTCTGAGGATCATGCCTCTTCAAGTATTCGAGACATTACCATGTTTATGGCACACTATAATTCTACTTCATTCCACTAGCTCTACTTGATTCCAATCCTCCTACTCTAAAAGACGTAGTAGTTGTTGGAGATTTGATCATTGTCAACTCACTCAATAATTAATGATGTTCAATAGGGTCAACATGACCTTTATTAATTAGTTGCATTTCCTTTGGAAACCCAAATATTTGTCTAAAAAATGCATCTAAGAATTCCACCTTCAGATGTCGATTCCCAATGCAAATAAATATGCAATTCTTCTTAGCATCATATGATTGTACAATATGTAACAAGTATTCATTGAAAAATGTCTTGTCAAAAGGAATTATTTATTCCAAAATGCCTATACCTACCTTCACAAGAGCCAACTTCAATAGGTGATTATTAGGATGCTCAGTCCACCATTTTTGACAAAATTTTCCTGCTGGTTGTGTGAAGGATATGTCCTTTAGTTCTATTTGACTAGCTTCCTCATCACTCAGCAAGTCACTTTGATCATCTAGTGTGGCTTCTTAGTGAACTTCACTTAGAATATCCCTTTAGTGTGCTCATGGTCGTTCCATTTGGGGTTCTTCCTTGAATTTTGACTGCTCATATCCTCTACCACTATGCCCATTGCCATGTCCCCTCCATTGCCTATAGCCTCTTCCTCTACAAGGATGGTAGTTGCATCCTCATCTTGGTTGAAACCCTTGTCCTTTCCCTTGCACAGGGTAGGTTACCTCATGCCTCAATGGATATCATCTTCCTTGTCTAGGCCATAGATCCCTTTGATGTAGTGGTCTTGGTGAGAATTCTACTCTCATTACTACAATCTATTGTACATGAGCCTAGAATTCCTACTTGATGCTCATCCTTCATAGGTCTTCATCTTTTTGGAACCACTCTTCTTCACTATGCACCAATTTCATACAATTCTATAATCTTTGGACAATTAAACCTCAAAATCATACAATTTTCCCTAATTTCATATAATCCACTCTGAAATCATACAAATTGCCCCAATTATGTACAATTGCATACTGAAATCATACAATTACATACTAAAATAATACAATTACAACTGAAATCATACCATTGCACCTGAAATCATACAATATTCTACTAAAACCCACACTTAACCCAAAAATTGCACACTTAATCAAATCTGTATGAATTTCATTATGCTTTTTACTACCATTGTGCAATTTCACCCCACTATATGATTTTTGGCTTACTTGTGTAGTTTTCTCTTTTTGGATGTGCAATTATTTAGTTGTATGATTCATCCTATGGAAATTTGTGCATTTTCTTACTTTGTACGACCTTCCTTATACTCCTTTGCATGCTATGGCTAAAAATTGTCTTTTTCTTGGCAATTTTCCTTCATGCAAGTTAAGTTTCTAATTCTTCTCTCCTTCTTTTCTTTTCTGAAGAAAAAAACCCAAAAAACCCTAGATTTTAGAAAAATCTCACAACTTAGGGATTGTATGTAGAATAATTCTTCAAAACCTAGATATTTAGAAAACGCACCATAACATAGGGATTATTTGCAGAAGAATTCTTCAAGCCCTAAATTTTCTACAAAATGCAACCTTGTCTTTTTTCCTAGAAAAAGCCCTTTGTTTTTTTTATATGCACTTCATCCACTGTTAGATCTTTCTTTAAAAATTCAAAAGAAAAGAAACTCCACTATGTAAATTCATAATGGGTAAATAAAATTAGTGTGGCTTTGTGTTGTTTATAATTCTTGTGTGGTAATTTCTTCTATTGCATTGTTCCTTTCTCTCAAAATCGCCTCCTTGTGCAATTTATCCAATTATTTTGTTAAAAAAAAATCCTGGTGCCCTCTTTTATAATTAAACAACTTTTTGCACGAAAATATGCCCCTTCATCCCTTTTTGCAAGCATTTTTGACCTTTTACACAGATGATTGCCAACTTAGTCTGTTTGCATGCACTTTTGTCTTTTTCTTTTATTATTTTATTATTCTTATTATCTTTTACTTTTCTTTTTCTTCTCTCTTTAAAAGTATTTTTTTCCTTTTGTTTCTATTTTTGTTTTTGTGTTTATTTTTTTATTTTCTTTTTCTATATATTTTCCTTTTGTCTCTATTTTTGTTTTTGTTTTGGTTTTTTATTTGCTTTTTTTTTTTCTTTTTTTTTTTCTTCTTTTCAAAATTGCCTAATTTCCTAACTTATTGACGTGGGAATCGTATATTGACATTCATTTGTATGATCCCTTGTACTGATGTGTTGACTTGCAGTTTTGCCACCTCATTGTTGGAATATTACCATTAGTAAAAGGTTAAAAAAATTGTTTTTACCTTGGGTAAAGGTAACTTACCTTTTACCTTACCTGGACGGCAGTGGACGGCAGCATTTGGGCAGCAAGAGAATTCTATTCATCTTTCCTTTCCCCTAATTTCTCCTTTCCCCCTTTCTTTCTCAAATAGGTTATTTACTACCTATTTAATCTATGTAACCTAAGTTTTAATGTTAATGCAATTAATCCTTTTTCGTCCACACTCACCTTTCACATTTGGTATCAGAGCGGCGTGATTCCCGAGGCGATGGGGACCGTAGTTCGAGGCGACGGCATGGATCTCGAGGCAACCCGTAGGAGCCGAGGCGACATGAATCTCGAGGTGGCCGGCAAGAGTAGTCTGGCATGTTTCTCGAGGCACTAGAGGAGCTAGACGAAGCGACCCGCAGGAGCAGCAAATCCACACGATTCTTGAGGGGTTGTTGATGTGGCACACGATTCTCGAGGCACGAGATTGACATGGTGTGATGCATGGCGATGTGTGACTGGCGCGCGGCCTGAGGTGTGGTGACGTGGCGGTGGCACACGGCCCAAGGAGTGGTGATGTGGCGATCCACGAGGTGTGGTGATGTGGCACTGGCGTGCGGCCTGAGGAGTGGTGATGTGGCGATCCGCGCATGCATCGATGGCAAAAGGATCCTGCGGTGTTAGTGACTGCCCGCAGGCAGTCAAAGCACTTTATGTGCTTAGCTCTTTTTAAAGAGCTTTTACATCGCCCTACGGGCGATGTGGGACTAAAGTCCCAAGTAAAATCAAGCTTCGCACCGAAGCGCGAAGCCAACATTAGCTTCGCGCTCGACGCGAAAGCTAAAGGGCGAGGAGCACGCATTGCTCCTGGATCAGCCCGGTAGCGCAGCGGCTACCCTCAGCCCTGACACCCGCGAGGTCGCAGGATCGACTCTCGGCGGGGTCAATAGATAATTAAAATTAAAAAAAAAAAAACTAAGGAATAGTTTAAATTTAAAAAAAATAATAATTTTTTTTTGTGTGTAATTTCCTAAGAGGAAATATCTGTTCATTAGTTTTTTATAAAAAAAAAAAAAAAATTCAAAGTTGATAGAAATTTCCTGAGAGGAAATAATTGTAAAGTTTTTTTTTTAACTTTGAAAGTTAATTTTTTTTTATTATTATTATTATTTCCTAAGAGGAAATCTTTGTAAAAGAAAATTTCTGGGAAATTTTCTTAAATGATAAGATCGGATGGATGTTATCATGCCCTCTGCAAGTTGTTATTGAAAACAAACCCTGAAAACTTTGATAGGCACATGAAAACACTAGGACTTAATACAGTTTTTTCACAGTTGCAAAACGCGGTTATTGCACACCAGAGAAATTCTGATCAAGGATACGAAGCAAATTTGAACAATCCGACACAGTTGCAATTGCTTCACAAGGATCCGAATATACTCATTATAGTAATTCAGTTGAAATCCTTCAACCTCCTTCTCCTGAAATAATATTGATCAGTGACGATGATGAACAAATCGCTGACAATTTTGTAATTGCTGAACAACAAGTGTGAGTTGTTTATGATTGTAAATCAAGCAGGGCTTGATAGTTTGTAAAGTCTTTTTTGCAATAAGACTATAAAAGAGAGGTTTCTTGTTTTAGTAGATAATAATGGGATCACATAATAATCTACCAATTCCCGAATTCGGTGGGGATAATTATGAGTCTTGGTCCATCAAGATGAGGACATTACTCATTGGAAAAGGACTATGGGATATTATTGAAGACGGATACATTGCTCCAACAGATTGGACTACTTTAAGTGCAAATGATAAGAAGATCTACAAAGATGCACAAAAAAATAATTCTTTTGCCTTATACCATCTTCAATCAACATTAGATCCTAGTATCTTTCCTAGAATTGCATCTTACTTAACTGCTACAGATGCATGGAATGCCTTGAAAGAAGGATTCCAAGGAAGTGATAAAGTAAAGCAAGTCAGGCTTCAGACTTTGAGAAGAGAATTTTAAAATCTCAGAATGAAGGAAAATGAAAGAGTCGGAGACTACTGTGTACGAGTCAAAGCAATAGTTGATATGATGCAAACTTTAGGTGAAGACACAAAAAATGAAACAATTGTGAAGAAAGTGTTGCGAACACTTCTTCCTAAGTGGAATCAAATTGCTATCATAATTGAAGAATCCAAAGACCTTTCTACTCTTACATTTGATAGTTTGATTGGATCATTAACATCACATGAAGAGCGACTTCAAGGAGCCCCTTCAACTAGCTATGGAGGTGATGACAAAGCCTTCACTTCGAATGAAACTGCAAGACGAGAACAAGGAAGAGGCCGAGGCAGAGAACAACAACAAAGAGTCAAGAGCCAAAGAAACTCCTACAAAGGAGGTAATCAAAACAGAGGTGGAAATCAAAACAGAGGAGCCAATCAGAACCAAAGAGGCAATGCAGCCCGTGGAAATCAAGGACGAGGAAGTAACAAGACTAAAACAGCTTGTTTCAATTGTGAGAAACAAGGTCACTTCGCTCATGACTGCTGGTCAAAGTCTTCAAAAGATCAAAGCAGTCAATATGGCTCATTCTACGAAGAAGAAGAAGGTCCATCAAACCTTTTTCTCTCTTATGGACAGCCAGATCAAAATCTAAATGATACATGGATTTTGGATACTGGTTGCTCCAACCACATGAGTGGCAAAGAAAATCTCTTTGCTACATTAGATTCAAATTACAAATCTCATGTTAAGTTAGGGGATAATAAATCTTTGCAAGTTGAAGGCATTGGAGCTATGGCAGTTCCAACAAAAGAAGGCCTTAAAAATGTGAATGACATATACTATACTCCACAACTACAACAAAATTTGTTAAGTGTTGGCCAAATTATGGAGAAGCATTACAAATTAGTTTTTGATGAAAGCAAATGTACAATCTTTGATAAAAACAATTGTAACCGGGTCATCACAGAAGTACCTATGACAAAGAATAGGTTGTTCCCTCTAAAATTTGGTGAGCCAGGGGGAGCTCAACTTGCAAACATTGCTATTACAAATCCAAGTGAATTGTGGCACTTGAGATATGGTCACCTCAATTCCGCTAGCTTGAAAATGTTAATATCACAAGCTATGGTGACAGGACTACCAAAAATTCCATAACATAAAAAGGGTATGCGAAGCATGTGCTTTGGGAAAGCACTCCAGAACGACGTTTCCAAAATGCCGAGCGTGGAGAGCAAGCTATCCTCTTCAGCTAGTACATTCAGACATTTGTGGTCCAATGCAAACAAAAAGTCTTGGAAACAATTCTTATTTTCTAACATTCATAGATGATTATTCTAGAATGTGTTGGCTCTATTTTTTGAAACACAAAGATGAAGCATTTGATTTCTTCATAGACTTCAGAAATAATGTAGAAAAGCAAAGTGACTACTATGTCAAATGTCTTCGCACTGATAAAGGAGGAGAGTACTCCTCAAATGAATTTCTTCATTATTGTAAGAAAAATGGGATAAAAAGGCAGTTCACCACTGCCTATACCCCATAGCAGAACGGTGTGGCTGAGAGAAAGAACCGCACCCTTGTTGAAATGGCAAGAACAATGCTTCAGGCAAAACATCTCACAAACAGCTATTGGGCAGATGCAGTGAGAACAAGTGCATATATTCTAAATAGAAGTCCGACTTCTAGTTTAGATGGTATCACTCCTTATGAAGGATGGTACGAGTAAGAAACCAAATGTCAAACATTTCGGAGTATTTGGTTCTTTATCTTATGCAAACATTCCTGAGGAGAAGAGAAAGAAGCTTGATCCAAAGAGTCAAGCATGTGTTTTTGTAGGGTATTGTGATTCAACCAAAGGGTATAGATTGTACAATCCCACGACACATAAAATCATTATCTCCAAGGATGTAATTTTTGATGAAGGGGGAGAATGGGGTCATAAAAAGTTTGTTGATTTTGACTCTAATTCGGACAGTTCTACATTAGTACCTCCCACATTGGTACAACCCAAGAAAAGCGATGGAAAAAGTCCTCCTCCACAAATTCCACATCGGGAAACTTCATCAAGTACATCAAGTGGTACACCAAGTCCAAGAGGGACTTCTTTGTTGGCACCACCAAATTCTCCAAAATGATTTCAAAGATCAGTAAGCGCTCCAAGCCCGATGGATATTGATTCAGTTTCTCAAAGGAAAGAGACAAATAGAGGAAAGCGCATACTATAGAGTCATCCATCTACTCAAATGTTGGATAGGAATTTCCAACAAAGATACACTAGGAGTCAAGCTAGTGAGATGGATTACATTTTGTCAAGACTTGAAAATCTTCAAATGTCAGGGGATGATGAGTCTCATGAACCAAGGGGTGATGTAGTCAATTATGCTTTGTTGGCTGCTGCACAGCTAGAACCTTCTAGCTATGAAAAAGCATGCACTGAAAATATATGGCAAGATGCCATGGAAGAGGAAATATCCTCAATTAAAAAAAATGATACTTGGGAGCTTGTGAAGCTTCCCAAGGGAAAAAAATGTGTTGGATGTAAATGGGTCTATAAGACCAAATTCAATGCTGATGGAAGCATTGAAAGGCACAATGCAAGATTAGTAGCTAAAGGTTTTACTCAGAAATATGGAATAGATTATGAGGAAACCTTTGCTCCAGTTGCTTGACAAGAAACAATTAGAACTGTTCTTTCCTTGGCAGCCCATAAAGGATGGAAAATTCAACACATGGATGTGAAAAGTGCATTTTTAAATGGATACCTGACATAAGAAGTGTATGTTCAACAACCTCAAGGTTTCCAAGAACCAGGAAAAGAGAACCTTGTTTATAAATTTAAAAAAAGCACTTTATGGCCTCAAGCAATCACCAAGAGCATGGTACTCACAAATTGACGGCTATTTCAGCAAATATGGTTTCACAAAAAGCAAGAGTGAACCAACATTATACTACCTGAAAAATGGAGTAGATATCCTCATAGTTTGTTTATATGTGGATGATCTAATATTCATGGGTAGTAATAATAAAATGAATATGGATTTCAAAAACTCCATGATGAATCAGTTTGAGATGAAGGATCTCGGATTAATGAGATACTTCCTAGGAATGGAAGTACATCAATCAAATAATGGTATCTTCATATGTCAACAGAAATATGCTCATGACATGATCAAGAAATTTGCTATGCAGCAGTGCAAATCAGTTGCAACACCAACTGGACATGGAATCCAGCTAAGCAAAGAAGATGGAGCACCAAAAGTTGATTTGACCAATTTCGAAGCATGGTTGGGAGTTTAATGTTTCTCACCAACACTAGGCCAGATATACGAGTATGTTGTTTCTCTTGTATCACGGTTTATGGCATGCCCATCCGAGCTGCATCTACAAGAAACCAAATGAATTTTACGATATGTAAAAGGTACATTGGATTTTGGAATCCATTACCACAAGTCTAACTTTGTGAAGTTATTTGGTTATAGTGACAGCGATTGGGGCAGTAATATAGATGACATAAAATCTACATCAGGGAAACTGTTTTAGTCTAAGTTCAGGACTAATAACTTGGAGTTCCAAGAAGCAATCTGTTGTAGCATTATCATCTACAGAAGCTTAGTACATAGCCATTACTCATGCCAGTACTCAGATCCTCTAGTTGAGGAAAATCCTTGAAGATATTGGCGAAAAACAAATTGGTCCAACCAAACTGAATTGTGATAATATTAGTGCCATACAGTTGGCATATAATCCGATCCACCACAAAAGGTCAAAACATTTTGATATGAAGTATCACTTCATAAGAGATATGGTGGAACAACAGACAGTTGAGCTTCAATATTGTAGCACTTTGGATAATCTAGCAGACATCTTTACCAAAGGCATGGCTAAAGCTCAATTTATAAAGCTGAGAGACTATATAGTTAGTTCTATCAACTTTAAGGGGGAGAATGTTGGAATATTACCATTAGTAAAAGGTTAAAAAAATTGTTTTTACCTTGGGTAAAGGTAACTTACTTTTTACCTTACCTGGACGGCAGTGGACGGCAGCATTTGGGCGGCAAGAGAATTCTATTCATCTTTCCTTTCCCCCTTTCTTTCTCAAATAGGTTATTTACTGCCTATTTAATCTATGTAACCTAAGTTTTAATGTTAATGCAATTAATCATTTTTCATCCACACTCACCTTTCACACTCATTTTGTGCGATTGGGGATTTACTAATCATACAATCTAGTTTAATTTGTTCAATTATAAAATTTGTAATTGTATTGTTGTCAATTGTATGATTTGGAATTGTACAATTGCAAGCTATACAATTTGGAATTGCATAATTACCTCCTTCCAAAATTGTATTATATCATTTAAGGCTTCTCCTTTGCCTTGTTGGTTGATAATTTGGTAAAGACACCCTTTTTATGTGATTCTTATTTGGGAGACTTCAACTCCTATCACCTTAGAATAAATATGCCTCAAAACTTGGTGAACAATTCCTTAGATTTGTTTGTTGTGGATTTGTCCTCTTGCGATGGAACTTTGTTCAATTTTGAACAAACCTTCCTCTCCCTGAAGTAATCCTCTTCCCACTTCTAATCTGCTTGGCCCTTTCTAATGTATTGGTGGTCACCCCAAATTTTCTCTATTAGGACACATTTCCCTCAAATTATGCAAGGCTTCCCCTTGAGGGATACATCCTTGTTAGGAATCTCTTGTAAAATTGAAGGTTGCATGTTGTATCTTATTTTGTCATCAATAACATATTGGAGTAGGAGGTTGATTCCTTCCCCTAATTCCACTAAGTAAAGGGTTTGAGTGATTCTTTTCTTTGTTCACTAATCATAATTTGCCTCTCTAACCTAGTTGACATCTTGTGGTATTAAGGAATTCTTGGTTAGCGATCTCATTGTCGACTTGACTCCTCTCTCACCCAAATGGTAGGAATCACATCTAAAATTTCTATATTGGCCAAGTGTCCTTCATTCCTTTGAGCTCCTAGTGACAACTATCATAATGCTCGTATTTTATGATCTACACATACTAGTCATCTCATCCATATTATTTCTTCAAAATGATATTTTGGGGAAGAAAATTCCAAGGCTTCCCTATACTCTTTTAAAAAGTTAGAATTAGTACTTGAATCATTATTATTATCTTCTCATATTGTTGACCACTCCATTGGCAAGTCCATTATTCATTCGAGTCTCCTCACTTCCCTTATTTCTCTTCTTAACTATCGATATGCTATCACATAGGTATTTGGTTTAGGACGAGTGTGGGGTTATTGTATTATTGATATAAAATCATCATTACTAATATCCTGAATACTTTTTCTTATTAGTAAGGGAATTCCTTCATCACTAGAATCGTTTGAATCTTCATGTAGATTCCCTTGAGGTTCAGGTGATGTAAATTCTTCTTCAATATCTTTCTACAATAGTTCTGCTACTTCATTCATAATTGGTAGACCTTACCCTAGACTTCTTGGTTCTACTTGTGATTAGTCACCTTCACTTGAACTTTATCTTGAGCCTTCCTATTGTCTCCCATGTGCCTGAAGTACTTCTTCATTTTTCCATCTTGTGATTTAAGTTCTCTTTGCCTTGCAATCTATTGCTCATCAATTCATTACATTGTATCATCTAGTTCTTGAATGATATGTCCTTGAAGTCATGCATTATGGGATTTTAATCCTTCATACTCCTCTTGTAACTGTAGTGCTTGATAGCACATCCACTGCTAGATCATACCTACTTGAGCTAACACAGTAAGTCCTATTAACTCCTCCTATGCAATTCCATCATTGTTTGAATTTGGAATTTCCATATTTAAGGTATCCATTCTATATTCATACTATACCATTAGTTGTATCCTATGTCATCCTTTTGCTTGTTGGGGCAACTCCCTTTGTAATAACTATGGATACACTACTACCTCTTATAATTGTGCAGGTTATTTATGTCTCTCCCAAGTTATTGATAATGGTACCTGCTCTTAGTTTATTATTTCATTATGAGGAATCCATTCCTCCTCTTATTCAATTCATTTTATTCTATTCATGAACCTTACATTTATTCGCATCCTTCTCCTTTCACCAGGGTGAGGTGCCAATTCTTGTTCTATAATTGGTTATGCTTTCTCTCCTTCTGCAAATACATGTGTAAGTCCAATATCATCTTCTCTTACTAGAGAATTTTTATTATTTTGGGCTACTTGTGGTTTGCTAGATTTGTCTTCTTGTTGTTATATCCGTTCTATTTCAAATTTGAACCATTCACTGTTCTAGGTGTCACCATCCTGTCCAACTTATATAATTTGACTACACCATTGTCCATCACTTTTATGACTCTGAAGGGACAAGGCCATAATGTTTTTATCTTCCCAGACTCTATTTTCCATTTACTGTTAGACTTTAGAACTAAATTGCCTTGATTAAGTTCTAATTTTTAGATATGCTTATCATGCCACAACTTCCTCTAGTTATGGGCTACATCAATTGCCCATTGTGTCATGACTCTCCTCTCATCCAACTTGATTAACATTACCAATACTTTTGCTAAAATTTCTTGGTAACCCAAACAATGCTCCACAACTATATGCAAACTAGGTACCAAGAACTCTACTAAATCTACTGCCTCCTAATCATACATTAGCTAGAATGGTGTACGGTCCATTGTCGGTTTGAAGGTTGTTCTATAATCCCATAGAATAGATGGCAACCTTTCCTCCAAATTTGCACCTTCTATTCCAAAGGCTTTATACAACGTAGAGACTAAGATTTTCTTAGTTACCTTTGCCTGCTCATTTGCTCTAGGATAATACGGACTTGAAAACGAATGCAAAATCCTAAAATCACTTGTCAAATTTTTAATAACCTCAGTAACAAAGTGATCATCCCTATCACTTGTTATTTGTAGCAGAATTCAAAATCTTGCGATTACCTATTAATATAAGAACTAGGTTGTATTTTTTACCATATTATCTAGTAGTGTCTTTGCCTCTACCTAGTTGGTTATTTATTTTGTTGCTACCATGATATATCAACATTTCTGCCTATGGGTTGTTCTCAATAGTCCAAAAAAATCCAAACCCCATATTTCAAACAAATATTGAGGTTGTGATAGATGCAAAGGCATAAAGTCTTTGCATAGTGGTTTTTCCACTCTTTGACAAGTGTCACACACCTGCACATATTCTTTTGCATTATGATACAATGTAGTCCACCAATACCAAAAGTATTTTTTTGGAAGTAATGTCTAGCCCCATGTGTCCTGCGAAACCTTCATGGGATTCTTTTAATATTTTTTAAATTTTCTCCTCCATTACATATCTTCTCAAAATTCCATACACACCTATTTTATACAACAATCCATCTATCAGCTAAAAATGCGTTGACTTCATGATTACCTTTTTTTTCTCCACCATTGCCAACTCTTTTGACAACTCCCCTATGCATACAATTCCTTAATTAACTTGTACCATGATGGTACAACATAATTTGTAAATAGTTGTGCATCAAGGAATTCATCTGGAATTATCATCCTTGTAGGTTCCTCTAAGTGAATCTAAGATAACTAGTCTACGATCACATGTTTTTTGCTAGGTCTCACCACTATCCGAAATAATAATTCTTGCAAGGTAACAAACCACCTATTGACTCATCCTTGTACCACTGGTTTGTTTATCAAGTACAATAGATTCTGGTGATCAGCATAGAAGACAAATGGGTTCACCAATAGCTAATGCCTAAAATTCTGCACTACATATACCATTTCCAAAGCATCTCATTCTGTTGTACTAAAATTCATATCTACTCTTGAAAATAGATGAATTGCAAAGAAAATAGGCTGGTCTAGTCTAAATTTCTCTTCTTGAGCCATCGTGCATCCTATTACAAAATTGGTAGAACCAATATGGACATGGAACTCCTTATCCCAATATAGGAATACCAAAATGAGGTCATATAAGAGCTTTATTTTTAACTTTTTAGAATCTCCTTAATGTTCCTCTTTCCATCTAAAGAGAATATTATTTTTCATTATATTTCAATGGATAGGACACATGTGCACAATTTCTTATAAACCTTTGATAATATATCATGGATCTTAAGAAGTTTTTTAGTGAACTCACATCATATGGCTCCTCCATATACAAAATGACACATTTTATTAGGATTTGTATTTAATCCTTCACTATACACTATATATCCCAACAACTTTCCATATGGTACCATCAAATAAAACTTCCCTGGGTTCAATAACTCTTGTAAATGGTCCTTGATTTTGCTATAAATGGACCAATCATCCAAGAATGCTTTGAATTTCCTTGTCACCAATTGGTCGAACATGTAAAAGACAATTTATTGAAATGTGTTTGGGGCATTACATAGCCCGAATGGTATCCTATTATATGCATAAATTTTGTTACCCACAACAAAAGTGGTCTTAGTTTTATCCTCTTTGGCTATACTAATCTTATTATAGCCATAAAACCTATCCAAGAATGAGTAAATTTCATGTCTTATGATCTCCTCTAGGATGGGATCTGTAAATGGAATAGGGAAGGGATCATTAATTATGACTGCATTCAAACCATGAAAATATATGCATATATGAATCTTATCTACTTCCTTCTTCATGGTGACCACAACAGGAGAAACCCATTCCCTCATGGTAACTCTAAAATTAATGCCAACTTCCAACATATTTTCTATTTCTATATTTACCAGAGCTACATACTTTGGGTTCATCTTGTAAGGTCTCCTTCTCACTGGATGTGCCCTAGGCATTAATGTAATATTGTGGATGAGTAATTCTGGTGGTATCTCTTTTAGGTCCTTGTACATCCAGTTGAAAACATGTTTATATTCTATGAATATATTGAAAGTTATTGCTTTCAATACCAAATCCCAATCATCATTGTAATGGATCATTCTTGGTTCATTATTAGTTCTCATATTTACTTTCCTATCTAGGGTCCTTCATACTTAATATTCTCTAGATTTACCTTTAGCCTTTGCCACATTTGTTGGATGTGTTGGTCTTGCATTTATATCTGCATATTCAATTGTATATTCTGTAAAACTCTTAGGAAATATCAATTTATCTTGCTCCTCCTCTTTTGATTTCATACTAACCTTCTTCTCATATTGCATTTCTATGATCTCCTTTGTATTAATACAGAGACAATTGGGCTGAAATATCTCCTACTCCTCCATCTGTCAATGGAGAAGTCCACTATTAGATCAAGTTTCATCCTCACTACATTCTTCAAGGTACAATATTCCCTCTTCATTGGGTTCATATTGTTCTTCACTTTAATAACTACCTAATTAATCTATCATAGTAATATCTTCACTAAACCTTTGATTTTTTAGGTTGATCATATACTTTTGTTGTCCTTTATTGAATGTAATCCAAAAATTTTCCTAGTTATGATTAAATTTGGCTAATTGCAACAACCTCTCCCCAACAGTGCATCATATTTCATCGTATGCATCATGATCACAACAAAATACAAGATGAATTCTTGGTCAGATATTATTACCTTTTGTGCTATCAATAATTCCTTAGTATCAATGTTGTATTGTTCATCACCATACAACTTAAAACTTGGTGCCCACAAAAATGGATCCCTAATTTCTCTCCATGTTTTCTCTGGTAGCACATTAATAATGGACCCTCCATCCACAATAAATTGTGTTAATTTATGCCCTAGTATCTCCATATGGACCAATATTGGTTTATTTCTAACATCAATCATTAATATAGTCAGATTCATAAAGTAATCTCTCTTTTCTACTTATTGTATTGGTTGGCTCTAGACTTCCATCACCTTTTGTTGTTGCATCTCATATCTCATCACCTTATTTACGGATGGTATGGCTTCAAGCAAACTAGCCATTTTGATTTCTACCATTGTATTCAAAAATTGTGCTACCAAATTTTGTACTAATGCTTTGTCTTCTAAATAACTTAGATTCTTTAATTGTTTCTACTTTTCTAGCCTTATATGTTTAGCCTTCTATACTTCTTCTTCAATTACCTTTTTTGCCTCCAACCATCTCTCCTACCTTATTCTTCAATTACCTTTTTCACCTCCCCCTCTATGGTTATTTCTATAACCTTCACTAGTTGGAGTTTGTCCATTCCTTTGAGGTTTTGGTTTTTCCTCGTTCTCTTGGATTGATGGAGTCTAACATTGAAATTTCAAATTGAATGGATAGTTCATCAATTCATGTCCCATAACATCACATATATCACAGTATGCATTTCGAGGATAATTCACATTTGTATGCCATTCGGTCCTACGTTCTATACACCAGATATATTTTTGATCCCTCCTTGTTTCTCCTTTGACCTCCTTCAACATCTTATTGAATTCCTTCTAGAATGATTGGATAGTGTGATGCATCATGTCATATTCAAGGCTATCTAAGTCCTCATTCCTATAATGTGCCACAATTCCTATTGTCGTATATTTTGACTCACTTTCAAAGTTTTTTGATTTTTCTTGTGCTTATTCATATGTTGAGGATGGTATTGCCTTCATATTCATTCTATATCTAGGCAATAACCCATCAAGAAACCATTGCTTAATAATTCCATATACTGGCAGTATTTGCATATTATCCATCAATTGTTTTAATTGATAGTTATATGTTTTAGTGTGCTTATATTTTTCTTGATTTATGGTGTATATTTCTATTATAATTTTGGTATCATCTCTCAAAGGATGAAATTCCTCGACGAAGGCATCTTTCATCGTATTCCAGAATTGAAATGTTGGAGTATTTTCTCACTTTAGATACCAATATATCACAAGTCCACGTAATGTGGCAGGAAATAGTTGCAACCATTCATCCAATTGGTTTATACCATTTTCTTTCTATATGGTTATGCATGTGCCAATATGTCTCACTGGTTTCTCCTTCCCTTCTCCCATGAAATATGGACATATTTGCTTTCCTACTCTTGTGGCTATGTTAGCCATTGGTGGGGTTCCTCCTTTGTCGTCACTAGATGAAGAGTCCCCCACAATCCTTGACTGATTGCTCTTTTTTTGTGGGTGATTCAATATGCTACTCCTCATTAGATATTTCTATCCTTGGTACCTTATTTTCACCAAACAATCATCTCTTAACCTCTTGTGCATCCTCACTCCATGATCTCCTTCATTGGTATGCCAACTATGGTCTTGGTCTTCCTTCCTAATACCTCATGCATTATGCTCTAGTGCCTAACTCCCATTATTTGTACCCCTTGGCAACCTACACGTTGCTTTTTCAAGTGCTACCATCCACTCATTGTATCCTCACACAATTTCTACGTCAATGTCTTAGTTTATGCTAACATTCTCTTAGACTCTTGATGGTCCTTGTACCAACTCTTTTGTTCCTAAAAATATTTTTTCCCACCTTTCAATTTCTCCCTCATTTGAATTCCTACTTGTTCTACTACTGGTTCATTTGTATCTTGTTCTGAATTGTTCACATTTCCTCTTTGAGAAATTTGTGTTCTTCTCCTTACTAGAATTTGCTCCTTTCTACAATCTTGTCTCCCACATCTTTCCAAACTTGTATCTATCATTCACCTCCAATTTTTAATTCATTCCTTCTAAAAAATTTCAATTGTAGGTCCTCAAATATGACAATTTGACCCAATTTTGATAGACAACGACACCAAATGTAGCATAAGCAGTAGTATTCCCAAAGAGGGAGGTGAAATAGAAGATTTTGGGATGAATTCTATTATTTTTTACCCAATCATGACCAATTTGTACGGTTACAACCATACAATTCCCAAAACATATAATTAATGACTGTATGGTCCTAAAATGTTCAATTGTAGGGTTACAGCCATATAATGGCATGAACTGTATGATTTTCCAAACATACAATTTGCTTATATAGGTTCATTGGCAATTAACTTGGTTAACTTGCAATCATTCACTTGGCAATCATTATTCCTACCTTGGAAAGTACAAAATATGCAATTATTACTTAATGCAAAGTCGTTAATCAATTATATGGTTAGGAAAGCTAATTGTCCAGTTACAATAAACCCTTGCTACAATTGCTCAATGCCATATTTGCATTATATTATGTAGGAATGAGACTTAACATGGATTGGATAATCTTAATAATAGAATTATTGACTTAGTAATCCATCATGCACACTTGGAATTACCATTTATATTCCAAATCCATCAATGACATTACTCACTACCAACTCTAGAAACCATACAATACCTTGCAAACACAACAATTACAATCTACAAAATAAAATAGGAATAATTCCTCCATCCACAATCATCATACACAATTGGGTATCAACAATACTTTATTTCCATTGTAGAATCATTCCATTACAATGCCATATCTGCAATACTACACATGAATGTACAATCCATATGCAACCGATAACATGCATGAACAACCATAAAATTTTGATGGACACAACAATGTTGGATTATCTTTGAAATTCTCCTTAATAATCATCAGTCAATCATTATCTATATCATACTAGGATGGAAAATCATGAAAAGTGATGAATAACCTACAAAAATTTAATGAGAGGTTTATAATTCCTATCTAGGCTATTCCAAAGCAGTTCCTAAGACAACACATCATTTACAACTATCACCTACAACTTCTCATACAACTTAACTTTATCAATGCTTTACTAAGGTTCTAATTTGATTTTTATCAAATTACATTTCATCTATATTACACTTGTATTTCATGCATTTACATTTATTTCCCTGCATTGTACATTTAGCCAAACCCTACATTGTATAATTAGACAAACCCTATATTGTACATTTGCTCAAAATTGTGCAAATACCTACATTGTGCATTGTCATTTATTCTTATTCTGGGAGGTGTATTTGTTGCCTACAAATATAACCTCCTCTACCACATGGTTCATATTTCTTTACCAACTAGTGAGTGCTCAAAGATGATTTGGTAAGCACATGTCAATAAAGTCGCATGTCACTTTGGTATAGAGAAAATGTTGATACTACTTCATAAGTACTTCTATTTGCTGAATATGAGGAATGATGTCAAGAGATACATGAAGTCATGTACCCCTTTAACTATTTACAAACCAATCAACACGAAGTAAGGACTGCATACACTATTTTCAGTGTCACCTAAACCTTAGGGATATGTATCCATGGGTTTCCTCTCAGGTTTTTCCACATTTAAGTATGGTAACAGTTGTGTTTTTTTAGTAGTTAATCATTTTTTAGAAATGGCTATCATGATTCCTTGTAAGAAATCCATTTCAACTAAGAATACTACTAAGTTTTATTTTAGTCATGTGTGGCTAAAATTTCACTTGCCATTGTCCATTGTATCTGATAGGGATAGCAATTTTTCAATATATTTTTGTCCACTCTATGGAGCATGATGGACACCAAGTTGACCATGTCCACATCCTTTCATACTCAAACTAATGGTCAAATAGAAGTTTTGAATTTGTTGATTGTACATATTCATTGAATGTATAATTCTAAGCATCTATGCACATATGATGAGATCCTCCTCTACATTCATCGTGAGTATAATCAATCTCTACATAGCTCTACAAAATACATTTCATTTCATGTATGTTTTAGGTTCCAACCCTTGGAACCTACTGATGTATTTTTCCCTATGCAATCCATCGAGTAATCACCACATGGATAAAAAAGAAGTTAAAGAGGTAGAATAGTTTGTGGAATAGATTCAACAAATCCATAACCTCTTGGAAGAGACAAATAAAAAATAAAAGCAATGACATGACCAGAGTTAGGTCTCAGATCTATTCAAGTTTGGAGATAAGATATGGTCACATATATAGAAAAGATACATCTAGGACCCCATAGGATGATCACACCTCTTCACTATCGACCATACACCATTACTAAGAAGGTGGGAGAAAATTCCTTTGAATCAAGTCTTCCATATTTTATTGGTTTGCATCCAATATTCAATTTTGAACATCTTAGGCCCTATCATCCACCTTTATTGGACACTTTTGTAGCAGAAAAATAGTTGGATATTGAATAACTCAATTCATATAGTTTAGCATCAATGGAGGAGGATTGACACATGGACCAGGACTACTATAAGACAATCCACTTAGATGTATAGAATGCTCAAGGTAGGACAACTTGGTCAGTAAGTGGAATAGATCACAAAATTCAAATAATGAAATAATTTCCACACTTGATATCATAATTTGATGCAATAAGCACCATTTATTTTCAATGGGTTTGAATGATTTAATCATACAACCTTTTTTGACATGGCTTTATGATCAAAAATGCCAAAAAATATTTTTTTCTTTAGATCCTAACTGCACTATTAGGGCCATAACTTTGTGCTCAAGACTCTATTTTGATTCATTCAAAATGTCTTTAAATATTAGAGGAAGATCTATAAATTTTTAAAATAAAAAATCTCTAAAGGCCCTAAAAAATGCAAAACAAAATAACTACTAAAAATTGTAATATTCTATTTTTAAATTTGTGTAGCCACAATAAATACTAAAAATAGTAACCTATAGCTTTTTTGATACATTAGGACAAGAAAAAACACAAAAGGACAAGTCACACATGTAATTTTCATATATGCACTTTGTAACTCATGAAAGGTGAATCACCACATTTCACTATGGGTGACCTTCTAACTCATGGAAGGTGAACCACCACATTTCCATATGGGTGACCTTATGTGTGACCTTCCATATTCAATATAGTGGATTTACAACAACCCAATTTTGGTATAAAGAGATATGCACCCCTGAATTTAAAAATAATGTGTAATGGATGCAATTTTATATCCTCATATATCTTCTAAGAGATTGCTTGCATTTTATGTTGCTTTTTGAGAAATATAATTATTCTACTATTTTGCTTATATATTCTTGTGTTTTGGTTTGTTACACTCTATTATTTATGAATTGCATTCTTTCTTGATCTTCCTTAACTAAAATTTTTAAGTTTTGGAAGAGCCAAAATTCTATGTTCTATATCAATACTCTTCTCACCACTATTAGTAGAAGAACTTATACTTATTATACTATTAGTAAATAAGGATCCCAATGTATGACCCTACAACATTATAATTTATTGCACATAAAGAAACATGTTGAGAAAATTCTTCAATAATATTGGGTCACATGAGAGAATTTTGAAATGATTTCGAGGTGATACTCTTTATGCATATTAAAATAAACAGGAACTTGATGAACCATTTGCCTATCCTTGGAAGCTTCATGACCTCATCCCTAAAAGTCAAGTATATAAATAATTAAGTATTTTACTTAAGATAAACTTGTTAGCGTATATTATTAATATACGTTATTCCATTATTTAGTTAGTATATTGTTAGGTTGTTAGACCTAACTTAACCTACATTATTTTGGGTCCTAAGTTGTTTCTTAGACCCGATAACTATGGGTTAATTTAGGGTTGCATTGTATTATTTATTCAGGTTATGTTCAATGTAATACTATTCATTCACTTGCTTCCCAACAAAACTATGCATTCAATTTCCACTATTTTAAAAGGTAAAATGGTAAACAACATTCACTATGTTTACCAAATATTTCCATTGGTATGATATGTGGTTTCATGATTTATGGTACCTTACACGTAATAGGATTTTTATATAGGGATACTAACTACTCCTACTTAGTCCCTAGGTATTACATATATTTATAAGATAGATTATCTACATGTACAATTATTATTTGTGTTTAACTATGTAATACATCACTTTTTTGATGGTAAATTCTCTTAGGCCTACATAAGGTTTTAGGGCAAGTGATAAGGCATGATGAGTTTCATGTTATAAAATAAAGTTTTGCATTACAAAATAAAGGTTAACTCATATGGATGAACCTTAACAATATTGAATGGAATGATATTAAGCAATTAAAATATGCTATTTCAATATGGAGATCTAGTTTCAAATTTTGCCAAGGGATATATACATAATTACCAAAATATTGTTGAATTAATATCATTGTGTAGTTTGTTATAATATCATGGTAAAATGATCATGATGTAATATGATTACGGATCATTTAAATATGATATAGTTGACTAAAATATTCCTAGAGGCCCATAGTCACCTTATAATGTGATCATCATATTAATTAACAAACTAATAATACATGTAGGGTGTGGCATTTTTATTATTCATGAAATGTATTATGGAGTGTATGGAACCTCATCTTGGAAAATATTATAACATTAGGTTTTGTAGTTATTATATTATTAGTGAAGATATTTTGTTTCCAAATAACCATCTTAAATATTTCTTGTTCTTTCATATTTGTTCTTTTATTTGTACAATTTTCTTGTCCAAAATCTAGTCAACACATTGATGTTATTCATTATTTTTCTAATACAAATTTCTACATGCCATAAAATCAATTGAATCACTATTACATGAGTCAATAGTTCAATTCTTAATTTATTATGATAATACGACCAAAATAGTGGCCTTTTTTAAAGGAATGATTATGGAGCAATATTCTAGACTAACTTTATCTATTTAGCATTTTAAAAAACCCCTAGTTTAGGTTTAGTTAGTGATAATCTTACCTATGGATGATTTGTTCTTTCCAATAGAATGAATGTAAAACAAGTATTTTACATTACCATTTTATTTTGTGGGATTTTTGAAAACCATAAGAGAAGAGAGGGTTTTGTCCATAATTATTGTTTTTAGGATAACTCCATATATGTCTTTTAGCCTTCTTCTAAGAAAATCATTTCCTTAATCCCTCTAGTTTTTTTTGGTACCAAAATCGTATAATCATGATGAAAAGGATTGAAAATTGTATTGGATACTAGAATACAATCCCTAAATATTGAAGGATTTTTGGCAACAACCTAGAGTGCCATGAAGCACCCAAAATATTGATTTCAAATAAGATTTATTTATAGTCCCTTTTAATCTTATAGAGTCTAGATGAGGGATATTTTATGATATTTTTTTTTATTGTGGATATGTATTTAGAGAATCAATGATAACTTGATTATGTAAAATAACTAGTGCTTTTAAGAACTACATACAAATGTTGGACATATTATTTCAACATTTTTCATTCCTCTATTTATAAATCAATTTTTTGGAGAAAACATAATGATTTCACATTTCTCAAGAATATCCCTTAGAGGCTATTTACAAAAGCAAGTTTCAAAGGCCATAACTCCTTTGTACAAATGTATTTTATCCTATTTTTTATATCACATAAGTTCTTGATCTATAGATCGTAGTATAATTATCGTAGTTATATCATACCATATTGGAGTTGAAATTGTGTAGGAATTTGATAAATTGTAATATCCCATTTTTAGTATATTAGGTTACGAATGCCAAAAGTCATACTCATTAAGTTGTGAAACCACATTATCATGAAATAGTAATATTTAAGGGGTTGTCGTCCAACAATGTTGTTTCTCCATGGTCTTCTTTCATATTAATGGAGATTTTAGTATGTGTAAACTTATTTGATTTTGTTCATGATTGACTATTTCAATATTTTATTAAATATTTTATAAAACATGCATGAGCCCATATTCACCTTGTAATATGATCCATTTATCAATTAGTGAACTGATAATATGCAAGCACATATTACTGGTATCCTTGAAATTTATTAATGTATAAAGGAGAAAATCCCGAATCTAAAAAATGTTAAATTTCACACTAGTTTCTAGAAATTAATAGAAGTAATCTATTTACTTAAATATTATTCAAGTTAAGAGAACAAAATAAAAATAAAAATAAACACAATTGAATGGTTGTTCTTGATAACCAAGTACTATTATAAAGATAAGATCATGCTAGTACAATAGATCAAATGGTTGGCAAGTATTTTATGTTAACCTAATACATCATAACATAAAGGCTTAAAGGGTAATTACAACTTACTAGACGATTTTCTTTTACACATTGGTCATTATAAAGGTTTAATTAAGGTTAATCATATTTGTGTTTTAATTAATTTAATACATCAATTCATAATAGATTATATTTCATAATGATTGTCCATAGTATTTACATGTGATTAAATCATACAATTGTGTCTTTGGTCAATATCGTCAAATTATATATATCTCAATGTTCCTATAGTCAATATAACATGCTATAGAGAGGAAACATTAGAGATAGTAACATATTCCATACCCATAATGGCTATTGTAGAGGGTTGGATCACTCCAAATAATGGAGGAACCATTTGAATATCGATTATGATTTGTAATTCTACCACCTAACTTCTAAAAACTATATTCAATAAATTTTAAAAACACCAAACATGTCATTACCAAGTGTCCTTACCTTTTACACTATCTATATGTGGTTTTAACTTCATTAAATACTTTGACTTGCCATTTTTCTAATGAGTTATAGCTTTCACTAATTTGAAGTCCTTTACATGATCCTTTGAGAAAGTACACCATAATTATTCAAATCAATTTAAAAGTGAAAAATAAATAAAGGAGAGCATTGACGGTTGTAGTATTAGGTTTTTTAACTATAAAATTAACCATGCAAATTACTAATACAACAACCTAAAAAGTTAATGTAAGGTTAACACTAATATATTTAACACATTCTCCATCTATTTTTTACTTTATTTCTTCAAGATGATATATTTTCCCTTAGTGCCTCAAAGTGAGCAATATAAGCACCAATATCATTGAATTATAAAATCTTGATAGAGAAGCGGCTAAAGCAAGAACCAATCTAATAGAATCCATTTTAGCAACCGGAGCAAAGGTTTATGTATAATCAATACCCTCTATTTGAGAAAAACCTTTGGCTACAAGACGAGCCTTGTGTTTATCTATTTCTCCATTAGGGTCATATTTGGTTTTGAAGATCCATTTACAATGAACTAATTTTATTCCCTTAGGTAAGGGAACTAAATCCCAAGTATCATTTTTGATCAAGGAATAAAATTCGTTATCCATGGCATATTTCCATTATTTTATACCTGAGGCTTCTTTGAAGGATTGAGGATCAGAGGAAATGGATTGACATACAAGACTAGTACCTATGGGGTTGGATGATCTATTTGAAGGAATATTTTAAATGTAGGGAGTAGCTTATTTAACAATGGTGCAGGCCCATTTTGGCATAGAAGAAGAAGTTTAAGGAGTTGAAATACATTGAGAAGGAGTTACAGGTTATTCATCTTAATTATCAATAACCAAATTAACTTCAAGGATTGGCTCTTCATAATATTGAGGTTCTACTATAGGAGAAGGCTCAATGGAGGAATAGGCCTTTGGGGGATCTTTTTGAGGGAATGTTTCATCAAATTGGACATTCCTATTAAAGAATACCTCATGAGTTGAGGCATCAAGAATCCTGTATGATTTCAATTCTTCACAATAACCGACAAAGATGAGCTTTTTGCTTTTCTTATCAAGAGCCTTCTTTTTCTTCTTTGGGATGTGAGCCCAAGCAGTACATCCAAAAATATAAAAATTGGAAACATCTGGTTTTAATCTAAACCATGCTTCTTCAAGGGTTATCTGATCAAGAACTTTATGAGGTGTGCGATCTTGAATATAATTTACACGGTTAATAGCCTCTGCCCAAAAAACTTTTGGAAGATCTCTTTGATGGAGCATACAATTAGCCATCTCTTTTAAAGTCCGGTTTTTTCTTTCTACAATGTCATTTTGTTGAGGATTATGGGAGACAGAATGTTGATGTATTATACCATGATTAGAAAGAAATATGGAGAACTTTTTACTGCAGTATTCCCCCCACTATCAGTATGAATCTTCTTGATTTTGCAAGAAGCCTAATTTTAAACTAAGGCTTTAAATAATATAAAGTGGGATAACACATCACTTTTATATTTGAGGAAGTAGACCCAGGACCTTCTATAAAAATCATCAATAAAGGTAAGAGCATACTTTGCTCCTTTGAAAGATGTTTTAGGAAAGGTCATTAAGTCACTATGGATTAAATATAGAGGAGATGAGGTTTTTAGATAACTACTTGGGGTGTTACAACTGCATTGACAAAGAGTTCTTCCACCTCTCACTATATTGTACATGAGTACCTCATCAGGCCTTCTTGCCAGGACTCATATTTTATTTTTTAAAGAGGACAATATTTGCCATCCGAAGACAAGCCTCTTTCATACTTCTTTGCTTTTGATTGATGGCTTTTCCCACTGGGTTTTTACCATCATTTCAAAACAAAGGGGTGATAGTTGGTTTTTCCCCATAGGGGTTTTTTCCACCAACTATCTATGTTGTACATGAGTACCTAATCAAGCCTCATTGATGAGACTCATTTGTAGAATCTCCCCTAGTATCACTTAAGGGGAGGGTGTTAGAATAAGTGAATATTCTCTTAAGTTTCACTAGGATACACACTTGAGTTTCCACTCCTCCATGTGTCAGGAGAACTCTCAGTGGTGTCTTCATCATGTTTGATGAGTTTTAATCCAATGTCTCTCAATGATCAACTCTACTATTTATACAAAGTTGATCCTAGAGATAAATCAATCAATTATACTCTTCTCTTCATCTCTTGTAATGATTTGCATATCTATTATGAAATTCTAACATGGTATCAGAGCAGCAGTTTTAGCCAGTCAGGAAGCCCTTTGGCTTTGTCAAATTCTCAAATAATTTGGTTTCTTCCATAAGGGGCCTATAACTCTTTGGTGTGACAATAAAAGCACAATTCATATTGTATGCAATCCAGTTGAGCATCAACACACCAAACACATTAAGATCCACATGCACTTCATCAGGAAACATATTCAAAATGGGGATATATACTTGGAATATATTCTGATAGATAATCAACTTGCAGACATCTTCACCAAGTCATTTCCTTCTCCGCATTACCTTCAGTTGCGAGAAAAACTTGGAGTGTTACAACTGCATTGACAAAGAGGTCTTCTACCTTTCACTATATTGTACATGAGTATCTCATTAGGCATTCTTGTTGGGACTCATCTTTTATTTGTTAAAGAGGAAAATCTTCGTCATCCGAAGACAAGCCTCTTTCATACTTCTTTGCTTTTGATTGATGGCTTTTCCCACTAGGTTTTTACCATCATTTCAAAACAAAGGGGTGATAGTTGGTTTTTCCCCACAAGGTTTTTTTCTACCAACTATCTATGTTGTGCATGAGTACCTAATGAGGCCTCGTTTTCGGGACTCATTTGTATAATCTCCCCTAGTATCACTTAAGGGGGGTGTTAGAATAAGTGAATATTCTCTTAATTTTCACTAGGATACACACTTGAGTTTCCACTCCTCCATGTGTCAAGAGAGTGGTGTCTTCATCAGGTTTGATGAGTTGTTTTAATCCAACGACTCTCAATGATCAACTCTGCTATTTATACAGAGTTGATCCTAGAGATAAATCAATCAATTCTACTCTTATCTTCATCTCTTGTAATGCTTTGCATATCTATTATGAACTTCTAAAAAGAGCTTCATTTAAAAACTATGAACTTTTATGGCATTAACTTTTCATTAGTATTTGTTCAATGTATCTTATATCTTGATGGGGTCGGTTATTTTTTACATAAAAAAGTGCATGTGGTTCCAATGATATTGTTAATAGACCGTATGCTTCCTCCTCCTTATGTCCTAGAACTTATTCATGAAGCTTGTTCCTTATTATGTATTAGATGATTTTACTCCTTAGAATGCCAATCATTTAAAAAAGCCAAGTAATATAGTTTTGGCTATTAAGGTGAGTTACATAAGCTATATGATCAATTTTGTACAACAAATCCGAAACTAATGTCATCATTGTAAATAGATTGAAATACCATATAATATGAAAAAGCTATTTCCAAATTATTTTGCATGAAGATTATGGCCTCTTAAAGTTCTAATTTATTTGTAATAATAATACAAAAAATAGTAATACCATTAAACCTTATAGATATCGCTACCAACCATAATTCACCAATTATAATGTAATGATTCACTAATGACTACAATTAAATCATTGACACTTTTTCATCACTATACTTGGGTGTCAAATCATGATTCACCACTTGGAATGAGATGATTGGATCATTTTCATATGCATATGTGTGTGTATAGGCTATAAATTCCATGTTGGTCACCATGTTAACCACCCTTATACTTTGAGTACATAATAATTAATAAATATTTGCATCTTCAGGATTTTTGGTCCTTTGGTTTACCTCATGTTTGGTGGAATATTTGGAAGGAGAGGAATTCTAGAGCCTTTAAAAATATCTCCCATTTAGTTGAGTTCATGGCACTTTATGTTGTTGCTGCCATTGTTGAGAATGTGGATGCAATTTCTTTAGATAAGGTCACTTCCATTAGGGAGTTGGTGATGGATTTAGATCTTGGATTTAGATATTATTCTCCCAAAAATTACCTTGAAGCTCCTTCTAGACATACTACTATTTGGGAACCTCCTCCTCATGGCTGGATGAAGCTAAATTTTGATGGATCTTATAAAGGGAATATGGGACCAGACGGTGAGGGGGGATTGGTTAGAGAATCTGATGGGAAATTTTTTTTGGTTTTCGCTAAAAATTTAAATGATCAAACTAGTCATTTTGTGAAGGCATGATCTCTCTTTCAAGGGGTTTGTCAACTGGAATTTTGAATGGTAGGAAGGTAATTATTGAATGGGATTCCCTCAATGTCATTAATATGCTCAAAGGTATTCAGGTCCCTTCATGGACGATCACAAATGAACTTGCTGAAACCTAAAGACAAATTTTAACCCTTGAAGCGGTTGATATTAAGTATGTTTATAGGGAGAGATATAGATCAGTAAATATTCTAGCAAATTTGATAATTTTGCAGGAAATATGCACAATTTGGCAAGAGGATTTCCCAAAGGGATTAAATCAAATAGACAGTGCAATCTCGAGGATATAATTTATGATTTCAAATGGGTGCGATAGCAGGGATCCCTTGGGAAATTTTTCCATTTTCCTGCTCGAATATTATGTAGCTTTTTTGTTTGTTTGTTTTGTGGATCCTTTTTTGTTTGCTATGTTGATATATTTATTCCTTTTTTCAGCTGGTTAGTTGATCCACTATTGTAAAAGGTTTGGGGAACTTTTCAAAACCCCTTTGTCCATATTATCAAAAATAAATAATAATTAATAAATGGAGAAATTTAGAATTGAACCCATGCCACTCATGCTTCCAACACCATATGCCAACCAATTCTAGTAAGTCATCCAATATACCTCCTACAAATATAGAATCAAACATTAATCCACATGCTTTCCTATTTCTACCAACAACTTTGAAGAACCATTTAAATGGATTAAAAGGTTCAAACCCATGACCTTTAGCCATAAAATCCCCATAGTACACCTAATATCTACTATTCCAAGTCACATCCAGATGCATTAACATTAATTTCATTGGCTAAATAGGACATGGATTAATATAGATGTTCTAAAAAATAGTGTCAAAATGGACCTACAATTTAGACTCATCGCCTATTGATTTTGAATTCTCTCATAACCCATTCCCCTTATTAGGACATTGAACAAATTCTACTTAAGGATTTTTATTTGATTATTATTAATAAGTTATAAGTATAAATCTATAAAATTAAATAGTATAAACCATATGACTATTGTATTAAAACATGACATTGTGTCATAGGAAAAATAAAATTCTAGAAATAAAATTAGGATTATATTTTCTCTTACTCAAGGTTACAACCTCAAGAATGTTTATGTATATTTTTATGATTATTATCTTGATCCTAGAGTAAAATAGTTTCCATGGTTTACCCATTTAGGATTGAGTGTACATCAATGAGTCTTCGATACCATGTGTAATGTCCATCTTCAAATGATCACAATTTATTACAAACTAGTAATTTTTATTTGAATTCTATGAACGACTAATGCTTAATTAAATTAATTTGCATTATTGGATACTATTTTAATTCCTCTTAATATCTTTGTTTTTTGTAGTGGTTAAGGATATGAAAAGTTCATTCCATAGAAAACCTTTAAAATTTTGGGAGATGATATATTCTAGGCACTAAAGAGATGTGTAAGGGCCATTATAATATAAATAATTTTATCTAACCGAACATACATGCATTAATCGTCACATTTAAAATTATTTTAACACCTACATGTTTTACTTAAAACATTACTAAAAATTATCTAAAAAATTGCTTTTGTTTATATAAATAATCTAAAATTAATGTATAGAAATAAGACCCTCTATAAGTGAAGTTACAACTACATCATCAATGAACCATAAATATTTTCTTTTTTAGTTAGCTATAGAGAAGATTCTCTGTAATTATAGATTCCATCATGATACTTTTTTATTAATCACTATAATAAGCATTTGAATCTTCAAATATTCATATATCACATCAAAAAAATGCATATACTTTCTAATAGGAAATTATTAGAGTGTTAGCAACATAGATTACAAAATGCAAAACCATTTGATTATTAGACTTTTGAATAAAATGATTTACTAACCATAATGACATATTATATATAAATCACCATTATATCGACAAAACCCATTGTATTCTTTCTATACAAATACTTGAGTGTAAATACTTTATAGGCTATAAATAATCATATTCTATATAGGTATCTTATGTAGTAGAATTATCTATCATGTATAGATAATATATGATAATTGATCTAGCACTAGTCGGAACCAACCAACTTGTGGGAGATGCTTGTGCCTCCCAACCTCCCCCCAAGCCCTACCTTCACCATTGAAATAGTCTATAAAAATCCAACCTCAAATGAAATCAACACATAACCACAACTAAGCACATTTGCACACTTGGACACATTAATTAAGTATACAACATAATAAATGACCCACACAAATGAACAAATTGAATGAAAAATTCACAAAAATCTAGCAAAACACATGGCACATACACAATCTACCATTATATATTTATATTTTGTCTTCTCCTATTGGTTCTTGGGTTTCAACAAGATCAATGGATCCTCAATTCATATCTAGATTTAGACACCTTATATACAATATCCTCATTGTATTCCAAATATATAAATGCAACCTTTACATATAGATCTATGACATATGAATTACTACATATATATCGTAACATATATTTTACCCCAATTTTAAATCCTTATTGTAATATTATTTAAAATCCATCCTTCAAAATCCTTCCCCTAAAGCAACTCCCTTTATTTCTTCTTTCTCATGCATATTATTCTTTCGCGTCCACCATTGGTTTATTGACTATATCCCTTTTAATTATATTTTGTGCTTACTTACACATGTTCCTTCTCATAGTTCACTCCACTTCTCTCTAATACCAACACCACTTTATATTTTTGAAGAACACAATCTTATATCGAGAGGGGGGGTGAACAGTATAAGACCTCTTTTTAATTTTTCCTTTATACTTCAAAACAATAAAGAAATATACCCAAAGCAATATCAAAGCAATGCACAATATCATCCACAAAGTGACACCAATTTTAACGTGGTTCACCCAGAATGGTCGGGCTACGTCCACAAAACTTTTCTCTAAAAGTTATCTCAAAGTTCTTTGGGAATCCTTTCCAATTACAATGTTTATGAGCCTCGGCCCAAAGGAGATACCTTCCCCCAATCAGAATTTATGAGCCTCTTGCTCAAAGGAGATACCTTCCCCCAATCAGAATTTATGAGCCTCTGCTCAAAGGAGATACCTTCCTCTCTGCTCTGGAAATGATCCCTCAGAATATCAACTGCCTCTACCTCTTGCCAGCACGTGTAAATCCTTTCCACCGAAGACCTCCTATCCTCAATGCTTAGCCTAAGAGACCTATGCCTTCTATGATCATGTCCACAGCAGCTCAACAACCTGTACCAAACACAGTCAGTCGGTCTAGTACAAGTCTTCCTCTATCTGTCATATCTGTCCAACTCTTGAACAAATCAATCCTCTGCATACAAGCCTTCTCAAAGACTTTCCAAATCTGTCCTCAGGTTCTTCTCATAGAACCAATGCACCTTTGTCCTCAAGTTCTCTGATAGAACTATCAAACTCAGCTCACAAGTCCTCTTCTAGGACCTGTCCAAATATGCTCACAAGTCCCCACCGGAACCTATCCAAAACTACTCACAAGTCCCCATCGAAACCTATCCAAAATTGCTCACAAGTCCCCACCGGAACCTGTCCAAAACCGCTCACAAGTCCCCACTAGAACCTGTCCAAAAACTCAGCAAGCTCACCAAGAAAAACTTTCTTAGTAGGAAATCATAAAGTGAATTGTTAGAGACCCAATGTGATTTGTCAAACTCATAGAAGCATAAAGAGAATTGTTAGAGACTCAATATGTTCTATACTCAAATCCCAATCTCAAAACTCAACTCAAATCAACTCAGCTCAATCTCAATCTCAAATCTGAAAATTCAACTCAATATCTGAAATGGATAGGATAGAATGCTTTCTTTCAAGAACATGAAACCCCAACAATTGCCAACTATGCAAAGAATCACATAACAATGATACTCATGTTCTTTTCACCATCAATTAGGGTTTCAACAATAATGCTCATCAAACAAGGTTTAGTCAACCAACACCATTCAAATCAACATCAACCTTGAAGCATTCAACCAATCATCACAAGAAAAGGAAACAAGTAGAAATCCTTTTCCCTCCAAAGATATTTGAACAAAACAACCACCAACACAATATCACCAAATGCAAAGAATAACTTGCTCAAATCAACTCAATGGAGTAAGCCCAATATCATGAATCAAGTAAAGTAATAACTTGATCAAACAACCTCTATGGAAGCAACTCAACCATCAAACTCAAAATAGCCAACCAAGGGTTCCACCAACTCAATGCAAGTAGCTAGACTCACAAATATAAACCCTAGTGCACAAAGCTTCCACTATCTCAAACCAAAAATTATGCATTCACCAAAAACTCTCCTTAAGGATAACAATGCATAAGTAGTCTTCAACAAACCAGAAAATAGGATTTACACCTAGCCAAAGGATACCTAGTAGAATACCTTTTCACTCCAACCTTATTTCAGAAAACATACACCAATCATACTCATAAGAAGAATGTGCCCATACCTTATTGGAGTAGAAGATAATTGAACCTTCAAGCTGTCACCACACACAACTCTCAAACTTCCAACCAAGTTAGGGTTAGAATAAAAAGAAATGAGCAATAATATAAACTTCCTTTATTACACCTTTTAGCTCCACTTCTTTAAACACAACCACCATAACATGTCAATAAATCAACAATCACAGACTCACACCTTATACCTCCATTTTTAATTTTAGCATAGCAAAGAATAATCTTAAAAATACATCCAAATAAATATGCCCTTATTTCTCCTAAGCTTTTATTCAATGCTAATCACAAAAACCAAAACTCATAAAATTTAATCACACCTTATAAATCGCTGTCCAAGAAACTCTGAATTTCGCGGTATAAAGACATTTTAATAAAAACGTGTTACTCTAGCAAAGCACCCCCGCGAGACTCGAAACGGCAACCTCCGCCAATGCAGCGCCCAATAGCAGCCTTCGCTGCCACTAGCCCATGCGGGCTACGAAGTTCACAAGTGAACTCCACTTCACCCTTGAAAAAAACTCCCGAAGACTTTTCAACCACACGTGCTTCTAATTCTTCGTTCGAACGTAGCGAATACAGAGCACAAACACCGCAAATTGCATTCGGGGAATTTCGAATTCATTCGCATTCCAACCTTAGGAGTTGGAGAATAAATAGTCTCTTCGAAGACACCTTGACGTCGGCGGAAATAAAGACCATTTCGAAATTAATCAAAAGTCTTTTCAAAAAGGGTTTAAAAACCCTTAAATAATTTTAATAAATTAAGAATAAAAAAATGTTTAAAAAACTTTAAGTATTTTTAATAAATTAAAAATAATTTCTCCCTTAATTAATTAATTAAAACCTTGAAGGGTTTTAAATAATAATTAAATAAATAATAAAGAGAACCTCCATTGGTTTTAATAAAAACCATTGCCAATGGAATCTCTTCGGATTCTCTTAAAAATATTCTCTTGGAATCTTCCACCTTTGAAGCCAACACATCCTCTTAACATTAATGCCATTTCCTTTTGACATCAATGAAAATTCATAGACAAGAAGCTAGGATCTCAAACCCAAAATTGCCAACAATCTCCCCCTTTGTCATTGATGGCAAACCATGCTTCTCAACAACACAGAAACTCAACATAAACAACTCCCCCTGTCTTGAGGCTCTCCCCCTTACTCAAATATCTCCCCATTTGTCATCAATGGCAAAGGGTCACCTTTGGGGCTCGAGACTAAGAATGAGCCTCTTAGCTTAGTCCCTCCCCCACCTCCTGATGAGGTGTTTAATTTCGAGGTGGGAGTAAAACTCCCATTAGGAACTGATCATCATCTGTTTCTATAGTTGCCTTACCATGTCTTCTCTTGTTCTCCTTGTCCATATTCCTATTCCTGTCACTGTTCTTGTTCTTGTTCTCATCCCTGTTCTTGTCCATGCCTTGATCCTTGGACCTGATCATGCCACTATTCCTGTTCCTGTATTCTGGAATTTCAGCTCTACACTGTCTGATTATGTGACCTTCATTGTTGCACTTGAAACACTTGACAAAGTTGTTTCTCTGAGGTAAACCTGATATTTGAATCCACCGCTTCGACCAAACCCGTTCAGCCAAACTCGTTCCGACCAAACCCGTTCCGCCAAACCCGTTCCGACCAAACTCGTTTCCGACCAAACCTATTCAGCCAAACCCGTTCGACCAAACCCGTTCCGCCAAACCCGTTTTGACCAAATTTGTTCCCGTTATTTTCCTTGCAATAAACTCGCCTTGTGCCCAAACTATTGAAAAGAGTAGCAATACCCTTGAAAGTAACTAGCACTTCGAAACTCGTCATTTACCTCCTTCACTTGAGCCATGCAATGTGAAGCCATGTGACCAAACCTGTGACAAGAAAAACATCTGCCTTGAAAATTTCCTTTAATTTACCTCTTAGGTTCTGAAAACTTCTTCTTCTCATTCTGAATTCTATTTTCTGTTTCTGTGCATCTATCATTCAAGGACTCCTTTTCTGAAATACTTTTCTCATCGTAACTCTCTTCCTTTTGGAGTCTCTTACTAGACTCTCCAACTTGTTCCTTGTGTGGCTTAACAAAACCAAGGCCTGTTTTATCTATTGTCTTTCTTTGACCTTTGATGAGTGACTTAACCTTTTTGGAGCTATCTTGAAACCTGTAAAGCTTATCCTTGTACTCTTTAGTTTCCTCTTTCAAAGAAGTCATTTTATGTTCTAACTCACTATACTCAAGAACCTTAGACTCTAACTCATCCTTGAGTTCTTGTGTCTTAGCCATAGAGAAGTCAAGACTTTCTATACGATCATCTCTCTCCATACAACATTCATCTACCTTATCCTTGAGTCTAGCATTCTTATTTCTTTCCTTTTTCAAAGCACTAAGAGCACTAATAAGTTCACCTTCAAGATCTACTTCACCTTCCTCTATATCTTCCTCTATTTGTTTTCTTTTTGAATCATCAAAGCCTTTTTCAGATTTCTTATCACTAGAGGTGCTACCCTTTTCAAAAACCATACATGCATCTTCCTTATAGTTTTCTGAAGCATCCTCATACATACTAGAAACCAAATCATTATTTGTGCAATCATCCTCAAGGTGACCAAAATTTCCACATCTAAGACATTTCATGATAATGAATCTATGTTTCGGTTCTTCCTCTTTTTCTGATATGAACATCTCATTTTCATTATCACTTGAAGAACTTTCACTATCACTACTACAACACTTACTTTCTTTGTCTAGGTAGAAACTCTTCTTGTTCTTGTGAGAATACCTCTTTCCTTGATTGTTGTGCTCATCTTTGTTTTTCTTGTGATGCTTGTGCTTTTCAGAATCCTTGCTCTTAGAATCATGTTTATCTTCATCACTTTCATTCTTGGGAACAATACAGTCAGTAGCATAATGACCAAACTTTCCACAATTGAAACATCTTATATTTTTCATACTTTTGTGCTTTCTAGAGAACTTGCCTTTCTTACTGTAATATGCCTTTTCATCACTAGAAGACTCATCACTATCTTGAAGCTATTTACCCTTGGAATTCTTGGTAGCCTTGAAAGCTACCTCTTTCTTGACATCAACCTTCACTTGAGTTCTCAACTCAAATGCTGCAAGTATACTATGGAGCTCATCCTTTTTCAACTTATCCAAATCTTTAGCTTCCTCAATAGCAAAAATATTTTCACTAAATCTATTAGGAAGAGATCTTAAAATCTTATCACAAACATCATTTTCAGCAAGCTCAAGACCTAAGTCTTTCATGGAGTTAACAACCTCATCCATACGAAGCATGTAGTCACTAATATTTTCATCATCATTCATCTTGAGTTGTTCAAACATACCTTTGAAGTGTCTCAACTTGGCATTTCTGAAATTTGTATCACCTGTATGAACCACCTTCAACTGATTCCATATTTCACTAGCTATCTTGCAGTGAATCACTTTGGTGAGATCTGCTTCTGTAAGCCTTTGAGGATTGCATTCATTGCTTTTGAATTGTTGTGATGTAGGAGCATTTCTTCTTTAGTATTAGGACCATGTTCAGGAATAGTGTACTCATCTTCAATCACTTCCCAAACCTCATTCCCAAGTGCCATTAGATGAACCTTCATCCTTGCACTCCAAAGACCAAAATCCGACCCATCAAGAATAGGTGCTGCATTGCCACTTGAATGATCCATTGTGTTCTTTACTAGCTTTTCCTTCAAGTCGTTAAACTTTTCGAAGGCACTCGCTCTGATACCAATTGAAGAACACAAGCTTATACTGAGAGGGGGGGTGAATAGTATAAGACCTCTTTTTAATTTTTCCTTTATATTTCAAAACAGTAAAGCAATATACCCAAAGCAATATCAAAGCAATGCACAATATCATCCACAAAGTGACACCAATTTTAACGTGGTTCACCCAAAATGGTTGGGCTACGTCCACAAAACTTTTCTCTAAAAGTTATCTCAAAGTTCTTTGGGAATCCTTCCCAATTACAATTTTTATGAGCCTCGGCCCAAAGGAGATACCTTCCCCCAATAATAATTTATGAGCCTCTGCTCAAAGGAGATACCTTCCCCCAATCAGAATTTATGAGCCTCTGATCAAAGGAGATACCTTCCCCTCTACTCTGGAAATGATCCCTCAGAATATTAACTGCCTCTACCTCTTGCCATCACATGGAACTCCTTTCCACCGAAGACCTCTTGTCCTCAATGCTTAGCCTAAGAGACCTCTACCTTCTATGATCACGTCCACAGCAGCTCAAGAACTCTGTACCAAACACAGTCGGTCGATCTAGTACAAGTCTTCCTTTGTCTCGTCGGATCTGTCCAACTCTTGAACAAATCAATCCTCCGCATACAAGCCTTCTCAAAGACTTGCCAAATCGTCCTCGGTGTTCTTCTCATAGAACCAATGCACCTCTGTCCTCAAGTTCTCTGATAGAACTATCAAACTCGGCTCACAAGCCCTTTGCTAGGACCTGTCCAAATCTGCTCACAAGTCCCCACCGAAACCTGTCCAAAATTGCTCACAAGTCCCCACCGAAACCTGTCCAAAACTGCTCATAAGTCCCCACCGGAACCTGTCCAAAAACTGCTCACAAGTCCCCACTAGAACATGTCCAAAAACTCAGCAAGCTCACCAAGAAAAACTTTCTTAGTAGGAAATCACAAAGTGAATTGTTAGAGACCCAATGTGATTTTTCAAACTCGTAGAAGCATAAAGAGAATTTTTAGAGACTCAATATGTTCTATACTCAAATCCCAATCTCAAAACTCAACTCAAATCAACTCAGCTCAATCTCAATCTCAAATCTGAAAACTCAACTCAATATCCGAAATGGATAGGATAGAATGCTTTCTTTCAAGAACATGAAACCCCAACAATTGCCAACTATGCAAAGATTCACATAACAATGATACTCATGTTCTTTTCACCATAAATTAGGGTTTCAACAACAATGCTCATCAAACAAGGTTTAGTCAACCAACACCATTTAACTCAACATCAACCTTGAAGCATTCAACCAATCATCACAAGAAAAGGAAACAAGTAGAAATCATTTTCCCTCCAAAGATATTTGAACAAAACAACCACCAACACAATATCACCAAATGCAAAGAATAACTTGCTCAAATCAACTCAATGGAGTAAGCCCAATATCATGAATCAAGTAAAGCAATAACTTGATCAAACAACCTCTATGGTAGCAACTCAACCATCAAACTCAAAACAGCCAACCAAGGGTTCCACCAACTCAATGCAAGTAGCTAGACTCACAAATATAAACCCTAGTGCACAAAGCTTCCACTATCTCATACCAAAAATTATGCATTCACCAAAAAGTCTCCTTAAGGATAACAATGCATAAGTAGTCTTCAACAAACCAGAAAATAGGATTTACACCTAGCCAAAGGATACCTAGTAGAATACCTTTTCACTCCAACCTTATTTCAGAAAACATACACCAATCATACTCATAATAAGAATGTGCCCATACCTTATTGGAGTAGAAGATAATTGAACCTTCAAGTTGTCACCACACACAAATCTCAAACTTCCAACCAAGTTAGGGTTAGAATAAAAAGAAATGAGCAATAATATAAACTTCCTTTATTACACCTTTTAGCTCCACTTCTTTAAACACAACCACCATAACATGTCAATAAATCAACAATCACAGACTCACACCTTATACCTCCATTTTTAATTTTAGCATAGCAAAGAATAATCTTAAAAATACATCCAAAGAAATATGTCCTTATTTCTCCTAAGCTTTTATTCAATGCTAATCACAAAAACCAATACTCATAAAATTTAATCACACCTTATAAATCGTTGTCCAAGAAACTCTGAATTTTGCGATATAAAGACGTTTTAATAAAAACGTGTGTTACTCTATTAAAGCACCCCCGCGAGACTCGAAACGGCGACCTCCGCCAATGCAGCGCCCAACAGCAGCCTTCGCTGCCACTAGCCCACGCGGGCTATGAAGTTCACAAGTGAACTTCCCTCCACTTCACCCTCGAAAAAAACTCCCGAAGACTTTTCAACCACACGTGCTTCTAAGTCTTCCTTCGATCGTAGCGAATACAGAGCACAAACACCGCAAATTGCATTCGAGGAATTTCGAATTCATTCGCCTTCCAACCTTATGATTTGGAGAATAAATGGTCTCTTCGAAGACACCTTGACGTCGGCGAAAATAAAGACCATTTCGAAATTAATCAAAAGTCTTTTCAAAAAGGGTTTTAAAACCCTTAAATAATTTTAATAAATTAAGAATAAAAAAAGGTTTAAAAACCTTTAAGTATTTTTAATAAATTAAAAATAATTTCTCCCTTAATTAATTAAATAATTAATTAATTAAAACCTTGAAGTGTTTTAAATAATAATTAAATAAATAATAAAGAGAACCTCCATTGGTTTTAATAAAAACCATTGCCAATGGAATCTCTCCGGATTCTCTTAAAAATATTCTCTTGGAATCTTCCACCTTTGAAGCCAACGCATCCTCTTAACATTAATGCCATTTCCTTTTGACATCAATGACAACTCATAGACAAGAAGCTAGGATCTCAAACCCAAAATTGCCAACAATTTTCAATAAGTCCCCAAAAAAATATTACTTATGTAGGTTCCTCCTCATAATTTTATTTCTTAAAAATTATGTAAATTTAAAAACCATTATAATAAAAAAATAGGTCAACTTAGCATACCCACATCCACACAAAAACATATTTTCAATAGTATAAAACATCATACAAATTAATAATCTATAGACTTTTAGGACTTTATGATTATAAATTGAGATATCATGGTTGTATACAACTTGTTATGAACATTTGATTTACAAGTGACAAGGATATTCCCCCTAGGTTGGTCTTCAATGGTTGCAATAAAAACACAAACACCTTGTTTTATTTCAAATTTATTTTCATAATCATATAATAAATCATCATCACATGCAATATTCTATTTCATATTCTAAAACCATACAGATTTACATAAATCAACTATGCAATTATTATTGATCGTTAATTTGTATTTAACAATAAAACTAAATAGTTGTCCATATATCATCTAATAAATCCACATAAATGGAACATGTCATGTGAACAACAATCCAAATATTCATTGCTACTATAATTACAACAATGCATAAACAAGTGATACTAAAAATACAAGCAATGCTTGATCAAATGAGGGGAAGCATGTAGTACACTATTTAACTTTAAGTTGTAATACAATGAAATTACTATATAATGGGTAAAAATACTATAATTTACTTTAATTTTTCTATTAAATAAATAAACCATAGAATACATACCACATCAAGTTATGATCTACCTATAATACTTTGACTTTTTGATCAAACATCATAAGCATAGCAAAAATAAAATAGTTGAATTTATCAACCATACAAAAATATAAACACTCATCATAATTATGAACACTATCATCCACAAATTCAATGAATATAATTATTTCTATCCCTATAAATTTAATTTTACTCAAACGAACCATTATTTTGTATAATGATTCTAGTCAGTAGTTAATACCTAATCAACATCTTTATTAGTTCTAGCATATATATTTCAAAATTCGTATACCTTGATAGTTCTTGATATAGGAGGCATAAGTTATTTATATACTTTAGTGTCATGGTAAGTCCCTTATACTAGCCTTATTTGGTAGATCTCCACATCAAATCCTATGTTCCTTGTAATATCTTAAAGCTAGTGAATATAAATTTGATACTCTAGAAATCATTAGCAATACCTTTCAAACATTTTAAATCTATTAATATGGATCTCATTTGAATCCTTCATTCATGGAAGCAACAAAATGAATGGATATTTATCATGACTAAGATATATTTGAACAAGTTTGTCATGGTAGCAAGTAGGAAAGGCATCAACATAACTCATAAAACATAGATATTTTCTAAAATTTATGGTTTATCATCCTATTTTTATATCAGTTATAGGATTTGATTAATATATGTCTAGACCACTTGACTTAATTCCATTAGTAGACAATCATGATCATCCTTGCATTTGGTATGATAAAATACTTTATCATTATGGCAATAGATCTTTTGATAGAACAATGGCTCATAGTCTTTTTCAAGCATAACTTGATTTTTAGCATAGACATTCAAACATGGTGTTGTGAATATTTTACTCTTTTACTATTCTCTATTAAAAATAAAAAAAGTTCAACTTAAGAAAGGCTAAACATTGTATATCCACTAAATGTGAGAAACGTGTAAATTGACCAAATTTTTAGAATGGAGTTAAGAACATAGAATGTTTTCTATGTGAAGGGTATTTTTTTTTTTGTAATATTATCACTAATGGTTAATTATTCATAATAAGTAACAATTATTTGTCCTATTTTATTTGGATAGAACAATTTAAATATATGATCAAAACTTCATAGGCATCCCACATGTACATGGATGATTTTTTTATATGCGTGTGTCTATCTAATATTTTCATATTAAAACATTTGATTCAAATTTAAAGGATTAATTGAAAGAACTCACTTCAAGAAAATCTATCAATGAAAAAAAACTCTTTTTAAACCTATGATATTTGGTTAGTTTAGCACTTCAATAAATTGGTATACACTTGATTGGATTGAGTATTTACCTTTTTAGTTGCATTTAGGTATAATAGAAATCCTTTTTGCATAAGTAGAATGGGGTCACTTAAGTCCTCATGTAGATAAAAGTTATTCCCTTGTGTTTAAGTGCCACACTACAGTTCCACACCATCAAATAAAATCATGCACCATCAACTCTTCATCTAGTTCTTAGTTTCAAAGTTTAGCATTGTGTCAAACCAATGTGAAATACTAGCACTAATCATTGTCATTAGAACTAATGTTGTATCATGAGAAAATGTTTTAAGCATGAGCATTAACACTAAACCAAGCACCAAGAACCAACATCTAGTATTAGCTCAATATGTTAGATTATCAAAGATATAATTTACAATACGTCAAATTCTAGAAGATCTACATTAGCTATCAATGAAACAACATACGAGCATTTCATGACTTACCATAATTTGTGTAACTTTCAAAAGTTGAACCATTTTTACTTTAATTGGATTATTGTAACTCTTTTATACATTATATATATAGGCTACACATTCAATATAGATGGGTGATTTTTAGTTATATGCTACTTCTACAAGCATAATAAAAAACCTTAGAGTTAAACATATAACATTTAATATATAAAATACCTAGTCGTTGGTGGTAAAGCCTCCATGGTGATATTAGGGTCTTGTATTTTGTTGTTCATATTCACTTTGATATCTATTAATAAATTTATATATTTATTTACATATTTTTTAATTTACCTATGTTTCCTTGTCAACATTTCTTCTTTATTAATTCTCTTTTGTATATGACATGTATGAGGAGATTTTTATTGTTTCCTATTCTATTGCATAATTTTAAACTCGTCTAACCTTATCATATAATATAAGAGGTTATCCTAGTGGAAATTTCTTAGAGACCCATTAAATAGATCAATTTATAAATAATTTCATATTCAACTCTTTTTTGAAATCTAAAATTTATTATTTCACCTTGCTACATTACTTGGATATTGAATTATTCAATATCTCCATAGAACTAGTTTTCTTTTTATATGTTCTTATATTCTCATGTTCATTTGTAGATTCACCATTATTAATATAACCTCAATAGCTTCTATTTCATAGTGTAACCCTTCACTATGTTCAGTTTTTTATTTTTATGATTTCTTTCTCCAAATCCCTATAATACATTGTTTTTTCTTTTAGTCCACCTCGCCCATTGTTTGGGTACCATGATAGTTGTATAGTCAAGGGTTTCCAAAAAAAACAACGTTAAGAGTACAAAATAAGACAAAAATAATAAGAAAATATTTATATTCTCAAAAATATTAAACTCATTCAAAAAATGTGTTCTTTTATTTTCTTTGAATGTTAATAATTATGCATACATCCCCTTAAATAGAAAAACTTGTTTGACTTTTTATTTTTATATAATTGTTTTATTTTTAAGAAATATAAATGTTTATCACTAAATAACACTTAATACAAAGCTAATTTAGGCCTAGTATTAATTCTCTAAAATAAACTAATATTTTCTTATTTTTTATGTTACTTTGTGAAGATGAGTGCAAACCATGATCCTTTATCAAAATGGATAGTTTTTAAACACATACCATGGTATCACGTATAGTAGAAAAAAATTTGATTTAATGAGGGGTTTTAGTATGATATATGTACATGAATCATGAGTATAACATGATAACAAAGTCAAGTGATATCAAGGTTGCATTGATCTTTTCATAATAACAAACCATATCCTATTGATGTCAAAAATTATGAAAGATGTGACACATTAATTTATCATTGACATTAAATAATAATGTCAACAAAAAGAAATAATTTTTTTAAATATTTTATTTTTAGAACAATTATTTTTAGAAGGATAAGATATGAGTGGACTTGATTTTTAGAAGTTTATGAAGGCAATATCAAATAATTACCAAACTTTGAGAATAACAAGAAATAACATGTCATATATTTATGGTTTTTAAGTTTTTTACAGGTTTTAAAAATTAAATATCCAACCCTCCAATGCAAGAGTTCATGATGAAAGAATATTTTTTTTATATAATATTACAAATTGATAATTGAAATCAAAGGAAGAGATTAATTCATTTAAAATTTGATTCAAAATAAGATTTAATAAGAACATATGATATAATATCACTTATATATGTGTGAGAAAATTTAAAGAAATTTATTAGTTTTTATTTTCATAATGCATATTTTTAATAATATAAATCTATATTTGAAGTTATGAAATGAAATAAAGCATTTCAAATTTTATCCATTATAGATCCAATAAGGCGTGCATGATGCAAAATAAAAGAGAAAAAAATTGGCTACACAAAATAAATTGTCCTTTTTTCTAAATATCAATCTACTTCACTTTAATATTATCATTATATTAATATACAATCGTTTTTCTGTATTCTTTAATGTTTGAAAACCTCCCCAATATATCTATTACTCTTGTACATGGAAAGCAGGATAACTTGTTTAAGCTTATAAATTTGAAAATATTGAAATAAAAACATGAAAATATGGGTCTTAATATACATCTATTTCTCATACATTATGGATCACATGAAAACTTGGCTTCAAATTATTTAATTAGAGTAGAAGGCTTGGCCTAATGTAAAACTAAATTAAAATATCACCTCAAAAAGGTGATATTTTAAGTAGCGCAAGTGGAGAAGACGAGTTTGGTCTTGTTGAAGGGGAGGTCCATGGTTCGAACCTCTATGATGAGAAGGGGGACACAAAAACATATCTTGTGGCTTCCCTCTAGATAGTGGTATACATGGATGGGATGGAATTACCGGCCACCTAAGAGTGGCTCTCGAGGTTTTTTTCTAACCTAAAATAATATTGATCTAAGCCAGAGCACTGGAGTGGCTCTATGGCTGAATATCCTTCTAAGGATCGAGATGGCACCCCTATACAATTTGGAGACTGAGATGACCTTTTTCCAGGAGGAAACAATCTTGTCCCTTTCTATCGTTTGGAATATGACCTCCAACTTGGATCCAAGTGAGAAAAAATCACTGAACTTGAATTTTGAATTGGGTTTGGGTGGGACTTCTTCTAGAAATGGCTTCCAAGCTAGGTCAAGGGTTTTTTGCACCAATGTTGGTCAGATGCTGGGTTTGGAAGCCTCATGAAAATTTGAGGGATCTGTCACCATGCTAGATGGGCTCGTTCACACAGGCATTGGAGTGGGTCATCCCAACCCTCCCCCTCACTCATTGTCCCTCTCTTATTACTTTGCTAATAAAGTCCACTATTTGGTCCCTTATAGCGATGTTTCCCTTGACCTGGTTCCTAACCAAGGTAAACTAAGAGTCCATTCTGAGATCACTTCAATGACTATTTCTCACAACTCTCTTTCTCTCATTGATAAATTTGTTGGTTCTCACCCCAACATGGATACTATCATAATGTGGGAAATCAATAAATGGAAGCCTTGTGGGCATATGGAAATTGTAGCCATCCCTAGAGGGTTTTTCTTCATCATTAATAACGTGGAGGATTCAAGGCAAATCCTTTCGGGTGGACCCTGGTTCTTCAGTCGATGAAGACTCTTTCTCCACAGATGGTCTCCTCTTTCTTCGTAGGTGGTCTCTTGACTTTGAACTCAAGATACAAAGTGTCAACTCTGCCCTGATTTGGGCCAGGCTTCCAATACTACCGATTCATTTTTGGCATGATGACGTTCTTCGAGGTATAACTAGAGCTATTTGTGATCTTGTAACCTTGAATCCTAAAACCAAAGCCAATTCCCAAATGGGTTATGCAATAATGTGCATAAATGAAAACTTTGAATCACATCTATCATCCTCTATTGAACTTCCATCAGACATTGGAAATAGAGTGCAACCAATCGAGTATGAAAACAAGCCGATATTATGTTCCTCTTGTTCTAAGCAAGGACATCTCTCCTCTTAGTGCCCCTCTCTGCCCTCCCAAGCTGAGCCCAAGAAATCATAGCAACAAAAGTCTTCCCATGTAGTGGCTTTGGGTGTTGAACATCCCAAATATGCAATGGCTAATCCTATGCAGCAAAGTGCAGTGGCTTCGGGAATTAAACATTCCAAATCTACAATGGCTATAAAAAAATCTCGTGTAGCAATGTGCAATAGCTGATGAGCCCCAAAAATGCTCATTTTTTGTACCTCTTTCCTTATAAAATAGCGACACTTATTTTTATAGATGTACATGTTTTATGAAAATTATATATATATATAACAGTTTATTCTACATGTTATTTAATATTTGTCTTTAAGTGTATTTTGTGTAGATTTTGTGGAAATTGTTGCATTTTGGCATGTTTTCGTCGAGGTCCCACTCGGACCTGGCACTTGCAATTTTATGAAGGTAAAACATCTGTGGAACATCGGCGTGAGGTATGAAGTCAGGCACCCAAATTCCTTTGAAGTGCCTGACTTCCATTCGACACTTAACTGTTAGGCGCCTACTTCCTGTTAGGCACGTGCTTCCGATTAGGCACCTGCTTCCTGTAAAGTGCATGTTCCCGTTAGGCACCTACTTCCCATTAGGCACTGCTTCCCAACTTCTGCAGACAAGGTGCCTACTTCCCGACTTCTTCAGATGAGGCGCCTGATTTCCACTAACGCCAAATTCCAGCACGACTCTATGGTCGGCAGAACAGAGCAAAATTTTAGCAACCAACATAAAAAGAGTTCCAGCATTGAAACCGGACAAGGGACAACATCAAAGATGACTCGCCACCTATTTTTTAGCTGCTACGTGAAATATTTATGTAAATCAGGTAAAACAAATATCAGACGTATTCTGGAAATAGAATACGCTGAAATATCTTGATATTTTTCCCGATTCCTTCATTTATGCAGGTAGTTGTAAAAGCGAATCATTTTTCGATTTGTTTTGAGAATTGTAATAGGGTGTGGCCGCATATCTTATAAATATGTAGGCCACCCCTGAAGAAGACCCCCAGAACTTTCTTGTAAATTCTTTTTGCTGCAGTGTTAATAAAATATTTTCTGAGTTATTTCTTGTTAAATTCGTCTAAGCGTCCGGTGAAGATCTAATGCGGGCAGAACCTACTGGAAGCGTGGGCCCACTTACAACAGAGTTCTTCCCTTCTTTTCCCCTATTTTTTGTTATTTAATTTTTTGTAGATTAATTTATTTCCCTGTTATTTTCCCCTATTTTTAGTAATTTCCAGCAAAGTACCAATTTAATTTTTGTATGCATTCAGTCCTATTTTTCTTAGATGTAGGATAGATTATTGGTTTGAATCAAAACTTCAATGAATACCAAACACCCCCAAACCATGATCTAAGGGACTCATCTCTGAAGGAGAAATTATAAGCATATATTTTGCATGGTTGCTCACAAGACTACGAGCTACCCCAGGTTGACAATTAAATGGAGGCAATTAATTGAACCATAGAAAAACTAACCAATGTTTTGCCCAACATTTTGGCACCATTGTCGGGGAGTAGCCATTATAATTTCCTGTTCTGAAGGAAGCATAGTAGAAGTAGTTTAGATTGTTTTCTCCAGAAACCTTCATCTGAAACTTTGTATGAGTCCACCTAAGAATAGGGGACCAAATGATCATTTTGTCAAAAACAAAGAAGTTGTTTCTTAGAATCCTTCTGCTTCAGTAGAATCTGAACCTGATACTGAACTCTCACCATCACAATCTCCACCTGTGCATTGGCAGGAACACCCACTATTTGCACAGGACCCTTCTAAAATAATCCAGCAGAATCTTAGAGCAGGATCGAAGATAAGTAGAGTTCAATCTGAGGAAGATCTACTAAATGTCAAACATTGGCAAGCAGTATTAGATGGAACCATCTCAAATACTGACTTATCCATCCTTCTGAAGGATAAAATAAATGAACTAGAAGCATTGACAACTGCTCTAAATGCAATCGATGTAGAAACTCCAGTAGTGGGTAGAATGGTAGAAAATCCAGAGGAAACATCCACTAGTTTTAGTTTTCCAATAGGAGAGGTAGGAGGAGATCACAAGATGAAACACATCTCTCCTGCCCACCTTCCAACCTTTAGAGGACTACCAATAGAAGATCCAGATCTGTTCCTATTTAAATTTGATGTTTTATGCAGATCTGTGGATTACACCATAGATGCTCAAAAACTAAAATTATTCCCTTCCACCCTTGATGATTCAACTTTGTGCTGGTTCATCAGCTTGGGGGATAAATGGATAACTACCTAGGAATAGTTGAAGAAACTTTTCCTGGATCAGTATCAAGATTTTGGTAGAGCAAGAGATGCAAGAGAGGAAGTCCTAGACATGACACAAAAGGAAGGGGAATCTATGGAAGAATATTGGGATAGGTTCAGTTTCAATTTGCAAAGATCACCCCATTCAAAACTAGGAGATAGGTCCCTAAGAAGTATTTTTTTGAAAGGACTGACAAATGAATCCTTGGAAGCTTTAAACATGATCTCTGGGGGAGATATTTACCAACATCAAATGGATGATATTCGATAGTTGTGTCAAAAATTTTCAAGAAGAAAAGGTAAGTTGACCCCTAGAAATGTTAAGCAGTCAGCCACTATCACTAAAATAGAGATAGGCAACATGCTTGAGGACCTTAAGAGCGAGATGTTATCATCTCTAGCTCTTCAAATGGATACCTTACTACTTTAGAAGAAGAAGTAGGAGAATGAGGTAACATTGGCCTACTTCTATCCTAAATGCAGAGGCAAACACCCTAGAAATGAGTGTCCAAAAAACAAAGTTCGTGTATGTGCTATCTGTAAGAAGGATCATAAAACGAAGTTGTGTCCATAGTTAATGAAATCTAAAGAGGAACCTGAAGTAGCAGAGGTATACTTCATGGGTAATAGGAGGAACTGGCAATAGTCTCCTATGAGTAACAATATGCAATCAGGAATGCCATCTTATGGGGGCAATAATTACCAAAACCAAGGTCAAGCCCAACCACCCAATATGGGTTGGTATGGGCAACAACCTTGGAATCCATTTCCCCAAGGAGAAAATCCTTACAACCCTTACCCTTGGATGCAATACCAGCATCCTAGGTAGTAGTGGAGAAACTAGAATGCTTGGAATCAGTATCCACAACATCCTGCTCCAGCTCCACTACAACCAAGTCTACCTGCACCTCCTGCTTCAAGAACTCCTCAGTTACCAACACAACCTACAACAAACCCAAACAACAAATAACAGCCAACCTATCATATGGAAAATGAGATGTACCCCATGTACAATATTAGAGTAGATTGTGATCCTATCCAGTTATGGTCAAGAAAATAATTAGGTGTAGAAGTCACTCCTCTTGTAGAAGAAGAGGAACACATAGAGATAGGAAAAGGGGAATCACCCCTTATAGAGGAAGTAGAAGAAGAATCAACACTTGTGAATAACAAAGAGGAGGTTCCACATTTTCCACAAAGGTTGTAGGAACCCAAGAAACCAATACAAATAGAGTTTGATATCCTCTCTAGTTTAAAAAACTTAATAATCACAATCCCTCTCTTTCAGGCCATCAGAGACATACCTATCTATGGTAAGGCCATAAGAGAGTTGTGCCTCAAGAAACTAGGGAGGAAACCAGCTAAATCAATTAGTTTGGTAGGTTAGTTAGCTGACCTTATGTTAGGGAATACCTACAACTAGAAGTACTCAGATCCAGGAAGCCCTGTGTTGACTATAAAAATAGAAGGTTATGTTTTACCCAACACACTAGTAGATTTGGGGGTTGCCATCAATGTCATGCCCTAGGAGACCATGCAAAAACTAAAATTGACTAATCTGAAGCCCACTAAAACTATGTTGTAGTTGGTAGACATGTCTACAGTACTCTCTAAGGGAATACTAGAAGATATCACTGTTACAGTGGATGCATGGGAGTATCCAACAGATTTCTTAGTGCTGCAATCTAAGTCTGGACTAGGTGGATACCCATTAATCTTAGGTAGACCTTGGTTGGCAATATTTGATGCTTACATAAGTTGTAGAGATGGGAAAATGACCATTTTATATGGTCAGAATATAAAGAAACTGATCATACATCCACCTGCATAGTCTATAGATTTGTTGGGAGAACTTGAGGATGAGAATCAAAATATTGGTGGTCTATCAATGATCCAATCTGTCATGACACTTGATGATTTGGGAGATGAAAATGATGAGGATAGGATGATATCTCACTTTTTTTAGGGAGAACCCTCTTGTCCTCCTCCTGAGTTGCCATTAGTGGGAGGAAAAGACCACCATATTCAGCAAATAGAAGTTGCACCTGGTAGAATGTTGAATATAGATAACAAGTTGACAATTGAACAACAAACCAAACTGAAACAAACATTGGAAAAATATCAAGATGCCTTTGCTTGGGAGTATTCTGACATGAGAGGAATAGCTCCTGAGACTTGTACTCATAGAATATATCTGGAAGACCAGGTTAAACCAGTAAGACAACCATAGAGGAGAATGAACCCAACTATGAAGGAAATTGTCAAAATAGAGTTACAAAAACTCCTCACAGTTGGATTCATCTACCCCATTTCAGATAGTGAGTGGGTATCACCATTAGTGGTGGTGCCCAAGAAGAATGGAAAGTGGAGAATTTGTGTTGATTATAGGTTGTTGAATAAAGCAACTAAGAAGGACCACTTCCCTTTACCCTTCATAGATCAAGTCCTTGACACCTTAGTAGGCAAGAAGTATTTCTCTTTCCTGGATGGGTTCAGTGGATACAATCAGATCCAAATAGGGGAAGAAGATCAAGATAAAACCACCTTCACTTGTCCATGGGGGACATTTTCTTACCGAGTTTTACCATTTGGTCTATGCAATGCACCTACCACCTTCCAGAGGGCAGTTCTGAGCATTTTTTCTGATATGATTGGAGAGACTATGGAGGTATACATGGATGATTTCACTGTATATGGTGAAACTTTTGAAACTACCATAGAAAATCTGGAAAAGACACTTAAACATTGTGAGGAAACTAACCTATCCTTAAGCAATGAGAAATGCTATATGTTGATGCAGGAAGGGATAGTTTTAGGACATCACCTTTCTGCAGATGGGATCAAAGTAGATAGAAATAAAATAGAAGTCATCCAAACCCTACCTACTCCCAAAACACAAAAGGATATCCACAGTTTCCTAGGATCAACCGGTTACTATAGGAGGTTTATATCAGACTTTAGCAAAATTGCTAAACCTCTTACCACATTGTTAACTAAGGATGTAGAGTTTTTCTGGACTGAAGAATGTGAACAAGCATTCAACACCTTAAAGGAAAAACTAATTACTGCTCTAGTACTGAGAGGTCCAAATTGGACCATACCTTTTCACATATATGTTGATGCATCTAACAATGCAATAGGCTCAAGATTGGATCAAAAATATGGTGATGATTTTTATGCCATCTATTATGTTAGTAAAAACCTCATAGGTGTTGAACTCAATTATACTATCATAGAGAAGGAGTTTCTTGCAGTAATACATGCTCTTAACAAATTTTATCATTACATTATAGGTTATCAGGTTTTTGTACACATTGACCACTCAACGATCAGATACTTGACAAACAAACCTGGGATTAGTGGTAGAATTATCATATGGTTATTGCTTTTGTAGGAATTTGATGTGACAATAGTGGATAAGCTAGGAAAGGATAATGTGGTAGCTGATTTCTTGTCCAGATTGACACCTCCAGACTATGCAACTATAGAAGACCAATTTCTAGATGAGCATTTGTTTGCTCTGAATGATCAGATACCTTGGTATGTAGATATGGCTAATTATTTAGCCACTGGTAAAGTATCCCCTACACTTTTACCTCATGAAAAATAGACTTTAATTGAGAAAAGTGTAGATTTCTCATGGATTGATGGGTGCCTGTTCAAAATAGGGCTTGATCAAATCATGAGAAGATGTGTTTCTAGGGATGAAATAACTGAAATACTGAAGGCTTGCCATGATGAACCTTGTGGTGGCCATTTTGTAGGAAAAAATGACTGCATATAAAGTGTTGCAAGCTGGTTATTACTGGCCTTCACTATTCAAGGATGCAACCAAGCATGTGAGCCAGTGTGATCAATGTCAAAGGATGGGCAAACCTACTCTCAGATATGAGATGCCACTCCAACCACATGTTCACATTGAGCCATTTGATAAATGGGGGATGGACTTCATAGGACCTATTAATCTGCAGTCAGGAGGTAAGAGGTATATCCTAGTTTGTACTGACTATGTGACAAAGTGGGTTGAAGTACAGGCTTTGCATGATTCAAAGGAGAAAATTATAGCATATTTCTTGTATTCATCAATTTTTACAAGATTTGGGGTCCCAAGGGAGATCACAACTGATCAAGGACCTCAGTTTACTTCAAGGATGATCCAAGAACTCATGCAACAATACAAAATTAGGCATAACAAAACCACTCCCTACCATCCACAGGTGAATGGGCAAGTTGAGGTGACCAACCAAGAGTTGGAAAATATCCTAACAAAGATAGTGCAACAACATAGGAAGGACTAGGCTACTAGATTACTAGAAGCAGTGTGGGCCTACAGGACCACCTGGAAGACTACTACTGGTTTCACACCATTTTAGTTAGTCTATGGGAAAAATGTTATGATGCCTATAGAGTTTGAAGTCAAAACACTTAGGATTGTTGTAGAATTGAATATAAATTTGGATGATGCACAAAAAGAATTAATTTAGTAGCTTAATCAGTTGGATGAATACCACCTTGATGCTCTATAGAAAATAGAGATCATTCAAAAATAAAGGGTCAAGTGGCATGACCACCACACTAGGCCAAAGCAACTTAAAGTGGGAGAATGGGCATTACTATATGATTCTCGATTCTAGGAAAGGAAAGGCAAGCTCATGCAGCATTGGATGGGGCCATATGAAGTGACTGAAGTCATCAACAATGGGGTTGTAAGGATTAGAATAATAGATGATAGCAACATTACCTTAACAGTCAATGGCCATCACCTGCGTCCATACCATGTGTCTAAAGCATACATGATTGAGTCTAGATTAGGCATGGGGGAGACCCCAGTTGATTCTGATTTTATCTTGAGTCAGTAAGATGTGGACGTAGTCCACATAGTCCCAAAGATAATTATTCTTTCAATTTTTTATTTTTTAGTTGTATTTTTGTTTTGTAGGAATGATGCCTTGAGTGTAGCTATTAGGCAGCCTAGGAAACCTAGGCCTAACAAGCATATGATCCATGAACTTGCACTTTCCAATATTTCTAGGAGAATTTGCTTGTAGTAGGAGTAGCTAGTCCCCACTTAGAGAGGGGAATACTAAACCTGAATCTGCACAAGAGTGTTTGTATTGGTCTTTATGGATAATAAAACACTCAACTACTGGTTTAGGGGTGGATGCTGATTTTGTTCCTGTTCTTCAATCAGAAGCACTGAAGGGCCTGATCAACCTTATAATGCATATACAAGGAAAATTCAACACCCATTGAATAAAGAGAAGCACATATTTTCTATTTTCTGATGGGAAAAGTACTTGATTCCCATTTTACGATAGAAGGTGCCTAATTTCATATTGTATGATAGGTGCCTGATTCCTATTTTATGATAGAAGGTGCCTGATTCATGTTATATGATCCATGGCACCTGAGTCCTAAGTATGTTATGAAGATGGCACTTGCATCCCATTTTCTGGTAGACCGACGCCTGATTCCTGGTTTCTCTAGGAGGGTGCCCGACTTCTAGTTTTTGGGAAACTGACACCAAATCTTCTTAGCATAGTGTTAAAAAAAAGTTGAGTTTGTATAAAGTTTGTTTTATAAGTACGACACCCGACAGTTAGAAAAGGCATCTACTTCCCATGTTAAGTAGAGCACCTGATTGCTAAGGTGTTTTCTTCCCATGTTAAGTAGAGCACCTGATTGCTAAGGCACCTGCTTCCCATGTTAAGCAAAGTGCCTGATTCCTAAGGTGCCTATTTTCAATTTCCAAGGCACTTGCATGCCATAATTTAAAAAGAAGGCACCTAATTTCCATATGAAAAGGCACTTGATTTCCATCTTTTTCGATCATTTTCTACCTTGAAAGAATAACACATTAGCATTGGGATGTGGCCCAAGCCACGTCAGCACCCCATGCACATGCAAATTCAAATCTATCATGGATAAAATTAAAAGTTGACATCAACCAACTTTTGAGGAGGGGATGTTTGTCATCCCAAGAAGATATGTTTTTCTAATTTTTGTTTTGAATTTTGTAGGATTTCTTGAATAAGTCACATTGCAGCTATCGAGAACCAATCACATGGAAGAGAATTCATTGTATGGGAAATATGGCCATCATAGTCCATTGTGGTTTGCCCAATCATCAAATACTAGCCAATAGCGATGCACCATGGATATCTATGCATATACACCCATGGAATGAATTTAGGTGCATGATTAAATTTTTTATTTTATGTCTATATTTTTTCATAAGCATGTGTGTCTATGGAAAAGTGTTGGCACAACCCCCATTATTATCCTAGCCAATTGAATAACTCCACTTGGCATTATGCTATGTGGCATGACTCTGATTGGTCGATTGCCTATGGTTATCACCTCCGCACAATCGGGCACATGCTCAAAGGAAATTTACTATGGATAACCATAATCACTATTGATTATGGTGATTAACTGCCTATGTGCATGAAAGTAGTTGTTTTAAAAATTGCTTAACAGCTACTGTAAAGCTACCTTTAGAAAAAAAAAGTGTGAAGTGTTGTAGAAATTTAGGGAGAACACTAGAGGCATTGTTAAGTGAATTGTGAATCAAAGGAAAAGCATGGGGGAAATCAAAGAATCACGACCTCAAGAAGAGTGAACCTACTGACTGCTCAAGGATTTCTGTAGATGTTCAAGCTTAATTTGATGTTGTAGGATGGATGGAGTATTGTCGACTAGTCAGTCAGGGCTAAGATGCAGTGGTAGCAAATGAATTTGTAGCATCAATGAGGGATGGGATCATGCACATGCAAGGACTAGAAATTCCAGTCACTAAGGATTATATCCCATGGTGATGGGCCTCCCTCTAATAGGGTAACAGACATACAAGGAGGATAACCTCTCTCTCTATGCATAGATATTCTTTGGGGCACCGATCGAGCACTTGACGTGCGTTGGTTTGCCTAAACACCACATCCTCGAGCTTTGGAGGGCGGTTTTTGAACAAATCATATGATTCTTTACATGCTCTGGTAGGTACTCTACATTGAATGTGAATCACTTTCATTTTCTCAACCACATACTACATGGGGATAAAATCAATATCCCATATTACCTTGCATGCACCCTCAAGGATGAGGCCAAATGGTACCAGGTAGGTACAACCTCTACCTTGGCTCACCATGGCCTAATTTTGGCCTTGGTACGATATGCAAAGTCACATAGAGATGTGATATTTGAGGAGACAGAGGGCAAGGAGTGAAAGGGCACAAGAAGAGGAGGATGCCAATTTAGAATGAGTAGTCCAAGAGGTGATAGAACGAGAAGAGATGGTGCCTACGTCCCAGCCTATAAAAAATATAGGGGAAGTAGGACAAGCCTCATCCCCTATTTTTCCCTAATTTGGTGAGGAAGTAGGATAGGCTCTGTCTCCCACTACCCCTCAATTTGAGGATGAGGTAGAGCAGGATCCACCAAGCCCTCCTTTCATGCCAATTTCCACCAGGATTTGAAGTAGAAGGACGAAGGCATCAAGGGTGGTTTCGAGCTCATCCGATGATGACACAATGATCGATGAGCTGAACAAGGAGGAGTACTTGGCCTAGATTTTATAAGATATCTCCAAGGGGTAAACTCCTCAATAGGAGGTTGTAAAAGAGTTGCTACAAGAGGGCTAGGAGGAAGATTTGTAGCAACTGTAGGTATTGAGAGAGTAGGCTTCCACTTGGGAAGCCAAGTTTAAATAGGAATGAACTCTATTTTAAGAGTCTTGGAAGGAGGCTGCATTGAAGATGCATGAATTGTATCAGATAATTCAGCAATTACAAGGGCAAATAAACCAATTGCAATTAGGGTAGAGTAGTGGGAGTTGAGCAACCGACCAAAGTAGATGCGGTGGTGTAGACTGATGGGGCAATAGAGGTACCCCCTATTGATATAGAAATAGAGCAGGGAGATGATGCTACAATGGAAGTAGAGTAGCCCTGTTCCATATCTCCTTCTAGAATAGGTACTTTAGGAGGATGAAGTTGAGGTTGAGGAACCTCAAAATTTAGAATAGTCTGTAGAAAAAGGATATGAGGAGGAGAAGGAGATGGAGGTTGAAGAGCCTCAAATTTTAGGTAAGGAGGGAGAGATAGAGCACTCTCCAGCTGATGTAGGGGTCGAACAACCTTAGGAGGAAGAAGTAGTCCCAATCGAGCAACAATTTTTTGTAGAGGAAGAAGAGGCTCAATAGCCTAAATCTCCTGTAAACCAGGAAGCAGTAGTAGCACCAACATACCCTGGGATACAACAAATAAAGTTGAGGTCAAAGAAAAATTTGTAAGGGCATCTCAACGATGACCCAGAACTAGAGTGAGAGTTGTCGAGTTGAAGGTATTGGGCATCGAATCTGATAAGGAATCAAAATTAGATTCTAATGAAGAATGGGAGGCAACAAAGAAATTGTTTGCTACCCAAAAAGATAAATTTGAAAAGCTCAAAGAAGATATGGTAGTAGACAAAAAGAACTAGAAAAAGGCTTCTAAGAGGGCCCATAAAGAATAAAAAAAGAGGCTAGAGAGCAATCTAATAGGCCTCACAAGAAAATTCTAGTTGCCCGACCTGAGTAGTTCTAGAGCTTATATGGGTCGGTAGATGGTCAACCTTCAAGGATGAAGGCATATTTTATAAGAATGGGACTTCTAGGTCCTATGCAACCTACAGATCTAGCATCAAGCAGTAAAACTCCCCCGATGGCAAAAATAGAGGTCAAAGCTGAACCTGAGCTTGACCCAATAGGGGTAGATTTACCCATAACTAGGGTTGCTAAGAAGTCTAGCATCCCATTTGGTGATGAAGAAGCAGTGCCTGTGGGTGAAGAGTTACCCCTTCACCATGAGTACTAGAAAATGGTTGAGCCTGCATTCCATAAGGATGCCACCAGTTTCTCTGGTTATTATTTGAATACTAAAAAAGGCAAGGTGGCCTGGACTAGGGAACCACCCAAGAAAAGAGTAGGGTCAAGTCAACCAGTTTGATGCAGCAAGCACCAAAAACAACAAGGTTAGGAGGCAACTACTCCCAAGGCACCAAAGGGGTGAAAGCCTCGAGATAAGGAAAAAGTGAAAGTCACTAAAAATAAAAGGATAGAGACCAACATGGCTTATTGGGATGTTGTAAATAGAACTGGTAATTACCAGTATAAAGTGGCATAGGGATGTGCCACCCCTTAAGCATGGGGGGATGATGAGCCTTAGAAATGCTCATTTTTTGTACTCCTTTCCCTATAAAATGTGGCACTTATTTTTATAGATGTACATGTTTTATGAAAATTATATATATATATATTTAATAGTTTATTCTACATGTTATTTAATATTTGTCTTTAAGTGTATTTTGTGTAGATTTAGTGGAAATTGTTGCATTTTGGCATGTTTTCATCGAGGTCCCACTCGGACCTGGCACTTGCAATTTTATGAAGGTAAAACATCTACGGAACATCGATGTGAGGTATGAAGTCAGGCACCCAAATTCCTTTGAAGCGCCTAACTTCCATTCGACACTTAACTATTAGGTGCCTACTTTTCGTTAGGCACCTGCTTCCCGTTAGGCACCTGCTTCCCGTAAAGTGTCTGTTCTCGTTAGGCGCCTGCTTCCCGTTAGGTGCCTACTTCCCGAATTCTACAGACAAGGCACCTGCTTCCCGACTTCTTCAGACGAGGTGCCTGATTTCCACTAACGCCAAATTCTAGCACGACTCTGTGGTCGATAGAATAGAGCAAAATTTTAGCAACCAGCATAAAAAGAGTTCCAACATTGAAACCGGACAAGGGACAACGTCAAAGATGACTCGCCACCCATTTTCCAGCTGCTACGTGAACGAATTATGTAAATCGGGCAAAATAAATATCAGACATATTCTGGAAACAGAATACGCTGAAATATCTTGATATTTTGCCCGATTCCTTCATTTATGCAGGCAGTTGTAAAAGTGAATCATTTTCTGATTTGTTTTGAGAATTGTAATAGGGTGTGGCCGCATATCTTATAAATATGCAGGCCACCCCTGAAGAAGACCCCCAGAATTTCTTGTAAATTCTTTTTGTTGCAGTGTTAATAAAAATATTTTCTGAGTTATTTCCTGTTAAATTCGTCTAAGCATCCGGTGAAGATCTAATGCGGGCAGAACCTGCTGGAAGCGTGGGCCCACTTACAACAAAGTTCTTCCCTTATTTTCCCCTATTTTTTGTTATTTAATTTTCTGTAGATTAATTTATTTCCCTGTTATTTTTCCCTATTTTTTAGTAATTTCCAGCAAAGTACCATTTTAATTTTTGTATGCATTCAGTCCTATTTTTTTTAGACGTAGGATAGATTATTGGTTTGAATCAAAACTTCAATGAATACCAAACACCCCCAAACCATGATCTAAGGGACTCATCTCCGAAGGAGAAATTATAAGCATATATTTTGCACGGTTGCTCACAAGACTACGAGCTACCCCAGGTTGACAATTAAATGGAGGCAATTAATTGAACCATAGAAAAAATAACCAATGTTTTGCCCAACAACGACTTCGGGTGTTGAAAATTCTAGATCTACAACAACTTTAAGTCCAGTGGCTTCAAGTGCTGAACCTTCTAGTTCTGCAACAGTCATAAAAGAGAAATATTTCGATGAAGGCACGACCATTCACGCCGAGCAGAAGGCCCAAAATTTGGATGTCATGGAATCCTATATTTTGAATGACATGGCAAAGGAGGCCTAGTTCCCAAATGGCAAGGAGAAGCCCCTTAAGGAGGATTTTTCAATTGGGACAGGAAAATCCTAACAAAGACCAGTTTTTCATATTCAATGACCCAGACTACAAGGCAAACTAGTTTAAGCCTCTTTTTGTGGAGCCTCAAAGGATGCCCTTACTTATCCAAAAAGGAAAAGATGTAGGGTCTCGAATCATAAATCTAAGGAAAACGATTCTCACGTCTCTACAAATGATAATTCCCTCATGGAATGCGAGTTGCTTACTTTCTATTGCTCTTTTTTTGTTGTTCCAGGGTTTCCCCTAGTTTGGCTTTGTCTTTAGTCCCTCCCATTTTTCGAATTTTGTCTTGTTGGCCCCTTTCTAAGGGCTATATCTAGTTGTACAAGGTTGGAGGACCCTTTCAATACCCCTTCTTTTAACCTATCAAAAAAACAATATCACTCAAAAAAATTACATTGTGAAAAGTAAAAATCATAATTAAAATCAAAATATTAAATTTGTAACTTCTCATGAAAGAATATACAAATAAATTTTATATTATTTTTCTCACTACAAATAAAAAAAACTAATTATGATTTTAAAATAACAAACTTAAAGTAATTTAATTAATAAAAGAAACTAATTATAATTAAAAAATAACAATAACCATTCAAAATATTATATTAAGTGCATGTTTTTAAGTTGATTGAAATGACAAATCAAAATAGTTATTAAATATTTGACCAAACAGAAATATAATTTCTAATTAGTTTAGTAAGAAGTATGGTCTAAATAAAATCTTTTTTTTTAATAGATTGAATATTTGAGAGTACATCCGTAAATCAAACTTGAGTCTTTGCTCAAAATAACCCAGTACCTTTTTACCGTTTAGTATCCCTATTAAAACCCTTTTAATAAAATATGTTACAATTTAATTAATTATTTAAAAATTTAATTATATATACAAGAATTATATTACAAGTAAATCCTAAGGTTATAAATGCTTAAAAGGAAAAATGGAAATTCAACTCAAGTGGTTGAAAAGGCACTTGAAAAGGTAATCGATTAAGACACCTAGTTGTTGCTTTCTCCCCCACATTCCTGAATTAATTATATATCATTCCTGAATTAATTATATATCGTAAACATTTTGAATGATTCCATAATTCTATGATTTTTAAAATATTAAGCGTTCAAAATTTTGATAACTTACTCTTATTTTCATTTGTTACTGCAATACAAACTTTTTTCTCAATGTTTACCATCATATTTGTTACTCTTATTTTTCTTTCTAAGAGTTTGAATTAAAATTGTATTTATAAAAATTACACTATATTTTATTTTAAAGTTGATTTTAATATTCTATGGAATTTTTCTCTCAAACTTACACTATGTTCTTATTATATTTATTTTAAAATTTTATATTTTAAATATTATTTACCGTAAATATTATAATATTTTATGGATTTGTTTTTTAAATGTTTAATTGAGTATTTTTATTTTAATCATAATCTTTTTTAAAGTTCAGTTTTTACTTTTATAAGAGATCATGATGGAATAAAGATACTCATTTTTAAACATAGATTATAAAAAATTTCACACTAATCAAATTTTTTATATATAATTTTATAAATAAAACTTACTTTTTCACTAAATACTAAATAAAAATAATAATATAATTAGTGTTTATCACCCATCAAAAATCAGTGGACACATCCTCTCTGTATCCTCACTGGTATTTACTTTGTATGTCGTCAGTGTTGACACCCTTGCTCTCATTTTCATTCGTACACGTACAACATGAATGATATGACATGACATGACGTACAACATGAATGATATGACATGACGTGACAAATTAACAAATTAAATGCGGGACTCCAATTCAATTGTGGTGATGATGATGCCACGTTGACTCAGATCTGTCGACCTAAAATAAACTGAGTTGGTGAGTTCGAAATCCTAAGGCTCCCAAAGTTATTTTTTTAAAACTCTTATGATTCACCTATTTTATATCTTTATTTTAATCATCATGAGAGCTTAATCAGTGGACACATCCTCTCTGTATCCTCACTGGTATTTACTTTGTATGTCGTCAGTGTTGTCACCCTTGCTCTCATTTTCATTCGTACACGTACAACATGAATGATATGACATGACATGACGTGCAACATGAATGATATGACATGACGTGACAAATTAACAAATTAAATGCGGGACTCCAATTCAATTGTGGTGATGATGATGCCACGTTGACTCAGATCTGTCGACCTAAAATAAACTGAGTTGGTGAGTTCGAAATCCTATAAAAATTAAGGCTCCCAAAGTTTTTTTTTTAAAACTCTTATGATTCACCTATCTTATATCTTTATTTTAATCATGCTGAGAGCTTAATCATGCTGAGAGCTTAACCAACTCTTTATCAACTCTTTAAAGTAATAATTAAAGAAAAAAAAATAAAAGTTAAATTTATGAATAGAGACCAAACACACAGTTATATACACACTCATCCTTTCACATAAATCTCCTAACAAAAAGTCAAACCTTCATAATTACTCTGAGGTAAGGGTAATTAGGTAAGGGACAGTGCCCTTCCATCCTAAAAGAGATTTTTTTATCTCTTCGCATCACATAAATTCAAACCATAAACTTCTCGTACAACAATACTAGACTAATCTTTTACTTTTCTCAAGCCGGACCTCTTGTGCGAAATTGTTTTATCCAATAAAAGCAAAGAACCATCACATCAGGGGTCACATTCTTATTATTAGTATGTTGCTGTTTTCAGTTATTATTTATTATAATATTAAAAAATATAAAATATAAAATTATTTATTTAAAATAATTAGGATGTAACTTTAAAATATTAAAAAAATAGTATGTAACTTAAAATAGCCAAATTTATCATAGTACATTCTTATCTTGTGTAATATTAACCATATGTAATATTAACCATAGATAAAGGCAAGAGCATAAACACAATCTCTTAATGTAAAATCTAAGCTTAAAATTAACTCATAATATTATATCTATAATATTATATAGAGACCTGCATTCTTATCTTCTCTATATAATATTAACCTTAGATAAAGGCAAGAGGATAAACACAATCTCTTAAATTAAAACATGAATGATATGACATGACGTACAACATGAAAGACATGACGTGACAAATTAACAAATTAAATGCGGGACTCCAATTCAATTGTGGTGATGATGATGCCACGTTGACTCAGATCTGTCGACCTAAAATAAACTGAGTTGGTGATTTCGAAATCCTATAAAAATTAAAGCTCTCAAAGTTTTTTTTTGAAAACTCTTATGATTCACGTATCTTATATCTTTATTTTAATCATCATGAGAGCTTAATCATCCTGAGAGCTTAACCAACTCTTTAAAGTATTAATTAAAGAAAAATAATAATAAAAGCTAAACTTATTATTTTTATCTCTTCACCGGACCTCTTGTGCGAAATTGTTTTATCCAATAAAAGCAAAGAACCATCACATCAGGGGTCACATTCTTATTATTAGTATGTTGCTGTTTTCAGTTATTATTTATTATAATATTAAAAAATATAAAATATAAAATTATTTATTTAAAATAATTAGGATGTAACTTAAAATTATTAAAAAAATAGTATGTAACTTAAAATAACCAAATTTATCATAGTACATTCTTATCTTGTGTAATATTAACCATATGTAATATAAACCATAGATAAAGGCAAGAGCATAAACACAATCTCTTAATGTAAAACCTAAGCTTAAAATTAACTCATAATATTATATCTATAATATTATATAGAAACCTGCATTCTTATCTTCTCGGTATAATATTAACCTTAGATAAAGGCAAGAGCATAAACACAATCTCCTAAATTAAAACCTAAGCTTAAAATTAACTCACAATATTATTTCTTAATGTAAAACCTAAGCTTAAAATTAACTCACAATATTATATTTATGTCTTAATGTAAAACCTAAGCTTAAAATTAAGCTATAATATTATATAGAGACCTACATTCTTATCTTCTCTGTATAATATTAACCTTAGATAAAGGCAAGAGGATAAACACAATCTCTTAAATTAAAACCTAAGCTTAAAATTAACTCACAATATTATATTTATGTGTGTTAAGTGATAACAGGGCAAACTATTACATCTAATCTAAACGTACGTGTTATAAATTATTATTTAATTTTTATATAATTTTTTTATTAAAATATTTATTTTATTATGTAATATATATTTTTATTTTATTTATATTAATAATTTAAAAATGATTGATTTTAAACTATTGGGTGAAAGGACAATATAAGTATGTAATTATTTTTTTATTAAAGTTTTTATTCTTTAAAAGTAGATTTAAGAAAGGTTGAGGTGTAGACCAATTGGTTCATCCAAACCCCATAAGGGGGGCGGAGGTCTAAGGTTCAAATCTCGGGCCTAGCCGGACTGAACGCTTGTCCCTTTCCTGGTGCTTTCAGCGGCGTAAAAGGTTTAAAATGATTGTGACATGGTGGTTATAGGGGCGGACTACGCGAAGATCTGTGTGGCAGCTTTTGGGGCGGACAGTGCAGAATACTATGGCGGCCATAAAAAGCTGGACAGCCTGCCACGATTCCACCATGTAAATTCAAAAAAAAAAAAAATTAGATTTAAGAATAAGACTTCAAAACTCTAAATAGAAAGTTTAAAGATTGAATCCAATGGGTTATAGTTGTACACTATACTTTATACTTGAGTAATGGGAGTATGGTTGGATAAAAATTTATTGGGTAAATAACATGTTCTAAAATGGTTGTCTCATATAATTTATGGTCATGTGATCTTAAAAACTACTTTACCTTATATATATAAAACAACTCTAAATTATAATTCTACTTTGTATTCCATGTTATTAAGATAAAATTTAAATAAAATGCAAAAATAAAACCTGGATAATGAACCCAAATTATATGCTTTGGGTTTGGGTTGATATCTTAAAACTCAATCTAGTCACCTTTTTCCATTGTTTTAAATCTTAAGAACTCCAACTAAATCATTGCATGAAACAAAAATTCATTAAAACAATAGCCAAGATAATTCATCTATTTATTTTTTTCGAAAAGGTAAAAAACATCATATTGATAGAACAATAATCAAATTACAGTCATAGGTCTGTCACTTTTGGCAAGCCTATAAAACTAGGATTAACATCTCCAAAAATAACAAAAAAAATGAGTACCATCTAAAGAGTAAATTTTTTTAACCTGGTCTCATTTTTGCTTTACACTAATCCTAAGTATCCTAGTAGGCTTGATAGTCTTGCAAACGCTACTAGTGCTATCCCAAAAAGGGCCAAAGAGTGCTATAAGAGGAAGAAAAAACCCAACAAATAATTGCTCATCCTCCATTGATCTACAAGGCTCAATGGACTCTAGACCTGTCCTCATCCTTATCTAAGTCTTTGTTGGCCAAACTAAGAACCATTTGGTTCACCTCTAGCCATTTAGAAGTGCCCCTATATTAATTATAATTCAGCATGTATCCAACTGAAATTTCAGTCCTCAACATATCCAATCATTGCATTATTTTGTATATCACAATAGACCAAAATGACATCCTCAAACTGTTGCCAAATGGACTTAATTTGGCTCACAATGTTTCTTATCCTCCAAGTATTTGGTCTGAAATTTTTAATAACATCTAGAAGCCCCACCATAATTTGTGAGTGAGACTCAACTATGATCTTTCTAACCCCATTCTCCCAAGAACTGAGAGAACCTTGTATGATAGACAATCCTTCAAATTCATTGTTAGTAGCCCTTCCAAGGCCCTCTAGCTCCCAATAGGGGATCTTCCCCTTGAAATCTCTTCTAAGAAAACCAATGCATGCAGCCCTTGGGTTATCCTTAGCTACACCATCAGAATTAATCTTTTTTCAACTCGAGGGAAGGGGCTACCATGGTCCCAAATTTTGTGGCTTGGGAGTTTCCTCATTCACTTGATTTTCCTTGTCCCTAAAGTGAGCTCTCATAGTTTCAAAAATCTTGGTAACCATTTTATGCCAAACCAGCTCCATTGGAATAAACTCCTCTCTAACAATTCTAGAATTTATTTCCAACCAAATGTGCCACCAGATAAAACTTGGCCTAGGGACCAATCTAGTTGAATGAAGGTATTATTGAATTTATTTTGTTTCCAAATCTCTCATATATTAGAAAGAGTCACCTAAAAGTTTAGGTGAGCCTTAAATAGGTCTAACCACATTTTCCACAACTCTCTTGCAAATGCATACTATAAAAGTAGATGATAAAGTGACTCCTCCTAGGAGTTACACATGATGTAGTTGGAAGGGCCATAAAATCCTCTCTTCATAAGGTTATCATAGGTGAGATCTCGTATGCATCACTTTCCACGCAATGAAAATTATTTTAAGCCAACCCTTAGCCACCCAAACTCTATCCCATGGGGCATCTTGTAGGATCAGCAAAGGAGGGAGCAAAGCATTATAACCATCATGAAAAGTGAATACACCTAGAGTTACAAGGCCCCAAGTGATCCTATCCTCTTCATATTTCCTTGTAAGGAACCTTTTCTTAAGGATATTATCAATAAGAATATTTTGATGAAGAGGGATAGGAATATGCCATTCTTCTAACCTCTTCCATTGAAAGAAAGAGAAATATCCAATTTGCCTAGAAGTAATGTATGAAGCCATCTTTATCCATCCTCTACCTTTGAGGCTTTGTTGCAAGGGTTGCAACTCTGAAAAATCATAGATTAAGGGGGGATGCTGGTCCCAAGAATCACTCCAAAATTTAGCTTTGTCTCTTGTACCTACTTTCTAAAAAAATATAGAATCAACCAATTGTTCACCAGCTTTAGGACCTTCCAAATAATTGTGCCAAGGTCCCTTAGAGGAATGCAACCAACTTCTTGATGAGGGATAGAAGCCAAATACTTACTAGTGATGACTCTACTAAAGAAAGCCTCCTTATTGGAGATCCATTTGTTTCTCATTCTTCATAAAATCATGTATTTTCTTTTGAAGAGGTTTAAAAGTGGGGAAATATCAGGGACCACTCTTCATGTGAATTGAAATTGGGTCTTCGTCAGAATAACCCAACGACTTTTGTCATTGCGGTGTCCCTACTAGGACACATCATATCATATATTGAGCTGAACAATAATTATGAATCTATAAACATGTTATTGTTAAATAGAATGGATTATGTATAAATCCTAAATTTAATATAAAGTATATATACATAACAAAGGAAGCAATCATACCACTAAATGTAAAAAATAATGCTTTTACAACCACATCAAACTAATATAAGATAATCAATCTATTCTTGATTTTTCATCGCATTATATGTTAAGCTAAATAACAAGTATGAATCTATAAACATGCTATGATTAAATATGATGGATTATGTATAAATAATAAATTATATGTGTGTGAGAGGGATAAAAACTACTTACAAGAGAATTATAATATATTATGGACTTATAAAATTTCTAACTTATCTAATAATATTTGAAATTGTTTATTTTATTAATTATATAATGCAACAATAAATATGATGTTACTCTCTTTATGATAATTTTAATGTTTTTTAAATAATTACAATCATTTATAATATATTTTTTTAATGTTTTCAACTATTAGTACATAAGCTTAAAATAATCATGGTGATTATAAACAAATATTAAGCTACAAGTTAGAGGCATAAACTATTGTAAAAATATAAAATTTTGGTCTTAGCTACTTCATTATAATTCATGGTGCTTTATTTAATTGATATTATAAATTTAATAATTATGATGTAATTATTTGTTTTAATAGATTAATTAAAATTTAATTATTGTATAATTTTTTTGGATTAGATGGAAAGAGGGGGTTTTGAAATGGTCCCGAACCTTTTACATATAAACAAAGAAAATTGCAAAGCAAGTCCTAATCCAAACTAGACAAAGATGAATATAACAGGGACTAAAAACCAAACATAATTATTATAAAATTAATGATGTAAATGGGAAGCAAAATGATTGTGTGATCTTTTACTTATAAAATCAATAACATTGGCATATATTTGATTTTAAATTTATTTAGAAATAAACTATGTTAAGATTTTTGGTCATCCCTTAATTAATATAAAACCACTTAATTTTTTTTTTTTTTTAATTTTAAATTATAAAATACTTATTTTAAATACTACATATCTTTCATGATAAATTACAAGAAAAACTAAATTTCCATGATAAATTACAAGAAAAACTAAATTACACATTACAATATACCTTCCTTGTAATAGAAAATAATAAAATCAATAACATTGGCATATATTTGATTTTAAATTTATTTAGAAAAAAAAATATGTTAAGAGTTTTGGTCATCCCTTAATTAATATAAAACCACTTAATTTTTTTTTTTAATTTTAAATTATAAAATACTTATTTTAAATACTAGCATGTCTTCCATGATAAATTACAAGAAAAACTAAATCTCATTACACATTACAATATAACTTCCTTGTAATAGAAAATAATAAGAATTATAATGATAAATATTATGATTAAAAATTTTAATAATTTTTAAAATATATTATAAAATAAAATAATGTTTAATTAATTTTTCAAATGTAATAAAATTATATTCTAAGTAGTCCTCTTAAAATAATCTAATTCAAATAGCAAAGTCTCTTGTTATAATTAACTCATTTAAGACATCCGACAAAGTGTAATTTTAAGATAATTAACTCATGTTATTAATTTTAATTAACTCATGTTGTTAATTTTAATTAACTCATGTTTTATTAACAACATACAAATAAAACAAGGTTTTAGGATCCCTCCTACTTTTAATATTTCTCCAAAAAATTTGGATAATGTTGATGTTCCAAGGTATGAGATGGTTTCCAAAAATTTAGAGACCCAAAAAGGCTCCATCATGAAATAGTAAGAGGTTTTTTATTAGTTTAATGTTTGCATTTGTATTTATATTAGACACACATTCATGTTTTAAAAAAAATGCTATGTTGGGCTATATAAAAACATAGCACATTATAAAAGTTGCAAAAACAAAAAGCATGTAAAGTTTGTTGGAGTATGTTACATTATTTGGTACATGCTAATGTACCACCTTGGGTACATCATTAGATTAGGAGTGTGTTCTAGATTAGAGTGTGAGTAAATATGTTATGTAATGTAATAATGTGCAGGAATGTACAAATGTCATGTAATTAAGTGTGCAAGTGTGATCAGTGTAAATGTGCACAAGTTTCCATTATGTAAGAGTGCACATGTGTCCTTAGAATAGGAAAGTGAAGAGTATCAAAGAAGAGTGAAGGCCAAAAGTACTCCATATGAAGAGTCACATTCTATTATATATGTGTGACTAAGCATTGTAAGAAATGGAGAAGGGTGTATGTGACCTTTATTCTATATTAGTTAACTATTTTTTAGAGTATTTATTAGTAGTTATTTTTTAAATTATTTTTGAGTTATATTTGAATAATTTTTTGTCATTATTGAGTATTTTATATTGCAACTTTATATTTTATTTAGTGGTTATTTACATTAAGAGTTAAACATCAAAAGCTAATAGTGGTATCAGAGCTACATCAAGTATTTTCTTGCATAGGTTTTTAAAAGTTGTAAATAGTCTAAGGACATTTCCACTAGTCAAGGAGAAACCAATGAAGTTGAAGATATTACCTCTGGAGAAGAAAAACTAGAGAAGATAGTATTTTCATTGTGTTGAAGAAAAACGAGTGAAAATTGGAGATTCAATATTTGAAAATTTCATATAAATTGAGTTACCTATTCCAAGAATAAATTCATAATAGAATGAAATCTACAACATAGTTTCAGGTCATAAAGATAGACCATGACATTGACAAGATTAAGAGACCCAAGAAAGAGGTTCTATTGAAAAGTTTGATAGAGAGAAAATTTGAAGGTAGAAGAAGATTCCAAGTTGAATTTGACTAAAGTATTTCCATAGGGTTGTATAATAACCTATGAAGACTAAGAGTCAACATAGTTTTTACCAGTAGATTGGAAAACAACTAGGGAAGTTAATTCATTTCAGAATTTTTTGAAGATCTAAATCTATTTGATTATTTATGTCTATGTTTTTGACGTAGAAGATTATTTTTAGAAGTTGAGAAGCTTCCTACAATAGATAGAGAAGAATTTAACCTTCGATTGCCTATGTGTTTTACTTGTGCAAGAATTGATTTTGGTATTGTAGCAAACGAGTAGACATTGAAGATTAAGGAGGCCCGAGAGAAAGGCCCCATTAAAGATTGAAGTTTTAAAATTGAGGAGACTCAAGAGAAGATGTTGCATAGCAAATTGAAGAAAGAAGAAAGAGAGAGGTCAAAGAAGCCCTATTGAATATTGAGAAAAAGGAGACCCGAGAGAAAAGGTCCCATTGAATACTTGAGAAAAGAGATAGGATATTCGAGAGAGAAGATTGAGGAGGCCTAGGAAAAATGTCCCATTGAAATTTGGAAGTAAAAATAATGAGAAAAAATAAGCCCTTTTGGAAAAATTGAAGAAGCGACCATTGGGGAAGATTTGAAGAAAGTTCGAGGCAGAAGATTGTAAGAAGAAGAAACTCTTGAAAAGAGGCAATCACACCAAATTTGGTACAATCATCGTCATCTGATGACAAGCCCAAAAAAAATTGTGAAACTAATTTGAGGAAGGATTTGGCAAAGAGTTTGTCATATTTTGAGAAAGTATTTTTTGAAGACTTCAAGACATTGAGAATATTGAAGAATAGGCCAGCAAAAGAGGCCAAAGTTGAAGACAAAATTCAGCAAGATCTAAGGAGGAGAAAGAGGATTGAAGAGGCCACCAATTGATATTTTTGAAGGTAGCCATTAAAGTTTTGAAGGCTGAAATTTGAAGGAGAAAAAGGTATATTTCGAACAACATTTTTAAGAAGAGAAAGAGTTGCACATTGGAAATTCTTGGACAACTTTTTGAAGGAGAGAGTAGAGCTGCTAATTGCATAATTTTTGGAGTAGAAATTGAAGAGTTTTTGCACAGCAAATTGAAAAAGGAAAAGGCAACATTTGAACACATTTTAGGCAGCATTTGTAGGAGAATTAGAGCTGCAAATTTCAGAGAGTTTGGGCAGCATTTAGAGAAGAAGAAGAGCTATGAATTGCATAAATTTTTGGACAGCAAGTTGAAGGAGAAAAAGTAAATTTTTGGACAGCATTTTGAGAAGAGGAAAAGCTGCATTTGCACAAGTTTTTCGAATGTGTTTTGGAAGAAGATAAAGCAATTTTTGGGCAGAATTTTTGAGAAGAGATAAATCTGCAAATTTGAAAGTTTCTAACAATATTTTTGGAAAACAAAAAGAGGGCAAGATAAGCCAAAAAAATGTAAGCTAGAAAGGAGGCCAAAAAAGGTTTGCAAAATTGGTGCTAAAGGTATATTTTGTTTAAGTGAAAATAGTTGATTTATTACAAGTATTAAAAGCACCATATTCAAAGTTCTAGAATAGTGAAAGAAGGCATTGAGGTTTATGTCTTCAAGTTGAGGAAAGAAGCATCCTCACCATCATTGAATCTGCATAATATTAAAGTAGAAGACAAGTTAAAATATGGCATAAAGAGATAGTATAAAGAAGAAGAAATATATTCAAAAAAGAGCCCTGAAGTGTCATTTAAAAGCTACATCTAGCTAAGCAATGGAGTAACCAAGTCATGGAGAAGTCGAGCTGCATTTGGCCAAGTTGAAACTTGTTGGAAAAGTGAGCCACGTAGGAGTAAAGTGATTTCAAGGCAAAGCTAAGTGATAAGAGCAGTGTTGTAGGTCCGAGAACGATAGTCGAAGAGTTGAGAAGAGCCACAAATATCATCATGCTCTAATTCAAGTGGCACCTTTTCCCTCCATACTTTTCCTGCTTGAAATTTTTTTTGATGTTGTTTGCCAAAAATACAACCTTCACAAACTTTATCATCCCATTCAATAAATGGTATTTCTTCAACATTTGGTTATAATATAGTAGTATTAACCTTCCAAAGTTTAGATATCCATAACTTATGTTCCATAACCAAGATTCATCATTTAAGATATTGTTCAAGACTTGAGTTTCTCCATATGCAATTCTATGAGGAAAATTTCTCTTTTGCAACATACTAAATTTTGCTACAATATAATTGCTACCATTTTTATCATAGATAACACATTCATTGTTTTAAAAAATAGCAAAATATCCCCTTTCAATAAGTTGTCCTATACTCACGAATTATGGGCTAATATAGACACATATAAAATGCCATGAATAAATTTTATCTCACCTTATTTTGTCTAAACTACAATGGTGCCCTTGCCTATGACTTAAACTTCCTGATCATCTCCAAGATGCCCTCAAGATTTGACAAATTTATCAATCTTTACAAAGATGTTTTGGTTGCTTACCATTGACTGCTAAACCCATTATCCAAAAGTTATACATCTTCAGAGATTTATTTTATAATATCATAAGCAAAAAACAAACTATTTTGTTCTTCTTTTTCTTCAAAAAAATAATCAAATTGCTTATGTTTTTTCCAACAATCATGTTCATAACAACCAAATTTTATGCAATAATAACATTGAACTCATGATTCTTGTTGCCTCTTTTGTTTTTGTTACTAGTTCTTCCTCTATTATTGTCATTGTTTCCTCTTCCTCGTCTATGGCTACTTCCTTTGCTTTCATGTCCTTTTCCTCTATTTTTTTTTTGTTTTATAATATGATTCTTCAGATCTATGTCCCTTATTCTTTGAAATAGTAAGATTTGTTTGAAAAGCTTGTTTGTCATATTTTTGTATTTGATCTACTCATCCTCTCCTCATAAGTTTGAAGAGATCCCTTAAGCTCATTTACAGATAACTATATTAGATTCTTAGATTTTTCAATAGAAACCACAATGGGATCAAAATGTGGAGGGGGGATTCTAAATAAAATTATACATTTTTTTTATTTGATATTTCCCTAAGATCTAATTTGATTTACTAATCCCATCACTCAACTATTTTTTTCTGCACAAATTCCAAGTTTTTCGTGAAAAGATTTTCAAAATATCCTTGTGTTTGAATTTTGATGTTTTTAACCTTTCATATTCCTTGATATGCATTTTGAAGTAGATCCCATGCGTGTTTTGATTTCGTTGTTACAACAACTCTTGGAAAAATTAACTCATATATTGCTTAGTGAATAAAAAAGAGAGCTTTGGATTCATTTTTGTTCTTCTTTAACTAATCTCATTGTGCTTGAGTTTATTTGGCAAAATCTCATGCATCTGCAGGTTTTGTATAATCATTCTCAACCAAATTCCACAAATCCTAAGAAATAAACAATGTCTTTGTCTTTATTCTTCAAAAATTATAATTCTCTCCCTTAAATAGAGGAATCTGAACTTAAGATATAAAATACTATTGCTAATAGATTTTGCTCCCTTCACAATTCTAGCTATAAACTTCAACGTAGCATGATCTCCAACAATATGGATGTGCTCAAGTTTAGATCGAACAATATTTATTAAAAAGAAATGAACCTCTCTTCTCATAGACAAACCTTGCTTGATACCAAATATTATTTTATAAAAAAATCTTCACAAAAAAAAAGAAGAAACATAATATTACAACAATACAACATAAAGCTTTTGGAAATGGTAAAATCTTTACGTACAATCTCTTTTAATTAAGAATATTATTATTTTAATATTCTAGTGGCATATTTTATAATTGAAATTTCTTTTCACGTTAATTTAATATTTGTGTGGGCTTTAGCAGCCATAATATACTATTAATAAAAAAAATTAAAATAACAAGCTTTGGAAAAAAATTAAAATAGCAAGCTTTGAAAGTAGTAAAATCTTTGCATTTAATTTTTTTATTTAAAAATATTATTATTTTAATAATCACATCACCGCTTAAGCCGCCATAATATGCTATTAATAAAAAAAATAAAATAACAGTTCTCCATTAAACAATATCTAGTGAAATAGCCATTCATTTTAAGAGTATCAACAACATAATCATAATTAGTTTGTGGTTTTTTTTCTTGGGGATTGTTTTGGTTTAAGAAACCAGAATCAATGGACATTGGATTTGAGCACCAGTTGTGTGTATGATACGATGAAGATTGTCCTACCCTCTCCAACTCACCTATACCATGTGGGTTGGTTTGTTCATGGTTGATTTACAATTTTCCTGTATTCTTTTTTTTTTTGGAGTAATACTTCTTATACATATGAATAGTGAAAATTAAACCCGGGTCACATCATCGATAACAACAGAAGTGACATCCTTACCAGTAGAACTGCTATAACAAGAATTTGAAATAGCTTAGTTTTCTGCCAGGTTCTATATTTTGGTTAATATATTTTATTCTTATTTTCTTATGGGTCATGTTCCACAGAAAATATTATATTCTTGGGTCATGTTCCAGGAGATTAATAATCCTGGATTCGTATCCTTTGTCCGTACAGTCGCGCTTCAAGAGGAAGCGAAGGGGATGCAATCTGCATCGGGAAATTAAATCCAAAGTGTAACCATCGATACCTGCGCTACAAAAGGAAGCGAAGGGGATCCAATCTGCATTGGATAAACTGAAATTAAATCCAAAGCGTAACCATCGAAATCATGCCTACATATCGATATCTGCTTTTCAATACAGTTAGTTTACATGGACTCGCGAGCCCCCAAGCAGTCCCGTCAAAGACACCACGGGCGAAGCTGTAACTTCCCGTAACACCGAATACAGCTTACTGACGGTGCAAGTGCAATCAATAGTATTCCAATACATAGACGCGGGTCATTTTATTTAAATATTATAAACTATTAACACCGAATCCGTTCAGCTTACTGACGGTGCAAGTGCAATCAATAGTATTCCAATACATAGACGCGGGTCATTTTATTTAAATATTATAAACTATTATAACCTATGTGCTGGACGTTCCATTCAAGCAAAGCCCGCCCAACGTCCCAAACGAAGGTAAACTTCCAAGACATCGCTGTCGCATTAGTTACCATATAATTTAAGATAATATATTCCGCCACTTAAAATAATTAATTGATCGAAAAAATATTTGTTCCCCGACACATACGTTGGTGGTCCCTCCATTTTATTCCCGGGCAGAAAGCCGTGGACTGACAAACACAGACGGCAGTCACTGCTGCTCTTCAATGTATGTGTGTCCGTATGTGTCACACCGCCCAAGAGAATAGACGCTCGAATCAGAGCATACGTTCACATCATGCCTCGGAGACTGGGTCCACGCCTTGGACGGATTAGTTCATTTTAAGCGACTTAACAAAACTGAGGTACGGACCGTTGCGAACGGAATTTGCAAATACCGTGTGCGTCTGGGATTGTGCGATCGGTGGGCTGGAATGGCGTTCCGTCAATTAAGGCATGATCACTAAGAACTCACATTTTTTCCATACTAAAACAAACACTTTTCCAAGTAGATGGTGAAAAGACGACGGTTGGGCAAGTTGGATCGATATGGCAGTGGGGTCCACCGGACCGAATTTAGTTACTCTCCAAGAAGATCATTAAGGCCGGCCAGATGTGAAGATAAGGGCCCTCCATTGCCGGTCACCACAAACCCGAAATAGATTTGCGTCGGAAGTCGGAAAACCACAAAATCTCGAAACCCTCTGATATCCACGTCTTCGACACCTACATTGTATTAAGTGTTTTCGTTAATTGTTGTTTTTTCGTTAGCGGCAACCTTGTTTTCCACTCCCACTGTTTCTACTGTAAACCAACATTATTGGTTTAGCATGAGTGTAAGTCTCCGACTTGTAGTTAGACGGCGACTAACAATCTGATACTTCCAATGGGTGTATCCTTACGGTTTTCCTCTCCTATATGAATACTACTATTCAGATGCAACCGGACTTGGGTTTTATCTGCGAAGTCAAATATACGAGTAAAATGTTAACTATTCAACTTGTTTCAGCTCTGCAGAATCTAATATTAGTCGAGCAATCACATCACACGATTTAAAACATCGTTTACATGAACTTATTTCAGAAGTTACGAAATGATCATTCTTACTAAATAGCTGCGTGTCCTTTATTCTTATTTTCGTGCGTGTCCTTTATTCTTATCGTGACAAGTTTTCTTATTTTGAAAAGGGACAAGTTTTCTTATTATGATGAAATTGGGTTAATATTTGGATTTTTAAAATTGAAAATTGACGAATATGAGGACCGTAACTTCGGTAAAAGGGACAAGTTTTCTTATTTTGATGAAATTGGGTTTTTAAAATTGAAAATTGACGAATATGAGACCCTAACTTCGGTTCATTTGCATAAAATTTTCAGGGTCAATTGGTAACAATATATATCCGTAACTTCGGTAAAAGGGACAAGTTTTCTTATTTTGATGAAATTGGGTTTTTAAAATTGAAAATTGACGAATATGAGACCCTAACTTCGGTTCATTTGCATAAAATTGTCAGGGTCAATTGATAACAATATATATCCAAACATAGGTATATTTATACTCTTCTCTATGAAGTTATAAGGTTATTTAATAGGTAAAAATTTGCTCCAAAGATAACCTTAGTTTATAAGGTTTCAAATGTTTCAAATTTTGATGTAAAAATGATTGATTTGATTTGCTTAGGATTCGCCATGATTCACCATTTGATTAAGATTCGCCATTTTTTAATCCAACCCCTTATACATAACTTTAATTATAATTAATTATGGTTAAAAAATTGCAGCACTTCTACGAAGCTCCAGTATTTTCATAATAGACGGAATACTTAAGAGATTGTAATCTTTGGAAGTCATCAAATTTAGTACAAATAGTGTTAGGATAGTTTTTGGTATGTTTTGTCGTATGTGTGTACTGAAAACTAGGAGCATTAATGTTCAACAAAATTTAGTACAAATAGTGTTAGGATATTTTTTGGTATATTTTGTCGTATGTAAGTACTGAAAACTAGGAGCATTAATGTTCAACAAAATATTATGATCACTGCTTTGAAAGTTTTAACACCTGCTATTTTTTAAAAATAAATTTTTTTATTTTAATGTGGTTTGAATTAAAGTTTTTTTAGAAGAGGTATTAATGTGGAACAAAATTTTTCACCACTAAAAATAACATTTTGTATAAGACAACATCACATCAACCACTAAAAATTCCTATTAAATAAAACTTTAAAGAATTTTAAAAACTGCAATCTCTTACAAAGCCTTTAGTGAGAACTTATTGCTAACCTTATAATCCCATATCATATTTTGGATGAAAATTAACGCATTTAAGTTAAGGTAGATGGAGATGTTAACCCACCAGAGAATACTCGGCAAAGAAGATCATATCATAGATTAGGTTATGGACGTAAGATTTCAGTAAAGAGAAATATTATTTTAACAGATATTCCCATATCATATTTTGGATGAAAATTAACGCATTTAAGTTAAGGTAGATGGAGATGATAACCCACCAGAGAATACTCGGCAAGAAGATCATATCATAGATTAGGTTATGGACGTAAGATTTCAGTAAAGAGAAATATTAATTCAACAGATATTAAGGCAATTGAGAATTTAAAGTCAATCAAATTTAATTGTACACGTACACCGCATTAAAACCTTATTCTTGTTTCGACAATTAGATTGCGGATTGAATCGAGGTTTTCAGACGCACCCTCCTATCATATTCAAACGGAGTATATACAAGATTGTTATCGTTGATTGATGCTTGGAAAATGTATTAACCTTCAGATTTAAGATGGAAAAATCTCTTTCTCAATTAACTATACATGTTCACCATTGAAACAGAAGCCACTATCTGAAACTTAGTAATTATAATCGTCTTAAACATTTCTGTTTAATTCTATATAAGTCATATTTATAACATTATTATTACTGACGAGGGTTACATATTTAAATATTATTAAAAGTACATATTTTTAAATAAGATTACAGTAAAAATAAATATAAAACCTCCTTCTAATTTACCTCTTAATAGCATGAATAATGAGTATTGTTGACAGATTACTTTGTCCGCCATATAATATAACATTCAATTCACATCACGTAACCTCTCAGTTATCATGTTATTTTTGCAAATACTAACGGAAATATTTGTATTTTAAACACTATATTAGCAATAATGATATGAATATTCATGTTTTCAATACTGTTACTAGATTTTAGTTATATGCTGTCAAACTAAATTTTATATTAAATCAAAACAGATTTAAAATTTAAAATAAAATAATTATGTAAATTTACTATGAAACTAAACCGTTTATCAATTTAATTGTAAACTTTGAATGGATGTTTTTATGTTACTACTGTTCGTCAAAACAACAGATCAGCAAAACGGAGACTAACAATATAAATATTAAAAAATATTTTTAATACCCTGAAAACTAGTGTGAGATAAGATGGATTTAGGTTTTGTTTAAGGTATTTTGGTACAAAGGTAAATGGAGTCTAATTATATAAGTGTAACATGAGCATTAATGTGATGAAAGGCTTCAAATATTTAGGCTTGCTCAACAAGTTCTGTGATGGTATAGCCTATTAACTAGAGCAGATAACTAAAAATATTTTATATTTTAATTATAAAATGAATGGGATTATTTCAACTTTATATAATTAATTAAGAATAAAAGATAAATATTAAAATAGGTTTTACTAAATAAAGGTAAAAGTTATATGAGATGAACGTACTCTAATAAAAGATATTATTTATTTAATATATGTTTATCCAACCAATCAAACTTAAGTTACAAAAGTATATTATAAAACTCTACTTTATTGAATGGATTTCAGCCATCAACTTTTTAATAAATAAATTAAACCACCTAAAAAGCCAGATGTATTTAAAAAATTATCGCCAGTTTTCCTGATGTCCTCACATATTCCTAAAAAGTGCCATATTTAAAAAAATATCCCCAGTTTTCCTGATGTCCCTCACATATTCCTAAAATCACTCAGCTATGTATTTACAACTAAAATAATATATATTAAAGTTTCATACACATTTGTTTTTGGTCTTTCAACAAAACTTAAATCACACCTAACCTTATTTGTAGAGATAAAGAAAGGGAAAACAAACAAAAATAAGAGCAATTAAATTAAATAAAGGGGAAACAAACAAAAATAAGAGCAGTTCAATTGGTACAATGTTTGAAGTGAGTACTTTTTAGTTTTGTTCATTTCTTTTCCTTCTGAATACCATCTTATTGTTTTTTATCAAGGTTCAATTTTAAAATTTTAAAGTAAAGTCAAAAGATTGAATCAATTTTTAAGTATATAGATGATTTGCCTGAATGGTAAAGCTCAAGCTCAAATACTAGAGCAAAAGGGTAAATAATTAAATCAATTTTCATGGATGTGTCTGATTTGTTTGTTTGAGTGGTAAAGCTTAAATACTAATGCATCCCAATGTAATTTATAGTTTTTTTCTTTTTAAATAGAATTTTTCATTTTAAATAATAGAGGGCAAAACTGAAATACTAACTTAGGTAACAAATGTAATTTATTAAAAAAATAAATAAATGCTAACTTGTTTCAGATCGGTTTCTTATAAAGGGGTTAATATGACAATGGTCTTGACTTTGTTAAACATTTTCATATTTTCATTAATATGATTAAATGCTTTCTTTCTTCTTATAGGCTAGGTTTTCATGGGTCTGATGAGCTAGACATTTGCTTTGCCTAAGCTCTCATGCAATCAGGTGAGAGGCATTATTTCTAAAACAAGATGGATTTCTTTGCAGTATCTTAAAGAATCAAGAAAGGATTCATTTCTTTGTAGTATCTTCAAGAATCACTATGTGATTACAAATTTCATAGATATAATTATTGTTGTTGTACGTTGAATTTTAATTCTTTTAAATAAAAATTGCAAATTCTAAGCAATGAATTTTTATTTTTTAAAATGTAAATTACAAATGCTATAGGGAATAAATAATAAACAATGATAAACATTGCAAAAGGAATGAACCTATGGTGTATGTTTAAGAATCCAACATTCCTTAACATCTTTCCAAGCTCGCTGCAGTTTTATTTTTGTCTGTAACGTTTCAGTTTATCCTTTTATGTCTTTTGCTGTTTTTAACGAGAGTACTGGCTTTGGCTTCAGTTGCTTTCTTTGTTTTGCAATGTAGGCTCGAGATATCATCCTCAATGACAGATTCTGCACCTGCTTCTGTTGGCCTTATATTTTTCTTCCGGAGATTATCTGTTACTTCATCGGAACAAATATGCATACCGTGAAAACCTTCTGATTTGTCCATATTGGATTTTTCGAAATAATTAAAGGAAATTTGAATGGCTCGAGAAACAGCACAAATTTCAAATATAGACCGCTTTTCTCTCGTCCTAGATTTTGCTCTTGCTTTTTACCTTGTTTTCTATCTGCTTTGGATGCTCGGACAAGACAGACATCCATGTGAGCATTCACTCCCGTCATTGTAGTTGAAGTAAATATTTTGCAAACGGGACAAATTTTAACTGAATCAAACTTATTTGCTTCAAATTTCAAATAATCGGATTTGTGTCTCTTACATTCAATTGACACTTGCTTCGCCTGTGACTCATGTTGTGCTTTTCTTCTAACCCTCCGTGCCTTTTCTGTTTCCTCCCTGATGTCTACTCCATTCGATAACTCAGAACCCTTTTGCATTAAATGAAATGTGAATTTTTGTACCTGGGTTTGGTTTCCTAATGCTTTATGTAAAGTAGTATCGAATTCTCTGTCATGGAGTTGGTTTTCTTGATCTTTCTGCATTGGAGGTTCCGCCTTTGACTTTTTATGTACTTTTGTAGCACATTTAGAGGACCCTCGTTTGCCAGCGGCGACTTTAACAGATGGCTGCAAAACACTTTTGCCAATACTAACCGACGGTTGCTCGGTGCTTTCCATTCTCCGTTTCCGGTCTTGTCCACTAGAAATATTCTCTTCCTGTGCAGAAATTCGGAACGTCCTCAGTTCTCTGATTTGTTCCCCTAATTCTTGAGTGATACGTGGATCGGCCTCTGAAAATGTGTTTAGTGAGACAGTCAATTCCCTATCAATCATCTCGTCAATCTTGCTGGTTTTATTTACAGTCGCAATATTAATTATCTGTTGCCTGTCAAATAACATCCCACAGTTCTTGTGCTCCCCAGCATTTATAAAGCAATGCTCACAGGCCCACCATCTGTAATTAGGGCTCTGCAGTGGAGGAAGCAGCAGAATTCTACCTTCCCTTAAGCGTTCCTCAAGCAAACTCTTGGACAAGGGCCAGCATTGTCTGATGTCCATACTTCTAATTTTCCCAACATACTCACTATGAAAAACAGAAATTCGAAGTGCTAAGTTAAAGATGCAAAAAAGCTATTTATAGAGAATGTCAAGATCTACACAGGCCCGGAAAAAAGCGAATTTCAAATAATTCGCACAATTTGACTTACCAAATAGAGAATCCTTGGTATAAGAAGCTTTTGTTTTCAATAATCCCGTAGAGGTGTTTGTGCAGATTCCCCGGCTTTCCAAATATCTGTAAACCATGACAAGATTTCTGAAGATTCCGACGGGGCATGTGGGATTCTGAAAAATCTTCGAGCGCATTGGTTTCCCCGTTTGTCTCTACATTTCGAGAACCCAAATCTGGCAAAGCGCCAGAAATTCTGTTGAGAACCATGTATCTCTCCTCAAGTAATTTCTACCGTATGTTGTCCGGCTTACTTGATAACAGAAACCCTGTGTTCACGTTGCCTGAAATAACCCTCCAGTAGCCGTTTGATTGAAACGATGTTTGGACTATCTGGCGATGGTATTCTGAAGACTGCATTCAGATAAACCTCATCCACTACAGAAGATCGCAGTACTGACGTGAAGCACCCGGGAAAATGTTCAATTCCGAATCCTGTTTTTAACAAAGATTTACATGAACATTTGTATTCAGAATTCGACCTCGGACTTGCTAACATTTAGGCTATTTTCTTTTGCAACGAAATGGCACAAGAGTTCAAAGCCTTTCACTAAAGCCGCAGATTCAACTTCAGAACAACCCGCGTATCACGAAAACAATATGTCGTATCGTAAACAGCAAAGAAAACCAGAAACCTAGAAACTAAACTTGTTCGCTTATTCATTCGATCCTTCAACGAAGATAAAGACGAAACGTCATCTGTGAAAAGGGGTTCGAACAACAGTAATTCCCTTTCCTCCACCGCCAAAAAAAGACTAATATTGGAACTTTCCCAAACCAAATAGTAGTTGTTAATCTTTTTTATTTTTTGGGTGGGTGGGGTGAGTGTGAGGGTGGAACAACTGAATACAGGATTGGAAAATAAAGCGGCATTGAAGAGAAATAGGGAAAGGGGCATGTGAAAGAGAGAGAGATTCACAAGCAATCTGGATCAAATGAGGAGAGAACGAGACGACTTAGCCTTCAGAAGAGCCGTCTATTGTCAAATTGAAGCGAGAAGCAAGGAAGATTACTACTCATCCCAAACATCATCGAGCGCTGCGTCTTCATATGTCCATGGCGGAGGGAGGAAAATTGCAAGATAATTCGTGCAGGACTAAAATGAGGGAGAGGATTATCCAGTAAGCGTACGAACGTCATGTGATATGCAGACTAATGCCTATCCACCCATCCATAGCCATGCCTTCATCCTCTCTCTACATCTACCGTTTAGCTCTTCGCTGTCATTGTCACATGCACCATGGCTACACGGCAGCATATCATACTAGTTATATCATACGACATGTAGACCTTTAACATGAATGTTGAATGTTCGAATGTTATTGCCGTGTTGGATACGGTCTATTCTTTCCGAGTAAGGAGGATGCCGCTGCATGTGGTCCCATGTCCCGTCGACAAAATATTTGCTGCCATGATATTAATTCCGATTTGATATTTGACGAGCCAATGAAAATTAAAGTGTCAAATTATTTCAGAAACCGTAAGGACTGTCTCAAATGTGAATGGATATCCCACCGCAAACGTCAAGCACATCCAAAATGTAAATCTCACCCAAATAAGCTTTAATTTTCTTATGATGAATTTTGACTTCGATTAAAAAATAATAATAATAATTGAACTTATAATAAAGGTTGGATTTACCATGAAAGTATATTCTTTTATATATTTATTTATTTATTTTAAATAGAGTTTTGAAAGTGTTACTTTTTCCTTTTTATATCAACTTAATCATATTGAGTCATATAGTTTATTTGATTTCTTGGAGATTTGAATCTTGGGCTACATCATTTATATATTTTAACATTTTTTTTTAATTTTTTTTTTAGGATAACGTTTACAATTTACATCAACAACCACCCTCAAGGGGTTTGAACACAAGACCACTTAAGAAACAACCATCATCTTAGCCACTAGGGCAACTGCCTTTTGGTAACATTTTTTTTTTATTGGGTGGAAGAAGGGACTCTTGAAAGGAATCTCGAACCTCTAACAACAAAGAGGTTTTATGGATCCCCAAACCACTAATGAAATTAGGTCTCGATAAGACAACCAAAAAAAAGATAACTTAAGAAAGAAACAACCAGATACGAATAAAAGAACCATAAAAAAACTTAAAGAAAGACCAAGATATTTTAATAACAAATCACTCATTCCACAAAAACAAAACAAGATGAGAAATTCTAAAGAAGATTTGGTGTCCAACTAACAACCACAAACCAGACACAACTAAAATTTGAAATTTAAAAATCTTGCTCAAAGATCAAACCTCATTTGACAAAACCCGACCCATAGATCCTGCTCAAAAAATTGAAAAGGATCCTACTCGAAATTTGAAATGATAATCTTACCAAGAGCCTACTAGGGCAACAAGCTAACTGTTGAAGGGGAAAGCCAACTACGGAACCTCAAACTAACAGGAAAGCCTCAATAATCAAAACAAAAAACCAACTCCTCCAATGCAAATATGATTTGGAACAACAAGGACATGGGATTTTTTTACGCTTGCCACCACCAACCTTGGAAGCAGAGATCTTATCAAGAGATACCATAGGATCCTTTCCTTTAACACGATCTAAAACAATACTAGTTGGATCTGCATCAAAATATCAAGACTTGGGATTAAAGGGAGGCCTTATCGTATTCTTTTGTCCTCCTGAAAATAAACCTCCTTTGAATGGCATCTAGAAATCAAAGAATTTAAAGCATTCTTTCCTTGAGAATCTCAACTGGAGGTTTCCAGTAAATCAACTTTCAAATCTAAAAAAATTGCATTAGGCACTAACTTATTTACCACTAGAGGATCTTCTCTAGAAGCAATACATTCAAAATGTTTTCCCTTGAGTGAGATCCTCTCAAAAAATTTCAAAGGTGGCTCTACAGAGTGTATTTAAGAAGAGTTCAAAACAACACTTTTTTCCACAACGATTGACCCATTAGGAACCAATTCATTAGGATATTTCAAAGAGTCTTCTGCTTTGACTGTCCCCATAGGGACAGATCCAAGGGTAGCATAGCTTAAAGAAAAATCCACAATTTATCTCTCATGAAATCCAACGTAGTTTTCTTCCCATAAACAATATCGATGCTTGTTTCCTGCGATATTACAAAAATTTTAGAGGGTCTTCCTTTTGTTGTTTTAGAACCCACATCCACTGATTTATTAATGTTATTCTTAATTTTTTTTGCTGACTAGAATTGAAATCTACATTGGGGATATTTCCAACCTTCGGGTCCCTAAGAATATATGAATCATCCAAAATATTTGTTCCACCACCAATAGAAACATATATTTCCTAGACTAACTTCCTAGTTGGGAGGATCATGGAAGATTTTTTATTTTTGTCTAACCCAACTAAATCTACCTTAGAGATAGATCTATTCTAAAGAGAGAATATTTTCATCATAACATACCTGGGATTTAAGCTTCTACAAGAAACTATCGTCTCTGATAAAAGTCTTAACATTTAACTTCTTCAAAATAAGAATAGAATTATCTTTAGGCTAGATTTTATCATCTTTCACAACATATTTTCTTCAATCACCGTAGAAGATAAGGTTATAGTATTCATATCAAGAGGATCCTTAAGGGTTGGGACTTTAAAATTAATATTAGGTATGGGACGCACCCATTTTTCTTGTTAGTTGCTTTACAAGAGTTAATGTTGGCCTGAACCAAAGGAGGATGCTCAGGCACTATAGAAGGAATATCTTCAAATTCAACCAATTGCTTTCGAACACCCAAATCCAAAATCAAACCAATGAATTTGGGTAGATCCACCTCTATATTAATATTCACACACATACTAGAGGCAACCATCCTAGATTTACGAGTTGGACCATCTATCATAATCAAATCACCAAAAAATTTGGCTATGCCTCTCAAAATATTAATATGCCAGAAGTGAAGAGGTAATCTTGGAGGTTCATCCAAACACTATGTGTAGAATTGATCTTTTGCATGTTTGGATCAATGTTTGTTTCCCACCTTCTAAGAAACAAGATCCTTGTTCCAAAGAACCAAGGACATCCTCCTAGGATTCTAATAATATCATCTTCCTCATAAATCTTGATGAGAAATAAGTCATATGGAAATGCTACTATTTCCAACTAACCTTGAGGCAACCATTTTAGGATAGCCCATATTCAAATTGAATCCATGTTTGGGCGAGAACCCACAAAATTCTTGATAATATTGAAAGCTTCTTCATCCAAAATACTACTCAAGAGTTCCAATGAAACACAAATTAAATTGTGATATGGAATAAGATCAAAGGTGGAGGATGAGATAGAAGATAAACAATGAACAACCACCACATTCACATAAGCAGGAGCTCTAGGGTCAAACAAGACATGGAGCCCCTAGAAACCTAGTGAAGGATCCTTACCCCCATCCCAACAGCTTGGACCCACCTTAGTGTCTTTAGCACTAGAACCATTGCCAATCTTGCTCTTGCTCCCACTCCACATATTTCTTTCATTCCCACTCTCATGATCTAGAAAAATCTACATCTCCTTCCCTAGATCAATCTTCTCGCTCTCAGATTTCCCAGATTTCATCCATAATTTATAAGGATCAAATCTTCTCAAAATCCTCCTATAAGCAAGGTAATCAACATTCACACCCATCTGACCTCAATTTTAATTGTCCAATCTTACTTCAAAATGTCCATGAACAATTATTCCTAAATAAAACATCTCCTTCCCATATATCCTTTCATAGATCTATTTGTCCCAACTATTGAACCAAAGTCTTGTTGGCTAAAATGTTTTGTTAAAAACGTGAGTTTTTATGAGGGGTCTTTGTCCCCTCGTACCAAAGGTTTGAACATGGATCTCCTAGATAAAATATTAAGGACCTACCACTATGGTATTCCTCTTGATATAAAAGTATATTCCTTTATATATTATTATCTTTTATCACTTTATAATAATTTTTTTAAAAATGTGTTTTTTATATAATAAATACATATAAAAATAATATGATAAATGGTTTCACTCTGATCTCTAGAAGGAAAAGCTAGGGCTTTAGTTGGATAGACAAAGTACTTTTTGGTTTTTGTGGAATCAAAGACATGATTGTTGCCCTAGAAGCGCCCAATACGGACACCTCCAAATCTTATTTTAGATAGACAGAGTTCATTTGCAAACTTATTGAAGAAAAAATCTCCAAAGACTAAAGTTGTAACAAACCTAGTTGTCACTACTCAACCAATCATTTTTTTATTCGTATATCATTCAAGAGATAAGAAACATAATCATGACTCAAGGTAGAACCATTTGGATTAAAACTTATCAAGGCAAATAACATCGAGAGCTATTGAGACTTGATCAGAGTCTATTTTAAGTAGAAGTGATCAGCTTCTACGAAACCCTCATACCCCATTGGTATGATAATGTTGGCCAAGCAAAAGGTTTCATCCCATATAGAAGGGAAAATCACCCTGGTCCACCAAGACCAGTATATAGGTGATTGCCTTGAATATGGAGATCCACACCAATGGAAAACCATCATAGATAAAATAACCACACCAATGGTTATTCATAGATCCTATCCACAGTTCTTTGATGAGATATTTATGATAACAGATCACTATTCGTGATTAAACTCATAGAATCCATGGGATGTCATATTAAGTCAAATTATGTAACTTTAAACCTCTTAAAACTTATTTGTCCATTCTCTCATTTAGGTGTCCAGTTTGCTATTCATAAGAGTCATTTAAAGTCAATACTTGTCAACATGGAAGTACCCCTCCTCATGCACACTCAACTTCTTAGCTTTAGAATATAAGGTTTGTTTTGGTTTTCAATTCTAAACCAACTTATCTTCTTGTGGGTTTCATCCCATTCCAAATTTCAATGTGTTTTAATTTAAACCATCATGAGTGTTTAGGAGGGGAATATAAATCAATGATGTCCTTTTATGACAGGATTCATTACATCATAACCTTAGATTGAAACACATGAGAGGTCTATTTAAGCAGGAATTACATCCCATTATAATCAATTTTATAATTCCACACAACCATTGATTACAGAGTAACTAACTAGTTGCATCATTCATAATTATTCAATTTAATCCAGAAAGTAAATGGCACAATCACATAATATTAATTTAACAACATATTAGAAATTACGCATACATTCTTAGCATCATAAATGAAACTACTGAATAAATAGTATTAAAGGTAAACATTGTAGTAATCTAGAAACATGCATAATAATCCTGTTTACACATTTAACCATTTTATCCACATATATTATTTTATTTAAATAAATAGGAACGAGAAATAATCCCATAAACCACACAATAGAGTGACACAATGATTTATCCTGGGAACCCTCATGGGGAATAAACCCAGCCTCCAAAATATATTATTTCCTCATATTCATAAACTCAAGATATTAAATATTATAGTATATAAGGGTCTCAACGAATCCCTTTTTCTCAATATACAAATCCAGGAATGCTACTATTCCTATTCAAATACATGATGCAATTAATAAATTAACTAATTCCTTTCTCTAAGTCATCATGATAATATTAAAATAATTTTCATGCCACGAAGGAAACCACCTGCTCCTTCATAATTAAAGATGCATTTAAGGAATCCACTAATTCCTTTTTCTAAGTCTTATTAGGGTTCTATAACATCTTGCATATGTTTATGATAATCATTGGGTCCATATTTTGGATATGACTTCTTAACATTAGAGGAAGTTTCATAAATTTCCTCAAGAAGAAATTCTAAAATTCATTCCTCGAGTTGATCAATAATCAAATTTTACTTCATAAATTAAGGTCCCATACACTTAATTCATGAATTTAGTAATTCCAATTCATTCCTTCAAATCTAAATATGACTTTAATCTCTTACCATGAACTATATCTCTATTACTAAAATACTTTTTCAAGCTATACTTTTCCCAATCAATCTCCCTCTCCATATAGAAGAGAGTAATTAAGTAATATTCCTTTAGATATAGTTTAAACAATCTAAACACTTTCTCATTTAATATAATTATGTCCTTGTTTCATTATAGACTATATTCCATAGCTAAAGTGTTTCATTTAATCAAGGACCATAATTTAGTCATATTAATTTAAAACCTAATATGGGTTTACTAGGGAAGATGGTCTAACTATGAGAGACACTCTATTTATATTAGATACAACACAACCAACATGGTGTCCCTAGCACAATTTTATTTCTTTGATCCATTCTATGCCTTGAAGAAGATAAAATCAACACTACCATATTCGTCCATTCGATCAACTACTACTCAGCGTAAGGTGTCCATACTTTAGACTATAGTGTTCCACAAAAAGCTATGGGATGCGAACCACCTAACCTTCGATCCTCTTTGATACCTTTCAATGTACCGCATCGAATAAAGTAGAAGGGATAATCCTGTGTTATATGTCATTGGGGTTTTAGTGGCACTTTTTAATTGAGAACCTAGAACGATGACACATATATCTTATCCTCCACGTGTACTTCCTTAATTTGGTCTCCAATAACTTCTGTGCAGAAGAAATCCAAATGGGAGAAGTATGATTTCATTTACATTTCACAGAGGTAGAGAGGTTGATGAAAGATGGTTTGCAATCGACCTTTATTAGAGCATCAAACAACAGTTTCAGAAGATCGCTTAGCTTTTTGTTTCTTCCACATAAACCTCAGTATGACAAAGACATAATCGAGAACTCTCTATATTGGACAATGGTCGACAAATACGGGTACTCAATAGGTGGCTAAATGGTGACATCTTAGTGTTTAATCCCTCCTATTAACCTTCTAGTGGTAGGTTTAAGCTAAGATTGGATTCCTTTGGAATAACATCTATAGGTTAATTCTTCATCGCTTTTCAGTATTGAATGCTTTGTGTCCCCTATAACAGGGTTGTCCCTTTTTACATGATGATCTAGTTGAACACGACAATGGAGGATCATACATAAGGGTTTCGTAATTGACAGGGTCATTCAAGAGCATCGTAGCTGAATCCAGTCGTACAGATGTCTAAAGGGTTGACGATAGGATTAATATGGGCATACACTGATGCCAAGGTCACCTTATCATTTCTAGAAAGGTAGTGAATAAGGGAGTAACGTGTGCTCTTGAGCATGGGGTGTATCCCACATATGCTGCGCAGAGAGTACACCATATAACAAATACATTTTCCCATGCTAAAAGATACAACCACTCCATGGTGGTTGTGGAGTTTGAATGGTATTCGGCAACAACTATATGCTTGTGAGTCAGCAATTTTTCGATGGGTTCTGGTTGTCACTCAGGTTTGACCCAATTAGGTTTGAATTCTAGCATTGGACTTAGTCCTACCGGTTCGACCCGTAGGGCTCGTCTGTCCTAGTTCGGCCTCCTTGGTCGAGCCATTAATTTTGCACGTCTGCGATCACATTCCTTGATTAACCAAGGTATTTCCAACAAAGGTTTTGTTATATATCAAATAATAAAATAATCTAACCCCATTAATTCTTTCTAGGTGGTTCTTAATTAATTTATATATTTACAATCATTCCTTGATCGAATTAAGTTATGGAATCAAATTACAATTCTCAAGTAGATATTTGAAACTTTTTTTTTTTTAAGAATAATTATAGTCACACTTAACTACTTCAAATTGTTTTCAAAGCATTCAGGGGTGTTAAGAGGTAAGCAATTACATCATAAACAAATAAAATAACAATTATAAACATTAATCAGTATTTGATTAAAGTGCAAGAAGGATCTAACCTGATCCATTTTTTTCTAAATCTCCAAGTAGTCTCTCCTTAGTCTCCTTTCATAGCTCCCCAAGTCCTTATTTCCTGCTTCCTCCAAATACTCCAAAATGCCTCTGCAACTAGAAGTCTCTCAAACCTTATGGTTTTCAATCACCAATGGTGGAGAGCATACTCCCTAGGGTTTTCCAAGACTTCCTAATTGTTCCTTACTCTAACTAGAAGATCTTTCATATCTTCTAGTTTTTGATCCACCCAAGGTGGAGAGCATACTCCCTAGACCATCCAGATTTCCTAGATGCCCCTTCTTCACAAAATGTCCTCTATTTATAGGGCACTTCTCCACTCATGGGCCAAATAGTGGCCACATTATTATATTATTAAAAATATGCCTTGGACCCATTATGACTTATCATGTCTTGTAAGGTATAACCAAGAGTAGAGAAAGGGTCCACTTAGAGATAAGGAGAGTGTCCTTATTTTTGTTTTATATCCTTTCCCATGGGGACAAATATAAAACTAATACTATTAAGGCAAAGAATGGGTACAAAATTAGAACTATTATTGATAGGGTAAGGGATCTCCCTTTTAATTTCCACCAATATAGGGAAGCCATATGGGTATTTCCCAATGGATATAATATTTAATAATCCTTTAGTCCTTCTAAGTCCCATCTAACTTGGGTCCACTAGGTTGTGTAGACATAATTTACTATATTGTTATAATTTTGTAAAAGATAATTCCTCAATTTTATCTTTCACAAGACCTCATAGTTAGTTTCTAATTAATTATCTTTTCCAAAAGATAATTAATATTTTCCTATCCTTCATAAAATTCTTTTATTAGAATTTTTGTAGGATTCTTTAGGGTCTATGCCCTTTTTATCAGGCATTAATTGATCCCCAAGATCAATTAATATCCTTTAAATAAGGTAGGAGGGTGACGGGTCATGACATACACCCCCCTTAGATTAAACATAGTCCTCTATGTTTGGACATCTACCTTACAAAAACACATTTGTCTAGCAAAAGCTAGCATTTATCCTGCTATTTTACAATCAGATTCTTCTTTCATCCAACACTTCAATCTTGATGGCAAGCTTCATATTCCATCCATGAGAGTACCTGGACCTGCAAAAATGCAAAATATCAGTAGTACCATGTCCTTATAAATAATATAACATCCATTTTGCATATCAAAAAGTATTGAAAGCATCATCAATACACAATATCATCACAAAACTATAGTTTCAATTCATCTCAAATTGCACAAACAATTGATCTAGAGAACTGTAATATTAGAATTTGCAAAATGATGTTACAGAGATATCATGAAATTATGCATTTGTACTTTATTAGACATAAAAAGTCTTATTAATTTTATCAAAACTCCCACCAAGGAGTATCACAATATAATTTGGTTAACCTCTAGCATGAATTAACCTGATAAAATCAAGTGTTAACAAAGACACATCATAATTTTAGAATCTCAATTTAGGATATTCACATATATCCTAATATGCATTTTAATACCAGAGCATCCACCCAGATGTCTCTTGGTTTATATCATCATGGAGAAGTCCCATACCTTCTCCAAGAATGGACACCAATCCATTCTTAAAATTCATTTAGTGTTCTTTTATTTAAATAAGTTTGCTTTACATTCATAAGCTACTCTGATAGAAAACACAATATTTCAAATGATTTCCATTTACAATTGGCCAAAATCATTGGCATACTAATACATATAGTTTCTAGATTAGTGGCTTCGGATCTCAAGGTTGTTCTTCCTCGGATCTTTCACCTGTCGGGTCCATAACTACATTACCAGTTTGAGAGTCTGTTGGAGAAACTGCTCGAGAAGTGGCTTGGGTTCTATTTCGACCAGTTGCTTGAGTTGTGTTTCCCTGTTCATGCTACCCCATAGTAGCTGGTTGTGATGGAAGGAGTAACCCATGACTTATAAGTGCATCCATACAAGAAGTCAAGAATGCAGCTTGGTATATATCTCTTCCATCGTGTAATTGTGCATTCTCTGCTTGCAAGGTTGTCCCTATTGTATCTCTCCAGTAGTGCATCTGTGTTAACTCTAATCGAAACCTCTCTCGCTCTGAGATGGCAGCTTCTCTCTCAGTCTCCAACTTAAACCTTTGTTGCACCCATTTGTCTACTAACTTCAACTATTGAATTTCTAACAATCAAATTTTTTTCTTCAGTGCCTCCACTTCGTGTTGCACTTTTCTCACAGGTTCCTCTTCTCCTATGTTGGATGGTCCAGCTCCTGTATCCAATCATTGGTGCACACATATTCTAGAAGATTCTTCCTCATTTCTCTTCCTAGATGAGTGTTCCTCCTCTACAGCCTTAGCTATTTCTCTATAGTTTCTTTCCTCACTAGAATCTTCCTCTTGGCGTTGCCGTTGAGCGGTCCACCAAATATCATAGTCAGGGGTTGTGCCTGCATCATCCTCCTCGGGTGTCCATATAGCCTCATCAGGCTCTGAAGCTAGTGGTTCTATTGGTGGAGGTATCATGGCTTTTCACCCCTTCCTCGTATAAACCATGGATGGGTTCGGTATCCATTGTGTAATACCAAACTATCGCAATACCCGAGTATATTGAAAATACTCGTATTGCATACTAGTATGTCCGATCAACCATCTTGCTCATCTCACCCGAGTGAGTTGAACACCATCTTCTGCCCAAATTGGGCCCTCTCTCCAAGGTCTCCAAATAACATCACGGGAGTGCAGATTCTCCCAAATAGAGCAGAATCACTCTTTATTTCCCTCAAGTGGTCTACGGTTAGACCATTCCTTTTTTTGTTGCCATCTCAATGCATAGGGCATCTCTAGCCCCATAAATTGGTGTGCATCATAAGGTAGCCCTTGGGGTCTTGCTACCGCTATGTGCTCCCATGCCCAAACTTGTAGCAAAGTGCTACAGTTCAATCTAGTTTTCATCGTTGTTCTTAAATCGAACAACTCTCTGTAGGTTTGGGCCAATAATGTTGGTGCCCATGCATACACCATGGACTCTTCCACTATATCCTGCATGATTCCCAATAAATTCCAAGGAAATCATGCACTTCTTGATTCAGGAAAAATGACACCCGATAAGAGCTCCATTATAACCACATGCTTATGTGTTAGTCTACCCTACACATAGTGAAGTTCATGCTCTATACACCCCCTATCGGTGTTCACATTTTTCCAATATGCTCCGAACACTCTTTCCAGAATATACCCCATTTTAGCTTCATTAGCAACGGTTACTATGCATCCTTCTATCGGTATCCGGTATATCCTATATACATCTTCCAACATAACAGTCATTTCTCCAATGGGTAACTAGAATGTCCCTCTATTGGGATCCCATATTTCTACTAGGGCAGATAGATAACATCTGTCTACATGTATTGGCTCTAATCGAGCTGCTCCCTCAAATCCTACTTCTTTCAACCATTGTCAGTCGCTCGCATCCAGTCTATTCCTGGCATTCTGAAAGATCATCCTCAAAGGATATCTTGCCTTGATGATCTTTAGTGGTCAAATTTTTGATGTTTCTATAGGATTTTCGCTGTCGGTTCTGACATTTTTAGAAGCCATAACTCAAAGAGTATGTACCAATAGATCGGCTAGCAGAAAGTAAGATAATTATGAGATACACTATGATGTTCATCCCCGAGACCATTAGTACTAATAGGGTAAACCCTAATACGAGCAATATGATATTCACTACCATGAATAGTGCTTAGGTTATTTTTGTATCTAAAACTGAGATAAATTCTACACTATTTACTCCATTCTACGATGTTGGAGTTTTACCTCGATTTTATTTGCTGGATAGTATTTTGAGGTCCATTTATTTCTATAGATTCATAGATCCATCAAATTGAGTTATTGGGTTCTCCTCCAATTCCCAAGGGAGTAATCTTCTTTTGATGTGCATAGAACACATCATCATAACCCATGTGTCCTTCCCTTAATTTGTATCATGTCCTATCATCGACCCTTCGATGACTCCAATGGATGATTTCGTACCTTATTTCTCTGTTGGAAAAATGTGTCTATCACATGGTACTATTGTTGTAAAGTGTACCCTTATTGACCTTATTGTCATATGGTAGAATTACAATTAATTTCGTATCATCTTACTTCTATCTTCGGTATTTGGTTTACATCGGTTTCATATACGTAGTTTTCTATGCTTCAAACAACTGTTGCAAAACTACACTCTAGTTTTCTTATAAGTTTTAATACCACATGCATGGCATAGTGGTCAGTTCCCAATTTAAATAGCTTAACACTCATTATTTCTTTCAACCACCACCCGGGTGGTTGGGTGCATACTTTTTTGAGGAGTCGGGCTACTTAGGGATGTTGGCGAAGCTACATGTGGTGGTGATTCTTGGGATTCCAGAGCATACTTGGTGGAGTTCCCTAATTCTCATGTCAGAGATGAGTCTGGTGAGATTTGGAGGATTTACAGACTTAGATGCAAGGTTTCACCATCCTTGTACTCCTCCAACATAGTGGAGTTTCAGGTTCTGGTGTTGTCGGGTGACTTCTTCCGCCATTGCACCATAACCTCTAATTGGAAAATTCCAGAGTGCATTGTAACATTGATCAAAAATGAAAATAAAGAAAACATTGTTTTGTTTGAATTTCCACTAGTTAGTTTTTGACTAACTTAAATGGTTGAATTTATGTTTGCATATCCTAAGGTTTCACTTCTATTCATGACTATAGTCATTTAAGTTGTCCAAATTGGTTTGACAATTATAGTTCAAGTGAATCCTTAGTAAATCTGAACCTTTGACTCATACACACTTGAAATTAAGGAGTAAGTAAGTCAAAAGATATAGATGCTAAGTAATTTCCCAAAAGAGTCTAAGGTACACCGCTTAAAATCCATGCAGGAGGGTTCGCTTAGCTCTTCCACTTTCGAACGACTATGGATCTACTCATGGGGGATAGGAACTCAGACATCATAATCTCAAGCACTGACCTTGTCCTTACCAAGTGTGCATTGTTTAGAGTTTATGTTTTGAGTTTTTCTCTCATGTTTTGTTTCATGCCCAAATATTTTGCTAACCTAGATCTAACTAGAATCTATTAGTTAGCCTGGGCTCTGATACCAACTGTAACAACCCCAGTTGTCACTACTCAACCACTCAAATTTTTTTTATATTCATATATATTTCATAAGGTAAGGAACATAATCATGACTCATTTAGACCATTTGGATTAAAACTTATCAAGGCAAATAGCATCGAGAGCTATTGAGACTTGATCAGAGTCTCTTTTGAGTAGAAGTGATCAGCTTCTATGAAACCCTCATACCCCATTGGTATGAGAACGCTGGCCAAGTGATAGGTTTCATCCCACATAGAAGGGAAAATCACCCTGGTCCACCAAGACCAGTATGTAGGTGAATGCCTTGAAGATGGAGATCCACACCAATGGAAAACCATCATAGATGAAATAACCACACCAATGGTTATTCATAGATCTTAGATCCGATCCACATCTCTTTGATGGGATCTTTAGGATAACAGATCACTATTCATGATTAAACTCATAGAATCCATGGAATGTCATCTTAAGCAAGATTATGTAACTTTAAACCTCTTAAAACTTATTTGTCCATTCTCTCATTTAGGTATCCAGTTTTCTATTCATAAGAGTCATTTAAAGACAATACTTGTCCAACATGGAAGTACCCCTCCTCATGCACACTCAACTTCTTAGCTTTAGGATATAAGGTTTGTTTTGGTTTTCAATTCTAAACCAACTTGTCTTCTTGTGGGTTTCATCCCATTCCAAATTCCAATGTGTTCTAATTTAAACCATCATGAGTGTTTAGGAGGTGAATATAAATCAATGATGTCCTTTTATGATAAGATTCATTACATCATAACCTTAGATTGAAACAACACATGAGAGGTCTATTTAAGCAGGAATTACATCCCATTATAATCAGTTTTATAATTCCACACAACCATTGATTACAGAGTAAAACTAACTAGTTGCATCATTCATAATTATTCAATTTAATCCAGAAAGTAAATGGCACAATCGCATAACATTAAATCATCATCATATTAGAAATTACGCATACATTCTTAGCATCATAAATGAAACTGTTGAATAAATAGTATTCAAGGTAAACATTGCAGTAATCTAGAAACATGCATAACTATCCCATTTAAACATTTAACCATCTCATCCACATATATCATTTTATTTTGAAAGCAATAGGAACAAGAAATAACACATCAAACCACAAAATAGAGTGACACAATGATTTATCCTGGGAACCCTCATGGGGAATAAACCCAGCCTCCAAAATATGTTCTTTCCTCATATTCATAAACTCAAGATGTTAAGTATTACAAGTATATAAGGGTATCTACGGATCCCTTTTTCTCAATATACAAATCAAGGAATACTATTGTTCCTATTCAAATACATGATGCAATTAAGGATTTATCTAATTCCTTTCTCTAAGACATCATGATAATATTAAGGTATTTTCCATACCACGAAGGAAACCACCTGCTCCTTCATAATTAAAGATGCATTTAAGGAATCCACTGATTCCTTTCTCTAAGCCATCTTAGGGTTCTATAACATCTTGCATAGGTTTATGATAATCATTGGGTCCATATTTTGGAGATGACTTCTTGACATTAGAGGAAATTTCATAAATTCCCTCAAGAATGAATTCCAAATTCATTCCTCGAGTTGATAAATAATCAACTTTTACTTCATAAATTAAAGTCCCATACCCTTAATTTATGAAGCGAGTAATTCCAATTCATTCCTTCCAATCTAACTATGAATCTAAGCTCTTAACGTAAACTATATCTCTATTACTAAAATACTTTTTCAAACATAAAATTTTTCCAATCAATCTCCCTCTCCATATAGAAGAGAGTAATTAAGTAATATTCCTTTAGATATAGTTTAAACAATCTAATCACTTTCTCATTTAATATAATTATGTCCTTGTTTCATTATAGACTATATTCCATAGGAGAGTCTAACTATGAGAGACACTCTATTTATATTAGAGACAACACAACCAACATGGTGTCCCTAGCACAATTTTATTTCTTTGATCCACTCTATGCCTTGAAGAAGATAAAATCGGCACTACCATATTCATCCATTCGATCAACTACTATTCAGCGTAAGATGTCCAACTTTAGACTATAGTGTTCCACAAAAAGCGACGGGGTGCGAACCACCTAACCTTTGATCCTATTTGATACCTTTCAATGTACCACAACGAATAAAATAGAAGGTATAATCCTGTGCTATATGTCATTAGGGTTTTAGTGGCACTTTTTAATTGAGAACCTAGAACGATGACATATATATCTTATCCTCCACGTGTCCTCCCTTAATTTGGTCTGCAATAACTTTTGCGCAGAGGAAATCCAAATGGGAGACGTATGATTTCGTTTACATTTTGCAGAGGTAGAGAGGATGATAACAGTCGGTTTGCAATCGACCTTTCTTAGAGCATCACACGGCAGTTTCAGAAGATCACTTAGCTTTTGGTTTCTTCCACATAAACCTCAGTATGTCGAAGACATAGTCGAGAACTCTTTGCATTGGACAATGGCCGACGAATGTCGGTACTCAAGAGGTGGCTAAATGGTGACATCTCAGCATTTAATCCCTCCTATTAACCTTCTAGTGGTAGGTTTAAGCTCAGATTGGATTCCTTTGGAATAGCATCTACAGGTTAATTCTTCAGTGTTTTTCAGTATCGAATGCTCTATACCACTGTAACAGGGTCACCCCTTTTTACATGATAATCCAGTTGAACACGACAATGGAGGATCGTACGCAAGGGTTCGCAACTAACAGGGTCATTCGAGAGCATCGTAGTCGAATCCGATCGTACAGATGTCTAAAGGGCTGACAATGGAATTAATATGGGCATACACTGATGCAAAGGTCACCATTACCATTTCGATCAAGGCAGTGAATAAGGGAGTAACATGTGCTCTCGAGCATGGGGTGTATCCGCCACATGTTGCGCAGACAGTACACCATATAAAAATTATATTTTCCAAGCTAAAAGATGTAACCACTCCACGGTGGTTGTGGAGTTCGAATAGCATTCAAAGGCAACGGTATGCTTGTGGGTTGGTATTTTATCGATGGGTTATGGTTGTTAGTCAGGTTTGACCCAATTAGGTTTGAATTCTAGCATCAGACTTAGTCCTACCGGTTCGACCCTTAGGGCTCGTTTGCTCTAGTTCGACCTCCTTGGCCGAGACATTAATTTTGCACGTCTGCGATCGCTTTCCTTGATTAACCAAGGTATTTCCAACAAAGGTTTTTCTATATGTTAAATAATAAAATAATTTAACCCCATTAATTCTTTCTAGGTGGTTCTTAATTAATTTATATATTTAAAGTCATTCCTTGATCGAATTAAGGTATGGAATCAAATTACAATTCTCAAGTCGATATCTTAAACTTTTCTTTTAGAATAATTATAGTCACACTTAACTACCTCAAAGAGTTTTCAAAGCATTTAGGGATGTTAAGAGGTAAGCAATTACATCATAAACAAATAAAATAACAATTATAAACATTAATCAATATTTGATTAAAGTGCAAGAAGGATCCAACCTGATTCATTTTCTTCTAAATCTCCTATTAGTCTCTTCTTAGTCTCCTTTTATAGCTCCCCAAGTTCTTATTTCTTGCTTCCTCCAAATACTCCAAAATGTCTCTACAACTAGAAGTCTCTCAAACCTTATGGTTTTCGATCCACCAATGGTGGAGAGCATACTCCCTAGGGTTTTCCAATACCTCCTAATTGTTCCTTACTCTAACTAGGAGATCTTTTAGGTCTTCTAGTTTCTGATCCACCCAAGGTAGAGAGCATACTCCCTAGACCATCAAGTTCCTTAGATTTTCCCTTCTTCACAAAGTGTCCTCTAATTTATAGGTCACTTCTCTACTCATGGACCAAATAGTGGTCACATTATAATAATATTAAAAAGATGCCTTGGACACATTGTGACTTATCATGTCTTGTAAGGTATAACCAATAGTAGAGAAAGGGTCCACGTAGAGATAAGGAGAGTTTCCTTATTTTTATTTTATATCATTTCGCATGGGGACAAATATATAACTCTTACTATTAAGGCAAAGAATGGGTACAAAATTAGGACTATTATTGATAGGGTAAATGATCTCCCTTTTAATTTTCGCCAATATAGGGAAGCTATATAGGTATTTCCCAATGGATATAATATTTAATAATCCTTTAGTCCTTCTAAGTCCCATCTAACTTGGGTCCACTAGGTTGTGTAGACATAATTTACTATATTGTTATAATTTTGTAAAATATAATTCCTCAATTTTATCTTTCACAAGACCTCATAGTTAGTTTCTAATTAATTATCTTTTCCAAAACATAATTAATATTTTTCTATCCTTCATAAAATTCTTTTTTTTTTTAATTTTTTGTAGGATTCTTTAGGTCTATGCCTTTTTTATCAAGAATTAATTGATCCCCAAGATCAATTAATATCCTTTAAATAAGGTAGGAGGATGACGGGTCATGACAAAAGAAGTAAAAAAATTGCATTAAAAATATTCCTTATAGTTGTTGGAAAAATATCAACATCTTAAAGAGTCAATGGATGCTTGCCAAAGTTAGAATCAAGGCCAAATATTGTCATTGAGCATATGGTGGTAGAAGAAACAATCCTATATAGAGTCAATCATGATCTAATCTATAAATTCATGGGTATTCACCCTACCATGAATCTTTTTCATTCATGGGTTTGACAAAATTGGGAGGCTCTTGGTAAGTATTATTTAGGGTTTATAAGTAATGGATATTTTATTGTTAGTTTTTTCTTACTTGCTGATAGAAATATGTCTTTTGAATCAAAAAAGAGGAATCATGGTCCAACAAGATGATTTGTTCAAACTTGGAGGGTGGGATTTGATCCCTGAATTGAACCCACTACTATTCTAGTTTGGATCTGTTTGTATGCACTTCCAATGGTATTTTGGAGTGAGCAGGAATTTGAAATCATCAATAAAATTCTTGGAAGATATTTGGGTGTTTCTAGAGACACAATGGAAGGAAACACAATAATTTATTCTATATTATGCATGGAAATGGATCTCAGCCAACCATTTCCATTAGAGATGAAACTCAAGCTTACAAGACTATCTTGGATTCAACAACTATATTATAAGGCATTGCCCTTTAGGTGTAGAGTTTACCACAAATATGGGCTTTTATCTTGGTCCTACCTAAAAAATATGAACACAAAATGGAGGCTTCCCTAGGAATGCCAAATCTTCCTAAGGAGGGTAAATCAACATTCAATAGAGAAACAACCAACATTTCTAAAGGTAGAGAAACACATGGAGATGTCTTGAACAACCCAAAAGAAGAAGGCGAAAGAAAAATATGGTAAAGAGCAAATCCAACTAAAGACCTTAAATAGACATGATATTTTTAAGACATTAGTGGACTAGGAAGAAGAACAATTCATGGAAGGAGTAGATGGAAATAATGAAACAATAAAAACCATGTTCAAGACCCTCTTTCAGATCCTATCCTATATTGGGTAATAGAGTGTAGTGAGTTACCACAATCAAAGATTGCAGGGGTATTGATAATACATTACCAAGAGCAGTTGATAATAAATGATATTATCATGGGCATGGAAGAAAAGAATAGATAAAAACCAACTCTAGGGATAAGCTAGGTGGAGAAGAGATCAAATAATATCAACTCTCAAGGAGTGGGTAGAAAATCAAATAAGGAATTGATAGTAGTTCAAGGAGACAAAGTGATCACTATGGGATTGGTGAGGCCAATAGACTCTTACTAGTATTAAGGTAGCCAATGATTATTCAATCATGGAATATTCAGGGTTTAAAGACTAAAACCCATCAATATGCTATCAAAAGACTCTTAGAAAAAGAAAACAATTTTTTTTCTTATCTAGGAGACAAAAATATCGTTGGATCTTATGTATAAAATAGTAAATAGACTTTGGAGGGGTGTTGGTCATATGGAAGTGGTTGGCCAAGGGGCCTTAGGGGGGATAGTTACCTTTTGGAACTCTCTTGAATGGATGACAATAGAACATATATATTAAAGGGGTGACATCACATGGCATTTTAGGAATAATATGACAATTGAGCAAATTTTTAATCACAAATTTGCATGGGACTCAAAACATCGATGGTCATATTCATAGATGGAAAGCAATGTATAATATGAAAGTCTTAAGGAATGAGTTAGACTAGATTGTTGTTGGGGATTTTAATACTAAATTTTCATCCAAATATTAGGAAGGGGAAACCCCAATTTTGGATCTAGGAGATCGATTTATGGTTACCCAGGTCCATGCATTACACTTGGTGGATATTAAATGTCTTGGTACTATTTGGTCAAGAATCTACCTTAGGTATGGAATGTTTCATCCATGCACCCTAGACCCGGCCAACATTGAAAGGCCGAAAGGAAGAAATGCCTCCCGTGCCAATCTCCAGAGAGGGCTGGTTCCCTTGCTATTCTAAACTCGGGTTGAAATTAAGAAAATAGGAAAGGAATGGGAAATGATTGAAAGGGATGGGAAATATGGCTATAAGCCAGATGAATGGGGGTGATGAACAAGCAACACGATCACTTAGTTGTACTTTAAACCAATAGCACTTCACACAAAGAATGTAACAGAAATTAAAACTAGATATCCTTAAATATGCAACCTCCAGAATTATTCCAGCGTTCACCCTTTATCAGAAGCTAGATCCAGACATAGAATTATAGCTATCAGACAAGGAAGTGAATTTAATAGAAATAAAGAGTAGAAGACATACACATAAAAGAGATCCAGGAATTAGAGCCAAGGATTCTTTGCATTCATAGCAGAGCTCAGGTACAATAGTTTTCTAGCAAAATGTCCATCCTTCTTACATTGAACTTGCTAGTTTTTATAGAGGATTCCACCTCTAAAACATAAATGCTCAACCACAAAACATCGTTGTGGTAGCCAAGATTTGATTTTGGAGTCTGTCAGGAAGTTATGAGGTATGGCTCAATTTGATGACTCCTCAAAAAGAGGTTGCACCACTTCAATGCGGCAACACGATTCACCTACAATGCCATCTCCTCACTTGTTGGGACCACCTCAATGGCAAAGATCGGATTTTGAGATCCGAGGGGATTAGATTTTGATTCTCCCCAGACCAACTGCCATTAAATGGGTGAAAGCGCACCTTTGAAACTTAATTTCATCGTTGAAAAGCACTTTTGGGTGACCTTCATTGAAGCAGGGGAGAAAAAGGAGTTTCATTGAGAAGAGGTGCGAAAAGGAGTTTCGACGCCTTACTTGAGCGAAAGGGAAACTCGTTATGGTGGGCCCCGATTTGTCTTGCTCGAACATTAGCCCGAAAAGGGCTTTCACTCTATTTTTCGCTTGAAACAAGATCATTGAATGTGGCTTTGAATGCCACGTGGACATCACTTTGATCCTGCCCAAACCTTTTGTCGCCTTGTTGAAGAGGTGGGACCCAGCATGTGGCCTTTATCACTTAGGAAATGACAAAAGGTATTTCGGCCATACAAGCTCTAAAATGGATTTGCACTCTTGAGTGGGAGTGAAAATGCTTGGGCCCCACTTAGTTTTTGATCGACTTCTAGCCTGAAAAGGGCTTTCGCTACTCGGGTTTCATCGATCGCACATCTCACTTGGGGTGAACTTAACCAATCTCCTTCACCACCTTTGAGCCCAAAATGAGCTTTTGGTAGAAGCATGGTATGAAACTACTCTCGCCCATGACTTAAAAATAAAAAGAAGCTCCATGAATACCTTTGCATGGTGATCTACCACTCGGGCCTTTGTTTATATGCTTATGCAAAAAGACTTGCATGAGCAGAGCTTGCTAAAACCATATGTTTACTAGGTCCTAGCGCCATGAGAGCTTGAAGAAATATCCTACATGGTGAGTGAAAAAGGGACTGCACGCTCCCTTGAGTGCAACCAAAAAATCTTGATAACAAAACATTAAAAGGGATACATTCTGAAAGAGAAGAACTTTTTAGGGAAGAAGAGATTATTACAACATGATTGGACGCAAAATGGTTCTTACATCCAATAAAATTTCTCGCAAAAATAATGTGGTAGGGATGCCAACATCTCTGGTGGCTCACAAGGGTATTGAGCTCACCTCAATGTGAAGATCCTAGGCCTTATCTGTTGGGCTCAGAGTCATCATCGCTCTCTTCTTCTCCTTCTTTTTTTTTTTTTTTTTTCTCCTTCTTCTCTCTTATGCTCATGGTCTCCTTCTTCTTCTTGGTCTCCTCCTTCTTCTCCTTGATCTTCATGTTGTTGGGGAGACTCTGATTGAGGGAGATGCTCATAAATGTGATCATAGGTCTCCTGAACTAGGGCCCAAGTGTCTTCTTGGAGGGGCGCATGGTCTTGGAGCTCTTTAACTAGATACTCGAAGGTTTCAATCTGGTCAATGTCAACAAAGTTAGCCCTCTGGATGAGATCCACCAAACAAGATTCAATCCATGTGAACCTTATCATTAATTGCATCACCTAGGTTTCTGTAATAGGCTCATCCCAACTATCAATCTCAGAAGTATCACCTTCAAAGGTAGTCCAAGTTGGGTTGAGTTCTTCCTTTGTCAAAATAGCCCCTTCATCATTAGTGAAGCTAGGGAAGTCGAGTTGGGTGAGGGCTTCGAAATACATCAGAGAAATGTGCCTCTCCTGCTCGAATACTTCTAACAACCTTCTAGCCTCCTGGGCTCTTTCTACTTTTGTGAAGTAAGCCCACAAAGTTACCTTTGTAGTCGCCCATGACCGAGCGAGTGGACTCATAGGAGTGAGCTGGAGGTCCATATTTTCTAATGTTTGCACCTTCATAGCTAGCTCTAGCCAACGGTCTATGTCTTTTTTGGCATCCTCCATGATAGGCCCATCGTGGGTAACTATTTGCTTGGCTTCCCAAATGAATGCTAGTACTATCATCACTTTCGATGCCCTAGCTCAAAAGTTAACCAAGAAATGACAATGAACCTCCTTGATGCGATATTTTGTGAAGACCTCTGCTTGCACCATCTTCTCTATCAATTGAGCTTGCAGTTCCTGGATCTGAGTATTCAAGGCTTGCACCTGGCCTTCCACCTCCATGTGTGCTTTGAGGTGATGTTCAATCACCTTCTTGTATTTGCCCACCTCTTGCTCCAAACTGGCCATGCGTTTCTGCAACTACGTAGATTTGGACTGGGCCTCCTCGAGTTGTGCCCTTGTCTGCACCAAGGTCTCCTCGAGCTCTACATTTTTAGCCTTAGCTTCGAAGAAGCATGCTTTGAAGTGCTCCCCATGAAAATAGATGGAGCCCATCTCGACCTAGATATTCCCCATATTTTTTGCTGTATCGATTGTTCTCAGGTCTTCAATAATGTGATGATAGGAGTAATCCATTGGCGCCATCTCCTCTAGGGGATTTTGGACTTTGGGCACTTTCTCCATCTTGTGGAGCTCCATCTTCTCTAGGTCGAACATAGCCCTTTTTTCCACCTTAGTTGGAGCTTGCACATTCTTTCTTTTCTGGCCCTTGAGCCAGCTCGATGAACTCTGATGCGCTCGATGTATGCTCTCCATAATCGGGCACTCCTGTAGAACTTCTAGCTCCATTTCCATCGGTTCCTATACTCCAAAGAGTGGGGTGAAGGGAAAAAGAGCATGTTGGGGGTGGGCTTCAATGGATGGATCAGAAGTAGATGAGGCAAAAATTATGCTGACTCTTGGGGATGTTAGGGTTTGGATGGTTGCGATCGAGGCATTAGGATTTGGTAGTGGAATATCATTGGATGTCACTACAATGGAGGAGGTGAGTGGGAGCAAAAATAGGTTTGGATCGATAGTGATGGTGGATGTAGTGACTGAACTAATAGAAACCTGAGGAGGGGTAAGGGTGGATGATGAGGGAAATACAAATGCATTGGCGATAGATGCAAAGGAACTAAATGTCTGGGAGATAAAAGGGGATGATGAGGGGAGTAATGACTGGGATGTAGGAAAAGGTATGGTAGACATGGGGATGCCGAATGAAGGTTGAGTGGAAATGAGGGTTTCAACGCTGGAAGATATGGTCACTAGAGGCTCAAAAGTGAGGGAAGAAGAGAGAGATAGCGTACCTATGGGCTTGGACATTGCTAGAGCCAAAATGGTAAATTATTGCATGATTGGGCTCACTCTTCCTCCTTCCATGTCTGATGTGTCTACTTCCAGGTCAATCAGCTCCACCCCTTGCTGCTCTTGCTACATCGAAATGGGGACTTCAAGAATGTTTGCTTTCATGGTTGCCGATGTTGCAGAAGGGTTTGTGCTGAGGAGTCATACTGCACCAGTTTAAGGCTTCTTTGCAATATGAGAAAGTGAAAGTGTTGTACCAACGCTCCTCTTCATCGGAGTAACCTGTTCCTTAGGGGGTAGTTGTTCATCTTTCTCCATGACAAGTGGATCTTGTTCAATCGACTGCCCCTATTCTTCCATCGCATCTTCCACTCTACCAGGGCTTTGAGTGCTCTGAGGCACGATATCGACAAATGAGATAGGTTGGTATGTGTCAAAATTTACATCATATATCATGGAGAAATTTTCGTCCAACATGAGAAACTATTCAGATGCCTACTTTTTGTTGTGGACCCTCATGATCCACTAGTTGGCGATCTTGTCATCTGACCAATCAGGCAATTTGTCCTTCATTACCTACAATAATTCCTTGTCAGGTATGTGCATTGGGTTATGTGCAGGATCATATTCGACCTCCATTATGTAGAATTCATGCCACAGGGGAAGTGACATCATCTTCTCCACGTGCCATTCCAGATCATGCCCCTGTGGGATTATTACATTGTGCTTCGATATCTGGGTGAGGGTAGTTGTGGAAGCTTTTTGCTCTAATAAATTGCCTAAAAATATCTAGCGGGTCATACCTCCATCACTAGGGGAGCTCGACTAGACCAAAATCATACAACATCACTGCAAGGAATGAGTTCTTCCCGGTGAGTGCTACCTCAATATCATCGAACTAAAAAGGTGAGGCACACATGTGTGCATTTCTTCTTCCATGCCCATATGTATCATCAGTGAAGTCACTTTGTCGAGTGACTTCGAGGGTGAAAAGGTACTCCATGGTGTAGTAAGGTAGCAGGAAAGGTTTTCTAGTAAACCCATAAATCCTGATGACAAGGCCTTGTGTGAGCTGGAAAACATCACCCAGTCTCTTCTGCACTACCTCATCTCTCATTTGCTTCAGGACTCATTCACAAATGCCATAGATGAGCTCTAAAGCAGGGTCAAGGAACATCCTATTGAAGTTATAATAGGACTCCCTCTTCGATAAACTTTGAGTCCACTGATAAACTGGTAGCGCCTTGCCCTCTTCATTAGTGCAGTTTTTGGTGATAAAAGTGAAACGATCATGCATGTGGTAGAAAAAGTACCAAGCAAGGAAGGAGTAGTGTCTAAATGACATATCCTTACCACTCTACACTTCACTCAATAGTATGTGCATTTATCGTGCCACCCATTCTACCCAATCGAAGAACACAGGCTTCATCTCTGGTTTCATGGTGGTGGGAGAGTAGAATTCACCATGTGAAATACACTCTGTGAGAGAAACTTGCCACTTGTACATTGTTGCATCTGTAGAGAGCCCCATAACCCATGCCAACATGGAGTACAGGTCAGGATGCTTGAATTGCTTCAGGGGTTTGGGCAACTTTGACAATTCTTTGGGTGCTGGTTTCTCCACCAACTACATCTCCATAAACTATCGCATCGATGTTGTTGATCTGTACCTTTCATTCTGCTCAGTTATACTGATTTTCCTGATGGTGTAGTCGGTAGGTAGCTTTTCTCCACAAGTGAAAGCCTCTCGGATGGTGTTGGCAACAATTGCAAATAGTTTATCCCCTTTGGCATTTCGGACCATCCTGGTCTGAGGGTCGTAGAATCTAGTAATTGTGCATACCAACTCTGGGTAGTTATGCACAGGCATGCATAGGTACCAATAAAGGTGAGAATAGTAAGTGACAGTCCACTTGCTTTTAGTAGACACCCTTGTCAGCATGGCATCAATGATTTGGCATAGTTTCTCAACATTCTTGTTCGTAAGCATGCAATCTCTGATTCTCCCTAGCCTGTCGATGGGTGGTGGCAGCTCTACTTGCTTCTTCTCTTTTTTACCTCTTTACACCTTCTCCCTTCTTCATGGTTTTCTCCTTTTTGGGCTCGATGCTTTTCTTACCCATTTTAATTATTGGAATGACCCAGGCGCTTGCTTGGAAATGGACAACGATTCTCAGGAGCTTAGCGCTCTATGTTTCACCAGCAACCCTTGCACTCACAACTGTAGTAGAGTAACCAACACTTCTAAAGAATACTTAACGATTTCTCTCTTTCCCTTTTGGCTGCAACGTTGGCCTTCTTATAGCATTGTGATCGACCCACCACCTTAATTGTGCATGGGGTAAAATAAATGCATGTGGAGATCATGGGTGAAACTGGAGATTTCTTGTTCACCTTAACAAGCGGTTGAGCACTTTCTCCAATGATGAATAACTATGTGGGCTACAATCTTGCTTGTAAATCATGATTCACCACTTTCCACTTTTTGAGGCATAAATTCCTACTTCAACGACCTTCCTCGGGATGTACGTTCACTCACTTTTTCTTTGAAATGCATGTTCGAGGTATTGAAGAAGTGAAACTCCTTTTCGCTCACCCAAACACTTTCATTATCTTTGAGAGCCAGAATGGTTTTCGCTTAAAAAACCAAGCGAAAACCCTTTCGCTCACTTGATTGCCCAAAATAGAAAAAAGCGTGTGCATATTCTCTTCACCCATTCTTGCCACATCTTGTTGCCGATTTAGGCACCTTCGAAGTGAATATTTCTAATTAAAGAGATCCCCAAAAGTGGAAAACTGATTTTCACTTTAAAAAATAGAGCGAAACTTCTTTGCGCTAACATAGGAGCAAAATTCCCTTTTCGGTCATACCAATGCCCGAAATAGAAAACTTAGCCAAAATTCATGCAAAGCTTTTGTTAACTGGGAAGGTACTCAATATACTTTTTCTTTGGAGAAAAAAAAACATTTCTTTTGATTCCTTGCCACGTGGCATTTGTGCAAAAAGCAGCTTGAAGGAAGTCCTGGTGGGCCACGATTTTGATCTTGCTCAAAAAGGGGAGCAAAAGCGCTTTTCGCTCAACGAAGCACCCGAAACTACCTTTGACCAATCTTTGACATCGGAAAAAATAATTTAAATGTTAGAGCACCTCTTCCTTTCTTTTTTGACATGTGGTGCTTTAAAAGCAAAAGTTGTCTTTCTGAAGCATTCATGTTAGTGAGAAGCACGCGTTTGACTTTGACTATGGGCTTTCACTGAACAATGTAAGCGAAACTTCATTTCGAAACCTCTAGGGGCCAAAAACATCTTGTGGTGGCCCCACCTTAGCCGTAGCTTTCACTTCTTAAGATGTCAAAACATAGTTTCGCTCCCATGCAGGAGCGAAACCACCTTCATTCAACTTTGAGATGTCGAAATGACATGGCACCTTTTATCTGCTGAACTACTTTGCCAAGTGACACATTTAGACCAATGAAAACAAACCCCTTTCACTCAAGAGGAGAGCAAAAATGCTTTTCACCATTTTTATGCTCGAAACTACTCTTTTTCCTTTCTCTTACGCTAGAAAACATGAAAACTTGAAATAAAGAAAAGCTCTTGACTTAAACTCTTCTGCTACATTTCCCTGCCAACTCGACCCCGTACCTTGGTAGGGAGCTTGGTCAAAACTGCACTACTGAGAGCGCAAAGGGAAGGGAAGCGAAGAGACTTATTCTTCGAGAGGAAAGATATATACATACAAACAAGGGAACAATTATGTACACAATCGAGGAACCTTTCCTACTACTTCTCACTGGTAGTATGCCTTCAAATGAAGGCCATTGACTGATATTGGGAGAGTAAAACCCTCCAAATATTGAAGAATGAAAGAGTTTACCTGATTAACATCGAAGATTCGAAATGGACCCTCCTAGAATGCATCGAACTTGTCATGATTCCCTGGTTTAGATTTTCTCTCATTCCATTTTAACACCAAGTCACCAACCTGGAAGGTTCGGTTAGAGGTCATTTTGCCAAAACAATTTTTCATGGTCTCTACATGCTTCATAAAAGCTTCATAAGCTTTTCCTCTTTCTTCTTCCAACTATAACAATTGATCCAATCTGGCACTCATGGGATCAAACTCCCCATCTTCACCATTTATCAATCGGAGGGACTGTAATACGGGTAACTCAATGTGTGTAGGTAGAACTGCCTCCTTCCCATACACCAGGGAATATGGAGATGTCTTGATCAATTTTTTAATTGAGATGTGGTCGGCCCATAAGGCTAGGTCCAGGAGTAGGTGCCAGCTCCACTTGTTGCCTTCCAAGGTTCTCTTCAGAATATTCAGTAAGTTTTTGTTCATGGACTCCACCAAACCATTCCCCTACGGGTAATAGTTAGATGAAGTTTTTAAGTAAATTCTGTACTTACTTGTGAATTCATAGATTCTAGCACTGGTGAAGGGAGTGCCATTGTCTGTTATAATTGCATCCAGTATTTCGAAGTGAGTTATCAATCCCTCCAAGAAGGCAATAACCACCTCCTGGTTAGCTTGCTTAGTTGGCACTGCTTTCGCCCATCGGGTAAAATAATTTGTAGTTGTTAGAATATACTTATGCCCTATGGAAGAGTTGGGATCTATCACCCCAATGAAATCTAAGCCCCATTATTGGAATGGAGCTTTGACCTGAATTGGGTGCAAAGGCAAAGAAGCATTCCTGCTCTAGACGACGTATCTCTGGCACTTGTCACACTTTTGGCTGATCTCGAAGGCATCAACAAAAATGGTGGGCCAATAATAGCCTGCTTTAATGATTTTTAAGGCCATAGGCCTTCCTATGAAATGTCCTCCTGACATTCTAGAATGGAATTCATTGAGGATCCTCTATTTCTCTATCCCCCTGACACACCTCAGGAGAACCCCATCAATGTTCCTATGAAACAAACCATTCGACAACAACACATACCTGTAGGCTTGAAGCCTGAACCTTCTCCTCTACGAAGCATTGAGGTGAGAAGGGCACCTTCCGATATTAAAGTATTCGACAAGGTCCTCTATCCAATCCTTGTCATTTATAGACCGATTCGCAAGGTCACTTTCTCGTGTTGGATCATCCCACTGACATGCTATCACTTCGGAGGTGGTGCTCCTGGTGAGCTCTTGACACAATGCCCGACCATGAACCAGTTTAGTGGGCCTAACTTCTATGTCAAATTCTTGGATCTTGGAGACCCATCCTACTCTTTTATTACCAAGCTCACCTTGGATGATGAAGTTTTTGACATCCGGGTGTACCACGTACACTATTGTCTTGCTCTAGGAGATGAAATGGTAAAACTTCTTCAATGATCGCATCATCGCATGCACCTATCTCTCAATGAAGTTGTACTTTTCTTCGTGTGGGTGGATGACTTGGCTTAGGAATGCTATCGGCCATTCATCTCCATCCTCGTTCTTCTGAGTAAGGATAGCTGCATAGCTCTCTAGTTCACCAATGACGTAAAGGATAAAGTCCTTGGAATAGTTTGAATTCACCAAAACTAGAGCCTGGGTGATCCTCTCCTTGATTTCTCTGAATGCCCACTTTCTTTCCTCAGTCCACTGAAACTCGACATCCTTCTTTAGGAGCTCGGTCATTGGTTTTACCACTTGAGCGAAATCAGCTATGAACTTTCTAATAAAATTGATCTACCCAAAAAAGGATTGTAGGCCTTTCTTGTTTGCTGGTAGAGGAAGTTTGAGGAGGGCTTCAACCCTAGCAGGATCAATGGCTAATCCTTTCTCCAAGATTACATGGCCCAAGAGCTTACCTTCTTTCACCATAAAAATGGATTTTTTAGATTTATGGACACTCCAAACTCTTGGTACTTTTCAAATATTTGATGCAAATGTAGACCGTGCTCCTCCCTTTTGTGGGAGAAAATAGTCATGTCATCTAAATAAATCACGATGATGCGATTTAGCAACTCATCAAAAGCTAAGTCCATCGCTCTTTGGAAAGTCGCTCCAGCATTCGAGAGGCCAAATGGCATTCGTTGGTAGGCAAAAGTGCCCCACTTGGTGGTGAAAGCAGTTTTGTATTGATCTTCATCTTTCACCCAGATTTGATTGTATCCAGAGAAGCCATCTAGTAGAGAGAACCTCTGTGCTCCCACCACTATATGAAGAATCTGATCAATCTAGGGTAGTGGATAGTGGTCCTTCAGAGATGCTTGATTGAGATTTCGAAAATCAACACACAAGTGGATGTCTCCATTCTTTTTCCACACGAGAACCAGGTTCACCACCCAAGAAGAGTGCTTGATAGGATAGATAATTTTTGCCTCCAACATTTTTAGGAGCTCAGCCTTCATCAGCACTTCAATATTTGGGTTGACCGGCCTTTGTTTCTACCTGAAAGGTTTGACCCCTTCCTATAGCTCGATTATGTGTTGGAAGATACTCTTATCATATCCTCTCAGGTCTTGATAACTCCAAGTGATAATATCTAGGTATTCCTTGCATAGAATCCTGATTTTCTCGATCTCTACTAGTGTACAATTAGCTCCGACCTTGATTACCTTTTTGGGTTCTAGCTCCAGTTCCTTGTATTCTCTTACATCTACCCTGATCTTGTGAGCAAGTGATCTGTCATCCTGATCGAATAGACTTTCGAGCATGATCAAGCCCTTTGGGACGTGATTATTTTTTAACTGAATTAATCCCTCATACTCTTCCTCATCGAAGGTTCTATCTTTGATAGTGTTGGCTTCATTGACCAAGAAATTGATGATTTGCTCATCATTGTCAAACACCTGCTAGTGGATATTCTTGTCAGGCACTGAAGGCCTATAAATTACTCTTACCGTCTTTGGTTTCTGCATCACATGTTCAACCAGGGAGAATCTAGCTCCAATGGATGCTAAGAGGTCAACATGCTTATTTTTCTCTCATGAAATAGCTTGGATGTTCAGTGTTGTGAAAGATTCGAGCAGGTCCCATACCTTGTTGTGGTATACCTATAGGTAGTGTTGCTTTGAGATGTACTTATTGGTGACTTGGTTGTAGATTAACTCTAAATATTTGAAGATCTGCAACTTGCTTGATTCCAAGCTTATCTGCTTTCCTTAACCCTAAGCATAGGGCTTCATACTCAGCTGCATTATTAGTACAGCTCCATGCGAGTCTGTAGGAGTAGGTTTTCTACTTTCCTGAAGGAGAGATAAGGACAATCCCAACCCTAGTGCCATTCTTACATCACGCTCCATCAAAGAAGAGCTTCCACAGTTGATCAGAAATAGGGTCTTCATCACTTGGTACTTTAGCCTTTTTAGGCCTGGTGATCGAGTAGCACCCTATTTCTATTTCAATCATGGCATTGAAATCATGCATGGAAAATTCATCTTCTATGTGAAGCTCATCCAGGGCTTCTTCCATCAGTTCTACCTCTTCTTCTTCCTCAACTTCCTCAATCAGATTGATTGAGTCCACTTGCTTCTCCGCATCTTGGATCCTTTCGATATGAAAGGTAGAGGGTTTTTCATTAAAAACCTTAATCCTCTTTCCCTTGAAGGGGATCTCCAGATGCGAATAATCTAGAGATAAATAGCCCCCTAGTTTGGCGGTGAATTCCCTCGATAGGCACATACTAAAATACGACTCTAAATCCACCACCATGACTTCTTGTATCATGGTGATTTACGACATCTTATGCAACATGATCGAAATATCCTTGATCACCCCTACTATCTTCACCAGAGTTCCATCCAGTTGGAGCACTCCAGGACTACTCCTCGTGTACTCCATGCCCATAATCTCACAAACAACCTTGGGCATCATAGTAGTTGCAGTGCTAGAGTCGATCATGCAATTATGCACAACCCATCCCTCCATCTTGAGGGATAGATAGAATGGTGGTGGCCTATTCTTCCTAGTGGTCGAGGTAGTTAATGTCTGAGTTAAGACAGTCTGAGTCGACTTTTCCTTACCTTTAGCAGACTTCAACGATTCTTGTAATAGATCCACTTGGTTGGGTAGTTGAAGCGCATCAAAGAGGCTTACCTTAGCTAGAGTTTTCTTTAGTTCTTCAACAATATTGTATGCCCCTATACCAGACTCACCTCCCTCCTTCGCAGTCTCGTATTTGGTTTGATACTACTGTGTTGCTTCTACCCTCTGATGCTTGGTCAATGAGGGGTACTTGAGCCTTTCTCTTGCCTGGTCCCTTGTCTCGGTTTGGGGTTGGGAGGGAGAAGCCTGTGGTTGAGGAACTCTCCCTCTAGCTCTCGAAGGTAAGATATCCTTCAATAAGATGGGTCCCTCCAACTTTGACACTTGGGCAGGCTCTTTTACTGGTGGTAGCATCTTCTCATTTGGCATCTTGGAACTAGCAGGTACTTTTAATGGTTCCATTTGAACTGGATCAACTTCAATGGGTTTTTTACCTGTCCTCGTAAGAATGGAAACTTGTTCGATAGGGGGGATCATAAAGTTGTGGTCCACCTCTCTGATCATGTTCACTTGCCCACCAGGCATGTTGTCTACCAGGGTCTGCACATAGTTCAAATGGACCATGCAGGTCTCCTCACCATGCGGGTCATTGCAGGTGGAGCACCAATAAGCTCTATCAGATGGACCAACTTCTTCATTATTTAATATGACTACATTTCTTTTAGAAGCCCTACTAGTGGAAGCAACTTGTTCTCTAGTAATCGGGGGAGGAGGGGTGAATCTCCTCGATTGGAAGCTCCAATCAGACTACCTCTTTTTTAGGGTGGTGATCTCATTCACCATTGCCCTTATCGATGATCGTATATCCTGCAATTCTTTGACCTAGTCTGGATTTGCAGGTGTCGGAGGTGTGGGCAATGGCAATGGTGCCAATGGTGCAAGTAATGCCAGATATGGGATAGGAGCTAGAAGTTGGGGAACAATAGGTGTAAGCAACTATGGGATGGGTACCATTTGGTTCTGAGAAGAATTGGGATTCCATGATGGAATAGGGTACATTGGGGATGTAGGTAATGATTGAGAGGATGCACTAGGATATAGATGTTGGGGTAAGTCCAGAAAAATTGGCATAGTCATTTTTGGAGGTAACTTACCAATAGCGACTAAGTCGACCTCAACCTTTTGTGCCTGGGCATACAAAGCTAGAAATGTGTCAACATTAGCATGTCTGATGCTCATGCTGATGTTAGAATGAAAAGCTCTTAGGTAATAAAATGTTGCTTGCTCTGGGGTGGGTCGAAGGCCATCGGTGACTCTCTACTAGGTTTGAGCGAACCTGACATTAAAATTAGCTATCTCCTCCTATGGGTGTCATTGAATAGTGGTGAACTGATGCAATAGTGAAAAGGGGTCTGCTTGCTCGTTAAAGCCTTTTATCAACTGCTCGACCAACTGGTCCCATGTGGCGATGGTCACAGGTGGTAGGGATCGGTACTAGTAGAGGAGTTTGCCTCTGAGTGAGAGCACTAACAATATCACCATAACATCTTCATCTGTAATGTTGTGAATAGTGGCCAGAGAAGCCACATCTTGAATGTGCTCGTAGGTTATTTTCCTGGTATCGTCATACGTGGGTAGAGCCTTTAACGTTATTGTTGGGATCTAGTTTTGAGCTTGTAGATTGAGTGGTCCTGAATGATTCTAGGTTGGAAACTTCTTGGGTGGATTTTGTGCCATCTGGACCGGAGTGTTTGGTTGAGGGGGTAAGCTAGCTACAGTGTTGGAAGGACTTGGAGTTTGTGAAAATATACTGGCTACTTGCGAGGATGTCCTGACTAATGAGATAGTCGAGGGAACTACTCTAGGGTGTTCTCCTAGAGCGTCAATGTTAAGCTCAAAGAACTTGACTGTATCTTCTGGATTTCTAGCCTTCGATCTTGTGATCATGAAGGGGAGGGCTTTTAATCAGCTTCAAGATTCGGAGGCTTCTAGGTTCAGTTGAGTCATTAGATGTTCTTATTTGACAACAAAAATATGAACATCAAGTCTTAATACTCTTTGATGTGGAACGTTTGCGTCCCACCGGGCGTGCTAGAAATTGTTGGTCAAGAATCTGCCTTAGGTATGGAATGTTTCATCTATGCACCCTAGACCCGACCAACATTGAAAGGCTAAAAGGAAGAAATGCCTCCCGTGCCAATCTCCAGAGAGGGCTGGTTCCCTTGCTATTCTAAACTCAGGTTGAAATTAAGGAAACATGAAAGGAATGGGAAATGACTGAAAGGGATGGGAAATATGGCTATAAGCCAGATGAACAGGGGTGATGAACAAGCAGCACGATCACTTAGTTGTACTTAAACCAATAGCACTTCACACAAAGAATGTAACAGAAATTAAAACTAGATATCCTTAAATATGCAACCTCTAGAATTATTCCAACATTCACCCTTTATCAGAAGCTAGATCCAGACATAGAATTATAGCTATCAAATAAGGAAGTGAATTTAATAGAAATAAAGAGTAGAAGACATACACATAAAAGAGATCCAGAATTAGAGCCAAGGATTCTTTGCATTCATAGCAGAGCTCAGGTACAATAGTTTTCTAGCAAAACGTCCATCCTTCTTACATTGAACTTGCTAGTTTTTATAGAGGATTCCACCTCTAAAACATAAATGCTCAACCACAAAACATCATTGTGGCAGCCAAGATTTGATTTTGGAGTCTGTCAGGAAGTTATGAGGCATGGCTCAATTTGATGACTCCTCGAAAAGAGGTCGCACCACTTCAATGCGACAACACGATTCACCTACAATGCCATCTCCTCACTTGTTGGGACCGCCTCAATGGCAAAGATCGAATTCTAGGATCCGAGGGGATTAGATTTTGATTCTCCCCAGACCAACTGCCATTACACGGGTGAAAGTGCACCTTTGAAACTTAATTTCATCACTAAAAAGCACTTTTGGGTGACCTTCATTGAAGCAAGGGAGAAAGAGGAGTTTCATTGAGAAGAGGCATGAAAGGGAGTTTCGATGCCTTACTTGAGTGAAAGGGAAACTCGTTATGGTGGGCCCCGATTTGTCTTGCTCGAACATTAGCCCGAAAAGGGCTTTCGCTCTATTTTTCTCTTGAAACAAGATCATTGAATGTGGCTTTGAATGCCACGTGGACGTCACTTTGATCCTGCCCAAACCTTTTGTCGCCTTGCTGAAGAGGTGGGACCCAATGCACGACCTTTATCACTTAGGAAATGACAAAAGGTGTTTCGGCCATACAAGCTCCAAAATGGATTTGCACTCTTGAGTGGGAGCGAAAACGCTTGGGCCCCACTTAGTTTTTAGTTGACTTCTAGCCCAAAAAGGGCTTTCGCTACACTTTTTCCCCGAAATCAAGTTTCATCGATCGCACGTCTCACTTGGGGTGAACTTAACCAATCTCCTTCACCACCTTTGAGCCCGAAATAAGATTTCGGTAGAAGCATGGTGTGAAACTACTCTCGCCCATGACTTAAAAATAAAAAGAAGCTCCATGAATACCTTTGCACGATGATCTACCACCTACTAATTTTTTTATATGCTTACGTGAAAAGACTTGCATGAGCAGAGCTTGTCGAAACCATATGTTTACTGAGTCCTAGCACCATGAGAGCTCGAAGAAAGATCCTGCATGGTGAGCAAAAAAAGGGACTGCGCGCTCCCTTGAGTGCAGCCAACAAATCTTGATAACAAAACATTAAAAGGGATACATTCTGAAAGAGAAGAACTTTTCAGGGAAGAAGAGATTATTATAGCATGATTGGACGCAAAATGGTTCTTACGTCTGGCAAAATTTCTTGCAAAAACAATGTGGCAGGGATGCCAATAGGTACCAACATTACTTGGACTAATAAGAGGAGGAAGCCACATAGCAAAAAGGTGAAGTTAGATTATTTTTTTTCTAGAGATATTTGTGAAATGGAATCTAAAATTTTAGATTTTGGAGGATCTAGTTTTAAATAACTTCCCATTTCTATTGGAAGGGGGGATCAAGATAGGGCAACATTGCAAACCATTCAAACTTGAAAACTTTTGGTTACAAAAAGAGGAAATTTGAAAGAAAATATGATAGTGGTGGTAAGAGGGATGCCTCACATGTAGGACACAAATGTTTATATTCCACAAGAAACTTATTTATATCAAGGATCAACTGAAACAATGTAGGTGAGATAACAAGATGAACTTCTAGGTCCAAAGAGCACCATTGGTGGCCACATGGTATGAGGTACAAAAGCATTTCAAGGAAGGAACAATTATAGATCAACTCAAATAAGAGGATGATGGACTGTGTAAATCAGTTCAGGATATTGACAACCAAGAGAATATCTACTAGAAACAAAGAGCAATAACCACTTGGTTATTGGAAAGTGATAGAAAGACCAAAATTTTCCATTGGGCTACTTGTGATAGGAAATGTATGAACAATATGGAAGCTCTTTAGGATGAGAATGGGCACTCCTTTGATACAATCCCACGTATGCATTTCCATTCAATGGATTATTTTGCTAAAATATTTAAGGAAAGTATGGTGCAAGATGAATAGGTTCAAAAAAAGTTCTTGCTATCATACCCTCTATTATATTTGAAAAACATATTAGGCCCTAGTTAAACCCATTGATAGAGAGGAACTAAATAAAGTAGCATTTGAAATGAGTATGGAAAAAACACAAGCCCCAGATGGCTTTCCAATTGATTTTTTAAAACATTTTGGGATAGCTTGGAGGAGGATGTAATGGTTGCTATAGAGGAGTCTAGAGGTAGTAAAGTAATTATTAAAGCATTAAATCCTACATTCATTGCCTTAATTCTAAAATGGGGGGAGGAGGTGCATATTTCAGATTATAGACCTATTACCTTATGCAATGTCATATATAAATACTCATGAAGATAATGTATAAGAAACTAAAACCTCTTCTACATAGCATTATCTCCTTAGAGCAAGGGGGTTTTATAAAGGGTAGGTAGATCTTGTATGGTGTGGTTTTAGCTCAAGAGACAATCCACTCAATGCAAAAATATGGCAATAGAGGAATGCTCATATAATTGGATGTCAAAGGCTTATGATAGAGTGGAGTGGAGCTTCTTGTCAAGGATGATGGTAGCCTTCATTTTCTCTTGGGATTGGATAGAATGGGTCATGAGCTATGTTTCTACCTTGACATAATCAATGTTAATCAAAGACCTTCCCTTACAACCATTTGGAGCCACTCGAGGATTTTTTTAGGGAGATCCTTGGTACCCTTATCTTTTTCTCATATTGGTTGAAGGCTTGGGTAGACTCATATTGAGGACAAGACAACAAGGTTTTATAATAGGTATCAAGATGGGTGACAAGGTTTTGACTCACCTACAGTTTGTGGATGACATAGGATGGGTGGGAGTGGCAAAATTTAGGGAAGCAAGAATGATTAAAGATACTCTTAATGTTTACCTTAGGACCATAAACCAAGTCATCAATGATAAAAAAATCCAAAGTGGTCTTCTTCAAACTTGATCGAAGGATTCAAGACAAAATTTTAGAGATCTTGGAATTCCTGAGGACTTCTCTCCCAGTGGTATATTTGGGGGTACTTTGCATTTTAAAAAATTTAATATAGATATGTAGAGGAATATTTTGTATTGTATCAAAGAAAAAATAATCATTGGTCTCACAAATGGTTAACTTTTTGGGGTATATTAAATTTTTTAGAGTCAGTCATTTAGGCCATACCAATTTATAAATTTTATGTGCTTGCTACCCCACATACCATATCGAAATATTTGGACAAGATGACTACAATATTTTTATAAGGAGTAAAAGGAGAGAGGAAATGAGCCTTAGTAGGTTGGGAGAAAGTAAGCCAACCCAAGGTAAAGGGAGATTTGGGATTGAGGAGATCAAAGTTAAATAATAAATCTTTGGCTGGAAAGATTTCCTAGAGGTGGATCTCCCAACCAACTTTTTTATTTAGTAGGGTTTTATCTAATATATATTTGGGACATGTGAACCCAAATGAGGTGAGTCATTTCTCTTTGGATGATTATGCATCCTTAGTGTGGCAAGCTCTAAAGTTAAGATCTCAGGTAGTAAAATATGGATTACTTTGGAAAGTTGGGAGAGGGGAGAAGCCACGATTTTGGATAAATTCATGGGATCAATACTCACCTATCATTATTGAATTCCCAGAACTACAACTAGTAAAAAAAACCATGGAAAGTAGGGGTTGGATCTAGATTGAAAGTTATTTTAACACTAGTCAGTTAGGGGATTATAGGTTTAAGAATTTTAAGAAGTTGGATGAGTGGCCAATTCCAATCCCTCTAGAATTGACACCCATCATGACTAAAATCTTGGTAGAAATATATCTCATAGGTATAAATGAGGAGGATGAATTAGATTGGGGCTCTAAGAGCCTTGGAGTCTACACAGTGAAGGGTGGATATGATAAGATCCTTCTAGAACCTCCTTCTCATGTATATTAGGTTGAGGATTTTAGAAATATTTGGCAGTCCAAGGGTTGGTTAAAAGTAAAATTATTTGCTTGGTAGTTCATGCATAATGTAATTACTAATTTTGATAATCTGAGACATAGGGGAATTTTTGGTCCATATAATTGTGTTTTATGCTAAAAGAGCAAGGAAAAATTTGATCACTTGATGTTTGAGTGTCCATTCATGCACCAAATTTGAGATCGATGATTTTTATCTTGTACAATCCAAGCCAATGGTGATTTAAATTGGATTAATATTTGGGAAAGATGGAATATGGGTAGATTTAAATCTAAATATCTTCATATTATGTGGAAGCTTTGATTAAACTTCATTTGGTGGCAAGTGTGGTTGGAGAGAAATGGAAATTTTTTATACAAACCTTTTCGTCCTTGAATGACATCTAGCAGGTCATTTCAAACAAAGTCACAAAAAATGTGGTAGTGTATGCTAAAGAGGAATCTCAAGTTGATATAGGGATAATGGAGAAGGAAGCTAAAATGTGAGAGGATAAAGACAAAGCTAGTTGAAAACTACCTCTAGAAGGTTGGATTAAAATTAATATTGATGGAGTTACAAAAGGCAATCCAGGTAGAGCTAGAATTGGAGTGATCTACAAGAATCATGCTGGTACAATGCTCTATTGAGAACTACAGGATCTAGGAAGGGCCATAAACAATGAAACAAAATACTTAGCTATCAAATATGCTTCTATCTAGGTGTTAATATAAGGTTATAGGGGAATAATAATAGAATGAAATTCTCAAATATTGGTAGGAGCTCTAGATTACATGAGGAAATTTGCTTTGGAGACGTGGAGGTTGAGGATTCTTGTCACCCAAATTAAGGAATTGTGGAGGGAATTAGATGATGTGATTTCAATTTATGTGGGTAGAGCTTTGAATAAAGTGGAAGACTTCCTGGATAATATGTGTATTGAGAAGGAGGTAGGGGTTTAGTGGTATAGTGACATGACTATTGAGGATGAGAGGATTAGGCAGGTTGGTAAGCAAATCTAGTGTTTAGTTAGTTTGAACAACCATTGTAGATATATGGTTTAGGAGATTTGACTTCAATGCAGATCTCCTTTTACTATTATAAACATGCGTTCTTGCTAGCTAAGGTTAGGAGGAGTCTTATCTAACTTGTAAATGATCTTGTTTTAATATAAATTTTTCATATTATTTTTAAAAAAATGATAAATGGTTTTTTTTTTTTATGCTTATTTATTAGGATATTGGTTACTTAAAATATAAATATAATGAACAATTAATTTAATTAATTTTTATAATTTTATCGTAAAAAATCATAGTGTGTGTTCGTGTGTTAATCATTTATTGATGAGTTTAGCTCTTGGTATTATGAGGGATCATGGCTGGGATGGGAATGCTCATCCCTAAGCATCGATCATAGGGTTTCTCATACTAACTAAAATAATAAATATTTAAAATTTTCTAGTAAAAATTATAATCTTTATGATTTTATAATTTTAAATAATTTATCCTTGTAGGGACATCTCCAACGATATGTTGTTGTCCTTTAATCTTGGTGATATAAGTTCAAATTATAGGGAGGGAGGCCTACACCCCAATGATAAGTTGTTGTCATTTCATCTTGGTGATCTAAGCTCAAATCATAGGGAGGAAGACCCCCCTATTTCTATGCTCCCGAGGAGTGTGCCACCTAATTGTGCCACCCTTGTATTTTGTATTACTTCAATTAAAAAAATTAAATAATTTATTTTGTATTTAATTATTAAATAATTAAATAATAGTTAATTTTTATAATCTTCTCGTAAAAAAAATCATAGTGTGTGTTTGTGTTAATCCCTTATTGATGAGTTTAACTCCTAGTATTACGAGGGATCATAGTTGGGATGGAAATGCTCATCCCTAAGCATCAGTCATAGGGTTTCTCATACTAATAATAATAATAATTTTCTCGTAAAATTTACAATCTTTATAATTTTATAATTTTAAATAATTTATCCTTGTAGGGACATCCAATCCAATGATATGTTGTTGTTTCATCTTGGTGATCTAAATTCGAATCAAGAGAGAGGTCCCTTTTGTTATACTACTGAGGAGTGTGGCCCCTAATTGTGTCATCATTGTATTTTGTATTACTTCAATTAAAAAATTAAATCATTTATTTTTACATTTATATTATAAAAAATTAAATAAAATATTTTTATTTTTATTATTGTATTAGTGTAATAAACTCTTAAAACTAACAAACAAGGTTAAGCAATCTCCTTCCAACCATGAACCTTTGATAAACCCCTATGATTAACGCATATGGATAAAAAAAATCTCCTTCCAACCATAACCCCTCGATAAACCCCTACAAGCTAAGCAATCTCCTTCCAACCATAACCCCTTGATAAACCCCTACGACTAATGCACAGGGCTAAGCAATCTCCTTCCAACCATGACTCCTCGTAAAGCTGAGAGTTATGCTTATCAATAGTGAATCAACACATAACAGGAATTAACACACCCACCCTCTCACACACTCGCCCACACCATAGTTTGAACATTGGACTACCCGAAGAAAAGCCAAAACCAAACCGTTGTGTTGTTTCCACCAAGATAAAATATTTTAATTTTATTCCTAATAAATTTTATAAAAAAAATTCAAATAAAATTCACTTTAATATTATCAACACAATAATTTATAATTTTTGTTTTTTCATTTTATTAAAACATACCTCTACTTAGCACTATAGTCATTTACCTTTAAATTTTCTTTTAAAAAACCTTAATTCAAACCACAATCGTTGTGTATTCATGTATAAGCAGACATTTTATACATATAAAAATGTTCAAAAACATTCTTAAATTTATGAACACAAGATATTTAATAGCATGTATGAATACCTTGAATTTTTATATTGTAGCAAGTGCTTTTTTTTTTTTTTCGATGCAAGATAATATAACACGGTATAGTTCTTGTAAATGTTAAGCTTCATAACTTGTATAAGCTACTCAAATACTCTTTTTTACACGAAGTTATTTTGTTTCTTCAATTTTGATATAAAGAATATAACTTTTAATGTTTTTATTTTTAGTTTTTATTATTATTTTATTTTCAAAGTATTTAAATATATTTTTTTAATTAATATTTTTTAATCTTGTTTTTAGTTAAAAAATAGTAAATTCAGTCTAAATTGATTAATAATATATATTTTTATATATTTTTCTTTGAAGATATTTGCACTCTTGATTGAATTAATATTGCATTAAAAAAAATCAATTGAATCTTGTTAAATACTATTTATATTGCATAATGTGTCCAATTATTAAAGGAAGGTACCTTTTATTCTATGTGAGAAAGCTAACCACCTAATAAGAAAATGGCCTGCAATGAGTAGTCTAAAGTATTTTTGATGAACTGAGCTAACCTCGCCCCTAACAAAAGTTGACAAGTCTTTTCAGTGATAATTGAAGATTCCATTATAGGAGGAGGATCAACCCAAATATCATCCATGGTAGAATCAATAGAGCTCATCATCATCTACATCAATTTGGGTAAGCAACCTCTAGCAACTAATGCTTCATCTCACCATCAATCATGTAGAGATATCCTTAGTGATAGGAGATGGCAAGGAGGAAATTAATGAGTGGATAAAGAAGAGGTATCCTTATGATAACTCTATAATAATGAAAGTTTAAAACATATACTTTCCCACATTCATCATAAAGGTTACCAAAGTGAAAGTCTCTCTACAACAATAAAGAAACTAGTTAAATTACCAGTAGAGTTGGCACACATGGAGCTATCCTAAAATAAAGGTAGGCATGAAAAGGAGGAAGAAGGGAGCATAAAACATAACAAATGTAGAAGTGGGAAAAATATAAAAGCGATTGGGAATTTTTTATGAGATTAAACAAAGAAGGAAGGTCTGATGAAAAAGGCATGATGGAATAACTTGTTGAAAATTCTGAAGTCCCCAAGAAAATGACGACACAAAAGTCTTGATTAAGAAGATAGCAATCATGCAGATAAAGGGTGTTGGAAAAGTTTTGAAACAACGAATAACTCTGAAAGTGGATGAATACACCAAAACCAAAGGGTAGGTAGGTGAGTGCATGTATCCCTATGAAGAAGAAAGATAGTATGCCATTATTGAGAAATTATGGACCATATACCAAAAATACTGACTTTGCAAGTCAAACAAAGGTAGGTGGACCATTAAAGACAAAATAATGGGGACCTACAACCATGGTGGCTATAGAATGACAACAATATTGATCAAGGGCTACTCCATTAAATATTCAAAATACCTAGAATATGGGTAGATAGAAAGTTAGATCATCATGCAAAAATATGGAGGAAAAAATTCCCTTTTGTAATCTATAAGTAGTAGTAGTATTAGACTTGTAAAGGATTAAAAATTTGTAATTATATATATTTGTAGGTTTTCCTTTCATTTATCTCTATAAAAATAGTTGTGGTTCTAAACATCTTATGGGTAATCTCAAACCCTCACTTCTGGCATAATCCTTGTAAGAGTTTGTTTACATTTATATATACATGGGAGCCTATATCTATTTTTAGCATTTTATTGAATACCTGTTACAATCTATGTGTATGTGTTTGTGATATTTTGCTTGAATATTACATTTTACTAAGTGTATGTGTGTGAGAGGGGTTTGGATCTATTTTTGGACTGATTCACTTACTATCTTACCTCTATTGTGGAACTTGCCTTCTTATGCACACATAAAATTGGTATATATCGATCACACTTCAGTGTGTCAAGGAGAGGAAGTGTTAATTGTTGGTGCATAGTCTTAAACCCATTTTTATAGGAATATCTTAGTGGATCTCTTAGCACATCATCCATTTTATTTTATTTTGTTGATTTTGTTTACTTTCTCACACCCTTTTCCTTTGTTGAGCAACTAGCACCTTGAAGATCACATCTTAACAAGTATATGGCCTTGTAAAAAAAAATTATGAAGCTCAATTGAGCTAAATACCATGCTCTTAGTTGTATTATGTTGTTTTGCTCTAACACAAGGTATGATTATCTCATACAAGGACAATTAGATATGACAACAGTTTAATGGCATGCCTAGTGAGACCCTAGTGACACATCATTGGTCCTAGAATCACAACAAGGAGTAGGGCTAAGACTTAGTGACGGTCTTGATATATTCTCACTTATTGAAGCACCTCTTTTCAAACCTAACAACTCTACTCTAGAACAAACACTAGAATTAGCCATTTTTGAAGATACTAGATTGAGGTTTGGGTGAAGTCCTCAATATATTTACTTTTTAAAAGTAAAAAGTTGCATTCAATTGGTAACTGTATCCCAAATAAAGAGCCCAAAAATAATCATATGAAAAGCTTGTGTCTAGGATTTTGTGTCTGTCAAATATAATAAGAGTTGTTATTACTATTTGCAACCATTCAGAAAAGAAGGAGAGTCACAATATATAATATGGTTGCTCCACCCCCACTTTTTCCTCCTTATAACATTCCACACTTAGAATGATAAAGGTCTACTAGCACCACCAACACCAAATAAAATATGGGAGGATATATCCTAATAATATTTGAAGTCTCTCACCTATTTCATGGGTGAATATCTCATTATCCCTATAGAGCATCTTAATCACATGACAAGCTTGTGTGCTATCCATAATATATCATAGTAAATATGGCTTTAAGGTTGTTGATGACATATTTTAGAGAAAATACCCAAGAATGGTACATCATACTACAACCCAATTTGATCACAAGTTGGGACCAATTCGACAATATATTTGTTGAAATATTTAGAGAAAATATGGATGGGGTATCTCTCCTACAACAACTAGCAATAATCAAAAGTGCTTCCATGGAGGAAGTTAAAGATTTCAATCTCAGTCTTAGCAAATATTGGCATAAAATACCAGTGGAGATGCATTCCCCACTAGGGATGACATTTATATACTATTTGAAATCCTTGGATTTTGATATTTAGATGATGATTAAGGCTAGAGAAGGAAACTCCCTACCAAAATTATATGAGTTGGCCATACATGCTAAGCATGAGTTTATTTAGATTGGAAGACTAGCCCCTAGGCTTCCCATGCCTCTATACTCCAATGTGCAAACCCTCATTCCTATTGCTCAACCAATGACTTCCTAGTCATCCATCAATAAGATCATTTGCAAAATCGATGCTAAATTTTATGATGAAAGCAAGTGAGATGGTAGGCTTGCATCAACTAAAATGATTGTGCATAAGACGAAAGCAAGAAAAATTTTCCACCACATAACTTTGGGTATAAAATAATAAGCTCACCCTAATGAAAAGACAAGAGAAGCAAGAGAAGGTGTTGATCCAAGTAAGGTGAAATAAAGGAGAATGAGCCTCACCTACCCTAAATAAAGGCTATAAAAGAAGATCGTTGCCCTCCAAAATATTACTTCTTTATAACTCTGTGTCTAATGGATAAAGACATTTTAGATTCTAATTTTATTTCCTTCCACAAGTAGGAGATCCCTTGAGAACTGCTAAAATATAGAAATAAAGCACTACAACTTTGATAGATTGTGCCCTAGATGAAGATAAGGAGCATAAACCTAAAATTGGGGAAGTGCAATCCATGCTAGCCTAAAAATATTCCATGTCAAATTTCTACAAATAAATATATCCCAAGGGTAGATATAGGAGCGAAAATTCTCCTTCTATGTGGGCAATTGACCAACTAATAATAAAATGGCCCACAATAAGCAATTTAAAGTGTTTTCAAAGATATCTGAGATAAACCTTGATCTTAATAAAATCTAACAAGCCTTTTTAGTGATCAATGAAAAGACTACATTATAGGAGGAGGATCAATCCAAGCATCATCCATGATAGAATTAGTAGACTCATCATCATCTACATATGTTTGGGTAAGTGGCCTCTAGCAACTCATGCATCCTATCTCCACTAGACATGTAGGGATATCCTTGGTGATAAGAGATGAAATATAGGAAACTAGCGAGTGGGGAAAGAAGAGAAGGATACTTATGATGACTCTATAGTAATTGAATTTAAAATATATATACTTCTCCACATTCATAAGAAAGGTCGCTAAGGTGCAAGCCTCTTTGCAATAATAAAGAAACTAGTTGAATTATTGGAAGAGTTGACACATATAGAAATATTGTAAAACAAAGGTTAGCATGAAAAATAAGGAAGAAGAGAGCATAAAACATAACAAAAGTAGAAGTGGAAAAAATATATAAATGACTAGGAATTTTTGATGAGATTCAATGAAGAAGGAAGACCCAATGAAATAGGCTCAATGGAACAACTTGTTAGAACTTCTAAAGTCCTGAAGAAAATGACCAAGTAAAAATTTTGATTAAGAAGACATTGATCATGTGGACGAAGGGTGATGTAAAATATTCAAAATAATATATAGTTCTAAAAGTTGATGAATGCACCAAAACCAAAGGGGTAGGTGAGTACATGGATCCCTAGGAATAAGAAAGATGATATGTCATTATTAAAAAATGATGGGCCATCTACCACGAATGCTTCGACTCTACAAGTCAAACAAAGGTAGATGAACCATTAAAGACAAAAAAATTAGGACCTACAACCACAAAAACTATAGATTGACAACAATAATGATTGAGGGTTACTTCATTAAATATTTAGAATTCTTGGGAGATGGGTAGATGGAAATTTAGATCATCCTACATAATTTTGGAGGGAAAATTTATCTATTGTAATATATAAATAGTAGTAGTCTTAGCTTCATAAAGGATTGATGAGTTCGCAATTGTATACATTTTTAGGTTTTTCTTTCATTTCTCTCTATAAAAATTATTGTGGTTCTTGAGTGACTTGTGGGAAGTCTCAAACCCTCACTTTTGACACAATATTTGTAAGAGTTTGTTTGCATTTACATATATATGGGAGCCTATGTCTAAATTTTGGTATTTATCTATAGACCTGTTGTTGTGTATGTGTATGTGTTCGTGATATTTTGCTTGAGTATAGGATTTTGCTAAGTGTATGTGTGTGTGATGGGCTTGCATTTATTTGCAAACTAAGTCACTTACTAGCTTGGCTCTCTAATAGGACTTGCCTTCTTATAAATGAATATAACCAGTAGATCTCAATCACACTTCACTGTGTTGAGGATAGGAAGTGTTCATTACTAGTAGATAGCACTCAAGCTTATTTTTGTAGGAATATCTTAGCAGATCTCTTGGTGCATCACACCTTTTATTTTTCTTTGTTGAGTTTGTCTACTTTCTCGCACCTTTTCTAGTTGTTGAGAAAATAGCACCTTGGAGATCACATCTTAACAAAGCATTGGCCTTGTAAAAAACTCTCAGAGATCCTAGATTGATCCAAACCCCATGCTCTTAGTTGCGGCCTGCTATGTTGCTCCAATGCGAGGCACGATTATCTCAAGCGATAACAACCAAAGACGATAATAGTTCTCATATGTCCCATTCCTTTATGGACCAAAACATCACTTCTTAGGACATACTCTTTAATAATTGCCTTCAAAGGACATATCTATGCTAACACCATTATTTTGAACATAGACTAATATAACATGACCACTTCTTTTGGTAATACAATATACCCAATGACAATTTAGATATACTAAATGATCTTAGTCACTAACATTTATACATCAAAATTTTTATGCCAATAACGTGATCTTTTACTTATAAATGCTTTTAATCCTTAGATAAATGACCTTTCTACTATAAATTTTATCAAATTTATATCGTTTAAAATCTAAAAAATAATTAAATTAAATATCTTAATTTACTTTTATACTTTGTAGAATTTCTCTTTTTTTTTTTTTTGAAAAAATTGAAAAAAACTTGTATTAAAACAAAAGACAGTTACAAGAGGGAGAAAGGGCATCCCAACCAAGCGCAAAGAGACCAGAAGAACAAAGGGCGCGAAAACGCGACATGTCGCGAAATCGCGACACCTAACCTAACAACCGCCGCGCCACAACAACCAGTCGCGATAACGCGACATGTCGCGATATCGCGACATGTCGCGATATCGCGACAAAAAGCGCCGAAGCCACAACACACGAAAAATGTCACGAAATCGCGACAGCACAGCACCAAATCACCCAAACGCCAAAAACGTCACGAAATCGCGACGAGAAAGCCTGAAGGCACCTGCTCCTCGAAATTGTCGCGAAATCGCGACGAGTTCTCCTTTAATCAGCAACTTTGAGAAAGTGTCGCGATATCGCGACGACTTTTCCTTGGAGCCCCAGTTGGCTGGAAGTGTAGCGAAATCGCGACAAGAAATCCAATGGGCGCCCCATCCGCAAAAGTGTCACGAAATCGCGACATGTTCTCCCCCATGGTGCCCTTTTCTTAAACTAGTCGCGAAATCGCGACGTTTTTCCTTCATGCATTTTTTCCTCCATAACTGTAGCGAAATCGCTACAGGTTTGCCCCTTTGCTTCCTTTCCATAAACATGTCGCGAAATCGCGACAGGTTATCCATTGGGAGGCTTTTCACAAAAAAGGTCGCGATATCGCGACGGTTTTTCCACTTAACGTAATTTTGCTCAAAACGTCTCGAAATCGCTACAGGTATGCCCCTTTGTGTCCTTTCCTCAAAAAAGGCACGAAATCGCGACAAATTTTCCTTAGAGTAGCTTTTCACAAAAATTGTCGCGATATCGCGACGGTTTTTCCCTTTCACGCAATTTTTCTCAAAGCGTCGCGATATCGCGACACTTTTCCTCCAAAGAAGAAACCAACCAAAAAGGTCGCGACATCGCGACACCTTCTCATCAAAGACCGCGACGACGCAACAAGTCACGAAATCGCTACAATTTTCCTCCCAAAGCCGCAGCAACAAAAAGGGTAGCGAAATCGCTACAGTTATCCAGGATAGGTCGCGACAGAGCAACATGTCGCGACAGAGCAACATGTCGCGAAATCGCGACAGATTTCCAAACAGGGTCGCGACGGCGCAATATGTCGCGATATCGCGACAGAAACTAACCTTAGTCATTTTTGAGCTCATGGATGCAGGGATCGTTCCAGACCACTCCGAATCTCTTCATCTATCATAGGCATATCACTGTGCAAATCGAACACCTACCTCTTTCTCAGGACCCATCTTCGCAAGGAAGTCACCTACCGTGTTCGAGATTTCTACTCACATACACAGGGATAACATCATCTAACTCCCTCCATAACTCCTTGATTTGGGATATCAACATCCGTAGTCTCCAGGCTTTTAAAGAGAAATTCCGCAAGCAATCTAGAGCGCCGATCAGGACTTGAGAATCGTATTCAAGAATTATCCTCCGGTAACCCTGCTTAATAGCCCAGATAGACGCTGACTTAATGGCAAAGGCTTCGGCTTCATTGTTCGTGGCTCGCCCAATCCTTGCAATTCCCAAGAAAGAACCGCACTCGAGTGATCCCGACAAACAACACCAATTCCTCGCGTTGCCCGGGTTGCCTTTTGCAGCCCCATCGCATTGATCTTGATCCACCCTACAGGGGAGGTTTCCAAGGATGCTCCGCCTTGCCTCTCATGACCCTCAACCCCCTCTTCAGGATGCCCAAGAGTAGCCTCGATTCTCTTCATTAACAAAAGTAGCAACAGCCTTCTGTGACTTTGCTCCAAATGACCTGCCAAACGCCGTCAATCGAGGAGAAAGTGTTTCTAAAGATCCGGGCGTTTCTCTCCAACCAAACTTGCCACCAAATGAAGAGAAAGCCTAATTGCCATCCAGTTTGGAGAGCTATGGAATTGAACCTGCCCCATTTCCATTTTTCCCAAATATTGGTACGGTTGAGAACACCATTAGCCTGGAGTTTAAATTGAGAGAACCAGTGTTCCCAAATCTGATGAGTAAAAGGACACTCAAAAAACAAATGATCTGCAGCTTTCCTCATGTTGGAGGCATAAAGCACATTGAGAGGGGCCATTGAAACCCCTACGTCTGAGATTGTCAAAGGTGAGAAGACCATTATGCATAAGTTGCCAAGCGAAGAAATTCACTTTCGGCCAACCCTTTGAATGCCAAATCCTTCTCCAATGCTGAACCGAAAAAGAGTGTGGGGGAGGCTCAGGGAGGATCTCTTCATATCCAGCCTTAACTGAGTAGACCCCAAGGCTTCCATAGCCCCAGGCTAATTCATCTTCCTCATCCTTCCCCGTGAGGAACCTTTCTGACAAGATTTTTTGCAGGATAGGCGCCAACTCCGGAGAGACAGTAATTGGCCACTCCTCCCACCGCTTAAACTTTTTAAATTTATACCCCCCAATTGATCGGTAAGAAGATAATTATCAATATGGATCCAGCCCTGGGCTTCTAAGGCGGTCATGATTGGTTGTAGCTCAGGGGAACATAACAATAATGGGCGGATGTTGGTCCCAAGAGTCACTCCGTAAACGAGCCTTGTCTCCTTTCCCCACTTTCCGTAATAATTGATCTTTGATAACTGGGACCCAAGCTTGAGAGTCTCGCCACACTAAGGAACCGGAACCTTCCAAGGGAAAGCGACCCACCTCATTGGGATGAACATGCCCCAAATATTTACCGGAAAGAATTCTCGTCGAAGAGGGAGGATGGCCGAGAAATCCACCTCCAATACGCTTTTCCACCCAAAGCTCGTTATTAAGCATAGAACTTCTCAAGCCCAGCCTCTCCTTTGTCCTTAGGTCGGGTAACTTTGTCCCACCCAACCAAGGCCCATTTTTTCTTCCCTTTTGCGCCTTCCCATAAAAATCTTCTAGCCATTTTGTCCAGCTCTTTCCGTATGGTATGAGGGGCAGCCAATATTGAGAATTTATAGATCGGCAAAGCCTGAATAACCGACTTCATGAAGGTTAATCTACCCCCGTAGCTTAGCCATTTATGGGCCCAATGATTCATTCTGTCTTTGATGCCTGCTAACAGATTCTTCCAAATGTCAATTTTTAACTTTTTGAAATGAAGGGGAACGCCTGGTAAACAATTGGAAGAGAAGTCCTTGTGAAGCCCAGGATCTCAATAACGCGCTCCTGAAGCCGTTGGTCAAGATTGAAAAAGACCACTTTGGACTTCCTGACATTTAGAACCTAATTTGAAGCCCTTAGGTAGAAATTCAAAGTATCTCTGATTCCTCTAGCTTCCCGAAGAGTGGCCGCACCAACCAGACCCGTATCATCCACAAATTGCAAGTGAGTCAGAGTTTCCTCCCCAACCTTGATACCAGAAAGCAGACCTTGTTGCCTTCTCCTCAAAAATAGTCTGCCCAAACCTTCAGCCAAGAGAAGGAAGAGATAGGGAGAACAAGGGTCTCCCTGGCGGAGACCACGGGTGGCACCGAAAGGAAGCGAGGGAAGGCCCTTGATGAGAACAAAAAAAGAGGGAGAAGAAACACAACTCATAACCCAATCAATCCATTCCCGAGAAAAGCCAAAGGCAGCCATCATTTTCGACAAGAAGCACCACTCCACCCGGTCATAAGCCTTGGACATATCCAGTTTAATGAACATTCCTTTGTTGCCCGAAGTTTGCATTGAATGGATGGCCTCCTGGGCCAAAACCACCCCATCCAAGATTTGTCTTCCCTCAACAAAGCCCCCCTGTTCAGGAGAAATGATGCTATGAAGAAGGGGTTTAAGCCTCTCAGCCATTATCTTAGTGATGATTTTGTAAATCACATTGCATAAAGCAATAGGCCTGAAATCATAGATATGAGTCCCCGCTTCCCCTTTTGGAATTAAAGCAATGAAGGTGTGATTGATCGCCCTGAGCATTCTTCGATTGGATCTGGATTCCTCAGTAACAGCCAGAACATCCTCCTCCAAGGTGTCCCAGAAAGCCTGAAAAAATTCAATAGGAAAGCCATCTGGACCAGGAGATTTTCCAAGACTCATACCAAAGACCACATTTCTCAGCTCATCCCTTTCAATGGGTCTAAGCAGTGGCCTGATTGTCCTCTTCAGAGATAATAGGAGGAATAACATTAAGAACTTCGTTCTGAGCCTCAACATCTTGCTGCATACTTTCCTTAAAAAGTTTAGAAAAGTAATCGATAGCATGGGAATGCATGCCAGGAATAGTATCGAAGACATTTCCATGTTCATCTTTGAGAACTTCCATATTGTTCATCTGTCTCCTAGCACAAGCTGACCGATGAAAAAATTTGGTATTTCTGTCCCCCTCTAATAACCAAGTATTTCTAGCCCTCTCGTTTCCAAGATAACTCCTCTTGGTTGTCAATGTCCTCAACCGCTTTACGCAGCTTCATCATCTTCAAATTTGAGTTGCTCAAGAATTGATCCTTCCCTAAAAAGTTTCTGAACCTCCTCCCATCTAGCCACCAAGGGGGCCCTTTGGGACTGGAAATCCGACTTGTTTCCTTTCCTCCACTCGCTTCAATTGAATTTTGACAAATTGAAGTCGTTTATGAAATTTGAACATTGTCTGTCCCAAAAGGTGGACGGCCTTCTATCCACCATTGAGAAATTTTCTGTCGAAGGTCCTCCTTTTGTAACCAAAAATTCTCAAATTTAAAAGGCCTATGGTGCTGCCCTCTCGAAGTCCCTCCCTCAAGCAAAATGGGAAAATGATCCGAAATAGGGCCCTCCAAAATCTGGAACTTAAAAGTCCATTTAACAAAAGCCTCCTCCGAGACCAAAAAGCGATCTAACTTGACCTTCCAGCTATGTGGCTCCTTTCTCTTGTTTGTCCAAGTGAAAAAAACACTAGGGCCTTGAACGTCCACTAAATTAAAGGCCCGAACTTGGGCAATCGTAAGCCGGTCCCCCGGATCCAAAACAGGGGTGCCACCTTCCCCGGTCCCGAACGGATAATTTTGCATTAAAATCCCCTGCAATAATCCAGTCATAACACTCCCTGTATGCTCTCATGTTGTGAACAATGTCCCATTGGAGCCTCTGGCCATCAAGATCTTGGGCCCCATAAAAGTTGGTGATAAGGACCAGCTCATAATTGAAGTTATTTCTGAAGAGAGAAGTAAGTACACCCCTGCAAGCTACATGTTCTAAAGCAGTCCAGACTCAGAGGGTTCCAAAGGGTAACAATTCCACCTGAAGCTCCTTGGGCAGCCACGTCCATATACCCAGCTCCCCGCCAGATTTTAGTAGCAGTTTTACTCATAATATCTAAAGACATTTTGGTCTCCCGAAGAAGCAAAAAGTCCTGTTTTACGGTTTTCTAAGAGTCTTTGAACAACAGATTGATGGGTTCTACTGTTTAAACCCCTAACATTCCAAGATTGAATAATCATTGAAAACCTTGAGAGCAGTAAGAATCAATGGTCCTCACCAATCCTCCATTGATTAGCTTATCTCCTTGCGCTATTAGTAGTTCCTTATTGGATTTTCTTCCCGCTCCTTGAGAGTTATTGTTTCTAGATCTCTTTTCCACCTGGGAAATCCCTAAAGCAGGCCTTTCTCTATTTTTATCTGCATTTCCCATGGTGACATCTTTTATAGCCGACCGTGGCCTGGGAGTGTATAACCAATGCCCCCGGATTCTCCGACCGCAGTGTTCTCACCGGCACAACCACTGTTCTACTACAGGAGTGAAGGAAGGAGAAACAAGAGGTGGAGTGTTGACATTCTCACCATTCCCAACCACTCCCTCCATAGATTGGTCCTCCTGATCCACTAATGACTTAAAAATTTCATACCGATTGTTTGGCTTGAGCTGTACCTGCTCCTTGCCATTTTTCTTTTTGTTTCTCTTTCGTTTCACCTGTTCAAAGCCATCCCGCCGAGCATCAGGACTCGGAGAATTGCTAGAGGGTTCATTGACCGGACCGGACTTACCCTCTCTAGGGCGGTTTGACATTCCACTCGGAGCCTCCGTTTTTGTGCTCACTACGTTTGGGCGTAACCTTGCCAAATGTCCATGCTTATGGCATACTCGGCACCTGAAAGGTAGGGCCTCATAGTCTAACTGCTGGATCCAGGGTACTCCTGCAAGCTCAAGTTCCACCTCAGCTGGTAGAGGCTGACTAATGTCCATCTCTACACATATTCTAGCAAAGACAACAATATTACCCTCTATGGTATCTTTGGAGACTCCCAAAAATCTGCCTAGGGAATTACCTATTAGTTCCAACACCTGCTCACCCCAAAACTCCATCGGGAGAGCGTACAGCCGGATCCAGACCGGGACAGCCGTGGGTTCGATGCGGGGGTCGAAACCCACTCTCCAGGGTTGGACAAATAACCCTGCTGGTCCGTGGTTTCTCTTTTCTGATTCAAATGCTCTGTTTCTATCTGCTAAAGAAGAGAAACTTATGATGAAATACCCATTGCTTATAGGCCATAAAGAGTACTCACCGTGTGGCTCCCAGTTCTGGCGAACCCAGGTATGCAGAAAATTCAGTGTGGGCCGGATGCCCATGAATTTGCAGATCAAGTCGTGATTAGCTCGGTAGACGATTGTATCTTCGACCAGCATTGGTTCTATTACAATCTTAGGCCTGGAAGTGGATTGCGGGAGGCATCCATTAACGCGGTGAGCATTTGGGCCATTGGCAACATTCTTGAGTATCGATTGAAAAGCATTCCGCTGAGCTCCATCCGTGGAAGGCGAGGGATTATCTTTCAACTTCTCAGCATATGAGGTCTTTCTCCCAGCAGGAGAAACTGGAGGAGACCCCATCGGGCCCTCCCGGGACCACTAAAGAACCTTCAGACGAAATCAAAAACAACCCCCCAATGCCCCAGGCAAGATCTTCGGGCCAGAATCCCTCGAGCAACACCAGACGCCGTCACAGAAATTTTCCCGCCAAAACGCCAAATCGCCAGAGCCAAAGGTCCAATTCTCTCGATTCCTTGTAGAATTTCTCTTTAGACCATATTTTGTCAACTAATTTGTAGAATTTCTCTTTAGACCATATTTTGTCAGCTACTAATCCTTGAGGTTGAATACCTCTATGATATATATCTTAATAAGATGAAAAATTATCAATATACTTGAGAAAATAAAATTAGGAGAGAGATAATTTGAGATGCACCATATAATTATATGTAATTCTCGTCATGTTTCACTTACAAGATAATATATTAAGACTACTTTCTCAACTTACAAGATAATATATTAAGACTACTTTCTCAACTTATAGCATGGTTATTTGGTAAGAAAATAAAACTTCGATACAAAACATGATTTTTGAAATCTATTGAATACACCTATATAGCTAGAAAATGGACACACATGAAGATAAGACTATGTTTGCATGATATAAGTACAATAGTATGTTGTAAACTATGATGTAAATTAATTGTGTTTGCTTTAATAACCATCCACAAGATTCTCCCTTTCTCTGAATATAAAATATGTAATAGATTTAAAGTTGGTAAGGTGTTCATTTTTTTTTTTCTTGAAGACAAGGCGATAACACAAAATAGAAGACATGTATACCATATTCGTACAATATTCTCAATGAATAAAATCCTTATAATTTATTGGTGCACCATCTATCAAATATCATAGATCATATATCCATATATTATATATATCTCACTGTTAGTGAAAAGACAAGGCATGCAACATTTTTTTACAACATAATCAACAAGGATTTATGACATATGTTAGTAGATTTATTTTCCTTTCACTCATTTTTATTTTATATTGGCTTTGTCCATTTCATTTCGTGATGACTGACATAGACATATTAGAAAACACTTAGACCAAAATGACTTATACATACCTTTAGACCAAAATGACTTATACAAGATACCTTAGATTCAATAATGTTTTCTTATGACTTTACATTAATTCATTTCCTTTGCTTGTATACCTTAACTTGTTGCATTGGTTAAGATGCTTCCACGAGTTTCGAACTTATGTTAAGATGATATGACTAAGCATATCTAGCACTTATTTTCCAAGCACGATATCTTGGCCCACCGGCTCCTGTTGTTGTCGCTTGTTGCTCATGTCACTCCTGACGTCACTTCTGTTAACCCCACTATAGGCATTTAGTCCATCTATCGATCTGTTTGCCAACAAATCCATTTGACCAGTTTAAGTATGTATATATATATATATTTGGTTGGTTAGGTTTATATTTTTAATACTTTTGATAACGTTTTAATAGGTCAGATCTATTGACTTCTTTTTATCATAATAAATGTTATACAATAAATAAATATAATTAATTATGATGGAAGTTTTCATGAAAATTCAGAGACCTCTGGCTGGCTGGACGTTGTATTACTTGATGGAGACGGGAACATGAAGGTTGCAAAATTTGGGTTCTGCGTGACGTCGGGCAGCTTCACCGGCCACGGACTGGTGAAAACCCGGTCGGGCACGAGGGAATTTACGGTGTCGGTAATGTGACTGTCGTCGGAGCCGGACTCCAGGTGAACCTGTGGTCTTGCGGCGTGAAATTTGTTGCTTGATGACGTCAATGACGCCGAGTTTCTCCCATGGGTTTGGGTCTCCGGCATCTGGAAGTCTCGTTTACAGAAGGGCTATTCGTGTCGTCGTTTTAATGTGGTGGAAATTCCATCCATACAATTAAATTAAAATATAAATAAAAAAATATTTAAAAAAATATTTTTTATTTTTAAAAGATGAACTTGTTTATTTGTAAAACTGAAAGAACTGACTTGTTTATTGGTAAAACTGAAAGAACTGACTTGTTTATTGGTAAAACTGAAAGAACTGACAGTATGTCAACCCCAATACCATCCTGCCGCCCTATAAAAAATAATATAACATCTATTTTTACATAAAACAAACAACACACTAATTTTAATAACATGCCAAAAAATCAACATATGACGCTGGTCCTTGGGGCTGGTTTCAAATTAGTTAAGAGTATTTAGAAATAGTATTCTTAAATATTGCATTAGAATAGACAAATCTTTGAAACTGTTTGTTGTTGCTGCGCAAGATTATGTAATGACTTCGTAATATTTTTACCCAAAAAAATAAATAAATAAAATAAATTAAAATATAATGTTAATTTTTTTTTTTAATCAACACATCGTTATATTATGGGCATAGCAATTCTTTTAAGTTTATGTGGACACCCTTATTGCTATGCTCTCCAGAAGTGTGGTCTCAGTTATGACACTTCCTATTGAATGAATGAAAGATTTTAATTACGTCCGCGAGACCCAAATATGGTCTATGGGACCTCAAATATGGAAGTACAATTACTCAAATCATATCATATGATCTTTAATATCTTTGAGAAGGTTGTTCCTTCTCCCGCTGATTTGTGTTAGCAATTCTCCAACTTTTTTTATTTTCCTGTCTTCAAATAAATCTGTAATAAACTCGTTCCCAAGTGTTTTTTTTGTATTTGTCACGGATATTTCAAAAACTCGGGCATTTATAGATGAAGTGTTCCTCTATCTCTACTGCCCCTGTGCTGCATAGAGTACATATTCTTTCTTCCCATTGTTCTTTGGGCGTTGTCCATCTCCTTGTTTCACATCTAAGCCTATGAGAGCTAGTCCTTATCTGAGCAATAAGTATTTTTTCCTTCCACTTGATTTCAGCGCCTATATACGCTTTTTTCCTTGTGGTCATACGTTGGGTTAAAATTTGCAATATAATATTGTCTTTTCCTCCTTGCATTTTTCCACATTCCACTTCAGAACTTTTCATTCACATAATTTTTAATGTCTTTGTTGACATTTGGGCATTCATTTATGTTGATTTCCCAACGTTTCATCCATTTATGATTTTGTTTCATCCACGTATTCTTTCGCCTATGTAACTCTTCGTCCCTAACTGCTCTAGGCCATCTATCATTTGTCATGTTTTCTGTTTTTTTCAAGTAACATAACAACTTGGTCATAGCAATTGCTTCTAAAGGGAACATTCCAGTTTCAGCTAGAATAATTTCATAAGGGGTTGTGGCCTTAATTTTGAGAAATTTTGTGATTAGATATTTTTTAATCCTTTCTATTTGCCTCCATTTTGCATTTGTTGTGCCACTAGCCCACACCTCGCAACCATACAACATAACCGGTGTAACAAGTAGGCCAAATAAGACCTTGGTGGTCTTCCAGTCCCACAACTCGGCATTCCTACACCTGTTTTGAAGTGCATATAGTGCTCTCCAGCCACTTTGAGTTCTTTTCATCCTACATGTATTCCAATTAAGTTTGTCATGAAAGTCTATGCCCATGTATTTGTATTCTACTACTACATCAATCGGTTCTCCCGCAAACTAAAATTTGAGTTGTTGCTTCTTCTTTTTGCTGAAAAAATCATAATTTTTGTTTTGCTCATGTTCACTTGCATCCCAACTTCTTTACAAAAGAGTTCTAGAGCTTGAAGGTGATCTTCTAGATCTTTGGCTGTTTTGGCGACAAGAATTACATCATCTGCATACATGAGGAGTTTTACCACATATTTGGCTAAATGCAACCCTCTCCCCCAAATTTGTTTATCCATTCTTCTAACTTGTCAATGTACAGCCCAAATAAGGTTGGAGATAGAGGGCAACCTTGTTTGACACCTATGTCACTACCAAAACATTCAGATAACCCTTCCCCGTGTTCCGATTCTAGCTTTTACATGCTCATATAGTCCGTGAACTGCTGTCCCGTAGTGAATTGGAACCTCTAGCTCTTCCATTCTGCTCCATAATTTTTTCCTAGGCACTGTGTCAAATGCCTTTTTGAAGTCTACAAAACAGCAAAAAGCCTCCTCTTTTTTGTCCCATATTTTTTCCACTATGTGTCTGAGCGTGATACAATGATCAATAGTTGAGTGTTTGGGCCTAAAACCTGCTTGCCCCTTTGCTCTCTTTCCTTTTTCTTCTGCCCATATGTTGATCCTACGCTCTATCATACTACCAAACAACTTTGCAAAGAGAGGGTTGATCATGATAGTTCTATAGTTTGAGAGATTATTTACATCTCCACTTTTAAACAGAGGAATGGTCAAGCTAGTTGTCCACTCGAAGGGGAAGCCATTTTGTATGACCTCATTGAAAATTTCTTTGATTTGCGGTGCCAAGATATCTACCCCCATTTTATATGCTCTACTTGAAGATTGTCTATGTCACGGGCTTTTCCAGTTGCTAACTTTTTTATCCCTTGAATAATGTCTTCAATTGTGAAAAGTTCTTTCTTGACAATGATAGTAGGGGGTGTCTCCTACTGGTTACTACGCTGATATAGTTGTTTTGAATACTCCAACCACTAATTAACTGTTATGTTATTTTTAGTTTGCATCCTTTTCACGCTTAGTTCCTTCCAAAATTTCTTTGGTTCATGCTTCCCTAAATAAATCAATTCTTCCCTCCTTGTTTTAGTGTATTCTTCTTTTTTTGCCCTTACCAGTTTCTCATATGCTTTTTTGTTTGCTCTTGTTTTACCCGTTGGTTCCTTTAGTAATCTTCGCATTTTTTTGCAATCTTCATCGAACCATGGGTTGGTTGGGAAGCTATTCCTTTCTTTCTTTTTAGGTTTAGCTCTCTTGCATTTGTTTAGAGCTTCTTGAATAGCTTGCATTAACCATTCACTCTTATTATAATCTCTACTACTGTGATGTAGTTCTTCCCTTTCTTGTAACTTATTATTTAATACTACTCTAAAATTTTGCCGATTTTCATCTGTTAAGAGAATGTTTCCCTTGTGAGGATATTTATTTTGATTGCCTTGCAAGTGTTTTTCCCTTGGTTTGTATCCATGCATTCGAAGTTTCATAACAATTGGGTTGTGATCTCGATGCATTCGGAGAATCTTCCACTTCTAGCTCCTCTATTTTTGGTATGTAATTCTGTGAGCATATTACATAGTCTATTACACTTTGTCCCTTATATGTTTTGCATGTATACTTTCCTGAATTTTTCCATTTGTTCATCCCATTGCAAATAATCAAATTGTATATGCTACAAGGACCTAACAACTCTTCTCCATATTGCGTGATAGCCCCATGCTCATCTTCTGAAGTCCTTGTCCACTGTTGATTTTCCTCTTCTGACATCCAAAGAGGATTAATCTCAATATATTCGTTACCTTCTAGAATGTTAGCTTGCTTATTTGCTGTCCTTGCATTGAAATCTCCAATTAATATAATATCCCCCAACTTATTGTATATTGAAATGTCTCTTTTTAGGGAGGAGTATGGGTCTTCTCTGTTAAGGTCATGTTTCTTATAGAATTTAGAATTCTTGGGAGCAAAATAACATGTCGCTATGCTAATAACTGACTTATTTTCTAGGATCTTTATCCAAATGTACTATTTGTTTTCATCTTGTTTTTCAATTTTAATGACCCTATCCCATTCCTCTTTTATTAAAACCATAATACCCCTATGCATTTTCCCATTTTCTCGTCGCTTTATTCCATACTGCTATTTTTTTGTATCCCACAAATTCTGGAGTCCTACATCCATCGTGTTCATGTGTTTTCGTCAATATGATTATATCTTTGTCTCTAGCAATGGGCCCTAACCCGGGTCCTCTTCTCCAAGGGAAACCTCTACAGTTCCAACTTACCATTGTAAGATGTTCCCGGGTGGGCCATACTCCCTATTTATTTTGGATTTGTTTAGATGTGATGTATGCCTTTCCATTTCTTAAATATGCTCGTTTCCCTTCATTCCTTGCTGCCCTCACCTTTTCCCATTCCTTATTTCTTTCTTCCTATCGTAAAAATGTTAGGTCATCATCTAAATAGAATTGTGACCCTCTCAGCATGCCTCTCGTTTTTAAGTAACCTTATTTTATCCTCGTAGCTCATCAATGTGACCCGAATATGTCTATCTCTCGCCTCCTTCTCTCACCGCCAATTCTGCTTACTTTTTTTATCTGACCCTTCCATTGTAATCGATCTGACAAGAAGTTCCTGGTTAAACGATTTGTGTCTTCCTTGTCCCCATAATATTTCAACACTTTGATGATTATATTTGTTAACTTCTCATGTCTTTCTTTCTCTTCTGTTATTTGAATTTTTACTTGCTTCTCTATCAACTCTTTTTGTTGATTGACTGGTTCTTTTACTACTTGAGACCATGTCTTTGTCTTTGCTAATTCATTTCATAGCTCATTTTCTCTTGTTTCAATGATTTGGAGTGTTTTCTGTACCTCTTTTATTTGATTTGCATTTGTTTTTTCCACCTCTATTGCATCATTGATTGGGGTATGGATGGCTTGTTTGAGGACATGCCATTCACATTGACCCATGTTTGCAAGGTTTTGTAGCTTTGACACTTGCTCCTTAAGCTGGTTGTTTTCTTTTTCCAGCCTCCGAATGGTGTTTATAACCTCATCTGATTTAGTTTCTCTTAATTTCTCCCTCCTTTCCATGCTTTCAAGTTTCTCTTTCATCTTCATTAGCTCTTGCACATAAAGTATTGGTGCCCACATGAGTGGTGTAGTTGTCGGACTGTAAGTTTCTTCCTCATCTAAAAACTCATTTTGGTGATTTGCCTTTGATTGTTCCTTATTCTCCACCTGTTTATGTGGTAGAATATTTTTTATTTTTATTTTTTGATATGCCATTTTCATTGTTGTTGCCCTTGCTCGAGCTTGTCGACGCCTTAATATCCTCCAATACTGTTTCTCATTGACATATATTGGTTCTTGCAATTGTTGCTTCCCTTCTTCCATTTTCAAACCCTTTATAGCCGAACCCTCGTACTATTGATCCGTTAAAATAAATGTGTAATAAAACCCTCTTGCTCGCAAACCCTCTCGCCGCAAACCCTTGCCGATAATAAAACCTTTCGCCGCAAACCCCTATAACGAATGTATTTCTCCTACCTACTTAAATTGTTTTATAAATCGAAAGAGGACAAAAAAATATGCTTACCCGATGAAATAGATGTTTAATACAATACTCCGCCGCAAACCCTCCTTGCTCTGTAAAAACCCTTTGCCGCAAACCCTTTAATTTTTTTTTGTGCTGATCTCAAGAAGTGTGACCCAAATTGTGCCACGTGTTCTATTTTGCATTCCTTTAACAAATAGTAACACACAAAGCATATAGCTAGGGGTATATCCGACCCCACTTTTTGCATGAATCAAATTTAGGTTTTTTCTAAGAAATCCAAATACATCCAACAATTTATTAGTAAACAACTTTTTACCACGTCTTTATTTGGAAATTTTTATTTTTTATTTAATAAATAAAGGAAACAATAACAATATTGGGTGCTGCCACTATAAACTTTAGTCCTGAACATCATTGAATGTTGCCACAAATTTTTATTTTTTCTTTTAATATATAAAGAATCAATAACATCATTGGGTGCTGCCATTATAAACCATAGTCCGAACACTATTGAATGTTACCACTCCATAGAGGCATCAAACCCACTTCAGCCATGGTTCTAGAGATTAAATTTGTGTCTCCTGAAAGAGAAGTTAAAACCCTAACTATTGATTTTATGCGGGTTTTTTATGACAAATCTCTCTATAAAAATCCAAAGACTTACCACTATAGTATCTCTCTTCTCCATTTATAAATTATACTATGGAGGCGCACTAAAATTGTTTGGTCATCCACATAGTATCCTTCTTCTCCATATACCATGGAGGCGCACTAAACTTGTTTGGTCATCCACAATTTTGAGGGAGGTTTATGTGCTTAAAGTTAGTTTTTTTTTATATATATATATAATTTATTTTTTTGGTGCAATCAACGGGTAAACATTCAACCATTTATCACTACCATCTAACCTATTTTATCTAAGTATATTATAATCTGAACCTTAAACCTTTCCACATAAAAAAACCACAATTCCTTAAAACAACTTAATTTTTTTAAAAAACTTCTACAACATCTCTTTTATAATAATCCAAAGTTTGACATGGAATACAATGTTAATAGAGGTCAAATTATTACTTTTGTCATCAAATATATAATTAAGCATACTACATACTACATGAATAGTAATTTAAAAAAAAATTATAATATTAATTTAAAGAAAAACTAATCATTTTAAAAATCATTTAATTATTTATTATTATTATTTAATATTGTTATATAAAATATATTATATTTGATTGTCTCATATAAATAGAATAATATTTTTTATTAGGACTATGGTAACATAGTAAGAGGTAGTTGGTCCTTTCCAGTGAACTGAATAAGGTTGAAAAGAATTAATGTGAATGTATGGATTGGGGTGATTCTTTTTAAATTAGACTTTTAAAATATAATGAGAAGTACCATGTAAGATTTTATGGAATTTTGACCTTTTAAAATTCAATTATAAATAACGTTATAACCTTTTCTTTCAATATTAAAAAATATTTTTTTTAACCTGTGTAAAAACTAATAAAAATACAATAAGAATCATATACATAACTAGTTTTGTTCTAATATAAGGGATTAGTCATGATGAACATAAGGTGATTTTCAAATAGTCAAAGAAGATCCCTTTTTCATTGAAAATGAACATCAATTTTAGAGATTGTAAGGGTTATTGTATTTCAATAATAGTCACCAATTTACACCTTTCGTTTTGAAATTTGGAAGTGTACTTACGTGTATTAATGAACTTGTGTAAAAAAAAATTGATTTTCAAACGGTTAAAGAAGATCCTTTTCCTCAACATCAATTTTAGGGATTGTAAGGGTTATTGTATTTCAATAATAGTCACCAATTAATACCTTCCATTTTGTTAATATTCAATGTGTTTAGACAACGCCAAATATAAAGGCTTGTCTTATTTGCAATTAAAATCAAAATAATATATGAAACATGATAATGATATTTAATATTATTTTATAAGGTTTTTATGATTATTGGAATAATAAATATAAAATGATAAATTTTTTATTAATTTTTAATGTTAAAATTTTATATTAATATATGTTGTAATGTTTTTGAGAAGAGAAAATTTATATTTGCACCAGGGCAAAAAGCAAAATAATTCAGTCATCCTCATTCCTTTGTGCCTAAGGCAAAAAGCAAAATAATTTAATCATCCTAATTTTTTTTCGAGGGCAAAAACAACAATATAAACTCATATCTTCAAACACCTTTATTATACCATCCATTTATAAATAATGTGGTTGATCTAGTGAAAAGGAAATAAAAATGTGCAATACAAGACATCTTTAGTAGGAGAAAACCTTTTTGTTAAAGTTTATAACATGACTGATTACTCATACAAACATACCATTAGAATCTCTATGTATATACATCTATTATTTTGATATCAATAAAATAAATTGTATAGAGAACCAAAACTTTAGAGATCTTACAATATATAGTATTGAAATCTATGTAGGGAATATAAATACCAAAAATAAATAATTTTATCTAAAGAATAACACTAGTATGAATTGGTCATCCTTATTGTACTCTCATATTCATTTGGGTATACCTTTTTAGTATAGTCACATGACATTCTATCAAAACATTCCCCATCAATATTTTTTTTGATTAATTGGAGGAAGGGGTTTTTAAAGGGATCCCAAACCTTTTATAAAGGTGGATGCAAAAAGGAGATAGTCTCCATGGAAAAAATGTCAAAATAATAACAATCCAAAGAAACTAAAGGAAGTCTCCCCAGGATAGAACACTAAGCATCTGCCTGAAAGGGCATCTCTCAGAGACACAAAAATAAAGGAGAACAAATGATCACCCTAACAAGGGCCCAAGAAACATCGATATTCAAGTAAAAATAAATGAACAAGGCAGTCAAGTCTATATGGAAACATTGAGTGCTTCCTCCTTTTCGACAACCACATGCATACACTCCTCTTTTTGAATTTTGAAGTCATCCACCAAAGTAGCATCTTGTTGAAGGAGAGAACAAACCATATTGGTGGCTATGGCCATGGTGTTTAGAATCTCTTCCAATCCATTGAGGAGATCATTATTTGATCTCTCCTTATTGTGTCTTGACGACCCACTCAAGGGTTCAACTCCATTTTGAGATGAAGAGCGAGTAGGGACACCTTCGATCTTTGATTTCTTTTGTAGTGCAAGTGAGTTCTTTGACTAATCCTAATCATGCTTTATGGTAATAGGTTATTTTCTTTTCTCTAATTGAGTTTTTCTCTTGGAAGAACGATGTTGGGCCTCTGTTTTAATGGAAGGAGTATCTAGAGTTGGAGCCATAGTCGAACTTCCTCCCTGATTTGATGGTCTCATCAGAGGTGTTCTTCAAAATATATTTATTGATTAGAGTGTTATGAAGAGGGCTCCTATGGCTTGAGTCTAGAATAGAAGGATGCATAGGTAGGCTACCAACGTAAGAAATGATAGATTTTTGAGCTTCCTTTTGAATAGCATGTCTATAAAGGATAAGATGAAGGTTTTGGTGCACTAGGTGAGTGGAAGATCCCTCATTGACATTGCATACATAGCACTCCAAGGACTTGAATAGGTAGTTTGACACATTGATGGCTTTAATGTCTCTAATGTGGTTCAGGAAGGCCAAATAAAAAATTCTAATGGGGGAATTGGTCTCATCAATAATAAAATATTGTAGGATAAGAAGCATAATTCTATTCCATGGCTTGGGGAGAGACTCTCTAATGATTGCTACCTTCTCTCTTCCAAATTTTTTTCCTTAGTTTTGAAAAAGCTCACCTCCTCAGTCAATGAATGCTTGTAACACCATATTATTTCCTTATCATTAGGAAGTTTCATCACCTATGCAAGCATCCAAACACTAATAGTGAAACTGAGGCCATGAATCATGACTCTATCATCATCCCAAGACTAGGTTAACTCAAACGATAAATCAGGGTCACTACCATTAAATTACTTGAGGAAAGGAGAGAACACATGGGTGTTGAGAATATCTTCAACAATGGTATCAATCTAAAAATATTTTAGCTCCAAGAGTGCCATCATAGGATAGCATGGTACCAAATCCAAACAAGCAAAGAAACTTCTAGTGAGTGCACGCCTTGGATAAGTACTTGAAGAAAATCATTTGCAATGGTAAAGACTATTGCAAGGGTCACATATAAAGTACATAGAGCTAGAGGAAAATGAATGGGCTAGGGCTTCCTAGATGCACATGTCGAAGCTTCTAGAGACTGTCATACTCAATATGCGTTGATGATTGTCATCATACCAAGAAAACATCTAAAGCATAAACTCATGTGCCAAATTAGAATTTGAAGAACACAAGCTTATACTGAGAGGGGGGGTGAACAGTATAAGACCACTTTTTACTTTTTCCTTCAATTCAACTTTCAATTCAATATTATGCAGTGTATAGATAGCAGAATCAAAAGCCGTAATCAAAACAATGCACAAAACACCATCCACAAAGAGACACAACAATTTACGTGGTTCACCCAATGTGGGCTACTCCACGGATAAAATATTTCACTAAATTTTATCAAATCAAATTCTGGGAATACCTTTCCCGATTACAATGTTTATGGGCACCAACCCAAAGGAGACACCAATCCCCTAGCTCTGTTCTGGCTGGTGATCCTCTAGAAGACCTCTACCTCCGCTGCCCTTAGCAAATGGAACTCTATCCATAGAAGACACCTGTCCTCCCTGCTCGGGTTGGAGACCTCTGTCCTCAACTCTATCACCTCCAAAATTGGTCCTCGAATTTGCACTAAACACAGTCCTTCGGTCTAGCACAAATGTCCTCGTTCTCTTTCTTATATGCACCAAACACAGTCCTTCGGTCTGGCACAAATGTCCTCGAATCTGCACCAATCTTTGTCCTCAATCGGTCCTCAAATCTGGTTCACAAAAGTGGTTCACAAGCTTCCACCAAAGCTTGCTTGATCTTCACCCAAGTCTTCACCAAGACTTGTCTCAGATCCGCTTTGCAAGTTCTCACTAGAACCTGCCCATACTACTTCAATAGCTCAAGAAAAACTTGCTCAAACTTGTGCAACAATCACTCTCAATGACTTGTCCAAAACTATCAAAGCCTGCCCACTATCATCGAACGTTGCAGAAATGATGCACTCCACAGCTTTGCACTTTTCTGCTCTTTGTGCACAAACTCAGCAGCATCGTCTTCACGCACTCTGATTCCTTGCGATCTCTCTCACTTAGACGATTCAACAAAATGCACTCTGCTCTCAGCGATTGGACTTCTCCCCCGCACTCTATCTATGAATGTCGCACTTCGAACGCACACTCGAAATCGATGCCTTAACTCTTCAAAACAACCCTCCTTTTATACTAATACTTTCAAGATCAAAACCTTGATCTTAGTCGGCTGCACAACCCTAAACTACGTCGGCTGCAAACCCTAATCTTCGTCGGCCCAAATTTAACTTTGTCAGCTTCACTGCCTCTGCAACTCTTCTGTAGCTTCTGCCATGAAACTACAACATGTCACGATATCGTGACACTTTTGCAACCGAACACTTTCTTTTGGCTTTTGTCATGAAATCGTGACACTTCTGCCTCTGCTGACGTCATCTTCACTTCTATCACGAAATCGTGACATTTCTCACTTTCTCAACCTCTTCTCGACTTTTGTCATGAAATCATGACACTTCTGTCTTCATAGCCTTCCTCTCTGCTTTTGTCATGAAATCATGACACTTCTCCTATAGAAGGCCTGCATTCTATTTTTATCATGAAATCATGACACTTTCTCCAATCGAACGCTGCTATCTCAATCTATCATGAAATCATGACACTTTCTCTTCCTTGCACTCTTGACTGCTTGCACTAGCAAAAATGGAACATGTCATGAAATCATGATGCTTTCACCTTTGAGCTCTTCCTCCTTGAACTTGTCATGAAATCATGACACTTCTAGCTTTCGTACGTTTTCTTTGCAGCTTGTCACGAAATCGTGACGCTTTCATTCGTACGACTTCTCTGCAACCTATCACGAAATCATGACAATTCTCACTTCGAACTCTTTTCTCTGTGCATGTCACGAAATCGTGACAGTTCTCACTTGGAACACTTTCCTTTGCTGCATGTCACGAAATCGTGACAGTTCCCATTCCGAACTCTACAGCATGTCACGAAATCGTGACACTTTTCATTTTGCTTTCTCTCTCCTCGAACTCGTCACGAAATCATGATAGTTCATACTGGACTCTAGCTCTTCTGTAGCATGTCACGAAATCGTGACACTTTACCTTGCTTTCACTTTGTCTTCTGACTTGTCGCGAAATCGTGACACTTTTTCTCCTTAGCGCTTTTCTTTTCTTTGGGTCACGAAAACCCGACATGTCACGATATCGCGACACTTTTTCTCCCGGACTCTCTCTCCTACATTATGTCATGAAATCGTGACACTTTTTCTTTCGGACTCTCTCTCCTGCAACATGTCGCGAAATCGTGACACTTTTTCGTCCGTTCAACTTTCCTTGCAATATGTCACGAAATCGTGACATTTCTGACTCCGAACATTCTCTCTCCTCTTTGAGTCGCGAAACTGCGACATGTCGCGATATCGTGACACTTTTCTAAAAATTTTTCTCCTAAGTCGAAAATGCGACATGTCGCTCCGACACTTTTCCAAAAGCTTTCTCTCTCCTGTTTAAGTCGCGAAAATGCGACATGTCGCGATATCGCGACATTTTTCCAACTTACTTTCTCTCGAACTTGTCAAGCCGAAACTTCATCAAAACAAATTATTTTACATCAAATCAAATTCCTTCAAATAGCTTCTTGACATCAATGACAACTTATTCACTTGAGCAAATGCAATGTACCCAAGGTACCCAAAATTGCCAACAATCTCCCCCTTTGTCATTGATGGCAAACCTTTACTAAAAACATGTCTCAAGAGCCAAAACTGAAACCAACTTGTGCTAACAACTGAGAAACTGCCTTTGAAGTTTTGCTCCCCCTGACTTGAAGCTTTCCTCTTCACTTGAAGCTCTCCCCCTTACTCATATCTCTCCCCCTTTGTCATCAATGGCAAAGGGTCACCTTTGGGGCTCGGGACTAAGAATGAGCCTCTTAGCTTAGTCCCTCCCCCCACCTCCTGATGAGGTGATTAATTCTGGGGTGGGAGTAAAACTCCCATTAGGCACTGATCATCATCAGCATCTATAATTTCCTTGTCGGGCCTTCTCCTGTTCTTGTCACTGTTCTTTTTCTTGTTATCATTCATGTTCTTATCACTATTCTTGTTCTTGTTCTCATCCCTGTTCTTGTTCATGCCTTGATCCTTGGACCTGTTTATACCACTGTTCCTATTCCTGTACCTTGGAATATCAGCTCTACACTGTCTAGCTGTGTGACCTTCATTGTTGCACTTATAACAAGTAACAATGTTATTTCTTTTAGGCATACCTGTTCTTTGAATCCGCCAGTTTTGCCTAAACCTGTTCTGATCAAACCTGTTCCTGTTATTTACCTCGCAAAAGACTCGCCTTGTGCCCGAACTGTTGACAAGAGTAGCAATACCCTCGAAAGAAACTAGTGCTTCTGAAATTGTCGTTCACCTTCTTCACTTGAGCCATGCAATGTGCAGCCATGTGACCAAACCTGTAACACGCAAAACATCTGTCATGAAATTTACCTTTATTCGACCTCTTGGGTCCTGAAAACTTCTTCTTCTCATTCTGAATTTTGTTTTCTATTTCTACGCATCTATCATCCAAGGACTCATAATCTGAAATACTTTCCTCATCAAAACTCTCTTCCTTTTGGAGTCTCTTACTAGACTCTCCAGCTTGTTCCTTGACAAAACCAAGGCCTGTTTTATCCGTTGTCTTTCTTTGACCTTTGATGAGTGACTTAACCTTTTTGGAGCTATCTTGAAACCTGTAAAGCTTATCCTTGTACTCTTTAGTTTCCTCTTTCAAAGAAGCCATTTTCTGTTCTAACTCACTATACTCAAGAACCTTAGACTCTAACTCATCCTTGAGTTCTTGTGTCTTAGCCATAGAGACGTCGAGACTTTCTATAAGATCATCTCTCTCCATACAACATTCATCTAACTTATCCTTGAGTCTAGCATTCTTCTTTCTTTCCTTTTTCAAAACACTAAGAGCGTTAGTAAGTTCACTTTCTAGATCCTTTATTTGTTTGCTTTCTCGAATCATCAAACCCCTTTTCAGATTTCCTATCACTAGAGGTGCTACCTTTTTCAAAAACCATACATGCATCTTCCTTATAGTTTTTTGAAGCATCCTCATACATACTAGAAACCAAATCATTATTTGTGCAATCATCCTCAAGGTGACCAAAATTTCCACATCTAAGACATTTCATGATAATGAATCTATGTTTCGGTTCTTCCTCTTTTTCTCGATATGAACAACATCTCATTTTCAGGATCACTTGAAGAACTTTCACTATCACTACTAGAACACTTACTTGCTTTGTCTAGGTATAAACTCTTCTTGTGCTTGTGAGAATACCTCTTTCCTTGATTGTTGCGCTCATCTTTGTTTTTCCCGTGATGCTTGTGCTTTTCAGAATCCTTGCTTTTAGAATCCTGTATATCTTCATCACTTTCGTTCTTGGGAACAATACAGTCAGTAGCATAATGACCAAACTTTCCACAATTGAAACATCTTATATTTTTCATGCTTTTGTGCTTTCTAGAGAACTTGCCTTTCTTGTTGTAATATGCCTCTTCATCACTGGAAGACTCATCACTCTCTTGAAGTTGTTTACCCTTGGATTTCTTGGTAGCCTTGAAAGTCGCCTCTTTCTTGACATCAACCTTCACTTGAGTTCTCAACTCAAATGCTGCAAGTATACTATGGAGCTCATCCTTTTTCAACTTATCCAAATCTTTAGCTTCCTCAATAGCAGAAATATTTTCACTAAATCTATTAGGAAGAGATCTTAAAATCTTATCACAAACATCATTTTCAGCAAGCTCAAGACCTAAGTCTTTCATGGAGTTAACAACCTCATCCATACGAAGCATGTAGTCACTAATATTTTCATCATCATTCATCTTGAGTTGTTCAAACATACCTTTGAAGTGTCTCAACTTAGCCTTTCGGACATTTACATCACCTGTGTGAACCACCTGCAACTGTTTCCACATTTCACTAGTTGTCTTGCAGTGAATCACCTTGGTAAGATCTACCTTCTGTAAACCTTTCAGGATTGCATTCATTGCTTTTGAATTGCTGTGATGTAGGAGCCTGTCTTCTTTAGTATAAGGACCATGTTTAGGAATAGTGTACCCGTCTTCAATCACTTCCCAAACCTCATTCCCAAGTGCCATTAGATGAACCTTCATCCTTGCACTCCAAAGACCAAAATCTGATCCATCAAGAATAGGTGCTGCATTGCCACTTGAATAATCCATTGTGTTCTTTACTGGCTTTTCCTTCAAGTCGTTAAACTTTTCGAAGGCACCCGCTCTGATACCAATTGAAGAACACAAGCTTATACTGAGAGGGGGGGTGAACAATATAAGACCACTTTTTACTTTTTCCTTCAATTCAACTTTCAATTCAATATTATGCAGTGTATAGATAGCAGTATCAAAAGCCGTAATCAAAGCAATGCACAAAACACCATCCACAAAGAGACACAACAATTTACGTGGTTCACCCAATGTGGGCTACTCCACGGATAAAATCTTTCACTAAATTTTATCAAATCAAATTCTAGGAATACCTTTCCCGATTACAATGTTTATGGGCACCAACCCAAAGGAGACACCAATCCCCTAGCTCTGTTCTGGCTGGTGATCCTCTAGAAGACCTCTACCTCCTCTGCCCTTAGCAAATGGAACTCTATCCACAGAAGACACCTGTCCTCCCTACTCTGGTTGGAGACCTTCGTCCTCAACTCTATCACCTCCAAAGCTGGTCCTCGAATTTGCACTAAACATAGTCCTTCGGTCTAGCACAAATGTCCTCGTTCTCTTTCTCTGATCTACACCAAACATAGTCCTTCGGTCTGGCACAAATGTCCTCGAATCTGCACCAATCTTTGTCCTCAACTGGTCCTCAAATCTGGTTCACAAAAGTGGTTCACAAGCTTTCACCAAAGCTTGCTTGATCTTCACCCAAGTCTTCACCAAGACTTGTCTCAGATCCGCTTTGCAAGTTCTCACTAGAACCTGCCCAAACCGCTCCACAAGCTCAAGAAAAGCTTGCTTAGATCTGTCCAACAATCACTCTCAATGACTTGTCCAAAACTATCAAAGCCTGCGCACTATCACCGAACATCACAGAAACGATGCACTCCACAGCTTTGCACTTTTCTGTTCTTTGTGTGCAAACTCAGCAGCATCGTCTTCGCGCACTCTGATTCCTTGCGATCTCTCTCACTTAGACGATTCGACAAAATGCACTCTGCTCTCAACGATCGGACTTCTCCCCTGCACTCTATCTGTGAATGTCGCACTTCGAATGCACACACAAAATCGATGCTTTAACTCTTCAAACAACCCTCCTTTTATACTAATACTTTCAAGATCAAAACCTTGATCTTAGTCGGCTACACAACCCTAAACTACGTCGGTTGCAAACCCTAATCTTTGTCAGCCCAAATTTAACTTTGTCGGCTTCACCGCCTCTGCAACTCTCTTGTAGCTTCTGTCATGAAACTACAACATGTCACGATATCATGACACTTTTGCAACCGAACACTTTCTTTTGGCTTTTGTCATGAAATCGTGACACTTCTGCCTCTGCTGACGTCATCTTCACTTCTGTCATGAAATCATGACATTTCTCACTTTCTCAACCTCTTCTCGGCTTTTGTCATGAAATCGTGACACTTCTGTCTTCATAGCCTTCCTCTCTGCTTTTGTCATGAAATCATGACACTTCTCCTATAGAAGGCCTACATTCTGTTTCTATCATGAAATCGTGACACTTTCTCCAATCGAACGCTGCTATCTCAATCTGTCATGAAATCGCGACACTTTCTCTTCCTTGCACTCTTGACTGCTTTCACTAGCGAAAATGGAACATGTCACGAAATCGTGACGCTTTCACCTTTGAGCTCTTCCTCCTTGAACTTGTCATGAAATCATGACACTTCTAGCTTCCGTACGTTTTCTTTGCAGCCTGTTGCGAAATCGTGATGCTTTCAGCTTTCGTACGACTTCTCTGCAACCTATCGTGAAATCATGACAATTCTCACTTCGAACTCTTTTCTCTGTTGCATGTCATGAAATCACGACAGTTCTCACTTGGAACACTTTCCTTTGCTGCATGTCACGAAATCGTGACAGTTCCCATTCCGAACTCTGCAGCATGTCACGAAATCGTGACACTTTTCATTTTGCTTTCTCTCTCCTCGAACTCGTCATGAAATCGCGACAGTTCATACTGGACTCTAGCTCTTCTGCAGCATGTCATGAAATCGTGACACTTTACCTTGCTTTCACTTTGTCTTCTGACTTGTCATGAAATCGTGACACTTTTTCTCCTTAGCGCTTTTCTTTTCTTCGGGTCACGAAAACCCGACATGTCACGATATCGCGACACTTTTTCTCCCGGACTCTCTCTCTTGCATTATGTCACGAAATCGTGACACTTTTCTTTTGGACTCTCTCTCCTGCAACATGTCATGAAATCGTGACACTTTTTCGTCCGTTCAACTTTCCTTGCAATATGTCACGAAATCGTGACATTTCTGACTCGAACATTCTCTCTCCTCTTTGAGTCGCGAAACGTGACATGTCGCGATATCGTGACACTTTTCTAAAAAAATTTCTCTCTTAAGTCAAAATGTGACATGTCGCGATATCGCGACACTTTTCTAAAAGCTTTCTCTCTCCTACTTAAGTCGCGAAAATGCGACATGTCGCGATATCGCGACATTTTTCCAACTTACTTTCTTTCGAACCTGTCATGCCGAACCTTCATCAAAACAAATTATTTTACATCAAATCAAATTCCTTCAAAAGACTTCTTGACATCAATGACAACTTATTCACTTGAGCAAATGCAATGTACCCAAGGTACCCAAAATTGCCAACATAATTGGAAGCTTTGTAACCAATTATGCAAAGGACTACCTTGGAAAAATTTCTAAAATCTTGAGTGAACCCATGTGGGACGGAGGTGAGGTTGGCCCAAGGGGCTTCTTGGGAATGATTGGGTTTAAAAGTGCAATGGATATGGCCATGGATGTTTGAAATGGTGTGGGTAGTCTCATGGGTCAACCTATCATCATAAGAATATGACTGACACATGGGTACTTGGGAAACCAATGAAGTGAAAGGATCACCTCCATAGGACAACATTGATCTTTAATCTTGGGTGGAGTCACAAGAAACCACTTTGGATAGGTGAGTTTTGATTGAATGACATGCAGATAATAAAGAGGGAAAATGATATGGGTGTTGGAAATATGAGTAGGTTTTGTTGTCATTGATGTTAAGAAGTCAACACTAGCAAGCGTCTGTTTTAGTAAGAAACATCAGTTTCAGGTTCTATAATCAAGTGCAAAATAAAGTTTCCTTCTAGGTGGTCAGATGAGGTTTAAAGGGCAAAAGGAAGGCCCAGGAAAAATAATATTATAATATTAAAGGTGCAAGAGATTTAATTAATTATAATAGTTTTATTATAATTTAATTTACTTTTAAAGTTATTAAGTTAATTTTAAATTAATAATAATTTAATTATATATTAATTTATAGGTTAATTAAACTAACCCTAAGCATAGGGTTATAAAATTCATAATTCAAAATTTTGAATTATCGTCGATGTCATCGAAGGCATAGCCCAATGCATATAAAGGATGGAAAGGCCTTGGTAAATAAATCATCCATGATCAAAGTTTAATGGTGTGTTTCATGCGCAAAGCAAAGGATCGATCGCGTGTTTTTAAAGGCTTATAGAGGCAGTGAAAAGGACAAGGAGGAGAGGCTTTTGGTTTACATTCCAAGCTATTCTGTAGCACAACCGACATCAAGTGAAGGTGCTAAGTCATGGTCAACGGAAGGTGCAGGGATGAAATCCCGTGGGCTTGAGTTTTTGTGAAGTGAGATTTATTTTGAGGTTTGCGTGCCAGGAAGGAGACAAAGGGAAGGTGTGAGCCTTCTCCTTTGTGTGGAGGCTCGTAACCCATGTGGTGGGTGCACACCTTGCTAAGGTGCTCGACTGTGGATAGGTTTCGAGTTTGAAACCCGCCAAGCACCTTTTTCGCTAGACCAAGGTATGTGCTAAGTCCAAAAATTGCGGAGACCCAAAAATTGTGGAAGCTCCGAATTTTGCGAAGATTAATTTTTAAAAGGTTTTAAATTTAATTTTGCATGGTGTAAGGTTTTTGTGAGGGAGATAAAAGGTTTGGCATTTTTTTTAGGGTTTGATTTTTTTGAAGTGTTATGAGCTTGTTGAGAGGAGTAATAAGATGTGCCTTAGGTGTTAGAAATATTTGTTGAATACAAAGTTAATAATTATATTGAAAGGAGAAATAAGGTTGATTAACTTGTGATATTTTGACTTGATGATTTATTCTTGAAAGGATTTATTGAGACTAAACATTTGCTATCTAACACTAGTATTGACAAAAGGAAAGGTTGTGATTGAGACAGGTGTGTAAAGACAAATCATCTTCAAACAAGAGGTAAGGGCACATTTTTCCTTGAGAGTGATTGTTGGATGTTGTGAATGCTAAGTTGGAGAGAAAAGGGTTGTTTGATAAGCATTGTTGAGTTTGGTTTTTCTGGAATGAAATTTGATACTAGAAACCTTGTTTGATAAGCATTGTTGAAATATTTAGTAAGCTTTCATATGCTTGAACTAGAGTTTGTGAAAGAACATGAGTATCATTGTTATGTGAAGTTGAGAACTATATTGAACTAGAGTTTGTGAAATAACATGAGTATCATTGTTATGTGAAGTTGAGAACTATCTTGAACTAGAGTTTGTGAAAGAACATGAGTATCATTGTTATGTGAAGTTGTGAACTATCTTGAACTAGGGTTTGTGCAAGATCATGAGTATCATTGTTATATGATATTGTTTAATAAGAATTGTTGGAAATAAGTGAGTAAGTATTCATATACTTGAACTAGGGTTTGTAATCAAGGGGTGTTTTATTGAGTGATTGATTGAGTGGAGTTGTTTGAGCCTCGTCAAGTGGAAGTGTTGAAGTGATAGTTCTAATTTTTTGAAACAAATTGTTCTATATTCTAAATTTATTTGAGAAAGAGGTTGAAAATGATTGAGTGTTTATTAGTATGAAGCATATTGAGTCTGTAACAATTCTTTATATGTTTCTGTGGTAAAAAGAAAGAGAGATTGAAAGTGATTGAGCATATTTGTGAGTTTGAAGCATATTGAGTCTCTAACAATTCTCTATATGATTCTATGAGATATGACAAGTTCTAGTGAGGACTTGTTGAGTAGATTTGAGACAAGTTCTAGTGAGGACTTGTTGAGCAGATTTGAGGTAAGTCTTGGTGAGGACTTGTTGAGCATATTTGAGGTAAGTCTTGGTGAAGGCTTGTTGAGTAGATTGGACAAGTTCTAGTGAGGACTTGTTGAAGCAAATTTGAGGTAAGTCTTGGTGAGGACTTGTTGGACAGATTTGAGGTAAGTCTTGGTGAAGACTTGTTGAGAAAATTGATAAAATTCTAGAGGGAACTTGTGGATAGATTAGTGTGAGCTTTTGTGGAAGCTTACAATGCAGAGTTGAGACAAGTCTTTGAGAAGACTTGAGAATAGAGTTTATTGATTGATTTGTTCAAACCTTGAGTTAAGGTTTGGGGTAGATCTAGAAAAATTGATTTGTGATTGAGTCAAGCTTTGTGTTAAGGCTTGAGGACAAATATTGATAACATTTGTGCTAGACCGAAGGACTGTGTTTAGTGCAAATTTGACGATAGAGTTTGGTGTAGATTTGAGGACAATTTTTTTCCAGACTAGAGACAGAGATTGAGCAGATTTGTGCTAGACCGAAGGACTATTTTTAGTGCATATTTGAGATAGATATGAGAGCAAGCTTTGGAGGTGACAAATTATAGAGGATGATAGTCTCTAGTGGATAGAGGTCCATTAGCTAAGGTAGTGAAGACATGTCTTCTAAGTTAGGATAAGAGTATTCAGTGGATAGAGATCCATTAGCCAGTGTAGTGGAGGCAATAGTTCTTCTAGAATATCACCAACCAAAGTAGAGGAAAAATAAGTTCTCCTATGGATAGAGATCCACGAACCAGCTCCGAATATTGGTGTCTCTTGTAGATAGATATCCATGAACTTGATTAGGGGATTGGTATCTCCTTTGGACATAGGTCCATAAAAATGTAATAGAGAAAGGTTTTCCAAGAGATTTGTTGAGAAAATTTTAGTGAAATATTTTCTTCGTGGAGTAGCCCATATTGGGTGAACCATGTTAAATTAGTATCTCTATTGTATGTGGTGCTTTTATTACTACTATTGATATTGCTATTGATACATTGCATAATATTCATTGGGAAAGGAAAAGTAAAAAGTGGTCTTATATTGTTATCTCCCCCTCTTAATATAAGATTGTGTTCTTCAATTGGTATCAAAGCAGGTTCATTCGAAAGAGTTTAATAGCTTTAAGGAAAATATTACAAGAACACAAATGGATTTTAAGAGTGGATCCTTAGATAATTCAACACTAGTGTTTTATGGAAGCGATTATGTATTTTGGAGTATGAGAATGAAGATTCACCTGATGGCACTTGGCAATGAAATATGAAAAGCAATTGAAAATGGATACACACCACCAGCTACTCCACCTATAGATAAATATGGTAAGCTTCTACATCATTACAATTCAATAGAAATGAATACAATTTTGAGAGGTTTGCATAGAATAGAGTTTGTTAAGGTTATGCATTACAAATCAACAAAAGAAATTTGGTATAAGTTGCAAGGCATATATGAAGGAGATAAAAAGGTTAAAAAGGTAAAGTTGTGAAATCTCAAGGGATAATTTTAAGATCTAAAAATGAAGGATGAGGAAAACATTAGTGCTTATCTACTTCATGTAGATGAGGTTGTTAACTCCATGCAAGGATTTGGACTTGAGGTTCAAGAATCCAATGTTTGCGATAAGATCTTAAGATATATTCCAGAAAGGTTTAGTGAAAATATTTCAGCTATAGAGGAATGATAATATGATGATCTTTTGACAAGGGATGAATTACTTGGCATTCTTACAACTTTTGAGATGAGAATAAAAGAGGAACTTAATCTTAGTAAATAACCAACCTTCAAATCCACTAAGAAGACAAAGGGTAAGAAGTCAAATTCAAGCAATGATTTATCTAGTTATTAAGGAGTAAATTATTATAGAAGGAACAAGGATCCAAGAAGATTTAAAGATGCGAAATCTATTATATGTTTCAATTGTGGAAATTATGGTCACTATGCAACTGATTTTCAAGAAGCTATAAATAGTAATGATGAAGAAAAAATAGGATCATAAGAATAGGGGATCAGAAAAACATAGGTACCAAAAGAAAGGCAAGGATGGACAAGGCAAGCAAGGAAAGAAGTTATTTCAAAGATAAAAGAAGAGTTACTATGCAGATAAGGCAAGTAAGTACTCAAGTGATAGTGATAATAGTTCCTTAGTGATAAAGATGAAGTTCTATTTCTGGAAAAAGAAAAGTAAATGATTAAGAAAAGGTCACCAATAATCCTCAAGTGTTTTAGATGTGGTAAATTTGGTCATCTTAAAGATAGTTGCATAAAGAGTGGTTTCAGTTTTAGTGATGATGAATATGAAGATACATTTTAAGGACCATAAAATAATATTCTAATGGAATTAGAAGGAGAAGAAGGTGATCATATAGAAGACAAGTCAGAAAAGAATGAAGATGTTTTCAAAGGTAAACAAATAGAGGAAGAATTAGAAACAGGAAAATTTTATCTTGGAGGTGAACTTATTCATGCCATTGATGCATTAAAGAAGGTAAGAAAGCAAAACTCCCAACTTAAGATTTAGTTTCAAGAATGTGATAAAGAGAAAGGAAAGCTTATAGAAGATCTAAATAAATCAATGGCTAAGACAAGGAAGTTCAAAGATAAGTTAGAAGCAAAGGTCTTAGAATATGAAAGGTTAGAACATGAAGTGGCTCTACTAAGGAGAGAAGTAAAAGAGTATAAGGAAAATTTACACATTTTTGGAATAAGATCAAATAATTTGGATAATATTATCAAGACACAAAAGCCTACATCAAGCAATACAGGTCTTGGTTTTGAACAGGTACAAAAGAAACAAGGAGAGGAGTCAACCTCAAGTTTTGAAGAAGAAGAAACTTTAGAAGAAGAGAGTGTAAGACAGAGTGATACTTCTAAGGATGAGTTGGATAACAGAAATTTCAACAAGAAAAGGAACAATGCACAAAAGAGGAACATATAGAACAAGAACCAACACAGGGTAAAAGAGACTAAGAGACTAATGAGGTCAAGGCAAGGTAGTTTGAATGGATGATGCTTCTCATGTCATAGGTTTGGGAACAAAGCTTCTTAGTTCAAGACATATGAAAGATAAGAATATGGGAAATTAAAAAACATGTAACTTTTTCAAGGGTATTGCTACTCTTGTAATCAATTTGGTCACAAGGCAATGAATTGTAGGGTTCATGACAGGAATAGATATGACTTCACCAAAATAAATCCCAAGATATTTGCACCTCAAATGAATAATTTAAAAAATAAGTGTTATAAGTGCAACAATGATGGACATACAACAAAGTGGTGTAGAGCAGAGATTCCAAAGACAAGCAGGAACAAGAATAGTCAGAGGAATCAGAAGGACCATATAAGAAGGAAAGTGAACAAAGGTAAAGATAAGTGCATGCTGGGAGTAGAAATACTCCCACCCCAGAATTAATCACCTCAAAAGGAGGTGGGGGATGGGCTAAGCTAAGATTTTCATTCTTAGCCCCGATCCCCAAAGGTGAACATTTGCCATTTATGTCAAAGGGGGAGAGATTTGAGTAAGGGGAAGATATTTGAATTAAGGTAAGAGCATTGAGTCAGGGGGAGAAATTTCCCAGGGGGATCAGAATAGAAAAAGGCTAAGGAACTGGCAAAAGATAATTGGATTGCCATCAATGACAAAGGGGGAGATTATTGGAAATATGAGTAGGTTTTGTTGTCATTGATGTCAAGAAGTCTACACCATATGTTAGCATATAGTGTATTACATAGCATATAGTATTACATTATTTAACAAAATAGTGCATTTATGCGCTCTCTAGTTTTGGGTTGGTTAGACAACCAATTTGTGGTGGTTCAACTAACCAAACCACCTACTTCATTGTATTTAACCAACACATGAATTCAATTGCAATTGCTTCATTTTTTCCAACATCAGCATTGTGTCGAATGTTATTATGGTACCAGAGCAAGGTTCTTGGATGGGTGGTTGGAGAAGGTGGTTTTAATAACCACTCCATAATAGACTCGAGAAGACCCTGACTCCCTGACAGACACAGACAACATGACCTGTAAAATCCGGTGGAGGCTAGGCTAGTGGAGAGGCTAGGAAAGCATGATACGACTGAAGCATAAGGCTTGAGCATGAGGCCCGAGCATGAGACCTGAGTGTTATTACTAGAGCATGAGGTTAGAGAACAAGACCTAAGAATGCAAGCTTGTTGAATGGATGCAGACCCTGATTGCTAACTAGATTGGTGATGTGGCAAGTTGTTGACAGGATTGGTGACATGGCAGAGGACACATGGCCTGGTTCTTGACTAGATTGGTGATGTGGTAGAGGACACGTGGTAGACCAAATGAAGATAGTGATGTGGCAGACAACATACGTGACGGTGACTTGGCAGATAGGGTGGTGACATGGCAGACATAGTTTGCACGTGGTTCGAGGCAAAAAAAGGACATAAGGGGGGAGGTGACTCCCCGAAGGCAGTCACCCTCTAAGGCATGGCTTCAGGTATTTGAAGGCCTGTGCATGCATCTTGCGATGCATGTGGGATTAAAATCCCAATTTTTTTGTTGTTTTTTTATTTTGCCTACAGTGCCTTCAAAGGAAAGTTGGCGCTTTCTTTTTCCAACGTGTTGTGTAGCGCAGTTGGTACCATGTGCCTCCTTGTGTGGACTAGGTCAATAGTTCGAAGTGTTGCAGATCTTAAAGTTTTTATCACCATAATTTTCGTGCTGCCCGCACGAGAAATAGCCCCACGCCCATTTGTGCTACCCGAAATAAAGTTATTTTGAAACTTGCTCAAAACTTGTTCCAAAAGTTGCTAAAGTTGCTTGATAAAGTAGTTTTCCACACTTTGGAGGGTCATTTAGACCAGTTTTTTCACTACCAAGACACATGGAAGGGCTATTTTTGAGGTATTCTTCCCATACTTCATTTTTTTTCCTTTCAAAGTTGTGTTTGGAGGGATAAGTAGTTTTTTTTAATTGGAATTGGAAAGGACAAAATTTTTTTCCCACTTGTTTATTTTGCAACAAAAAGGGGGGATTTCATATGCATTTCTTTCTTGCAAAATCCTAAGACAAAGGGGGGAATAAAATTATGGAATGTGAATATGTGCTATTCATCTCAAAACTGGCATTGTAAGAGGTGCATTTTCGGTTGAAACTGACACCTCAAGTAGTTAAATTTGTGGGCATATGTGATTGTTGTTTTGCATTTAAATTTTTTGTTTTCTTGCATTAACAATCACACAAATAAAAGGAAAGAAAATACCCCAAATTTATACACCTATTCATGCAATTTATTGCACATCAGTGTTCGATATATACAATACCTCTAGTCCACACTTATAAGTGATGTTGTCGTGCTTGGACTACTGTATCTAACACCTAATATAGCTGCAACAATGACATCTGAGCTTGTTCTCTATCAATCATCAAGGAGAAATAAGGTAAACCAGTTTTGATATTCACTTCATTTCATACCCACATTGTGATTGTTGTTAGGTGTAAATCCTGATGAAGGTCTATCTAAAGTATTTAGGGGAAGTTACGCTCCACGCATGAGGAACCACCTTCTATGGTAGGTGTCATAAACAACACAATGCCCTTTCAGTATCACCTAAGTTCCATGTATCGTGCTACTCATATATACTTATAGTCTCCCTCACGTAAGGGTGGGTATATATTGAGTGGTGTGTTGTTCATATATGCTTATAGTCTCCCTCACGTAAGGGTGGGTATATATTGAGTGGTTACGGTATATAGATCTGGTAGGTATAAATAAATGGAGACCAATTGGTGATATAAGGAACCTTCACAATGGCCATTGTTCACAAATATCTCTCAAATTCACAGTTGTTGAAAGGTCCTAACTTTGTTCCATGGAAGACAAAGATGAGAGCCATTCTTTAGGTGGAATATTTATGGGATGTAGTGACTGGAACTACAAAACATCCTCAAACAATAGGAACAAATCAAGAATCTTTTGATAAGAAGGACAAAAGAGATCTCATGTTTATCCTGCTTGATACTACAGATGAGGTCCAACCTCATATCTGTGATACCAAAACCAGTAAGGAAGCTTGGGATGCTTTGATTACTGTATATGAAGGTAAGAATTAGTCCACTATTCTACACCTTCAAACTCAACTACATACCCTCAGTATGAACTCTAGGGAGACAATTGACCTATTCCTTTGCAGAGTGGCGGAATTGAAAGCCAAATTAAATGCTATGGGAAAAATAGTGGATGATACTCTCTTGACCTCTGCCATCTTGAGAGCATTTACAAAGTCCTACAAGATGTTGATCACTTATCTCAATGTTTTTGGTAGACAAGTATCTTTTGTGGAGTTGGTAAATTTTCTTCATATTGAGGAGGCAAATCAGTTTCATAAGGATGAAGTGCCACATAATGCCCTCTACACCCAAAAAAAGGGTAAGAAACAAGGTCAGTTTCAAAAAGGGGGTTCTTCCTCCAAGGGCAAAGGGAAACAAAATTAGCAGAAGGACAAACAATATTGCAAGATTTGTGATATGAATAACCATGACACCAACAGGTGTTGGTTTAAGAACAAGCAACAGAATGACCAACCTCATAAGAAAAAAGGCAAAGAGAAACACAAACCATAGAAAAACATAAGCAACCTAAGGGACATGTTGCTTATGTTGAATCCAACTCAAACTCAAATTCTATAGGGTCTGACTCAGATTTTGACTCTGAAAGAGCACACAAGGTGCTCATGACCCATACTTCATCTCCCCAGATAGATGTTGTATGGTATATTGATTCAAGAGCTAGTAAGCACATGACTGGTGAAAAATCATGGTTTGAAACATTTGAGGAGAAAGAAGGTAAGCCAATCACAATTACTGACAATCAAGTCTACCAAGTGAAGGGTGAAGGGGATGTTTATGTTACTCTTCCAGATGGTAGATGTTAGATAGAGAAGTTGCTCTATGTTCCTGGATTAGCTAATAATATATTTTCTATTCCTCAGATGTTGGATCAAAATATGTATGTTGTGTTCTGAGTTGAGAAAGGCAAGAAGTATTTTTTTATAACTAAAAAAGGTAAACATGTAGCAATCGGATCATACAAGCATGGCTTGTTCATTTTAGATGCTCTTTCAATGCCTCATGTTGCTCTGGCTACAACTACAAAGGAGGCTACTTCTCTCTGGCATAGAAGATATGGGCATCTAAGTTTAGGATATTTGCTCGAATTGCACAAATATGATATGGTGAGAGGACTTCCCCACCTCTCATCCATCTTGCCAGTTTGCTTGGATTTCTTAGCAGGGAAGCAACACCGGGTACCTTTTGAATCTAGCTCTTCCCGAGCTATGAAACCTTTGGAGTTGGTACACACCGATCTGTGTGGTCCTATGCCAACCAACTATGGTGGAAAAAGTATTTTCAATTATTCGTTGATGATTACTCAGGGAAGATGTGGGTTTTCTTCCTTCAATTGAAATTAGAGGCATTTTCATACTTTCAAAAATTCAAGAAACTTGTTGAGAAGGAGTCCGGATGTTTCATCAAAACCCTCCGCTCAGATCGAGGGGGGGAATATACTTCCAAAGATTTTTCATCATTTCTGAAAGAACATGGGATTAAGAGACAACTGAATACAACCTATACACCCCAAAAAAATGGAGTTGCAGAGAGGAGAAATCATTCCATTGTGGAAATGGTTCGATGTATGCTAAAGGGAGCACATATTGAGGATCAGTATTGGGTAGAAGTAGTAAACACAACATCATACCTCCTGAATAGAGCACCCACAAGAGCTCTACAGGGTAAAACTCCACAAGAAGCATGGAGTGGTAAGAAACCCTCCATTTATCATCTAAGGGTTTTCGGATGTAAGGCATTCATGCACATCCCAAAAAATAAAAGGAAGAAGTTAGATGAGAAGACCCTGCAATGTATCTTTCTTGGTTATGATGAGCATTCAAAGGGATATCGCTTGATAGATCCTATAACCAAGAAGACACATATAAGTAGATATGTGGTATTTGATGAAGCTTTCACATCCAATAACACCTCTACAATGGTATATCTTGAGGATGATGAGCCTAATAAAGAGACTTCACCTCCTCATAACAAGATTCCAAAATGGTATACCAGCACATTGAGAGATTCCAAGTTGACATCACTTCCAGATCTAACTCTAGATCGACCTTGTACTTGTAGTATGACTCAACAGAAGAGGGTAAAAGCATCAACTTCAGAAGTTGATGAGCTTTACCAACAATTTGATGAACTATCTATGGATGCAATGGAAGATAGAGAAATGGATATGGAGGATGAGAGGGTTTATTTGATAGCATTGGATGAAAATGAACCCACAACAGTTCAGGATGCACTTAGTAAGCCTCAGTGGAAGGCTTATATGGAAGCAAAACATGCATCTCTCATGAAAAATCATACATGGAAGCTGGTAAGTCTACCTTCAGGAAAGAAGCCCATTGGTTGTAAGTGGGTGTTCAAAGTGAAGTATAAGGCATATGGTACTATTGATAAGCATAAAGCCCATCTTGTTGCAAAGGGCTATGCTCAAAAAGAAGGCATATATTATGAAGAGACTTTTGCCCCTACTACAAAAATGACTACCATTCGTGTCTTGTGTGCCATGGCATCTCAGTTTGGGTGGAAGTTACATTAGATGGATGTAAATAGTGCTTTCTTGAATGGTGACTTACAAGAAGAAGTGTACATGATTCAACCAGAAGGATTTGTTGTCGAAGGGCAAGAACATAAAGTTTATAAGTTGATCAAATCCTTGTATGGGCTGAAACAAGCTCCTCGCGCTTGGTACATCAAAATTGATAGTCACCTAATGCAACATGGATTCCAAAGAAGTCCGTCAGATGCAAATCTCTATATAAAGAACAATGGTTCTGACATAGTGATTCTGGTGCTATATGTAGATGATTTGATCATAACAAGTAGTTCAAAAAGTATGATTGATACAGTGAAAAATGATCTAAAAATATCTTTTGAAATGATAGATCTGGAAATTTTGCACTACTATCTTGGTTTAGAAGTGACTCAAAAGAAACATCATATCAGAGTTACACAAAAGAAATATGCCAATACTTTGATTGATAAATATTGCATGACTGATTGTAAGTCAAAAGCTACTCCAATGGAAGTTAGACTTAAGTTATCTCAATATGATCAATCTCCACAGGTAGATGACACTCTCTATTATCAATTGATTGGGAGTCTCATATATCTAACCAATACCAGGCCTGATCTCATTTTTGATGTGGGTTATCTTTCATGGTTCATGCAGGACCCTAAGGTAAGTCATTGGAAAGCAACAAAAAGAGTTCTACATTATGTTCATGGTACAATAGATTTTGGCTTGGAATACAAAATGAATAACAAGTTCTATCTATAGGGATACACGAACTTTGACTATGTTGGATCCATTGATGATCGAAAGTCAACTTTTGGATACATTTTTCATCTTGGTTCTGGTCCTGTCTCTTGGTATAGCAAGAAGCAGCAGGTGGTTGCTATCTCTTCTATAGAGGCAGAATATCACACAACTAGTGGAGCAGTCTGTGAGATAATATGGTTACATCGCATTCTTACAAACATGGGCCTTCCAAAGAATCTTCCACTTCATTTATTTTACGACAATCAAGGTGTTTTGAATCTTGTCAAGAATCCAATATTTCATGATCGCACCAAACACATTGACAACCATTGTTATTTTATTCACGATGAAGTTCCAAAGCACAATATACAGCTCCAATACATACCCGCTGATGCACAAGTTGTAGATATTTTTACCAAGGGACTTGAAATTTGAATTGTTTTGCAATACCCTTGGTATTTGCCAATAATGTAATAAGGGGGGATGTTAGCATATAGTGTATTACATAGCATATAGTATTACATTATTTAACAAAATAGCACATTTATGCGCTCTCCAGTTTTGGGTTGGTTAGACAACCAATTCATGGTGGTTCAACTAACCGAACCACCTAATTCATTATATTTAACCAGCATGTGATTTCAATCGCAAGTGCTTTATTTTTCCAACATCAACACTGTGCTGAATTTTATTACTAGCAAGTGTTAGTTTTAGTAAGTAGCATCAGTTTGAGGTTTCATAATCAGGTGCAAAATAAAGTTTCCTTCCGGTGGTCAGATGAAGTTTAAAGGGCAAAAGGAAGGCCCAAGGAAAATAATATTATAATAATTTATTATAATATTAAAGGTGCAAGATATTTAATTAATTATAATAGTTTTATTATAATTTAATTTATAAATTAATTTAATTAACTTTTAAAGTTATTAAGTTAATTTTAAATTAATTATAATTTAATTATATTAATTTATAGGTTAATTAAACTAACCCTAAGCATAGGGTTATAAAATTCATAATTCGAATTTTCGAATTATCGCCAACATCATCGAAGGCATAGCCCAATGCATATAAAGGAGGGAAAGGCCTTGGTAAATAAATCATCCATGATCAAAGTTTAATGGTGTGTTTCGTGCGCAAAGCAAGGAATCAATTGTGTGTTTTATAAAGGTTTATAGAGGTAGTGAAAAGGAAAAAGAGGAGAGGCTTTTGGTTTACATTCCAAGGTGCATTGTAGAGAAACTGCCAGCAAGGGAAGGTGCTAAGTCGTATCCAATGGAAGGTGCAGGGATCGAATCCTACGGGCTTGAGTTTTTGTGAAGTGAGATTTATTTTGAGGTTTGCGTGCCAGGAAGGAGATAAAGGGAAGGTGTGAGCCTTCTCCTTTGTGTGGAGGCTCATAGCCCATGTGGTGGGTGTGTGCCTTGCTAAGGTGCCCGACTGTGGATAGGTTTTGAGTTTGAAACCCGCCAAGCACCTTTTACGCTAGACCAAGGTATGTGCTAAGTCCAAAAATTGCGGAGACCCAAAAACTGCGGAAGCTCTGAATTTTACAGAGATTAATTTTTAAAAGGTTTTAAATTTAATTTTGCATGGTGTAAGGTTTTTGTGAGGGAGATAAAAGGTTTGGCATTTTTGTTAGGGTTTGATTTTTTTGAAGTGTGATGAGCTTGTTGAGAGGAGTAATAAGGTGTGCCTTAGGTGTTAGAAATATTTTTTTGAATACAAATTTAATAGTTGTATTGAAAGGAGAAATAAGTTTGATTAACTTGTTATATTTTGACTTGATGATTTATTCTTGAAAGGATTTATTGAGAATAAATATTTCCTATCTAACCCTAGTATTGGCAAAAGGAAAGGTTGTGATTGAGATAGATGTGTAAAGATAAATCATCTTCAAACAAGAGGTAAGGGCACATTTTCATTGAGAGTGATTGTTGGATGTTGTGAATGATAAGTTGGAGAGAAAAGGGTTGTTTGATAAGCATTATTGAGTTTGATATTTTTGGAATGAAATTTGATACTAGAAACCTTGTTTGGTAAGCATTTTTGAAATATTGAGTAAGCTTTCATATGCTTGAACTAGGGTTTGTGAAAGAACATGAGTATCATTGTTATGTGAAGTTGAGAACTATCTTGAACTAGAGTTTTTGAAAGAACATGAGTATCATTGTTATGTAAAGTTGAGAACTATCTTGAACTAGAGTTTGTGAAAGAACATGAGTATCATTGTTATGTGAAGTTGAGAACTATCTTAAGCTAGAGTTTGTAAAAGAACATAAGTATCATTGTTATGTGAAGTTGTGAACTATCCTGAACTAGGGTTTGTGCAAGATCATGAGTATCATTGCTATGTGATATTGTTTGATAAGCACTATTGGAAATAAGTAAGTATTCATATACTTGGACTAGGGTTTGTAAGCAAGTGTTTTATTGAGTGATTGATTGAGTGGAGTTGTTTGAGCCTAGTCAAGTGGAAGTGTTGAAGTGATAGTTCTAATTCTGTAAAACAAATTATTCTATATTCTAAATTGATTTGAGAAAGAGGTTGAAAGTGATTGAGTGTTTGTGAGTATGAAGCATATTGAGTCTCTAACAATTATCTATATGTTTCTATGGTAAAAAGAAAGAGATATTTAAAGTGATTGAGAATTGTTATGAGTGTGAAGCATATTGAGTCTATAACAATTATCTATATGTTCTTGTGATATTGGACAAGTTCTAGTCAGGACTTGTTGAGTAGATTTGAGACAAGTTCTAGTGAGGACTTGTTGAAGTATATTTGTGGTAAGTCTTGGTGAGGAATTGAGCATATTTGAGGCAAGTCTTGGTGGACTTGTTGAGTAGATTGGACAAGTTCTAGTGAGGACTTGTTGAAGTAGATTTGAGGTAAATCTTGGTGAGGACTTGTTAAGAAGATTTGAGGTAAGTCTTGGTGAAGACTTGTTGAGCAGATTGGAAAAATTCTAGATAGGACTTGTGGACAAATTAGTGTGATCTTTTGTGGAATCTTACAATGCAGAGTTGAGACAAGTCATTGAGAAGACTTGATAGTAGAGTTGATTGATTGATTTGTTCAAACCTTGAGTTAAGGTTTGGGACAAATCTAGAAGAATTGATTTGTGATTGAGTCAAGCTTTGTATTAAGGTTTGAGTATAGAGATTGAGAAGATTTATGCTAGATTGAAGGACTGTGTTTAATGCATATTTGAAGACAGAGTTTGGTGTAGATTTAAGGATAAGTTTATGCCAGACCAAAGATAGAGATTGAGAAGATTTATGCTAGATCGAAGGACTATGTTTAGTGTAGATTTGAGATAGAGTTGAGAGCTATATTTGGAGGTGACAAAGTATAGAGAATGACAATCTCCAGTGTATAGAGGTCCATTAGCCAGGGTAGTGAATATAGGTATTTTGAGTGAGGACAAGAGTCTTCAGTGGATATAGAGCCATTAGACAATGCAGTGGAGGTAGTATTTTTCTAGAATATCACCAGCCAGAATAGAGGAGAAAGGAGTTCTTTTTTGGATAGAGATCCACGAACCAGCTCAGGATATTGGTGTCTCTTGTGGATAGAGATCCATCAACTTGATTAGGGGATTGGTGTCTCCTTTAGATAGAGGTCCATAACTATTGTAATAGGGAAAGGTTTACCAAGAGATTTGTTGAGAACATTTTTGTGAAATATTTTATCTGTGGAGTAGCCCACATTGGGTGAACCATGTTAAATTGGTATCTCTATTGTATATGGTGATTTTGTGCATTGCTTTGATTATTGTTGTTGATATTTCTATTGATACATTGCATAATATTGATTGGGAAAGAAAAAGTAAAAAGTGATATTATACTATTTACCCTCCTCTCAGTAGAAGCTTGTGTTCTTAAATGGGCTCCATTGAAAATCTCATAAAAACTTGAAATGATGTTGAACCATAACACAACACTACAACAAAGAGACACCTTCAAAATATATGGATCATAGTGTTAGAGTATATTACATCATTTGGGTCATGTAAATGTACCACCCTTGGTACATAACTAGAGTAGTAGATTACTTTAGGGGGTAGTTAGCTAGTTACTTCAAGTAATATAATAAATGCACAAGTGTCTATGTGCAAGTTGTAAATGTGCAAGGTGTCCCCTTGTACAACTAGGTAGAGTGTTGGCCAAGCAATCCATATTTCTATATAAAGGGCCTCATAGTGAGTGATTATATATCGTTGTAGGTAGTAGTAGGAATACTGTGTGGATCACCATATAGATTGGTGATGGGGTACAATGTAGTTCTTTAGCATCAATTTTGGAGTGTTCATTTCCTCCATATTGCATTGTATCATTTTCATCACTTTCCATTAATAGCATATTTCAACATCTTACATTTTTGCATATTTTACATCTTGTGATTGCATTCTCCCTTGGCATACACCATCAAAAGCTAACAATGGTATCAGAGCCATGGTAGGTTGATAGGATTAGGGAGAGCTACAAGAGAGATAGAGAGGAAAAGCAAATCTTAGTTCCAGAATTTTTGAGATTGCATTTGGCTAGAGTCTTTCCACAGAGTTGCAAAAAAACTCGTGAAGACTAGGACTCAACATTCATTCCACTAGATTGACAAATCAACTAGTGAAGATTCATCATTGACAAGATTTAGAATCATCTTACTAATACTTTGTTGCAGGAAAAGGATATTCAAAGAAAGCTATAAAGCTTCCTACATATATCTAGGAAGAACATCATCTTCAAAACCAATCCAACACTAAAAGCAATAACTAGAAGATTCCATATTTGGAGGCAGAAAAGGTCCCATTGCTAGAGAGTACAAACCAGTAAGATTTCTAAAGAAGAAAAGGCCACAAAAGCCTTATTGTAGAAGAAAATGCCACAAAAGCCTTGATCCAGAAGAAAAGGCCATAGAAGCCTTGAACCTGAAGAAGACTCTAGAGAAGAGTCCTTGAACTAGAAGAAGACTCTAGAGAAGAGTCCGTGAAAGATAGGAGATTGGTGATCTCCTTTTCTGATTGAAGACTTCCTCTAGAAGAAGTTGAAGAGACCCATCAAAGGTCTCATTGAAGAACTTCCATCCTTGGAAGAGATAGAGAAGGACTATCAAAAATTCTTGTTCCAGAGATCCGTGAAGAAGATCTCATTGCCAACACTTTTGTAGTTGAAGGTTGAAGGAAAGGTCTCATCAAGAAGACCAAAGAAGTTGCAAGACTAAAGACCTTGGAGAGGTCTCAAGGAGAAACAAGGAGAAGGCTTGGAGAGCCTCATTGTAGAAATTGGAGAAGCCATCAAAGAAGTTCCTAGGAGAACTCATTGGAGAAATTCACTACAAAATATAGTGAAATAATTGGGACAATTGTCGCCATCCGAAAACAAGCCCAAAGGAGAAATATTTGGTAAATAGTTTGTCAAAATTTAGAGAGAAGATTCATGAAGACCTCAAGACCTTCAGATTCTTGAGAAGAAAGCCTTGTTTGAAGTCAGAACTTAGACAAAAGAAACCTACCAAATCCAAGAAGATTTGGAGATTGCCCTTCATAGCTAAGAAGGCACATTTTAGTGAATAGATTGACTGCTAAAGGACAACAATCAAGATAGCATTACTAGCTACAAGACTTCGGAGTTCCAGGCCAGATCCTAAAGGAGAAGTTGAAATCATCTACTACAATTTTAAAGTAGCAGACTAGAAGCATTCACAATTGCGAGCAACCACCATTCTAGACAGAAAAATTGGTGAATCAACTCATCAAGATATTCATCATCAAAGGTAAGCAACTTAGGTGCAAAAGGTTCATTACTTGAACACTTAATTCAGATTACTACTTAACTTAATTAAGCACCTTATTAGAATTCAAAAAGTTGCAAAATAGAAGGTTGCATTTTAAGTCCTCAAAGAAAGTGCAGAAGATAGTTTCTATTAAGGTTCATTACCTGCACATTAATAGGAGTTAGATACATTCTTCCTATTATCTAATTATTGAGAAGAGGACTACATTAAGAAATTTGCAGTGATCATTAGTGCATTTGAAACTACTTTGAGAGCTTATTAACAGGAGCAATAAGGTGAGATTATTAAAGTGCATTAAGTTGGAAATATTATTGGTTCATTGCACTATACTAGTTGTTCATTAAACTAGTTACTCTCAAAGGGTTATTTTGTGTATTGATTGTTAAGATCAAGGACACAAAAATCTGCAAATATCAAAGTGTCTAAAGACACTATTCAGAACTCAATACCTACAAGGTATTGTGGCCTATAGAAGCCACCAAGCAGATCAAAATATTCCTCCAAGGAGTGGAGAAGAAAGCCACCATCAAATCAGTGAAAGAAGCTACAAATCGAGACTTGGTGAGTCTCAGATTCGAGGTGCACTAAAGGCTTCATTAAAGGTAAAAGTTAGTGCAGAAATTACTCCTTCAAAAGCATATTATTTGCATGATTATTAGCTTGGGTTCATTACTAAATTAACCAAGCAAAGGAGAGAGTTGTCTAACAAAGAAGACAACATCGAATCATCCTCTACCTACAAGATATTGTTCAAAGAAGCCATCATCAAAACCAGCAAAAAGCAAGCTTGCAAGGAGAATATTGGAAATAGGTGCAAAATCAAATATTCTATTCTAACTTTTGTAAAGTTGTTTACATTAGTTTCTTGCACCATTCGAAGGACAAGCTTGAGTGTCATAGAAACACTCCAATGACCTGCAAAATTTGCAGCATCACCCAAGCAAGGAAGAGAGCCAACAAAGGGCTCATGTTTAGGTGAACAAAGCCTCCATATTCGACCTATCATCAAGCATTCACCTACAACACCAAAGCCAACATAAGGAGGATAGCATTACACTAAGAGCCTATTGTGTATTTCCAATGCAACATTAAGGATGACTCACTACAAAAGAAGGCAAGAAATATGTAAAAGAAGGGTAGATTACCAAGGGAGAACTACCAACTCGAAGAGCACTACTCAGCTACCAACAAAGCTCCATATAAACATTGAGGAGAGCACCACTCAACCACCATCCAAGCATCGATATGGAGCCAACTTCGAATGCTCAAGAAAAGCATTGTGAAAAATACAACAAAGCAAGCATTGGCAAGGATAATATAAGGTTTGATATACATTGAAGCAAGGTCTACATGCAAACGAAGGACCTGACACTTGGAAAATTTGGTGAAGCACTCATAACACCTGAAATGCTCATTCTTGAAGCGTTAGAAGAAGCATCCAGAATATAACACCCATATTGGAAGCGTTAGAGGTATCCTTCAAAGGAGTCATCATTATTTCTAGCCAAGAGCATTGAAGATTCATTAACCAATGCTCAAAGAAGATCCTAACATCTATCCACCAAGTGTTCAAGAGCATCAAGGTGGAGTAAGCGTTGAATGTAACTCCCAGGACACTTGTCCAACGTCAAGTGACATCCATCCTATTTAAGGCACCAAAACTCAAGGAGAGCAATGCATTCATAGCAAGCAAAAGAGCACAACATGTAAGAGGAGATAAGAGCATTAAAATCTCATGGTCAAGGAGAGTCAAAGAAGCAAGAATTGAGGTGCTCGCTATCCAAGAATTGTAGTCAAATCCTACCACCATTATCTACATCAGTCATAGCACCCACTAATTCAAGAGAAGCATTAAAGCCTATTATCATCATCTACATCCAACATTGGAGAATACAACACCCATACATTGGAGAATACAACATCCATTATACAATATTTGCAACATTATAAAGGTAAGGATTTACCTTAATTAAATTTGCTTTCATTAAGGAGTTATAAGGGGTATAATATAAGGTTGAAACCATAGCAAAATCAACCACATTTGAAAGCAAAATTAAAGGAGAACTATACACCTAAATAGTTTAATATTTGCAATTTAAAACATAGGAGATATAAGGGTTTCTACTTGGAAAATTAAAACTCTATTATTGCAAATATTATTGTTTTCTAATATTCCAAAGTAGGGAGATATAAGGCATACTACTTCAAACTATATACATATAATTGGAATTTAGAAAATTAATCTATTGGATAGAGAAGCATATCAATTGCCTACATATAGAGTTGGAATTAATTGGTAAAAATTATCTCATACTCATTCTAAGGAGACAAAAATAAATCCAACCATTAAAGCATACTTCATTGGGAAAGATAAGATAAAATTAAAATATTTATTATTCTCAAAACATTTTACAAAATCAACTTAGAAGGTGAACTAAGCATATTCTAATTATTAGGGAGATATAAGGAAGCCTACAAAACCTAATTCTAAGAAAGGTTTTATCAAATTAGTTCACATCTCTTAACTAGGGAGATATAAGGAATTCTACAAAACCTAAAGCCAAGAAAGGTTTTATACCTAGAGAGTCATCATGACCACAAACAAATTCATCCTTATAGAATCTCAACTACTTAAGGGCCCAAATTACTTCTCATGGAAAAACAAAGTGAGAGCTATTCTGATATTTGAAAAACTTTGGGATATTGTCAAAGGAGCAAAAACTAAACCAACTCAGGGAGAAACAGAGATTCAGAAGTTTGAAGAAAGTGATGCTAAGGCATTAATGATAATAACCTTTGCCATCATAGATGAAATACAAGCTTACATTAGCTCAGTAGGGACATCTATGGATGCTTGGAAAATATTAGAGAAAATATTTGAAGGGAAAAATAAAGCCACTATCTTAAATCTTCAAACTCAATTACATTCCTTGAAAATGAATAGTGGTGAAAGCATAGAACTATTCTTAAGGAAGATAGCATATATCAAAGGAAAACTACTAACCCTAGGAGAAAAGGTTGAAGATAAATTCCTTGTTCAAGTAACCTTGAGAGCACTTCTAGATAGCTACAAGCATCTAGTTACATCCTTACAGGTTCTAAGCAAAGATATAGAGTTTGATGAACTAATCAACATTCTTCAAGAATATGAGATAGAAAATATAGTAAAATATGAAATGACTAACAATGCATTGGTTTCAAAAGATAATCCACAGGGAAACATTGCTTCATCATCAAAAGGTCGAAGACCATGGAATAACAAATATTGTCAGATATGCAGGAGAAAAGGGCATAACACCAACTACTGTAGATTCAATCCAAGAAATCAAAATCAAGGAAATCAGATGAACTATGGAAGCCAACCAAATAGGGCATTCCAACCAAGGCAATATCAAAATAATCCCCGACAACAACAATCTCAACATCAGAACTATTATCCACAATTGGAATATCAAAAAGGGAATCAACAAGGACATCTAGCTTAGAAGATTGAAGAAATTGAAGAATTGGAAGATACGACAGATGATCAAGAAGTCAAAGCTCTTATAGCAAGGGTAACATGGTATGAAGACACTAACTACTCGCTTGAACAAGATACAGGAAAAATAGAAGAAGATCCATATTGAAGACTAAAGTCTTCAATACCCAAATAATGTAATACAAGGGGTGTTAGAGTATATTACATCATTTGGGTCATGTAAATGTACCACCCTTGGTACATAACTAGAGTAGTAGATTACTTTAGGGGGTAGTTAGCTAGTTACTTCAAGTAATATAATAAATGCACAAGTGTCTATGTGCAAGTTGTAAATGTGCAAGGTGTCCCCTTGTACAACTAGGTAGAGTGTTGGCCAAGCAATCCATCTTTCTATATAAAGGGCCTCATAGTGAGTGATTATATATCATTGTAGGTAGTAGTAGGAATATTGTGTGGATCACCATATAGATTGGTGATGGGGTACAATGTAGTTCTTTAGCATCAGTTCTAGAGTGTTCATTTCCTCCATATTGCATTGTATCATTTTCATCACTTTCCATTAATAGCATATTTCAGCATCTTACATTTCTACATATTTTACATCTTGTGATTGCATTCTCCCTTGGCATACATGATGCAGAAGCATCCAGTGGTAGCAGAGCAATCTTGCATCAACCAAAAAAATTTCTAAGTGTTTGCCTTGATGTCGCGATATCGTGACAGAAAAAAGTGCTGCGATATTGCGACATGCCGCATTATTGCGACTCATGAAGGAGAGAGAATGCATGGAGCAAAAAGTGTTGCGATATCATGACATGTCACGTTATTGCGACTCAGGAAGGAGAGAGAACACGCAGAGAAAAAAGTGTCGCGATATTGCGACATGTCGTATTATCATGACTTAGGAAGGAGAGAGAAGGCACAGAGCAAAAAGTGTCGCGATATCGCAACATGTCACATTTTCGCGACTCAGGAAGGAGAGAGAAGGCGCGGAGCAAAAAAGTGTTGTGATATCGCGACATGTCACGTTTTCGTGACTCAGGAAGGAGAGAGAAGGTGTGGAGCAAAAAGTGTCGCGATATCGTGACATGTCACATTTTCGTGACTCAGGAAGGAGAGAGAAGGCACAGAGGAAAAAGTGTCACGATTTCATGACATGTCACATTATCGCAACCAAAAGCTAAGAAAAGGCACCAAAGAGAAAGTGTCGCGATATCGTGACATGTCGCATTTTTGCGACCAAAGAACAAGAGAAGGCGCCAGGGAGAAAAAGTGTCGTGATATCGTGACATGTTGCATTTTCGTGACCAAAAGGCGAGAGACAGCACAAGAGAGAAAAGTGTCACGATATCGTGACATGTCGCATTTTTTAGACCAAAAGGCAAAAGAGGCACAGGAAAGAAAAAGTGTCACAATATCACGACATGTCGCATTTTCGTGACCAAAAGGCGAAAGAAGCACAGGAGAGAAAAAGTATCGCGATATCGTGACATGTCGCATTTTCATGACCAAAAGGCGAGAGAAAGCACAAGAGAGAAAAGTGTTGCGATATCGCGACATGTCACATTTTCATGACCAAAAGGCGAAAGAAGCGCAGGAGAGAAAAAGTGTCGTGATATCACGACATGTCACATTTTCGCGACCAAAAGAGACAAAAGAGCAGGCGGTTACAGGAAGCCATTACAGATGGAGTTATCAAGCGATGGGTATACCGAACGTCATCGTTGGTTGATAGGCAAACAGAGTCTATCGTGGCGGCACTGGACAAGCACGTGGCACCAAGGTGCAGTGAAAGTAGATGAAGACCAAGAGTCAAAACATTTCGAAAGCCAGAACAACGAAGAGGCACGAGAGATGAAACGAAGGGTCAAAAAATGGAAACAGAGAGTCAAGCCAAAATTTTTAAAAGAGGGAGGTAAAGGCATGCAGAAGGGTCAAAAAACTGTGGAGACGGAGTTGCAGACATGAATGCAAGAGGGCCATTCTGGATCTGTTAAGCTATTTTTATTCCAGGCGAAAGATATTGTAATAGAAACTATCTTTCGGGATAAAAGGGTTTTAATGGCAGACTGCTGTCATTACTGTAATCATTTTTCAATTTGTTGAATGAGAATATAGAATTGGTGTGAGCGATTTGGCTCCCCATCAAGTGGTATCAGAGCAGGAGTTCCTGAGTGTGTGAGCAGATCATCGAAAGTGAGGCAGTTTGCACCAGGATCTATGGAAGGGTTGTGAGAAGAGAGTGAGGAAGAATACCTCCATGAAGAAACCATGGTGGTGGGAGGAATGTGGTACCTGAAGAAGATTTTAGAGCTTTGTAGAGGTAAGTGCAAGCCTTGCAAGAGGAGTTGTGAAAAGGGGTTAAGCCTAGGGGAGAAGACCGTAGTGAAGATGAATCTTGGGAGGTTTATGATCCATCAGAGGAAGAGGAAGTAATGAATCTTGCAGAAGTCAGATTAGTTAATGCCATATCTCATATTGGGAATAAGCCAAAGTTTGATGTCTCCACGTACTCTGGGAAACTCAATCTAGAGGAGTTGATTGATTGGATCAATGATATGGAGGAGTATTTTGAGTATGAGGAGGTTGTAGATCCAAATCGGATCAAATTGGCAAAAACAAAGTTGAAAGGCCATGCTAGCATATGGTGGAAAGAAGTACAGCTAGAAAGAAATAGGAGAGGAAAGGAAAGGATAACCATATGGGATCGAATGGTTGAGAAGTTGAAGAGGTAGTTTATTCTTGTAGATTACGAATTGGAGCTATTGAGGAAAATGCAAAGCTTGAGACAGTCAAGCAAAACTGTCAAAGAATATATCGAGGATTTTTACCAGATTTTAATAAGAACTGGAAATTCAGAGGATAGTAAGGAGAAAGTAGCTCGTTACATAAATGGGTTAAGAATGAATATCCAAGAAGAACTCAGTTTGGTCAGAATAACCACCATTGAGGATACATATCAGTTTGCCTTGAAGGTTGAAGAGAAGCTGAACAGAAGATTTGAAGGCAAACAAAGAGGAAGAGGTCGAGGTGGAAGAACTGGTGGAAGAACCAGTGGAGGAAAATATGATGATCGGAATAAGACTGGTGAAACGAGTAATAACCAGGATAAGAAATAGGAGAATACCTACCACACCCTTAATCAGAACAATGGTTACCAAAGAGGAAGAGGTAGATCTGGACGTGGGTATGGAAGAGGAGGATTTCATGGAACCTGTTTCCATTGTGGGGAAGAGGGACATCGGGCATATGTGTCCCCAACACCAAGAGAGGACAAATAAGAGACCTGAGGATCATGTCAGAGCTGCTGTAGCAGATGAAGGTGATGAATCAGAACATTCTAAAGAAGTAGAAGGAGAAGTGTTGATGACAATAAGAGCATTGATGAATGGAGGGAAAGATGTAGATCAAAGGAAGAGCTTATTTCACACGAGATGCAAATGCACAGGTAAGGCCTGTAATGTTATCATAGATAATGGTAGCACAGATAATTTAGTTTCAGGAGAAATGGTTGCTAAGTTGAAACTGGAGAATAGGGCGCACCCGCATCCATATCAGATTGCATGGTTGTAGAAATATCATAGAGCATTAGTCACTAAGCAGTGTCTAGTTAAATTTCATATTGGAACTTATCAATATGAGGTTATGTGTGATGTTTTGCCTATGGATGTGTTGTGGCTGATCCACAACACACCCCAAAATTGGGGACCCACCTTTTTTGCATGCTTTCAAAAAAAATCTCAGTGACCCAGATGCTAAAAATCAAGAAAAAGGCAAAATTGCACAAGAATGAAAAAGTGTCGCGACATCACGACGTGTTGCTCCGTCGCAGCCAAAAATGAAAAAGTGTCGCAATATCGCGACATGTTGCTCCGTCGCGGCCGAAAATGAAAAAGTGTCGCGATATCACGACATGTTGCTCCGTCACGACCGAAAATGAAAAGTGTCGCGATATCGCGACATGTTGCTCTGCCGCAGTCCAGAGAGGAGAGAGAAAGGCAAAATGTAAAATTGTCGTGAAATCACGACATGTCACAAAATCATGGTTAGACCAGTAAAACAGGGCAAAGCGCTAAAAGTGTCACGATTTTGTGACAGGTTGCGGCCAAAGGCGTACCAAGTGAAAAACGTCGCGATTTCGTGACAGGTTGCAGCTGAAGGCATACGGAGATGAAAAGCATCGCAATTTCGTGATAGGTTGCACCCACACGGCCCGATAGAAAAAAAATGTCACGATTTTGCGACATGTCGCGTTTTCGCTGGGCATGATGGCAGACAAGGCTGCTGGCCAAAAAACGTCGTGATATCGTGACATGTCGCGTTTTCGTGATGAAAGTAAAGGAACAAAGCTGCATACATAAAAATGTTGTGATATCGCGACATGCTATTTTTTGGTCGTGATTTACAGGGGGCCATTACGAAACATGCAAAAAAGCATGGAACATGTGGCATACATGTGTAAGGGTTGCAAAAGCGTTACAGGTCACAGAGAAGATCAAGTGTCTCGATGTCGAACATAAAATCAAAACAACAAAAAGGCGGGGAAGGTGAAACGAAGTGATCTGGGAGATGAAGTGAAGCATCACAAGGCGAAATATATAACATTGCCAGAAAGTATAAAAGCATAAGCACAGATTGGTACGAGGGTCAAAAAATCGTGACAGGCAGAGTTGCAGTGCCTAAGGCGATAAGCCATTATGGGCCTGCTCGGGAGTGTTTTCTTCCCTTTTTTTGGTTTTGGGAAAACCAGAGAGTCTGCTATTGTAACATGATTTATTTTTAATGCAGGAGTGTTCAGAAATTTGCATCTTGTTGGCAAGAAAGAAGGAGTCATTTTCTGCATGCAAGATTTAATTGTTTTATTTTTCCCTTTTAGATTTCTAGGCTTATAGGTGAAGTTTAATGCAAGTTCTTTTGGTTGCTTAATGCGAATGCCTAAATCTGAAATTACAGTCGAAACCCCAGAGACCAGCACTTAACTTATCTGGATTTTGCGTGTTTGCAGGTTCAATAAGTTAGGTTGCATGCATGGAAACCTCACATCTTCGGTTTTGCCAGGACTGGATAGCATCAAACTGAATGCAATTTTAATTTCTTTTTCTTTTGCATTTTATTTTCTTTTTGCTGCACTTTATTTTTAGAAGCTCCAAATTTATATTTCAAGCATTAAAATAAAATAAAAAAAATTAAAAAAATTCAAAATCCATAAATAATTCCTTCATTTTATGGCATTTCATTAAATTTGATTTTGAAGTTACAGCATGGTTATTTAAGGACCAAATCACATTTGCTTTATTCGGGTTCAATGAACAATCATTAAAATTTCACAGTAAAATAAACCATAGTGCCCCTTGTTTTCAGTTACTTGCAACCACTAAGGTGTTCTAAGCATTTTAATTGAATATCTTCATTTGAGATTATTAATATGCAGATGCAAAATGCTAACATAACAGGAACATTGGAGAAGTTACTTGTTTAATTTCTTTGCAAGCATAGGATTTAGAACCCAAATCCTATCGGAGAGTGTGTTTTCACAATCGGGTGAAAATACCACTCAACAGATTGGCGCTAGAAGGAGGGCATGAAAAGTTTATTTTATCGTGATTTTAGATGCTGTAGGTTTATAATTGTTTAAGAGTTTTACAGTGTTAAATATTTCAAGTCCATTTGATTAGCATCTTCGGCCTCCTCTAACACCACTCAACGGATTGGTGCTAGAAGGGCCGAACGGGTTTATTTTAGTGTTATTTAAATTTAAATTTTTTATGCTTTAGTCCTCTAACACTCAGTAGATTGTTAAAAGGACGGCCTGAATTGGTTTATTTTACTCTATTTTAAGCAATTCAGGTATGCTGTAATATTTTGTGATTGTTCATACAGAAACAATGTGATTTGATTTAATTTTGAAAATTTTGGTTTTGACTAACAAAGTGTTGTTTCATGCAATTACTTATCATTTTATTGTAAGGAATACATCTCTTGGTTGATGCTAACTTGATTTTTTTTCATATATTGCAGGTTGAATATTCAACAGATTTGGTTCTAAAATTACATTTTAAGTTTCACTAATGGCAACACTTGAGGAGCAAATGGTATCCCTGAGAGCTGAAATAGTGTCTCTAAGAGAAAGAATGGTATTAATAATGGAGGATCATTATAAGGGTTTGCCTATACCTGTGGTACCTTACCAAATTCCTAAAATGTTATTGGATTTTTTACGGTGTTTTAATCAAGAGGTGCCACTAGGATACTTGCAAAAACTGCATGTCTACAAGAATACATTATGTCAATTCCAAATTTTCTATGAGGAGGTGGCTTGTAAGTTATTTGCATACATTTTGGATGATAAACCATTCTTTTGGTATAGCCAACTACCCATGGAGGTTAGGACTTCTTGGATACAACTAGAAGTAGCCTATCTTTACCATTTTGGTAATCAGGTTGACTTAGAAATCTTGAAAAATCAGTTTACCTCCATATGTAAGGAGCCTAATGAATCCTTGAGTCAATTCAATGGAAGATTTCGTGAGTTGCACTCCCAAATGTGGGAAAATTTTAACACATTAGAAGAGGAAGCCATGGAAGTATACCTAGGAGCCATACACCCCACACTTGCTTCGCTCATTGAGGAAAAACTGAGTGGTTTGTCTTTAGAGAAAATCCATGAAGTCTTGGAAGAGATAGAACGACAAGGTCTTGAAGAAGAAAAGGCACAACATGTTCATATGAGAGATTTTTCTTTAGATGCCAACCTACACCAACCATAAAACATAGCACCCTCCACTCCAATGATACCTAAGGTGAATGATCAAGGGGATGAATTTGAATATCCAAATCTTACAACCACCTTAGATGTAGTCCACGAGGAGGTGCAAATTGCTAAGCCAACATCCGTTAGTGAGGATTATGCAGAAATGATCTCATTCATGGAGATACACGATTATTCGGATGAAGGGGTTCTAAATTCAATAATGTTTGATATATGTGATAAGACAAAACTCACCATAGAATTGAATGAAGTGGTTGAAAGTGAAATTGGGAGAAAACCAATAAATGAATTTGAAGATATGATAGAGTTTCACCACTTGTTCTTGGAAGATACTATTGATGAGATGTGTGAAATTAAGGATCAAGAAATTCTTCACCCTCCAAATTATGATAATGAATCATGGGTTACTAATTTGGACAATGATAGCCTTATAAATTTGAATTCAAGAAATGACCCACTTTTGGAAATAATTGAATCATCTAAGGAAGGTGAAGATGAATTTGATGAGAAGCACATTGATGAAATGGAAGATGTTGAAGAAGTAGTTGAACGTCACCACTTTATTTTGAAAGAGGATTATTATGATGCTTGGAAGAAGTGGGAAGATTACACTCAATCCAAAACTAGTAATGAAACGTGTGTGCCAATTGATATACAGGACAATATAATTGCCTACTCAAAGGAAGATATTACAACTCCTGTACAATTTGAGGATGTTTTGGAAGAGGGTTTCAAATCTCATAAAATTTTGGAAGATTATAATGATCCTATTGCCAAGGACAAAGAAGAAAAAGAATTGATGAATGAATCAAGAGATCATGTCACAAACATCATGGAATTTCATTCTATGGATTTGGATGATGATTTTTACAATGGTTGGGGGAGATATGATGATGCATTCTTTTCTCACATCTCTATAGATGAAACTCATATCTCACTTGATATGCAAGATATGGAAACTTCCACCTCATATGAGGAGATACCATGGATAGTGAACAGAGAATTAGAACCAAATGACAAAGAGATTGATCAATTGGAAGCAACTCAAATGAAGGATCATCAAGATGAGTCATGGGACATACACTTTGACCAAGAATGTTTGAGGATTGAAAAGGATGACCATATTTTGAATTTAAATAATGTTTATGATGAAATTTCATTAAAGGTAAATGAAAAACAAGGTATAATTTTTAATCACACCTTTAATAACATGGTTTTAATGAATGGAAAAGAAGTTGATGCACTTGAATTGTTAAATCAAATTCATCAACAATTACTAATTAAATCTAGGATAAAAACTTTTAATGATCCTAATTTAGTAAATATCCTAGATGCTTGTAAATTGTTACACAAATTTGATTGGCCTACAAATTTGGAAAATGATTTGGCTTTGAAATTTGTAAAAATAGGCTACTACTTACAAAATTGCATATTTGAAAAGGATAGCCTAATTCTAAATCAAGGAGGGAATTATGAAGTTTACATTTCAAAGAATAGACATGATAAAATTGAAAATCATTTATTGTCTAATCATTTTAGTAATTTGATGCTCACCTATGGGAGTATTATTGGAACTAAATCAAATTGGTATGGTGAGCATGGCAAGTGGAAATTTGTTGCATTGTTTGGTCTGGTCTTGTTTTTGTGGGATTCCCACAACATTGGGCATGCATATCACGTTATATTTTTGTTGAAATGTTCTAATCATGTTTGGGATCCAGGAAAGTGATAATCCAAGCTTTGCATCATCTTGTATTATATTGTACATTTGTATATAGATTTTGGTTTTTTGGGTTTTGGTTTGTGTTTTCAAGATCGTTTTTGAAGTTACTTTGGGTTTGGTTTTGGTTTGTGTTTTCAAATTTTCATTTTTGGGATTGTAGTTTGGTTTTGGATTGAATAAATTTTAATTTAGAGTTGTGTGTTTATTTGACATGTTTTGTTTGTCTATAAAAAAAAAAAAAAAAATGATGAAAAAGTTGCCTTGAGATGCTAACTTATGTTCTAGATCGGGGAAATATGAAACATTGGAATTGTGTTGTAGAAGCTCCACAAGTAATGCCAACAATTTAATAGTATCGTTTGAAACTTGTGATGCATGAAGTAGTCAGTTTTATATGGCAATATTTCATCTACAATTCAAAAGATAATGCATTCATGTTACATCTCACTTTACATATACATTCCATCTTAGTTGCATATGCATCTCAGAGATAAATCATTAAAGTGTGTCAAATCCTCTTAGGGTCATGCTATAACATAAATGTGAAAAAATCCTAAGGTTGGGAACTGAGTCTTGAGATGTCTAGAACCAAGCACATCTTATAAACATTAAAAAGGATCTTGGGTAAAATGATCAAAACCTTACTTGGAAGAAAAGGTTGGGCGAAAGAAGTATTTCATGTCTATCCTATTATGCAACATGATCCTTAAAACAGTGGTTTTGACCACTTCCATAAAGCTTAAAGCCTAAAATCAGAGTAGTAAGGATAGGGCTAAATCCTCATCGAACTTAGGTTGAGGATCCAACTCCCCAAAGATTTGATTTGACCTACATGGAGTAGTAAGGATAGGGCATAAATTCTCATCTCGCTTAGGTTGAGAATCTGATTCCCCAAAGCTCCTATGTCTCATTTCATGATAAATATTGGATTGGAAGGATCGTACTACTTGTCCTCTGCAAAGGATGGGTAGTCATCCCCAAGGTCTAAGCAATAAAATTAATATTTTCCATTTTCATCCAAAGCTTGGATTGGAAGGATCGTACTACATGTCCCTAGCAAGGATGGGTAGTCATCCCCAAGGTCCAAGAAGTAAAAAATGAATTTTTCCCATCTCATCTTTATATTGGATTGGAAGGATCATACTACTTGTCCTCTGCAAAGGATGGGTAGTCATCCCCAAGGTCCAAAGAAATGAAGGTAAGTCTTGGATTATGGGGTTAAGTATGCCCATGCATGGCAACATGTCTTGTCTAAAAAACAAGACCACTGATTGTTCAAAGGGTTAGACTAGCATGACTATTTCTTCCATAATTGGTTAAATTATTTTGCTCAAAGTGAGGTAATAAATTCCAAATCAGAGTAGTAAGAATAGGGTTAAACTCCCATCTCGATTAGGTTGGGAGTCTGATTTCCCAAAGCTCTGATTTCACTTTCACTTAAACATGGGTTCAATATAGCAGGGACTCATAACCAACTTTGGGATCTAATAAAGCAATTCATTATACATATAGTTGATCCTAAGAGGGTTTGATAATCTTGAATGTTTGTGTATGATACTAGAAGAAAGACTATGCCTTTTATAAAAGCAAAATCTCTTAGCATATTTATTAGGTTACACAAATCATTCATAATCTCACATGTGCATCCATGTAAAACTAACAATGGAATGTTGATCAATTTCAAACGATAGGGAATGAAATACATTGCACACACTGAGCTAATATTTTATGATTCTGATGTTTCATGTATTTCTGATCTTTGGGGCATGAGTTTATATTTTTGATGTGCTAACGCATGTTTTCGAGTTTGTATGCTTCCAGGTTGGGTTCTCACTAAAATGCTCAAGAGCATTTGACAGCAGAGTCACCATTTGTTGTGGCTGATCCACAACACACCCCAAAATTGGGGACCCACCTTTTTTGCATGCTTTCAAAAAAAATCTCAGTGACCCAGATGCTAAAAATCAAGAAAAAGGGCAAAATTGCACAAGAATGAAAAAGTGTCACGATATCGCGACATGTTGCTCCGTCGTAGCCGAAAATGAAAAAGTGTCGCGATATCACGACATGTTGCTCCGTCGCGGCCGAAAATGAAAAAGTGTCGCGATATCGCGACATGTTGCTCCGTCGCGGCCAAAAATGAAAAAGTGTCGCGATATCGCGACATGTTGCTCCGTTGCGGCCAAAAATGAAAAAGTGTCGCGATATCGCGACATGTTGCTCCATCGCGGTCCAGAGAGGAGAGAGAAAGGCAAAATGTAAAATTGTCGCAAAATCGTGACATGTCACAAAATCGCGGTCAGACCAGTCAAACAGGGCAAAGCGCTAAAAGCGTTGTGATTTCACGACAGGTTGCGGCCAAAGGTGTACCAAGTGAAAAACATCGTGATTTCATGACAGGTTGCAGTCTAAGGCGTACGAAGATGAAAAGTGTCACGATTTCGCGATAGGTTGCACCCACACGGCCCGATAGCAAAAAAATGTCACGATTTTGCAACATGTCACGTTTTCGCTGGGCATGATGGCAGACAAGGCTGCTGGCCGAAAAACGTCGCGATATCGCGACATGTCACGTTTTCACGATGAAAGTAAAGGAACAAAGCTGCATACATAAAAACGTCGTGATATCGTGACATGCTATTTTTTGGTCACGATTTATAGGGGGCCATTACGGAACATGCAGAAAAGCACGAAACACATGGCATACATGTGTAAGGGATGCATAAGCGTTACAGGTCACAGAGAAGATCAAGCGTCTCGATGTCGAACATAAAATCAAAACAACGAAAAGGCAATGAAGGTGAAACGAAGCGATCTAGGAGATGAAGCGAAGCATCACAGGGCGAAACAAATAACATTGCCAGAAAGTATAAAAGTAGAAGCACAGATTGGTACGAGGGTCGGGAAACCATGACGGGCAGAGTTGCAGTGCCTAAGGCGATAAGCCATTCTGGGCCTGCTCGGGAGTGTTTTCTTCCATTTTTCTAGTTTTGGGAAAACCAGAGAGTCTGCTATTGTAACATGATTTATTTTTAATGCAGGAGTGTTCAGAAATTTGCATCTTGTTGGCAAGAAAGGAGTCATTTTCTGCATGCAAGATTTAATTGTTTTATTTTTCCCTTTCAGATTTCTAGGCTTATAGGTGAAGTTTAATGCAAGTTCTCTTGGTTGCTTCATGCGAATGTCTAAATCTGAAATTACAGTCGAAACCCCATAGATGAGCACTTAACTTATCTGGATTGTGTGTGTTTGCAGGTTCAATAAGTTAGGTTGCATGCATGGAAACCTCACATCTTCGGTTTTTCTAGGACGAGATAGCATCAAACTGAATGCAATTTTAATTTCTTTTTCTTTTGCATTTTATTTTCTTTTTGCTGCACTTTATTTTCAGAAGCTCCAACTTTATATTTCAAGCATTAAAATAAAATAAAAAAAAATTAAAAAACTTCAAAATCCATAAATAATTCCTTCATTTTATGGCATTTCATTAAATTTGATTTTGAAGTTACAACATGGTTATTTAAGGACCAAATCACATTTGTTTTATTCGGGTTCAATGAACAATCATTAAAATTTCATAGTAAAATAAACCATAGTGCCCCTTGTTTTCAGTTACTTGCAACCACTAAGGTGTTCTAAGCATTTTAATTGAATATCTTCATTTGAGATTATTAATATACAGATGCAAAATGCTAACATAACAGGAACCTTGAAGAAGTTACTTGTTTAATTTCTTTGCAAGCAGAGGATTTAGTACCCAAATCCTATCGAAGAGTGTGTTTTCACAACCGGGTGAAAATACTACTCAACAGGATGCTTGCCATTTATTATTGGGGAGGCCATGGCAATTTTATAGACATGCGGTGCATGATGGACATGTGAATACTTACTCTCTGACGAAAGGTGGAGTGCGTCACAAGTTGAAGCCATCGAAGGAAGTGGATGAAAAGGTATGCAGTAGTGCTAGAATCTGTTTGGTAGATGGTAGAAAATTTTTGGATGTCCTGAAGAGGGATTCTATGTGTTAGACATTAATTCCTACTGTTAAGAAGGAACAAGGTATGGATATTCCAGTAGAGGTTGAAAGTCTGTTAGAAGAATTTCCTGATATTGTGTCGGATAATGTGCCTGAGGGTTTGCCACCAGTGAGAAATATTAGCCATCAAATTGATTTGATTCTAGGGGCCAGTTTACCCAATAAATAAGCCCATAGAATGTCTCCCACAGAGAACGAGGATTTGAACAGACAGGTTCAAGAGTTGTTGAGGAAGGGATTTATTAGAGAAAGTTTGAGTCCCTGTGCAGTACCTGCAGTACTAGCATCGAAGAAGTATGGAGAATGGAGAATGTGTACTGATTCCAGAACCATAAATAAGATTACCATTAAGTATAGATTTCCATTACCTAGAATGGACAATATAATGGACTATTTGAGTGGAGCTAAATACTTCACCAAGATTGATTTAAAGAGTGGGTATCATCAGATTCACATCAGAGAAGGTGATGAGTGGAAGACTGCCTTCAAAACCAAAGAGGGTTTGTACGAGTGGTTGGTTATGCCGTTTGGTTTAACCAATGCACCTAGTACATTCATGAGGTTAATGAATGAGGTGTTGAGAGAATTCTTAGAGAATTTTTTTATTGTTTATTTGGATGATATTTTTATTTTTAGTAAGACATTGGAAGAACATTTATTGCAAGTTCGGATAGTTTTTGAAAAGCTGAGGAAACAGGTCCCTCTTGGCATAGACATGGAACCTGGTTATGGTTATGGAGGTACCTCTTGGATTCTTTGATGAGGTTGTAAACACTCCAAACTAGCCTCTAAGTCCCTTTGAGGTAGTTAATGATGTTCATAGAATCTCCTTCAAGGATGAGTTTGGTGGGCCGATTATCATCTAGGAGAGATAACCCCTAATATAGAGCTCTAGCTTCAAATACATGATTTATTTGGATGCCAATTTTTTTTGCGTATGCAAGAATGATTTTCCCTTGATCATATTTAAATATACCTCCAAATCTAGCCTTTCCAGGGTTGCCTTTAGCTGCTTCATCAAAGTTGAGTTTAATCCAGTCATCAAGGGGTGGAGACCACCTAACAATACCTCTATTAACAGGAAATACAAAAGGATGGAAAAGAGAAGATAAAAGGTTAAGTGAAACAACAATCCTAGACTCTAAGCCTAGACCAAGAGAATCAAAATAAGGAACCAAGTTTGAGTTTTCAATAGTAGTGAAGAGCACACAATTTTTAATTGAGAGATGATCCCTAGAGGCACCAGAGAAGGCTCTAGAATTTATTTCTTTCTAGACTTTCCAAAGGAATAAGGACCATAAATATTTGAGGTAGGGATTCAAGAAGGGATTGGGCCATTGGATACATAACTCCAAGATAGAGTTGGGTTGAACCCAGGCAATGTTGAACATCTTGAAAATGAGGTGCATGATGCTAACAAAGAAGGGACACTCAAGGAAAATGTGGTGTGAGGATTCCTAGTCAGAATAACGCAAGTAAAAATAGTTTTGGATGGTCATACCTATAGATAAGAGGTTATCAATGGTCATAATTTTATTTTGAACCATGAGCTAGAAGAAAATTGTTATTTTAGGAATGAGGTGCTTTAGCCAAATGATTATGGTAGGGAACAATTTATTGAAGGGACCATCATAGATATAATAAGTAGACTTTATCAAGAATTATCAATTTTCACTAGCTTTCTAGAATAGAGTGTCTTTGTAGTTAGCATTAGGAATGACACAGGTTATTTGATGGTCAAACAAGGTTTTAGCGGAACCAACGTATTCATCATTCAAGTTTCTTAGGGGGATGATTTTCCAAATCCTTATTTGATGAATGGAATTGATAAAATTATAAAATTTATCCCCAAAGAGGTGGTATTTGAAGGGCTTTATGATGTCCATATTAGGGTCATCAATCAAGGCCTGATATTTTAACCAAGGGTCCCTCCAAATATTGATGCTACTGTCATTACCTAAATGCCACCTGAGCCCTTTTATTATGATGAATATGGATTCAATAATAGAGTTCCAGAACATGGACCCACCTAGGAGGGTGCCACCATATAGAAGTTTGTTATGCTAAAGATATTTGCTTTTGATGATGTCAACCCATGCTAACTTCTCATTGGTGAGGATTCTCCAACCTTGCTTGGCTATGAGGGCCATGTTCATTTTACTGACCTTCCTAAAACCTATACCACCTTGATCTTTCTTAGAGCAAATTTTATCCCAAGCTACTAATGGAAATCATCTTCGATTATCGAGCCCTAACCATAAGAATATTTTTTGAATTTGCTCAATTTTTTGATAGATGGAAGTTGGGGCCTTGAAAATAGACATGAAGAAGATTGGGATGCTTTGAAGATAAGCTTGAACTAGAGTGGCTTTGGCTACTTGACTGAGAAGGGCCTCTTTCCATCCAATGAGATTTTTAATGAAAGCAAGAGATGGTGAAACCTAGAATCTTGGATATCTTGAGCTGCCTATCCATGGGTGTATTAAGGAAAAAAAATTACTTTTAATGAAATTAACTTTTTTCCCTACAACTTCTTCAAAAAGGTTGGGAATGGATTTTATAGCTTTAGCTTTGTGAATTGATGACAAAGTGCCCAAGATGGTATCAAAATCAACCTCTTGATGAATAATGGGATTGAGGATTGATGAAGCCTTGATTCCTAAGATAATTCTCTAGGAGCAAGTTGCTTTAAGGGATATTCCATGCGACTTTGCAAGAATTATGAAAAGGAAAGGTGATAGAGGATCACCCTATCTTAGGCCTCTAAATTTTTTGAAATACTCTATAATTGATCCATTAACAATGATAGAGAACCACACTAAAGTAAGACATTCCTTAATAAGTGCAATCCAATCATCATGAAAACCAAATTTATAGAGTACAACAAAGAGAAACTCCCATGAAACTCTATTGAAGGCTTTATTCATATCAAGCTTGAGGAAGAGACTAGCCTTTTTACTCTTGGAGATAGAGTGGATGAGGTCATGGATGGTAATGATGCCATCAGTGATGAGTCTCCTTTGAACAGAGCTACCTTGGTAGGGATCAATGATGAGATGAAGGATTTCCTTCATCCTATTGGAAATGACTTTAGAAATATTTTTTTAAATAACATTGCAGAGCTTGATAGGTCTAAAGTTAGAGAGAGACCTAAATTTAGGGGACTTTGGGATAAGGAAAAGAAAGGTGGAATTTATGTCTTTGAGTTAAATTTTATCCCTTTGGACTTATTGGATAGAAGTAATGATGTCATGGTCAATAATATCCCAAAAATATTGAAATAAGTGATGGAGAAACCCATCAAGACTAGGGGGTTTATCTATTGGCATGGAAAAAACAACATTTATTATTTCCTCCTGAGTAAAGGTTCCAAGTAAGTGATAATTAAAATCAAGGACAATGAGGAAGGAAATATTCTAGAGCAACATATTAGAGGCATGAGTAGGGTATGGATGGCTTGGGCCAACACGTCTCTCAAAGTGATCCATGACTTCAACTTTGATTTCTGAGATATCATATGTTAAAAAACCCATCATATTTAGATAATTCTTTGATTTTATTATTGCTTCAGTGTTTGAGAGTCATAACATAAAAATAATTTGTGTTGGAGTCTCCCTCTTTAAGCCATAAAGATATAGTTTTTTATCTCTAGAAGACTTCTTCCTTTTCTAGGAGGTTGTGAAGCTCATATAGGAGGTCTCTTTCCTTTCTTATGACATCTGGTATATAGTTTCCACTTTGAGCATATTTTTCAATGGTGTTGAGCTACCTATGGATTTGTTGATTACTTTCAAATATGTTACCAAACACTTCCTTATTCCAATATTTGAGGTTAAATTTATAAAGCGTAGTTTCTTGGCAAACTTGGATGATGAAAGGCCTTATGAAATTCTTGTTCCACCACTCAACAATACAAATTTTAAAATCTGGGTGTTGAAACCACATGGATTTAAATCTTAAGGGAGTTTTGAATGAATAAGCTGGCTAAAAACCTTAATAAGATAAGGGGTTGTGATTTGAGCCAATATTTGGGTGGGAATGGAGGGAGGAATTGCCAAAAAGGTGAATGGCTTCTTTGGATAGGAGGAATCTATCAAGTCTAAGCTAAATGAGTTGGTTGTCCATCCTCTTGTTTCTCCAAGTAAACTTGGTTCCTTTAAGTTGAATATCCATTAGCTCATTATTTTCAACAAACTCAACAAAATCCACATAGCATCTAGGTATGATAGTTATTCCTCCACTCTTATCTAAAGAATAAAGGGGAGAATTGAAGTCTCTCGCCAGCACACAAGCTTAATTAGAAAAGATATATATCATTTGAATTAGGGTACTCCACAAGGCCAACTACCCTGGTGGATTATTAGGAGCATAGATGTTTGAAATAACCCACCTTGCTTTAGTGTATTTACAATAGAAAATGAATTTTGTGATTATGTTTGAGGTAGATAAGAGTCTACCTTCAACTTTGGCTAGATACCCAAAAAAAGGAGGCCCCTAGAGGTGCCTTGAGCTAGGCTGGAAATGAATTCACTACTTCTCCATATAGCTTTAGAATTTTTCCCAATGTTGTCTTCATTAGTTTTAGTTTCTTGAAGGACAATGATATTGGGTTTAAGGTCTTTCTTCACGGATGATACCTTAAGAACACAAGATTATACTAAGAGGGGTGGGTGATCAATATAAGATATAAATTTTTACTTTTCTTTCCAAAGCAGTATTATCCAATGTTATAAATTACAATAATGAAACAATACACAGATCATTACACACATAAGAGAAATAGATTTAACATAAGTTGATTCATTTTAAAAGTCTTCAAGAGAGTGCATAAGGGAGTTTCTTTTAAGGTTATTACCTACACATTAAAATAGGAGTTAGATATATTCCTATTGTTTAGTTAAAACAATGAAGACTACATTAAGATGCATATATAGTGCATGATTTAAGGTATATTACAAAGAGTTATAAGGTGAGATTATTGCACTATTCTAACTATTCTTGAGTAGATTAAAATTAGGGTTATTATTTGTGATTTATATTGTTTACCCTTTAAGTTCCTTAATGTGCATTAAGATTTTATCAAAGAAGGAAAATTTAGTACCAAAAATAGGGTAAGCATTTAGTGTCTAGAGACACCATTGAGCTAACTAAACCAACATCATTTTATGGCAAGATGAAGGCACCAAAATAGTAATAGTACCTCCATATATTGGAGAAGAAAATCTACTCATCATAGAAGCAAGAAGAGATTTACAAAGAGACCATAGAAGTCTCAAACTTTGGTGCATTTCAAGGTGACTTATCTACATCATTGCACCTTACTCTACGTATAAATCAAGTGCATGAACCAAAGTGTCTAAGGACACTATTATAGTGAGTCTATTACAATCTACAAAGGGCTACACCATCAAGAAAAATATGCACTATAGAGGAGACTACATTGCCCATGTTTTTACCATCATAGTGGGAAGTTTACATAGTCCAATGAAGGAGCTCTAGTAGCAAATAATAGAGCCATATTAAGGCTAAATACCCTTCCATAAAAGGTATCCAAAGATACCTGGTATAGTGTCAACACAACCAACTCAACGTCTACAAAATTACATACCAATAAACTTGCATTGGTTTAAAATGTCTATGTAAGATAGTGAAGTTACAATGAGTGACAAAAAGAATAAAGGACAATACTAAGGTTACCTTGCATATGTGGAAAATCAAAATTTAAGGAGTAATATTACCATTGGAAGTTACCCAAGCCTATATAGGAAAAAATTCTATGAAATAAATAATCATCCAACACATCAAGCTCCATTACCACTAAGGAAGAGCCATCGCCATAGGAGAGACACCTTATGTTGGAAAAAATTTGGATGCACACTGGAAAATATTAGATACAACTTGCAAAGGCATAAAGATAATAGATGAAGCATTTGATAGCATGAGTACATTTAAAGGAGCACTTCCACTTGTATGAATGACATCAGGCATATTGTACCACTTGGAATAGAATAAGGTAAAGACATCAACATTCATTAATTCTTGCAAGAGTCTTCAATGAGCTCTCAAAGAAGTAACACTTATCATCATTGCTTCACTGCTCAAGAAGAGAGCATCTTTAACACTCCACCAATGTTCAATACTTATCAATGCATGGAGTAACTACTTGTAGAGTTGTTGATAGTATTATCTAAGTGAAGGATATAAGGCATTGAACAACATCAAGTGCCACTTGGCACCTATTCCAATATTATGATTTTGTTAATAGCCAACATAGGAATACTACGTAGTGATGCAAATACACATTGTAAAGTAAAAGTGCTAATTAAAGTGAAGCATCAAAGTCGAGGTCAAAGCATTGTAAATTTGTCATAAGTGTTGTCTGAGGAGTGAATATGAGTGATGAAATAGAGCATTGAATTATTAGGAAGAAACCAACATCATTCAAGGAGTGAATACCATCAATAAAATAGAGCACTGAATGATCAGGTTGATAAGGGAAGACCACCATCGTTCTATAGGAGAAGACCAACGTAAATTTTGAATCTCACTCATCATACGTCGAAGCGATGTAAAAGTTCTATATATTTTAATATTTACTTATCTCCAATAAGGAATTATAAGGTTTTAAGTATAAGGTTGATTATTATTTTATTAAAACAACAACCTTAAGAAGCAAGGAAGCAATTTTAGAAGATATTATAAAATTAATTATATTTAAACATTAAGATATTTGTAAATAACAAAGTAGGAGATATAAGGTTATCAACCTTGACAAATTGGAATATTAATTTACACATGCTATTATTATTTTCTAACATTCCAAATTTGGGAGTTATAAGGTATACTATATCAAACATAGATTATTGGAATTTAGAAACATTAATCTATTGGCTATTAAGGGCTATAAAATGAAGTTCAAAATTTACTTAAAGGAGTTGGAATTATTTACTTACACTTGTCTCATACTCATCCTAAACGGACAAAAGATATCCAACCATAGAGAACTTCAAATTATAAATGCATAGTTCATTAGGAGAGATAAGGTGAAATAGGAGTTGATTATTGCTATTTACAAAACATTACAAAATCAACCCAAAAGTTGAACTATTACTTACTAAAGCACTTTATTAAGCTTATAGATTATTCTAAAATTCTAGGGAGACATAAGGAGTCCTACAAAACTAAATTAAGGAGATATATTTATCACCATGACAATAAATAAATTCATCCTTACATAATGTCAACTACTTAAAGGTCCAAACTACTCATGGAAAAACAAAGTGAGGGCAATTCTAATAGTTGAGAAGCTTTGGAAAATTGTCAAAGGAATAACTACTAAACCCAATTTAGGTGATACAAAGATTTAAAAGTTTGAAGAGAGTGATACAAAATAATTAATGATAATAACTTTTATTGTCACCGATGAAATACCGTCTTACATCAGTTTAGCAGGAACATCTACAAAACCTTAGAAAGCCCTAGAAAAATATTTTAAGGGAAAAATAAAGCTACTATCCTATCTTCAAACTCAATTACATTCCCTAAAAATGAATAGTGGTGAAAGTGTAGAACTGTTCCTATGGAAGGTAGCAAATATTAAAGGAAAATTATTAACCTTAGGAGAAGAGGTTAAAGAAAAATTCTTGTTCAAGTAAACCATGAGAGCTCTTCCAGAAAACTACAAACATCTAGTTACATCCTTACAAGTTCTAAGTAAAGATATATCATTTTATGAGCTAGGTAACATTCTCCAATAATATGAGGTGGAAAAGAAAGTGAATGATGAAATGAATAACATTGGTTTCAAAAGAAACTTCATAGGGAAATGTTGCCTCATCCTCAAAATTATGAAGACCATGGAATAACAAATATTGTCATGTGTGAATACAAAATCAAGCAACACCAATACAAACTATGAAATGGAAATAAACACCATAACACATAAATATTGCACAATATGAATTTCTTTATTATTGCGGGTGGATCTCAACTATTACAATCAATATGCCCCAAATGTGGGGTTTACAATACTTATTTTTGATACAAAATTACAGAGTACTAGGGTTCTCCAAAACCCTAGTTGAAAATAATGGTGGTGTCTTTGCACTTGATTCGATCCCAATAGATTTGTGGGTGGGCTTGTGTATCCTAAGTAGGGCCACCCGAGCTTCAACAACTTCCAAAGAATGTAGTTCTTACACCTACACACAACCAACAATAACAAGGATCAGTAATATTTGTGAGGGCTCCACTACGTGAGACCCTCAGAAGAAATAAAATGACTAAACCCTAATATTGCAATGAAAGTTGTAAACAAAGCATAAAAATATAAAATAAGTGCAATAAACTATTTACCTTGTCAAACAACACTAACCTATTATTTTTGTCTTTGTCGATGATGCAGATGAGGATTATGTAGATGCCCTGATGACACCTGAGGGCTGTAGGGCTACATATCTGGAATGGGAAATGCCCATGGGTGCTCGATGATGACCAAAAATACCCAAAGGTACTCTGGAGGCTCCAAAGGACATTCAAGAAGCTATGGTGGGCACTTAGTAGGCTCTGGTGGGCGTTCGACGGTTGAGGGGAGAGTTGTAGAACCAGATCTGGTTCACGTTAGGTGAGAAGGTTTGGATGCAAAATATGCAAACGACGACAATGGGGGTGAGGATGAAAATGATAGGGCTAGGGTTTAAGACCTCCAAGAAGAACTTAGGGGACTTAGGGAACTCAAAAGTGTTAGGCTTCAAAAATTTCTTAGGGGTTGAGTCATCAAAATGACTCCTCTTTATAATATTCCCTTAGACATGTTAGGGTTTCGATGACACAATTTGAGCGACCGAGATTAAAACATGAGGAAGGGTGGAGATTAAATCTGGGTAAGTGGCATGGATTAAGGTGGATGGATGGCTAAGATTAAAACATGACGGATGGTTGGGATTAATTCATATAAATATATATTTATTAAATATATATAAATATAATATATAAAATATTAATATTTAAATATATATTAAACAAATATATATAAATAATGGATAATTGTGGTGGGAGGTTATGGATGGATGACAAGTGGCTAGATTTTGGTGTCTACAGATGCCCCTTTTTGTACCATGTTGTGTAAAACACAATGTGGTGCAAAAATATGAGACACCTAGTTTGGCCTAATGACGAAGCAACTTTATTTCATTGGAATGTGAAGATGAACTTGAAGATAAAAGAATTTGATTGTGTAACCATTTGATTGTGTAGCTTACCCCCTCAATTGGCGAGTGAGTGAAGAATGAATCTCACAAGCCAATTGATAGAATTGTGCAATGAAAATGTAAGTGAATGGTGTAAATGTAGATGTATGATGTAAGTGTGGATGATATGAATGATGTAAAAGGATGATATGAATGATGTAAATTGATATCATTTTTGCCCCAACGAAGAGAGGGGGTTGGTGTAAATGCAAGTGATTGATTCTATTTTTGCCCTAAAAAATAAAGGGTTTTTTTTCCAAGTGTAGATGCCATGATCATGTAAGATGTATCCCATTGTGGGAAATAAAAATCAAATTTTGGTTGCCCCAAGTTTGGGGTGATTCCATGTTGTTGAAGAAATTGCCTTTTGATGTCATTGAAATGCAAAGTGATGAAAATACAAAATATCAAGAACCAATCACCCTAAGATTGGATGATTGCTAGGAGGCCTCTCCTAGATGACTCTGTGCAATTCTTGATTGTTGAGGAGAATGATGTAGTGTGATTTATCCATGTTTCAAGCCCCATGGACAAGGCCATCAATGACAACTATTGAGAAAATTGGTCTTGACATAGTCTCACTCATAAAATGAGGGACCAAAAGTGATTTTGTTTTTGAATAGTGAGATATATGATTATGAAGATGACCAAGTGTCCTTATGGTGATTTATTCATCTTATCAAATTGCATGGATGCAAATCATTGCAATCACCAAGGAGATAGAATAGACCACTAGATACGAGGTTCACTTGAAATTGTGTATAAAATTTGGAAAATATGCAAATGCAATGGTTGATGCATGAGAATGATGTTGAAATGAATATTTGATTATGAGAATGATGATTATGGTCATTTTGTGAAAATTTGGACCGTTTTGGTGCGTTTTGAAGCTTGATAAGCGATTTTGCACCTTTTGGGTGCAAACAAAAATTATGCGTCCAAATCAGCTTTGGTTTTCACAAAACATGATATTATGATGAAAGTGATATATGGATGCAATTTGGAAATATTTTTTGGAGGTAAGCTACCTTTTTGGATCATTTTTTGTCTTTTGTCAATTTTGATGCCAAACATCGATGGGCACCTACCGCATGTGTAAATGCCCACTAGAGTTTATCATTCTCCAAATGTAGGGATGCATTTCAATGCACATAGGAGCACCCATGGGTATTTCAGTGCACTTAAAACAACTATAAATGACCTGTAGAAGGGAAATCAGATTCATTCTTGCATTTGCAAATTTTAGAAGTTGCGTCTAAGGGAGTGGAGTGGAGTGGAGTGAGTGAGTGAGGTGAAGTGAAGTGTTGTGGAAGCTATGGCGATGGAGGGTGTAGATGTGGTAGCAGGAGCAAATGTGCATTTTGCTAAGGTAAATGCCTTTGAAGCTCTTTGTTTTGTGAAAAAAATTGTTTTGTAATGTATTTGACATTAATGTTTTATGTTGTGTTGCAGCTGAAGATTTTGGAGGCTCGACATCGATTCTCACCTCTCATACCTAGGGTGAGGAAGGCATTGCGAGAGGACCAGTGGAAGTGGTTGGAGGATGTGGGGTTGGTTGGGGTAGCTAGGATTGATGTGGTGAGGGTTGATGAGGGGTATCTCTCTACCTTGGTAGAGATATGGGATCCAGATAGGGGGACCTTTCAGCTCCCTACTGGAGATATGATAGTGACACTTGAGGATGTATATCACATCCTCAAGTTACCAGTGGAGGGATTATGTTCAAGGTTGGACATGATAAGGGGTATGAGCTGAGCTGCATGTTCAAATATGGGTGGCAAGATGTGGATGTGAAGGATGGAGGGATAACATACTTGTCCATGTATGTGGACAAGAAGTTGGATGCCCTACCCACTTTGGTTATGTTCGTGTTGGCCAACATAGTGGCCCTGAATAACACTTGCTATCGATTCCCATGGAACTTGATCGGGCTGGTGTGCAACATGATCGATACACTATGGGTGTATGCATGGGCTCCTAATTTATTAGCGTAGTTATACCAAGAGTTGTATGAGGTGAGGAGGTAGGGGCAAAAGGGTCTAGGGTGTAGTGTGCTACTACAATGTTGGGGTTGGGAGCACTTCAGTGTGGCTCATCCTATAGGCTTACCTACTACAACATGGGATAGGGAGCAACCTTATGCTATGAGGTGGTCGATGGTAGAGGAGGTGCAGCTGAGTCATCCTATTTGGATGAGCCAGTGGTATAGGGATCTGTGGGTAGGGCTAACATCGACTCAGGTGGTATGGAGACCATGGCAAGGTGCCATGTGGACTAGTGATGGGGAGTAGCTGCAGAGAGTTTGGTAGGCTAGGTGGGTATTTTGGAGGCATAGGAGTGAGGTGGAGCTAATCCAGTTCTCATGAGTGTTATGATAGTTTATATTGAGGTAGGGAGTTCCTGAGGCACCAGTGCTCTACAGGCATCATCAGGATGAGATGGGTCTACCTTGTGCTAAGGCATGGAGGGTGACCTATGAGGATGATGAGGAGATGGATCTCCCTGATGTGGATGATGTAAGGACTACTATGGAGTACAATGCATTTTTGCAGTAGATAGGGATGAGGTAGAGGTCGAGGTGGAGGGGTAGATGAGGCTCCTAAATGCTAGAGATACCTTTGGTCTAGTAGTCAAGGGAGATAAGCTAGGGATACAATAAGGTAGGCTCTAGAGATTGGAGGCGATGGAGATGGTAGGGATGACATGGAGGAGGTTTTGTATGGACCTCTAGGTTAGAGTGAGGAGGATTGGGTGAGGCTAGAGAAATTAGTGGTAGAGCGAGATGCTATGGTAGCAGCTCAGGATGTAGAGATAGCTCGATTATGGGATGTGGAGATGGTGGCTCGGGATATAGAGATAGCTCGGTTGTACATGGATCTAGAGACACAAAATTGTAGGTGGAGGTGAGGATAGGATCGTGAGGCTCCAGGTAGAGCTTCTTGAGAAGGACCATCATTAGAGATATGATGTACAATACCTTCAAGCCTAAGATGGATATATCCAAGATTTGGAGGATCGATTGATGGAGCACCATATTGGGCTTCTAGATCCACCCTCCTCTTCCATATCTGGGTCTATTAGGCATAGTGAGTCTAGGCATAGCTCTAGGTCTAGGGCTCCTTCAAGGTCACAGGGGTCCTCTTATAGGTATTAGCTAGTGCTTAGATGCACTTTTTGTATATGATCCTTGGTGCTCCATTGTATCTAGCCTTTGGGAATTCATTGTACATGTGATATTATATATATATAATATATATATATATACATGGCTTTTACTTTTGTGTTATGCTTTTGTGTTAATTATTTTGTGTAAATGTTTTTGTGTGGATGCATGTGTATATGGATGATTAATGCAAGTGATAATGTGTTATGGATGCAAATGAACTAATGCTCTAATGATCATTCATAGTTTAGATTTTTCTTGGCCATGTTTAGCATTGTTGTTTAATCAGGGGCACCAAATGGATGGTATGTAAAAATGGATGACTCATGCAATGATATGGATGTTGACATGGAAGAAGATATGGATGTTGATATGGAAGATTTTATTGTTTTGCAGAGACTTAGACATACTAGTGGTATCAAACAAACTCACTAAATATTGCTTAATTTCTCTAAGACCAAATGTGTGTGTAGTGAATTCATTTACCGAATCATGAGCATGGTAATGACTTGAGGTAATCAAGAACCAATGTGTGTGCAAGTGAGTTCATTAACCCATATTGAGTAAATTGGGGTTAAACTTGTTATGGAGAAGACCAAGAAGCTAGCTTGTCCTTATGTGTAGTCAAAGATCTCTTTAAAAGAGATGTGTCACCATGCATGAGCGTACTCCACTGCCAGTCAAGAATTTATAGCCTTGATGGAGATTAGCTCCATAGTCCAAGAATTTGATCTCTAAGTTTTGGGGATGACTACCTAACCGTCTGACTAGAAATGTAGTACTATCCTTACAACTTGAGGATCTGTGGTGTGTGATGTGTAAAATATTTGGAGATTTTTTTTGGAGGGATTTTCCCTACTCCTTTTATTTTGAATGTGTGATAGTGGTGAAAACCATTATTTTTTTGGACTATGTGCATGATGGGACAAGCAAGGAATACCCTTTTCACTTTGAGGTACAACCCAAGTATGGTGTTATCCCTCTTTGACACAAGATATTTTTTAAGATGTGTAGTTGTGTTTGGTTCAAGAATGTTTAGAGTCAATTCCTAAAACTCAATATTTTCTTAGTGAAAATGTGTCTTGGTCTTAAAGAAAACTTGACATGTATTTGAGGTTTCTTAAAACACTAGGAGTGGCTGAGTGACCAAAAACACCTAGGGATTATGGACATATGGTTTTGTAAATGATAATTTTGACTTTATGGAATGTGCAATGAAATGGATGATGATTTGAAGGTGCCCCTGATTAAGGCAACATGACTTTATTGGACCAATTATTATCTAAATTGAATAAATGATCCTTAATATGAAATGTAAAATGTGTGAGGATGGTTGTGAATGTAATGTATGAAATGCAATTTTGTGAAATGAAATGTTTGCAATGTAATATGTTAAATGCAATGTGTGCAAAAAATACAAGGAATGTAATTTTGTTTTTGTGTAATAGCCATGTATATATACATATATATAAATCACATTATGCATAGAATACTCTCAAGTGGATAACATTAAGTGGTTCGGGATCTTCAACTCCCTCTAGACTGGCAAGCCTATAAGTTCCTTTACCCACTTTTTGAGTGACAATGTATGGACCTAACCAATTAGCTATGAATTTATCATGAAGATGTGACAATGCATTGGTGTTTTGTTGATTCTCTTTAAGGACAAGATCTCCTACTTGGAATTCATGTAGATGAACTTTGGCATTGTAAGCACACTTTAGGGGGTCTTGATAAACTCTTGATAAACTCGTAAATGCTCCAAAGCATTGACTCACCTCTCATCAAGAAGTGTGAGTTGGTCAAGATGTGCTTGTCTAGCAGTGTCATCATCTATGAATTCTTGTAATGAAATTTGCAATGAGGGGATCTCAAGCTCAAGAGGCATGATTGCTTTGGCTCCATAGACCAATGAAAATGGTGTTGCCCCAATAGGCATGTGGATGCTTGTTCGATAAGCCCATAATGCCAAGGGGATTTGAGTATGCCAATCTCTATGATTTTCTTTGACTAGTTTCTTGAGAATAGCAATTAAGGTCTTGTTGGTAGCCTTAGCTTATCCATTTGCTTGTGGGTAATAAGGAGTCAAGAAACTATGTTGGATATTATATTTCTCTCAAAGTGCTTGAACATCCTTGTTCTTGAAAGACTTACCATTGTCAGAGATGATTTTTAAGGGAATACCAAAATGACAAATGATATGATGAAGTATGAACTCCACAATTCTAGGTCCTATTGTACTGGTTAGAGGAATTGCCTCAACCCACTTTGTGAAGTATTCAATGGTTGTGATGATGAATGTATGTTATCTTGAGGAAGGAGGTAATATTTTACCAATTAAATCAAGACCCCATTTTGAAAAGGGCCAAAGGCTTTGAATAGGTTGTAATGCTTGTGATGGTACATGAGTTAAATTAGCATGCTCTTGACATTGCTTACAATGCTTGACATATGTGCAACATTCTTGTTCCATGGTGGGCCAATAGTAACCCATGCATAGAATATGCTTTGCAATGGCTATTCCACTAAAATGACCACCACAAGTACCATCATGAGCTTTATCTATGGCTCTTTGTGCCTCTACAGACTCAAGATAATGAAGGAGGATTCCATCATAACCATGTTTATACAACACGTCCCCCAAGAGAGTAAAATGAGCTACCTTTTGCTTGAAAGTGCGTTTAGCAGTTCGTGACATGTCTGATGGGAGTGTTCCAAACTTGAGAAAGGCTATTATTTGGTTTGACCAAGGCTCATATGGCTCCGAATGGATAAAGCAAACATCCTTTTCATCCTTAGATTCAGCATGGATAATTGTAGATTTAGAGATCATTGTGACAATGAGTGGTTGTACCTCTCCTTCAAAGTTCTTTGGAATCAATGATCCAAGAGAGGCCATCACATCTACAAATCTATTAGTCGAACGTGGAAAACTATCAATTTCATACCAATCAAACTTAGCGAGCAATTTCATTGCTACTTCATGATAAAGCTTTATGGTAGGTTCTTTGCATTGGTATTCTTTGTTGATTTGTCTAACAACAAGTTGAGAATCACCAAATATCTTGATACGCTTTATACCCATAGCTATGGCTGCTTGAAGACCTAAGATTAAGGCTTCATACTCTACATTGTTGTTTGTGCATTGGAAGTCTAGTTTGAATGATAAGGGGATAGGCACCCCCTGGGGTGTATGAAACATGACTCCAACATCTTGACCTTTTTTGCACTTAGAACCATCAAAGAATAGAGTGATATCAACATCTTCCTCTAGAATGATATCTTCTTCTTGTTTAGTGATAGTGAATACCGAATCATCTGGGAGCTCAATAATCAAGGGTTGATCACTAGGAAGTGGAGCTTCCACAAGCTGATCGGCTATGACCTGACCTTTAATGGATTTTTGGCTAATAAACTCAAGATCAAATTCAGTGAGAAGCATTATCCATTTAGTGGTGTGGGTGTTATTGTAAGTGCGAGATATCATATAATATAGAGGATTTTCATGAGCTATGACATATGTGGTGTGACTAAGCATGTAATGTCTAAGTTTCTTAGTGGTAAAAACCACTTCTAAGCATAATTTTTCCATGTAAGCATATCTGGTTTCATAGCTTACCAATGTTCGACTAATGTAATAGACAACTTGCTCTCGATTGTTTTCATTCTTTTGTGCAAGCATTGTCCCTAATGCAAAGTTCGTTGTTGAAACATAAATATGGAAGGGGACCCCTGAATGAGGAGGAGTTAAGACTGGTGGAGAAGCCAGGTATTGCTTGATATCATCAAAAGCTTTTTGACATTCATATGTCCATGAAAATGTCACCCCCTTTTGTAGTAGGTGATTGAATGGCCTGCATTTATCATAAATTTGCATAATGAAATGACAAATTGATTGAATATTTCCTTGTAAACTATGTAATTCCTTCAAGTTTGTTGGGGGAGGCATCTCCATGATGGCCTTGAATTTGTTTGGGTCCACCTCAATGCCTCTTTTGGAGATAATGAACCCTAGTAGTTTGTCATAGGATAACACCAAAGACACATTTCTTGGGGTTCAACCTTACATTATGCTCTAGAAGTCGATCAAAGACTTTTTCCAATACACCAATGTGCTCTTGTCGAGTTTTAGATTTTTCCAAGAGATCATCCACATAATATTCGATGATATTATGCATGTAATCATGGAAGATGTATGTCATGGCATGTTGATAAGTTGCACCTACATTTTTGAGGCCAAAGGGCATCACCTTGTAACAAAAGGTCCCCCAAGGTGTAGTGAATGTTGTTTTGTGTTGGTCATCAGGATTAATTTGAATTTGGTTGTATCCTAAAAAACCATCCATTAGAGAAAGCATTTCATGGCCAGTGCAAGTGTCGACAAGAGTATCAATGTTTGGAAGAGGAAAATCATCCTTTGGACATGCTTTGTTAAGATCTCGAAAATCAGTGCAAACTCGTATCGCCCCGTTAGGCTTACGAATGGGTACCATGTTTGAAATCCACTCAGGATAGTCAATGGGGACAATGAAACCCACATCTAATAGCTTTTGAAGCTCTTCTTTGACCAAGAGGGCAATGGTAGGATGCATCCTTCTAAGTTTTTGTTTGATCGGATTAGCATCAAGAATGCAAGGTGAGATTGTGGACAACCAAGTTAGGGTCAAGACTAGGCATGTATTTGTAGGACCATGCAAAAATGCCCTTCTTCTTCTTGAGGAGAGTAATTAATTGCTCTTGTTCATCTATGGATAAAATTTTACCAAGTTTGACAATTTGGGGATTGTCTGCATCTAAACTAAGGTTCACATCGATGGTATCTTCAATGGACATGTGAGAACCTTCCTCAAGTTGATGGGGTATTGGGATCAGATGAATATCATCTATGACATTATCAAACTCTTCTGACTCAACCTCTTCTATGTCTGCCTAGAAAACCTTAGGATCTGAAGGTGAAGGTGAAGGCGAAGGTGGAGGTGATGGAGGAATGTAGTTGGTTGAAGCCCTTAACAATTCCTCAGAAAGGACAAATTCAAAAAAGGATGGTGGTGAGGAAATCCGATCCATATCAATAAGGCTCATGTCAATTGGAATTGGGTTTTGCCAAATTGTATGGATTATAGAGTGGGGTGAATAAGTCAACATGATTCATGTTAACTTAAAGGGATAAATGGGTGATTGGCAACATGGAATATGGATGGATCCTTTCTACTAGAATCGATGCTAGAAATCTTAGAACCTGAACAACAATAGGCAACACAAATAAATGCAATTGGCCAAAAGCCATGTTTATGCAATGCAAATGATTTTTTTTAAATTTTTGTTATTGAATATTTTTTGAATCTAAATTATGTACATATATTACAAGCAAAATGGTCGGTGATGTGGATCAATGGAGGGGAGGTGGTGGTTCACCGATTGGTTCGGCTCGCTCTTGTGGAAGAAGCAAGTGAAATATGGGTTGATGGATGGGGAACATTATGAGATAAAACTCATCTTGTTTAGTGTGTGGAATGATGGGCATTGATTCTTCATTAGATTCATCAGAATCAATCGACATAATGTCAAATTCTTCATAGATTTCATCTTCAGAGTCATCAATGTGATGGATATCTTCTCCTGAATTCAAATGTAAACTTTGGAAGGTTTGTTCAAGAGAAGAAGTGGATGAAATTGGATGATAGCCTAAACCTGAATGGTCATGTGCTTCTCGATATGAAACATCGATAATTTCATGCATTCCCTATTCATGCCATCCTAGGCCATGTCCTTACCAATTAACTATGTGAAAATATCGAGATGGAAAACCCGACATATGTTGTATATTGGTAGGTGTTGGTTGATTGGGTTCATCTAGGGAAGATAAATTGGATGATGAATCCATCCCCCCATACACAAAATTTATACTATTAGGTGTTGAACCCATGTTATATACTACTCCTATAGATAGGGGTGGGTCATGTGGGCGACCATAATCCTTAGCAATTTGAATATTGAGCGGTGTGACTATGATGTCTTGGACCACATATTCACCAATGCTAGGATTAGTGAGGTGGACCTCAACTTGGGATGATGTGGAAGTGAATGTGGAAGGCTCATGGTTGGTTTATGACTCTTGGAATGGGGGAGGTGTGGACTGAGATGGTATCTCATAATCTGTCAATTCAACTTGTGAGACATTGGCTGATGTGGATGAAGATGGATTTGGTTGAGGTGGTTGTTGAATGGGTGATGATGTGGGAGGAATGATGGTAGATGATGATATTGATGTTGATGATGTGGCTAATGTGGATTGAGTTTGACCACATGTGCATGTAGTCAAAGGTGATGAAGATGGGGGCATGGAAGTGGAAGTTTGATGTGAAGTAGTGATGGGAAGCTCCTCAGGAATGGGAGCTTTAGATGAAGATGTGGATTGTGTGGTTGATGAAGTGGTTGATGATGTGAGAAAAATATGAGTGGAAGGTAGCATGGATTCATAGGGATTTGAAATAAAATTGCAATACTTGAACGGTTCAACATCCACTAGTATGCAATGTACTTGTCCCTCATGTACATATTTCAGACATTGATGTAGTATAGAAGGGACACATCTCATTTCCCTCATCTAAGGTCATCCAAGGAGTACATTATATGCCATGGACCCTTCCAAGATGTGAAACATGGTATGCAACATTTTGACCCCCACTTCAATGGGTAAAATAATAGTGCCAACTATGGAGCAGAGAGCATCGTTAAATGCTTTCAAGGTGAAAGTGGATTTGGTGATATGTGATGGGGAAAGGTTGAGATGATGAAGAGAAGATGTGGTGATGATGTTGATAGAGGAGCTGGTATCAATTAAAACTTATTTAAATGGCTTCCTATCAATTTGAGCCATGATATGCAATGGAGGATCCACTGATTCTGATGATATTGGTTTAATCTCAAAATCATAGAATGTAATAGAAGGTTCCATGCATGTTTGGATGCTCCCCATAAAATTGTTAAAGGCATTAGCATCTTGAGATTGAAGTTCAATGGATTTTAGAATATCCATTAATACCTCGTGATGTGGGGGAGATTTTTGAATAAGCTCATATATAGACAGTTTAGCTGAAGGGGTGGGGGTGATGGGTGGATTTGGATGGCTTGGAATATGAATGGGTTGAGAAGGATTGGTAGAAATTTGAATGGGAGATGATGAAGTGGTAGGTTGAGACACACTTGCCTATGGTGCTATGGGTGGTTGAATAAGTTTTTTTGTATTGTGCATTTTGTTGGTTAGTGCATTGTTGACCTCGGGTGACTACATGGATAGCACCCACAAAACCTTGGTATTGTTGCACGTGATTGACTTGGTTAGGAGGAGTCTTGGTATTTGACCCTCCTATTGTTGGTTGCACCTCTTCATGATGAGGAAGTGGTGTTTGATAAATTCCAAGGTTTTGGTTTTGCTGAGCTAAGGGACTATCAAGCTTGATGGCCCCTAAGTCAATGAGATCTTGCACTCTATCCTTAAATACATGGTAGTTGTTAATATCATACCCATTTTGCCTATGATAAGGGAAAAATAAATACTCCCGATAGTGTTTACTATGCTTTGTGGGATCATCTAGTTTAACCTCAAGCAAGGCAAGTTGGTTTGTGTCATACAACCTACGAAAGATGGAAGCATATAATTTGACGGGGATGGTTTTCCACAGCTGGAACTATGTTTTGACTTGTTTGATATGGTGAAGGAACCACATGATATGCAATTTTCTATGGTTGTTGCATAGGTTTTTGTTGAGCCATTACCGACTAGCTCATGACCACTTGATTAACTTGATTAGCTTGGTTGGCCAAATTGGCTTGATTTGATTTGGTTTGGCTAGAATAACTACCTTTATATTGGCCCTTATTCTACCATTCTTTCTTTTTAGGCTTAAGAACACCCTCTTGGATTTTTATTTCCTCAATGATGCTAGCTTGGGAAAGAGCTTCCTCAAATGATCAATATTGTTGTAATTGTAACAACCAAGAGATGGGTTTTAAGCAACTCTTAGTAAATAGTCTAGTGAGCTCTTCCATTGGGAGGGAGAATGGTAGTTTGGTAATAAAGACCCTCCAATGGTTGCCAAAGTCATATACTGACTCATCATCATATTTTTTTGAGTCCATATATATCAAATAATGAGACTTTATTTCTAAATTTTGAGAAATTGATCAACCAATTGCTCAAAAGTATAAATACTATGGTGAGGCAAATGGTTGTACCACTCTATGGCATCTCCCCCAAATGTTTGAGGAAAATTTTGAAGTATTAGAGCATCATTACTTTGGATTCTAAAACATGAATGGATAAATGTGCTCACATGTTCTCTAGGGTCCTCAGTCCCTTTAAATTTATCAAATTTTGGTACTATGAAGTCTATCGGATATGGTGGTGATGGTACCAAAAAATGGATTGGTTGATTAATCAGTTGTCTAAGCATTGGTTTCTGGTTTATCATACCAGGAGTATGTTGCATAAGGCTATCAATCTATTGTTGCATAGCTTGGATTCTAGGGTCTTCCCAGGTATGTGGAAGCCCTAAATTACTTGATGATTCTATGAATGTGGAGTGTTGATATGTTGGGGTGTGATGAGATGATTATGATTTGGTGGAGTGGATTGAAATTGATGATGTGAAGGTTTATGAAGAAATGATGGTGAATGTTGAAAAGGAGATGATGTGTGGGGGTTGTGAATGTGATGATTTATGGGAATAGAAATGGAATGGGCATGGGTTGATGGAGGTGTGGGAATGGAAACCATAGAAGATTATGGTACCCATGATGGATTTGGAGTGACAAAGATAGGCTGAGTGGAAATAGGTTGAGGCTTAGGATTGACCACCTAAACTTGTTTTTGAGGACAAGACTGAGCATTATGTCGCTTCTTAAGCAATTTTTTAAGGTGTTCCCATGCTTCATGTATTTCCATATCTGAGGTAGATGGTGTGGATGTGGATGGAATGGATGATGTAGGTGGAGGATAAGTTGCAATGGGAATTACAATTGGATGGGTGACATTGGATGAGGTGGATGCTGGTATTTGTGAAGCAACATTGACATGTGCTTCATACAAAGGATTGCTATAGGTGGTAGTGTATGAGGATGGAATGGAAGTGCTTGGAGCACATGACTATTGAGGGATGGACCAATACTGGGAAGGTGCAATTGATACCTCAAAAATAGGGTTGTTATACACCTGGGTAAGGCTTGAAGGTTGGGAGAGGGTAAGTTCTTGTTGAAAAGAAGGATCATGCCTAGGTGAACTATGGACCTGTTCTAAAACATAGTCAATGGATATTTGCAAATATTCCACTTTGGCCATGTCTATATAGGTTATGTTGTGGTCAATGGTGGGTGAAGATGATTCTATTTATGGAATGGTTGTGTGTATGGCTCTATGCAAAACATCAACATTTGAAGTTTGCATAGCGTGTGATGGACCCGTAGATAAATTTGAATAACTTACCTGTATCACACTAGTGGGGTTGACCACATAAGTGGTGGGGAAAGATGATGAACACTCCATTGGTGAAGTGGTTTGATTAGTGGACATTTGACTCAATATTTTTGTTTGATTTCTAGTTAGGACCATAAGCTATTGAATCAAATATGAAATGTGCAGTAAAGAAAATACAGAAGAAAACTTCACAAAATAAACAATTCAATTCTATGTTTTTGCAATAGTGTTTCTTACCTCCTTTCTTTTTTTATCTCATTTTTAATGATTTTTTTAGTTTTTGTGTGTTTTGGATGTGCTAATCTGAATTATGAAGGGTGAAATCTATGGCTTGGCTAGGAAATGAGATTCTTCCTGGTGATGAAATCTAGAAAGTTTGCTCATGGGTATCTATGGTGGCTAAGGGTAGAGATTGATGGATGGAGATGAAGCCCACTATCACCAAATCTCAAGCAATGGTTGGTGATGAAATCCAACTCATTATTATTTATTGTGAAATGTGTAGTGTGTGATTCATTTTAAAGTTTCATGTTTTCTAATGTGTACATACAATGTCAAAAATAACCAATTTTACAGGCCTAAATCAGAAGCCAAAAATAGAAATACTAAGTTCCTCAAAAGAATGTAGGGTACACCACTTAAGACCCACTCTAAATAGTGGAGGGTTCGCCTAATATTCCACCTTGAATCACCAAGTGTGGGAGTATACTTAAGTATCCTAATTTTGTTCCTACTTAGACAAGTAAAAGAGGAATTCTTAACCCTATTATGCAAACTATTTTATGCAGTTGTCACTTCATATGAAAATAGTATGCAAAATATTGAGTACAACACACCAAAAAATAGTAAAAATTTAAATCTGAAATGTAACCTATGGTGAATGTGTAAATGCAAGGCTACTATAAATGCCTATGTGAAAAATGAATGCAAGTGCCTAAAATGCAAATGTAATATGATTGTTTTTAATAGAAATTGAATAATGTTCTTTTTATCACTTTATCTGTAAAAACATAAAAAATGAAGCAAAGGGGTTAGGGTTTTGAAGTAGACTTATAGAAAAGCCTATGTATCCTTTTCCCACTCTATAAAACATCTCTCAGAGCCTGTGAAACACATCAAGGCGTTTTATGAACACTATAGGGCATCCCTTGAGTATCGTAAGGCATCCACATAACCTCGGATCAACTTCTACAACTCCAAAAACCCTAGTTCCATGAAATTCATGCGATCAAATTTTTGGAACCTACAAAATAGAAAATAGAAACAACAAATCAGTAAAAAAGTAAGTTAGCATAGATAACCCATTGTGGGTCCCATCGTGATCACCATTTATGAATACAAAATCAAGCAACACCAATACAAACTATGAAATGGAAATAAACACCATAACACATAAATATTGCACAATATGAATTTATTTATTATTACGGGTGGATCTCAACTGTTACAATAAATATGCCCCAAATATGGGTTTTACAATGCTTATTTTTTATACAAAATTATAGAGTACTAGGGTTCTCCAAAACCCTAGTTGAAAATAATGGTGGTGTCTTCGCGCTTGATTCGATCCCAATAGATTTGTGGGTGGGCTTGTGTATCCTGAGTAGGGCCACCCAAGCTTCAACAGCTTCCAACGAATGTTGTTCTTACACCTGCACACAACCAATAATAACAAGGATCAGTAATATCTATGAGGGCTCCACTGTGTGAGACCCTCAGAAGAAATAAAATTACTAAACCCTAATATTGCAATGAAAGCTATAAATAAAGCAAAAGAACATGAAATAAAGTGCACAAAACTATTTACCTTGTCAAACAATGCTAACCTACTATTTTTGTCTTCATCGATGATGCATATGAGGATTACACATATGCCCTAATGACACTCGAGGATCGTAGGACTATAGATCTAGAATGGGAAACACCTACGGGTGCTCGGTGATGACCAGAAATACCTAGAGGTGCTCTGGAGGCTCCGAAGGGTGTTTGGGAAGCTATGGTGAGCACTTGGTAGGCTATAGTGGGTGTTTAAAAACTATGGGGAGAGTTACAAAACCAGATATAGTTCGCATAAAGTGAGCAATGGTGGATGCAAAAGATACGAACAATGATGATGGGGGTGAGGATGAAATGATAGGGTTAGGGTTTAAGACCTCCAAGAAGAACTTGAGGGACTTAGGGAACTCAAAAAATGTTAGGCTTAAAAATGTACTTAGGGGTTGAGTCATAAGAATGACTCCTCTTTATAATATTCCCTTAGACATGTTAGGGTTTCTACGACACAATTTGAGTGGTCAAGATTAAAACATGAGGAAGGGTGGAGATTAAATCTAGTAAAGTGGCATGGATTAAGGCGGATGGATGGCTAATATTAAAACATGATGGATGGCTGGGATTAATTCATATAAATATATATAAATATAATATATAAAATATTAATATTTAAATATATATTAAACAAATATATATATATATAATGGATAATTGTTGTGGGAGGTTATGGATGGATGACAAGTGACTAGATTTTGGTGTCTACATCATCTATGCGAGAGAAAATATCAAAGCATTGATTATTGTAGGTTCAATCCCAAAAACTAGAATTAGGGAAATTAGATAAACTATGGAAGCCAACCAAACAAGGTATTCCAACTAAGATAATATCAAACTTTAAATAATCATCATCAGCAACAGTTTCAATTACCATACAATTATCCTCAATTGGAATATCAAGGAGGAAATCAAAAGGGATACTTAGCTTAAAGGATTCAAGAAATTGAAGAGCTAGAAGATCCTTAAGATAATCATGAATTCAATTCTCTCTCAGCAAAGATAACTTTTTATGAAGATACAAACTACTTGCTTAAACAAAACATAGACAACAGAGGAGAACTCAAACTCTAGTACCAGATCAAAGATCCATATTGAATACTAAAATCTTCAATACCCATATAATGTAATATAGGGGGTTGTTAGAGTATATTACATCATTTAGGTCATGTAAATGTACCACCTTTGGTACATAACTAGAGTAGGAGTTTACTTTAGAGTAAAATTAGTTAGTTACTTCAAGTATTGTAATAAATGCACAAGTGTCAATGTATAAGTTGTAAATGTGCATGTAGTCCACATATACATGAGTCTTAGGTAGAGTAAGGGCCAATGAATCTGTCTTCCTATATAAAAGCCTCATAGTGAGTGGTAGTAAGTAGTAGTATGTAGTATAGTGTGCAGCAGTGTGTAGTAGTAAGTATAGAAAGTGTGTGGTATATTTTAGCAGTATGATACAATATAATCCTTTCATATTCTTTCATGGAGTGCTCATGTCCTCCGTTATGTAGCATTGTACTATTTTTGTCACTCTCATTAATGGTATATTTAAAAGTTATTTGTAGATGTTCATCTCATTATTTTCTTGCATATTATTGTGCAATTAGTTTATAGTTATATCATATTAGTTATCTTAAATCTTGTGGTTGTACTACCTCCTATCAAAAGCTAACAATGTTATAACAAGGGTTATGCATCATCTCAAATGGACCTATAATCTAAGTACAATATTGTTAATGGGTACTCCTTGGAGCTTAGGAGTTGCATTGACATGAATTGTGCTAGTGACATGGATGATTAGAAAACATACATCAAGTATCTTTATGTTTTCCAATAGGTCCAATTATCTGCTTTTATTAAAAATAAAAAATAAAAAATTTAGGTTCGACGTGTAGACCAATTAGTTCCCCCAAACCCCATAAGGGGGCAGAGTTCCAAGGTTGAATTCTCTGGCCTCGCATGCTTGTCCTTTTCATGGTGCTTTCAACGACGTAAAAGGTTTAAAATGATCGTGTCATGGTGGTTATAAGGGCATAATGCACAAAGATCTGTGTGGCAGATTTTGGGGTAAATAGTGCAAAATACTGTGGCAGCCATAAAAACCTCCCTATTTGTGGCTTCAACCAATTCCACCATGTAAATAATAATAATAATAATAAATTAATTAATTAAAGCATATTGAGAACTATTGTATATGCATTGAAAAGTAGATTCAAAGTGTTACCCTCTTGATTGGTTTTGTAGAGTACAAATGAATAATCAAAGTATTATTAATCTTGAATACAATCTAGGGTCACCCATAAATGAAAACATATTGAAATTATTATTATTTACATTTACATGTTGATTCAAAGTAATCTTTGTGTGGAGTTTGTCATAAAAGTCAAATGTTTGACATATTTATTAATGAAAATGAAATTTGAGAAACTTGTATTAGTACTCCATCTATATAAATCCGACGTGATAATGTCTTCTCTAAGTGTCCTCAAATCAAAAATATAAAAGAAGTTCTAAAATATTTGTTGATTGTAAATTGTGCTTTTTATCTTCATTAAGATTCACATTTTGGATTTTAATGATGTATGTAGTTCATTGTGATCCATCTCATTGATTTGCTTTTAAAATAAAGTTTGTGGAGGTGGAGGTGGAGGTGGACCTTATACTTTTAATTCCCTTGTAAGTCAGATTCTCCAAATTCAGTACATGTTCTTAATATCATAAAAAATTATGTAAAACAATATCCATTCTATTTCTCCATTATTTATTCTAGTTTGGTTTTACATGTGAGAAGCGAAACACACTTGATTAATTTCATGAATTATAAATACAAACAATAGGGCCAGTATTAGCCCGAAGGTTGTGGAACCACCCGAGACAAATATAGGCAGAGTTATAACAAATAACTAGCCTAATATTAATCAATCTAACAATATAAGATTGTTACGATTGAATTAATTAACAAATGAAATATTGAAATATATTCTAACATCCCCCCTTATTACAATATTTTAGGAAACATGTAACTACTAGCTATACTAGCATCCCTCCATTATTTTGAAATACATAGAGAATTGTGAAACAACTCAAATTTGACACATGCAAGTGCCTTAGTGAATATGTCTGCAACTTGAGCATTGGTGGAGATGTGCTAAATCTGAATGTGGTGCCTTGGTACTTCATCTTGAATAAAGTGACATTGTGTATCAATGTGTTTGGTTCGTTCAGATGCACTGAATTCTTAACAAGGTTCAAAACACCCATGTTGTCATAGAATAAGTGTATTGGAGATTTTTATGGAAGACCCATACTTGTCAATATGCGATGCAACCATATCACTTTGCACACAGCTTCACGTGTGGTGTGGTATTCTACCTCTGTTGATGAGATAGCAACCACCTATTGCTTCTTATTGTGCCAAGAGACAGGACCAGATACAAGATGAAACAAATATCTTGAAGTTGATTTACGATCATCAAATTATCCAACATAGTCGAAGTTTGTGTATCCCTATAAGAATAATTTGTTTTTCTTATTATATTTTAGGCCATATTCCATTTTGCCATGGACATAGTGAATAACTCGCTTTGCTGATTTCCAGTGTAGTCTTAGGTTCTTGCATGAACCTTGAAAGATAATTGAGAGAAAATACAATATCTGGCCTAGTGTTGGTCAGATATATGAGACTCCCAATAATTTGATGATAGAGAGTAGCATCTACTTGAGGTGATTTTTCATATCACGATAACTGAAGACCTATTTCCATTGGTGTTGCCATCGGCTTGCAGTCAGTCATGCGATATTTTTCTAGTAGTGTCTTGGCATATTTTTTCTGGGACACTTTGATGTAGTGCTCCCTATGGTTCACTTCTAGGCCAATACAGTAATGGAGAAGTCCGAGATCTGTCATTTCAAAAGATTCACTCAAATCATGTTTGACAGAAGAGATCATTGTTTTTGAACTCCCTGTTAAGAGCAGATCATCAATATAGAGTACAAGAAAAACTATTTTAGAAACTTGCTTCTTGAAATAAAGGTTTACATCTAACGAAAATCTCTTAAATACATGTTGTAGTAGGTGATTATCCATTTTTATGTACCAAGTCCGAGGGGCATTTTTCAAACCATATAAGGATTTAACCAATTTGCAAACTTTCTATTATTGGCCTTCCACTTCAAATCCTTCCGGTTGAGTCATGTAGACTTCCTCTTGGAGATCACCATTTAGAAAGGCACTCTTAACATCCATTTGGTGCACTTTCCACCCATACTGTGTTGCCATAGCACAAATAACTCGAATGGTTGTCATCCGAGCAGTAGGTGTAAAATTTTCCTCATAGTCAATGCCTTCTCTTTGAGCATAGCTATTTGCAACAAGTCGGCCCTTATTCTTATCTATTGTTCCATCTACCTTATACTTGAATTTATACACCCATTTGTAGTCTATGGGCTTCTTTTCGTATGGTAGATCGACAAGCTTCCAAGTTTTGTTTTTCATCAAAGACTTATACTCAGCATCCATAACGACCTTCCACTGAGGCTCACCAAGAGCATATCGTACTGATACAGTTTCAAGTTCATCTATTGAGGATATAAACACCCTGTCATCATCAATATCCATATCTTTTGTATCTCTCTAGATCTACAGAAAGTTCCTCAAAATATTGACACAAATCATCAACCCTAGTAATCTTTGTTGCAACTTTCTCCTATCGATCCATGCTATGAGTACAAGGCCTATCCAATGTCCAATATTATGGAGTGGATAGCTTAGAGTCTCTAATCGTACTTGTATACCACTTTGGATTCTTCTTATGTGGAGATGAAGAAGATGAAGAAGGACATCCAACCTTGGATGAAGGAGACTTCTCAACCTTAGTTTCCACAAGGTCTAGGTATACATATGATGTGTTTTCTGATGTGAAAGCCTCATCAAAAACTACATCTCTACTGATGTGTATCTTCTTGGTTAAGGGATCAATCAATTGATAAACCTTGGAGTTCTCATCATGCCCAAGAAGAATGCACTTCAGTGTCTTCTCATCTAGCTTATTTCTCTTTTCTTTTGGTATGTGCATGAATTCTTTACAACCAAAAATGCGTAGATGAGAGATGGAGGGTTTTCTGCCACTCCATGCTTCCTGTGGAGTCATTCCTTCTAGGGCCTTAGTGGGTGCCCTATTCAACAGATATACTATTGTGGTGACTTCTTCTGCCCAATATTGTTGCCCAATTCTAGCTCCTATGAGCATGCAACAAACCATTTCCATGGTGGAATGGTTCCTCCTTTCAAAAACACCATTTTTCTGAGGAGTATAAGAAGTAGTCAACTATCGTGTGATCCCATTTTCATTCAAGAACTCAAAAAATTCTTTAGAGGTGAACTCCCCCCTCGATCTGAGCGGAGGGTCTTGATAGAAGTCCCTGACTCCTTTTCAACAGATTTCTTGAATTGCTAAAAAAAGCCAAATGCTTCGATTTCAGTTGAAGAAATAATACCCACATCTTTCGTGAGTAATCATCCATGAATAACTAAAAATACCTCTTACCCCCACAACTGTTGGGACTTAAAGGACCACACAGATCGGTGTGAACCAACTCCAGAGGTTTCTTTGCTCATGTAGAGCTCCTTTCAAAAGGTACTCTATGTTTCCTTCCAAGCAGTCAAAGCAAACTGACAATGTGGTAGAAATGGAATGAAGACGCTTCACCATTTCATACTTACTTAACTCAAGTAAGTAACCAGAACTCATATGTCCATATCTCTTGTACCATAGGGAAGTTGCCTCCTTTGTAGAGACAATCATGGCTACATCTGGAGAAGAGATAGTATCTAGGGCAAATAAGCCATGCTTATATGAAGCGGTTGCAATGTTCTTACCCCTAATGGTGATAGAACAACACTTCTTGCCCTCATCAACACTAAAGTTTACAACCATATTTTTATCCAGAATTTGTGTGACTGACAAGAAGTTGTTCGCCAATCTTGGAACAGAGAGAACCTTCTCAAGCTAGCACTTGCCATCAAGAAAAGTAACAAATACTATTACTTCTCCCTAAACATTGTAGGTTTTATCATCGGTAATAGTGACAGGTTTGCCCTCTTTAGCCTCAAAAGACTCAAACCATGATTTCTCACCAGTCATGTGCTTACTGGCTCTAGAATCGACATATAAAATAGGATCCGTCTGCTTGGATACAATGGTAGTCATGAGCACTTTGTGTGCTCTCTTAGAATCCATGTCAGATTCTTCAACAACAACATTCACTTGTTGTTGTTTGTTCTTTTGTGGTTTGTTCTAGCATTTCTATTTTGATTTTTTATTCTTATGCCAACATCTGTTTGTATCATGACCTTCTTTATTGTAGATCTTGCAATATCTCTTTTTATGTTGAGGTTGAGTTTGTTTCCCTTTTGAATCCTTTTGAGAACTACCTCCCTTATGAAAATTACCCTTCTTCTTGTTTTGACCCTTCCTATTGGTGTATAGGGTAGTGTTAGAAGAATCATCTCATTGTAGTTGGCATGACTCCTCTTCTCGAAGCATATTTACCAACTCAACATAAGTAACTTGTCTTTGTGATACATGAATGTAGGTAATAAACACTCTAAAAGAATCTAAAAGAGCTCTCATTACCACTGAGGTAAGGAGCTTATCATCAATTGGTGCTGCTAAGGAATTAAATTTTCCTTTCAACTCAAACACTCTGCAAAGAAAGTTTTCAATCGTCTCTCCTTGTTTCATGCTTAGACTATGTAATTGAGACTGAAGGAATAGAATGGTGGAGTCATTCTTCCCTTCATATATAGTTTTAAGGGCATCCCATGTCGCTTTACTATTTGGACAGTCAACAATATGAGATTGAACTTCATCAGAAACATCAAGTAAAATGAGCACCTTTGATCTATTATCTTTCTTGTCAAAGTCTTTCAAATCAGTAGTTAGAGTTGTTGCTCCAGCTGTAGATGAAGGTTTTACTGTTGTTCCAAAAACAATTTCCCAAAGATCATCCATCTCTAAGATTGCCTTCATTTTGTTTTTCCATGGTGTATAATTTAGACCTTTCAATAACTGATGATCATCAGTCATTAGTTTTGAAGACATTGTGAAGGTTCCTTATAACACAAAATGGTCGCCCCTTTGATATACATTAATGCCAGGCCATTGTACCATACAAAATACCTGCCCTTACGTGAGGGAGACTATACGTAATTTGAAAAACCATAAAAATTGCCTGCCCTTATGTGAGGGAGAGTATAGGTAATTTTAATTATTATACGATACGTGGTACTTAGGTGGTACTGAAAGGGAATCACCTCGTTGATGGCACCGACCTTAGAAAGCCTTCAATCCACATGCGTGGGGCGTAACTTCCCCTAAACACTTTGGATATCTAAACTTTCATCTGGATTTAAGCCTAAAAATGAGAGTGATTGGGTAGTGGATGAAGTGAAACAATAGCAAAAGAAACTGGCACTTTATGTATCTCTCTGCTAAATGTGAATTTGTAGAAAAAAATGGGTTTATTTTTTTTTATTTTTATGCTTTATGCTTTAGAAGTAAATGCTGAAAAATGAAAGCATCCATACAACATTAAAGCATAAAAAATGACCCTAGGTGTCGATTACCACGGAGAATGCACCTATTACAAGTTTTGTCAAGTTTCTTGTAGGAATGCTTGAAAACAAATTGCTCACTATTTTCCCTTCAATATTTTGAGAAAAAATCACTCCCAATCCCCCCTTGATTTGTCAAAAAAAAAACACTCTCCCCTTTAAAATTTTCTTTTATAAATATTTTTTCAAATTTTCTTTTATAATGAATAGTTTAAAAAAATAACTTTTAATTTTCATAGTAAATAAAAAGATTACTCAAAAAAATCACCTTTAAAAAACTATTTAAAGAAAATTAAAGTTGCATTTAATTTAACTAAACATTAAAGAATTAAGAAAAAAAAAATTAAAAAAAAAAAAAAAATTATACCTTTGTGCAGGGGGGTCGATGGGACTCGAACTCGTGACCTGAGGACTCCCGGAGCCCTTACCACTCGGTTCAAAACTGGTGAGCCAGTGGGTTGATCCGGGAGTAATCCTCGATGCCCTCTGCCTTAAACTATGTTCAAAGGCGTAAATCATTCCGCGGTGGCGCTCCCTCCTCCACCACCGCTCGGGCGAAGCATAGGTATCGCTGCTCGGGCAGATCCACCAGTAGATCGGGGGTGGTGCAGAGGAGGCGCTATGGTGGCACGCGGGTGGCTGAGAGGTGGCGGGATCACAGTGAGCCAAAAAACCCAGCTAAATCACTCAACTCAAAGCTCTCTGAGCTCTTTTCTCCTATGTAATAGCATTTAGACCAATCAAAATCTCTAAAAAATGTAGAACAGGGGAGAACAAACCAGCTCAATGTCTGCCTTTGACGCCCGGTGTGAAGAAAATCGGTATTGGTGGGGTTTGGAGGACTTGGATCAAATTATGATCCAGCCAATGTTCTCTGATTGGCCTCTACCTTCCAAAAAAACACTCCTTCTTCAAATGCACTATGACCACAGTTAACAAAAAATAGGAGGTGCAATATTGGTTTGACATCGTTCGCAGGTGACAGAGAAGAAAATGACGTGTTGTGTTGGTTTGATTTCATTTTTTCGGAGGCTTCGATGTCTTTTATCCCACACGGATGGGAAGGACAATCTTAGAAGGGTTTATTAGACCCTTTACTCCACAATGGAGTATCTCTTCTCGGAGAGAGGCTTTCACACGAGAGGGTCATGGGGTAGCCGCGGTGTTGGCTCCCACGACATGTAGGCCCTTTGATTGTCGATCGTGCGGTCGATATTTGCCCTTTCGATCTCCTCTCTTGACTTTTTCAACTTTGGTCGAACGCTTCACCTCTTCGACCGAATGGACGAAAAAAAAATTCAATGAAAAAAAAATGAGAAATTAAAAAAAAAATTCTCAACCTCCCTAGCCTATCAAATTCTGAGAAAAAAAATTCCTCAAACTCCCAAGTTGTGCCTCCAGAGCGGCGATTCTCAACGCTACTACGAGATCATTAAAAAAAATGAGAGTGGTGGAGAGAGTGGTGTTTGCTCTGAGACCATGTGAGAAGCGGAACACATTTGATTAATTTGACGAAGTATAAATACAAACAATAGGGCCAAGATTAGCCCGGAGATTGTGGAACCACCCGAAACAAATATAGGTGGAGTTGTAACAAATAACAACTAGCCTAATATTAATCAATCTAACAATATAAGATTGTTACGATTGAATTAATTAACAAATGAAATATTGAAATATATTCTAACATTACATTGTTTCTAATATCTTGATTTAAATATTTATGTATAATTGAAGTACATTTTAAAGTTTCTATTTTCATAATGATCTGGTTATAAAAACAATCTAAGGAACCTGGGGAAACAACAGTTCTTGTTTTCATTCATACATATAGGTTAAATGGAAAAAAGAAAGTAATAAAATACAGGAAAGAACAGATTGAATAACATTTATTTTTCTTAATGTTCTGGTCTATTGCTAGAGGACATTTAGAAGGTCTTTATTTTTCCATAGGATTGGACATGTCTGCGAAGAATAACCTCTTTTTCTCTACTGCGTTTAAAAATCTCTATACATTTAAGACATACTATAACAATAAAATATGTTTCTTGCTCTTATATTTTTTCTATGCTTAAAGATAAAACAGTTGCGAAAGATAGTTCAAGAAATTGATCCTTTGTTTAATTTCACTCCAACGAACTGGTCCCTTGTTTAATTTCACTCTTAAACAATAAATTTAAAATTTTGGCTGGTTCTTAATATATAGCAGCGAATAGCTCTGGCCATTATCTTGTCTTTCGTGCGCCATGCATTCACCCTTGCCTGTCTTGAGTTCTGGCAATCTTCTAGTCAAGTAGGGAAATTTGGACCGTGGTGAAGTATGTAAGTTGTTCCTATAATTCTTAGAAAATACCGGAAACTGTGCTTAAAAAGACGCTCAATTGCTCGACTACAATATTGCCAATCTTGTTCCTATAATGTTTTTCGCAAGGCAATCAGAATCCTTTGTCTATTAATGAACGTCCCACAGTGCTCGTTCTCCTCCTCATTTTCCAGGCAATGTTCATAACATCTATAATTATACGTATGAAGAGGAGGAAGCAACGAGTGTCTCCCCTTTTCTTTTCATTAACCGAACTCTCAGACCAGGGCCAACGGTTTCTAGGATTCTCATTTCTATCTTTTCCAACGAATTAGCTGACGCTGGAACGTTTATATATACCAGCATCTTCAATCTCGCAACAAAATCAAATTTACACAATCTACACTATTATATCACCCAATCGAAGTTGAGAGGCTTTCCTTTTCCCATCTTTAAGGAGATTCGTTGAATAGTATATTTATGAAGTTTCTGACCTGGCAAGTGAACTTTGAAACATTTTCAACAGCATTGACTACTGATCAGCATGATCCCAATTTCAAAACCCAAATCTGTCAAAGCTCAGTTTGGACAAATTATGCTCGCATCCATTAGTCATTGTAAAATACTAGAATTTCTTTGAACTATGTTCTCTCCTAAGTTCCAACGTTTTATGTGAGGTAAACCCTATGATCAACACACCCCAATAATCCCCTTATCATGCAAAAAGTAATGTCCGCATGATCAAACCGAACCATATGGAATACAAACTAAGTGGGACATTGTTCACAAATATTGCTTTCCAAAATGTGAACGACCATGGGGCACCACAAAAAATTAGGCTAACTGTTCAACACCCAGACGTGCAATAATGGGAAACTTTTATCTAGATTAAATCTTCCACTTCCTGACATTTTTTCTATTTCTTTCGAAAATCCATAACACAGAAATCCTAATCTTCTACAAGTTCAATCCATTACGATCACTCTGCCCACAGTAATCAATACCAGTGTTTAGGCAGAGAGTTATGGGCATATAGAAATTAATTTTCCATTTCTATGAGCCCTATAGCATTTGTCTAAAATGGAGCCATCTGTTCTGCGTTAACGCAACGCCTGTACTACCAAACAATCTATGCCGTATAATCAAACGCCATCTGTTGAAAAAATTTCAGCATTGCGTGCCGGAAACCAGAAACCTCACTATTGGATTTGTTTGCCCGGTTTAACTCAAGACAAAATAAAACAACTCTTATAAGAAAACCTAGAGCGGCGATAGTTTCCATAGAAAACCTGATGCTATCCCTAACTTGCTGTAAAAGTTAATTCTTTGCTATCTGGACGGAAAGTGGTTGGCTTCATCCTCTCTCTACATTTCCCACGATCGTGTGCAGAACCATGTGTCATGCATGGCATAACAATGACGAATTGTGGACCATATTAAATATTAGATAAGATTTTTTTGGTGGGCGACAAGTCCACGTGTCAAAAGAAATTTTGACGATGTTGCCACTTAAAAGAGCATTTGATAATGTGAGAGACCCGTGAAAAAAAGTTAAGAGCTCCCGTGATGTTTTGAAAGCTGCAAGGGTCCCCGTTGAATATTCTGTCTGATAAACTTAAGAGAGCTATCTCATCAGGAAAATTCCGCACATTAAGTTAAAATTTGGTTTAAATCTAGCGCCTCAAGGAAAATAACAGCAGCTACGGTTCACATTCAACAGAAAGGCTTTAAAGGAAGATGAAGTATAAATGAAGTATAATGGGTGGTTTAATCAGGGTTATATTGGTTGAGAATTGGAATTTTTATTTGTGATTTGAATTTGAATAGTTTATATAACAATTTAATTATATACCATTAAAATATCCTTATAATTTTTTAATTATTTTTCTATTTTCATGTAAAACAATTTGTATAAGCTCGTTGAATTTCATGGTAATCGAATTATTTTAAGTTAAAAAGGAACGAATATTAGAAGCAACGCACCAAACAAGAATTTCATTATTATTTAACTTTTGTTTTCATTTGGATATCATATCATAATTATATTTATTAAATTGATAGTAGAAAATAAAAACGAGTACTAGTAGCAACGCAAAAAGGAAGACGCACTTCTAAAGTCCATCTTCAGATGCACATCGTATTTTGTTTATATAATTAATGCTTGTGATATGAGTGAGCCAATTCTCTCTTAGTCAAACTCAAAAACCGTTTAAGGCCCAGCCACTCTTTCGTTCCAATTTCCTTACACTCGAGAAACTGGAATCTAAAGCTTATTGTAGTCATGTTAATGACAAGTTTTCTAATTAAATAATAGATTGTTTGTTCAATATTGACTTCTTGTGCTCCAGCGATATGAATTTGATTTGGTGATTTTGATTAGATTAGTATATTTATTATCATCCTAGATCATTCTAGTGTATAAACATGTGTCATAATTCTAAAAGTTAGAATTTGGAGGTAGATATAAGGAAAACCTTAATATTGTGTACGGTATCTTTGTAATTTAAATATAAAACATATCATATTAATTTTCTACTATAGAATTAAATAGTATGTATCTATTTCATGTCATGCAGATTTTTTTCTAATTTTGTTATATGTTGAACTTTTAAATAAAAATATTGCGAATTTTTAAGAACAAAAAATTTGCGGAGGTTTAAAATTTTTGTCTATGTAGAAAATTTAGTATAATAAAATTATATTATCTTTATGAAAAAAAAATAGAAGAAACATAAAAAATTAGATTAAAATGTTATGAATGTTTTGGTTTTGATTGTGTTTTTTAAATGTGTATGTGTGTTTTTGCTTTTGGTGGGATCTACTTTTTTACAACTTTTGGTTCTCTCATATCCTTGATCTTGTTTCTCCTAGCATGGTGTCTTCTGGTGTATGGTTTCTTTTTCTTTAGGGTCTTTCCTATTTGTGATTCGCTTTGGTTTCTCTATGAAATATATAGAGAAATATTTTGTTGTTTTGTAAAAGGTTTAGGGACCCTTTCAAAACCCTTTCTGTAAAAGATTCATTCACCCTTTCAAAACCCCTTCTTCCACCTAATCAAAAAAATTATACATAATTGATAATATGGTTTGTTATAATATCACTATATGGTTTACTAAAATGTTGTGGTAATGAGCTCATTGTGATAATGTATTCATTGTGGGACAATGGTATCATGGGTGTAATAAGGGTGGGACTCATTTTAATTTCATATACCCAATTTATTTAAAATACTAATAATAGTAGTAATATAAGACAATAGGATTTTACTATATGGGATTAGTGTTCAAAATATTGGAAAAAAAGAAGGATGAGGTTGTAAAGATACCAATATTGATGTTAAACATAAATGTGATTATGATATGAAATTAATTCTATATAATCAATCTAATAATAATAAACCCCCAAGGGTTGGATACATTAGTAAGTGTAGGTGTGGTTGGGCACTTACCAAGAAGACACCTAGGTTCAAACTTTTGGGGGAATTCAATCATTTGCAAAGGTAGTATTTTTCTCCGAATCCTTTGAGTGCGCACCAGACCGACAATGACAATACGAATTTCAAGCGGCCGATGGTTCCCATATCACGTAGGGTCAACAAGAACGAGACAAATATGTTTGTTGGAAGCACTCCTTGTGGTTCAAACCTTACGTTGATCACTTGCTAAAAATAGTGGTTGTAACCAACTCTTCTATGTAATAAAAAATCTAATAATAATACTATTATTAGAAAAGTATAGAATATTACCATTTTGGCTACACATGATTGATGTCCAAAATAATGGAAAATATAGGGGAATGAGTTCTTAGTGGTAACCACATGTTGGTACCATATACAATATTGATGTCAAACATGTCAAAAGAAAATGAGATAAACGAAAAAGGTAGGACGTAATATATATATATATATATATATATATATATATATATATATATATATATATATATATATATATATATATATATACTATGAATTTATTATAAATATATGAAATATATTTTTATACATAAAATATTAAATACAAATATTCTTTAAGAATGGAATTTGATTTAAATAAAAATAAATGTTCAATAATTTTTAATTTATATATTATTTGATTATTTCAAATTACTTCTAAGCTAAAGTGCTTTTAAATTATAAATAAACATATAATAAATAAAAAATTTATATTTTTCTAATTAATTATATAGGATTGAAATAAGTTACAACTATGCTACCATCATAATATAAAAATTCAAATTTTGATTGTGCTTATATAATTGGATCTCATTTATCATATGTCTATATTACTTTAGATACAATTCATTATATGCTTTTACTTATAAATTATATATCCAATTTAAAAAAAATAGGAAAGAATTAGAGAAAATATTGCCTTTTTTCACTAAACAAATCAATGAAAGAGAATTGTTTGTTAGAATTCTCAAGAGTAGAACTACAAAGCATTACAAGATTTGAAGAAAAAAAATAGAATTGATTGATTTATTCCAGAGATCAACTTTGTATAAATAACAAAGTTGATCATTGAGAGTCGTTGGATTACAACAACTCATCAAGTATGATGAAAACATAACTAAGATTTCACCTGACACATGGAGGAGTGGAAACTCAGGTGTGTCTATCCTAGTAGAACTTAAGAGAATATTCACTTATTCTAACACCCCCCTTAAGTGATACTAGGGGTTATTTTTACAAATGAGTCCCGACAATAAGGCCTGATGAGGTACTCATGTACAATGATTTCTTTTCTGAAGAGATGGTAAAACCCAATGGGAAAATCCATCAATAAAAAAAGAAATAAGGAAAAGGCTTGTCTTCAGATGGCAAATATTAGCCTCTTAAAACAATAAAAGGATGAGTGTCGACAACATGGCCTGATGAGGTACTCATTTACAATATATAGATGGTGAAAAAACCCCTTGACGAAAAACCATCTATTACAAGAAAATAGCTAAATTAGAGGCATGTCTTCGGATGGCGAAGATTCTCCTCTCAACACAAAAAAAGAATGAGTCATGGAAACTTGGCCTGATTAGGTACTCATGAACAATATATACTTTTGGAGAGATGATGAAAAACCACAAGGGAAAATCCATCCTCCAAAGAATACAATAGTAGAAGGAGAGGTGGAAGACCTCTGTGTCAATGCATTTGTATTACTCCAAGTTATCTCGTAACTGTATGTAACACATAGAAGGAAATGACTTGGTGAATATATATGCAATTTGCTCCTCAGTTGGAATATAGTCCAAGTATATGTTCCCATTCTGAATGTGCTATCGAATGAAGTGTATATGTATCTCAATGTGCTTGGTACATTGATGCTCAACTGGATTTTGTGTAATGTGAATTGTGCTCTGATTGTCACACCAAAGAGTTATAGGTTTATCATGGGATAAACCAAATTACCTTAAACTTTTACAAAGCCAAAGAGCTTCCCGACTTGCTAAAATTGTTACCATGTATTCTGTCTCTGTAGATGATAAGGCTACTGCTTGTTATTTTTTGCATAACCAAACTATTGGTGAAGAAATAAGACAAAAAATATAGCCAAAAGTTGAACATTTGTCTTCTACTGAACCTGCACAAACTGAATCTATGTAGCCAATGATATCCATTGATTTTCCCTTATATAAGAGCCCAAATTGAGTAGTTACTTGCAAGTAGCGAAGGATTCTTATTGTTTCTTGCCAATGACTGAAGTGAGGTTTATGGGAGAATCTAGATATGAGGCCAACAACATATGAGATATCTGGACGAGTATGAGTAAGGTATACTAGACTCCCTACAAGTTGACGGTATAAAGTTGCATCACATAGAGGGGATGAGTAGGAAGTACTTAGATTTATGCCATATTGAAAAGGTGTAGGAGAAGGTTTGCAATCTGACATTTTAAACCTCTAAAGAAGATCTAGAGTGTATTTTTATTGACATAATGAAATACTTGCATTTGTTTGATTTATTTGGATCCCATGGAAGTAATGAGCTAAACCTAGATCATCCATATCAATTTTTTAGAGATGGAGTCTTTTATAGTTTGAATATGATTGAAGGTATGACCAGTGATTAGAATATCATCAACATATAAAACAAGAATGGTGATTTTTCCTTCATATCTCCAAATGTAGACTATGTTATCAGACTCACAAAGAGAAAAACCTATGGAAATAAGGAAGGAGTCCATATTTTCATACCAAGTTCTAGGAGCTTGTTTGAGGCCATAGAGAGACTTGTTTAGCCTACAAACAAGAGAGGAGTCTTGAGTGAAACCAGTAGGTTATTCCATGTATATATCTTCCTTTAAATACCCATGTAAGAAAGTACTTTTTACATCCATTTTAAAGACATGCCACTTTTGGGAAGCAACTAGAGCAAGAACCAGTCTTATAGAATCCATTTTAGCAACTGGAGAAAATATTTCGGTATAATAAATTCCTTCAATTTGAGAGAAACCTTTGGCTACTAGGTGAGATTTGTGTTTTTCAATTTCTCCATTAGGACCATACTTTGTTCTGTAAATCAATTTATAATAAAATAATTTCCTTCCTTTAGGAAAGGGAACTAAATCCCAAGTCTTATTTTTTATTAAGGAAGAAAATTAATTTTCCATGGCATCATCCCATTATTTAATACCAGTTGCTTCTTTGAAGGACTGCGGATTAGAGGAAATAGACTGAAAAACAAGACCAGTACCTATGGAGTTGGTTGATCTAGATGATGGAATATTTTGGATGTAAGGAGTATCTTCTTTAATAAAGGTGCGGTCCCATTTTGGCATAGTGGAAGGATTAGAAGGAGTGGAAATACATTGAGTTGGAGTTACAGGCTCCTGATCTTTATTATCAATATCTAAGTCAACCTCTAGAGTTGGTTCTTCATAATATTGAGGTTCTATTATAGGAGAAGGATCAATGGAGGAAGAGGAGATTTGAGAATATTTCTAAGGGAATGTTTCATCAAATTAGACATTTCTATGAAAAAATACCTCATGAGTTAAGGGATCAAGGAGTCTATATGCTTTCATTTCCTCACAATAACTAATAAAGATGAGCTATATGCTTTTCTTATCTAGAGCCTTCCTTTTCTTCTTTGGGATGTGAACCCAAGTAGTACACCCAAAAATCTTGAAGAAGAAAACATCTAGTTTTGAACCAGTCCATGCTTCTTCAAGAGTTAAATTATCAAGAGCTTTATGAGATTTGCAATTTTGAATATAATTGGCATAGTTAATATCTTCTGCCTAAAAAATTTTGGAATGTCTCTTGAATGGAGCATACAATTTGCCATTTCCTTTAATGTTCAATTTTTCTTTTTGCAATGCCATTTTACTGAGGATTATGGAATACAAAATGCTGATGAATGATACCATGATTTGATAGAAAGATGAAAAAATCATTACTATAGTATTCCCTCAATTATCTATGCAAATTTGATTGATATTGCAAGAGGCCTAATTTTCAACTAAGGCTTTGAAGACTTTGAAGTGGGATAGAACATCACTTTTATATTTTAGGAAGTAGACCCAAGTTCTTCTAGAAAAGTCATCAATAAAGGTTAGAACATATTTTGCTCCTTCGAAAGAAGGTTTTGGAAAAGATGTCAAGTCACTATGGATTAATTCTAGAGGGGATGAATTTTTTAGAGAACTACTTGGGTGGAAAGGATATTGATGTTACTTTCCAAGAGCACATCTAGGACAAACTCCATCAATAGAAGAGACTTGAGGTAAACTTGTTACCATTTCATGGGTGCTCAATTCTTTTAGGTAGTTTTAACTAAGATGACCAAACCTTTCATGCCAAATTTTTCTTTCAAGTCTCCATGAGCCACAACAAAGGAGACCCCTTATGTATTTTTGAATCCTTTGAAGTGAAATAGGTGAGTGTTTTGATAAATATCTCCTTTGGCTATGAGAGAATGGGGATATTGAAAGTCTCTTATCTCAACTCCTGTTGGAGAGAAGAGAATAATTTTCCTCTTTCTAGAAGTACAAATTTGATAGACGAAGAGGAGATTTATGGTAATTTTTGGAACATAGAGAACATTGTTGATAGAGCCACCATGCATGGTTATATCATCCTTTCCTTTGATTGGGATGAAGGAAGAGTCACCAACTTCTATGCTACAGGTTGAACTTGAGGAGATAGAAGAGAATGACTCATATGAAGTAGTCATGTGATGAGTTGCTCCAAAATCTAGGACCTAGTGATTAGAAGAAGAATTGGAGGTTTTCCCTTGAACATTAAGGGATTTTCCTATTTGCTTTTTATTGTCTATATTTTGATCCTTCATAGCTACCTCTAGTTGTTGTAATCTTTTCCAGCATTTGTTTATATAGTGACCATTCTTTTTGCAGTAAGTGCAAGTTATGGGATTCTTTTCCTTCTTTTTGAATTTTTCTTTAGAAGAGGTGGAGGTTACTAAGGCTTTTGAGGAAGATGAAGAAGAAGATATTTCATATCTTGTAAGTTTTGTTTCTTCCCTAGATGATGTCGACTTCTGCTATTTGCTCTGATACCAATTGTTGTAATCACAATGACACTGAGAGGGGGGGTGAATCAGTGTGTTCTTTAAAAACTTCTAAAACAATTAGTTTTAAATCCAGCAGTAGTTTAAAGCAGATAAAAGAGATACTAAATGCATCAAGAAAGCATCACACATAACACAACAATTTAACGAGGTTCACCAATGTGGCTACTCCTCAAAAATGACCGCTTGGACTACCATCCAAATCCAGTCAATGCAAAGCTACAACTTTACATAATCCTTTACCAAGGACCAACCGGAAGGAGCACCAACCCCTTAACTTTATCTCCTTCAACAGAATGGAGCACCAACTCCTATTTTACCAAGGACCTACCTGGAAAGAGGCACCAACCCCTTATACCAAGCTGCAACTTGGAGAACAATAAAGATAATAAAAATGATAGAATAAAACTTCATTCCTTACAGTCTGCTATTTTTTTGCATTCTGCTTCTACGCAAAACTCTTCGCACTGTCCGATCGCTTCTGTGTACTTCTTCGCAATCTCTGCTGCAACCGGATGATCGACACTTCTGCTATTTGCGCGCTAACATTTTGAACTTAGAACTCCATCTCTACACATTGCGCTTTTCATCCATGCAATCACGATATGCAGATTCGAACTACGACTTTGCACTATACTCGATCGAACTTCACTTGCGCAATCACTCTTCTCGCATTCGCACATTATCTCATCGCAACACCCTTTCAAACTCGACGTAGTCCTCCTTATATAGAAGAAATTTCAAGACAGATCTTAAATTCTAGTCGGCTGTAACCCTAAGGACGTCGACTGCAAACCCTAAGAACAACCACTGTAAAACCCTAGAAGATGTCGGTCGTAAACCCTAGAAGATGTCGGCTTCAACCTCTAAGAACATCCGCTGTAAAACCCTAAAAGATGTCGGCTTCAAATCCGCTGTAAAACCCTAGATGATGTCGGCTTCAAACTCTAAGAACATCCACTGTAAAACCCTAGAAGATGTCGGTCGTAAACCCTAGAAGATGTCGGCTTCAACCTCTAAGAACATCCGCTATAAAACCCTAGAAGATGTCGACTTCAAACCCTAAAATCTGTCGGCCCAGATTTAACTTTGTCGACCTCAAACTCTTCTGCCACCTTCGTCACCTTCCTGTAGCTTATTGCCATGAAATAGCAACACGTCACGATATCGCGACACTTTTTGTGGCCGTACGCCTTCTTGACCTTGTCATCATGAAATCGTGACCCTTTTGGCCTTTGAATGCTTCACTACCGTTCTTGTCATGAAATCGTGACACTTTGATCAGTTGCTGACGTCATCCTCATTTTTGTCATGAAATCATGATGCTTCCGGCTTCCAGCAGCTTTTCTTGCATCCTGTCATGAAATCGTGACACTTTCAGCTTTTGCTGATGTCATCCTCATTCTTGTCATGAAATCGCGACGCTTTCGGCTTCCGTACATTTTGTGCTTCATGCAGTAGCGAAATTGCTACAACTTTGTGCCTTGTGCTTCCAACTTGCTTCTACCCATGAAATTTTGACTTGTAACATAATCACTGCATCTTTAAGTTTTGCACTTTTTTCTGGTAGCGAAATCGCTACACCTTCGTGTTGAGCATTTTCAACTCGTAGCGAAATCGCTACACCTTTGTTTTGAGCAACTTTTACCCGTAGCGAAATCGCTACACCTTTGTTTTGTGCAACTTTTACCCGTAGCGAAATCGCTACACCTTTGCTTTGTGCACTTTTGACTTGTAGCGAAATCGCTACAACTTTTCAACTTAACGCTTTCTTCTTGCTTCGGTCAGCGAAAAATCAACATGTAGCGAAATCGCTACAGTTTCTCGACTTAGCTTCTTGGCCTCCAACATGTCACGAAATCATGACAGTTTGCCTTGCGCCTTCTCTCTCTTCCGACTTGTCATGAAATCATGACATTTTCAACTATGCCTTCTCTCTCCTTCGACTTGTCATGAAATCATGACATTTTCGATTGTGCCTTCTCTCTCCTCCGACTTGTCATGAAATCATGACATTTTTGATTGCGCCTTCTCTCTCCTCCGACTTGTCATGATATCGTGACATTTTCGATTGCGCCTTCTCTCTCCTCCGACTTGTCACGAAATCATGACATTTTTGATTGCGCCTTCTCTCTCCTCCGACTTGTCATGATATCGCGACATTTTTTGGTTTTTTTCTGATATCGTGACATTTTGCCGCATCTTCTCTCTCCTCCAACTTGTCGCGAAATCACGACAAAAAATAGGTCGCGATATCGCGACAATTTTCTCATTTGACTTTTTCTTCAAATTTTTTGTATCTTCTGCATCTGAATGACTCCTACACTGTCTATCCACTGCATCATTGGATCTAACTCGCCCGTGTTGACAACAATGACAAACTTCTTGCAACACCTTGCTCAACAATCTCCCCCTTTGGAATTGTTGGCAACACCTGTGTACATTCCCTCGTAACTCTTCTCCCCCTTTGTCAATAATACCAAAGGGCTGCCGCAGACTCCCCCGAGTCCATCCTCACACTTCTCGGGCACACTTTGTTGCATCCGGCACAAATTATGATTATGAGCAAAATAATAGTCAAATACTCAAATGCTCCCCCCGAGAAAGTGATCCCCGTAGCTAGTCACTTCTTAGGAAGTGTGACTACTCCTAATTTGCTTCGAAGGTACTCAAATACTTCCTTGGGCAAAGGTTTTGTAAAAATATCTGCTACTTGTTCTGTAGTTGGGACATAATCCAATTTAACTTCTCCTTCTGCAACTTTCTCTTTCAAGAAATGATACCTTATAGCAATGTGCTTTGTCCGTGAGTGCATTACTGGATTCTTAGAGATGTTAATTGCACTGGTGTTGTCACACTTTACTGATATTGGTTCACTAAAATTAATACCTAGATCTTTCAAAGTTTGTTTCATCCATAAGACTTGTGTGCAACATGTTGCTCGCTGCAATATATTCTCGCCTCACCTGTAGATAAAGAAACCGACTCTTGCTTCTTACCGTGCCATGCAACCAATCTGTCCCCCAAATAGAATGCACCACCACCGGTACTCTTTCTCTCATCAACACATCCAGCCCAATCTGCATCTCGAATATGATATAAGAGTGAAGTCTTTGCCTTTTGGATACCACAACCCATACTCCATGGTGCCCTTAAGATACCGAAAAATCCTTTTTACCGTCGTCACATGAGTCTCTTTAGGACCGGCCCGAAATCTAGCTACCATGCAAACCGCCCGTAGAATATCGTGTCTAGTGGCCGTTAAATATAATAGACTTCCAATCATAGATCTGTACATGGTTTGGTCTACAGGTGGAGATTTATCTTCTTTACTCAATTTGCAGCCTGTTGTCATGGGAGTGCTGACTGGCTTACAATCCTCCATAGTGAACCTTTTTAGCATTTCTTTGACATATTTGATTTGGGAAATGAATATGCCTTTCTCATTTTGATTAACTTGTAGCCCAAGAAAGTAAGACAGTTCACCAATCATAGACATTTCAAATTCATTCTGCATCTTATTTGCTAAGTCTTTACAAGCTTCATCTTTGTTGCTGCCAAATATGATATCATCTACATAGACAACTAAAACAATGAGATGCCCACCTTCTATTTTTACATACATATTACTATCCACTAAACCTTTCTTGAATCCCTGTTGAGAGAGATAGTTATCTAGCCTAGCATACCAAGCCCGTGGTGCTTGCTTTAATCCATACAAGTGCTTTCTTTAATTTGCAGACAAGGTTAGGATCCTCACTAATTTGAAATCCATCCGATTGTTCAATATAGACCTCTTCTTCGAGTTTCCCATTTAAAAAGGCAGATTTTACATCCATCTGATACACCCTAAAGTTTTTGTGAACTGCTAAGGCCAAAAACATTCTAATTGCTTCTAATCTGGCCACTGGAGCAAAAGTCTCTTCAAAATCAATGCCTTCGACCCGTGCATATCCTTTACAAACCAGTCTTGCTTTGTTCCTAATGACCTGTCCGTCTTCATTTAATTTGTTTCAAAATATCCATTTGGTGCCGATTACATTCTTGTTTACAGGTCTAGGTACTAACTCCCAAGTTCTGTTCTTTTCAATCTGATCTAACTCTTCATTTATTGCCTTCATCCAGCTATCATCTTTGCTTGCTTCATCTATGTTTTTGGGCTCAATGCTGGATAAAAGAGAGTAATTACTTATTACTTTCTTTCTTGTCTGAATGCCACTGTGGGATCTCCAATTATTTGGTCTCTAGGATGATTTTTCTACCAGCTGCCCATTTTGTATTTTCTATTTTCTTGCACCTCTGAGTCATCTGATAAGTTATCTGCATCAGCCGTAGACGTATTTTCTGTTCCATGCACTTCATCTCCTTCAATGACTTCTTCGTAGATTGGGTAGTTTTCTTCAAAGTTAACTGTTTGTTTCCTCCCTTCATCGAATTTAACATCTGCACCATCCACAATTTTCTTGAGTCTCTTGTTGTAGCATTTGTAAGCTTTGCTATTTGGAGAATAACCAACAAAAACACCTTCATCTCGCTCTATCTTCAAACTTTCCAAGGTTGTCATCAGTTTTTCTGATGTAGCACTTACAGCCAAATACTTTGAGATGCTTTGTTGTTGCTTTTCTACCAAACCACAACTCATAGGGTGTTTTGCATTCATGAGTTCTTAACATATACCTGTTTTGAATGTATACTACTGTGTGAACTGCTTCTTTCCAGAATCTATCTGCTATTTTGTTTTCTCGCCAGCATGGTGCATGCCATTTCCTGTATGGTTCTGTTCTTTCTCTCTACTACTCCATTCAGCTGGGGAGTTCTGGCCACTGAATATTGTCTCCTGATACCATATTTTTCACAGTATTCTATAAATTCATTCGAAATGAATTCTCCTCCTCTGTCTGATCGCAAGCATTTAATCCTTTTTCCTGTTTCATTCTCAACTAGTCGTTTGAAGGTTCTGAACATTTCAAAAGCTTCTGTTTTATCTTTTAGGAAGAATATCCATGTCATTCTGGAATAATCATCGATACACAACATAAAGTATTTGTCGTCGTTTATGCTTTGAGTCCTCATGGGTCCACATAAGTCTGTATGAATGAGTTCTAAAGGCCTGCTAGTGTGGTACTCTTTTGTTTTGAATGATACTCTGGTTTGCTTTCCCTTCTGACATGAAGCACAAACACTGTTTGAAGGTTTCTTAATGGTTGGAATATCTCTCACCGCTTGTTTAGAGCTGATTTTCACCAAATTATCAAAACTTATGTGTCCAAGCCTCTTATGCCACAACCAGCTTCTCTTCTTCTTGTCCAATAAAACACGTACCTTCCGAAGTTTCTGAGAGTGTGTACAGATTACCGTACGTCCTTGAACCAGCTTGCTATCAATTTCCCACTCGTTTATTTTTTTGACTTCACAACCCTCGCTTCTTGAAGACTACTTCATGACCTTTATCACGGATTTGACTAACACTTAACAGAGTTATGTTTCAAACCATCCACAAATAAAACTTCTTCTGACTTGATTTTCCCTTCACTAATTTTGACAGACCCTTTTCCTATAATTTTGGCTCCATCATTATTTCCAAACTTCACAGAGCCACCCTCATATTTCTGTAGTTTTTCAAATTTCTGTTTATCACCTGTCATATGACTTGAGCACCCACTATCAAGGATCCACGGTACACATTTATTCTGAGCTCTAAAAGCTTTCTGCACTATTAAAGATTCCTGTTCTTTCCCGAGCTGTTCTTTTTGTTTCCATTCTGTTTTAACCGTGGTGTTGGGTTCTAGCTTGGATTTCCCCTTTTCAGAATCTTGCACATATTCTTCAGAAGAAATTCTATTTTGTTTTGCCCTATATGGTTGAATTCTTCTTTTCTGAGATTGATTTGAAACAGAAATACTACGACAGTTTCTAGCAATATGCCCAAAGTTGTGACAATTAAAGCATTCTACTGCATAACTCATTAGAGGAGCAAAAGCATTTCTACTAGTGAAACTTCTAGGACCTATATTGTACTTGCAATCCACAATTTTATGCCCATAACCATTACATTTAAAATAGAAACCATAGAAATAATGATTGAACCCGAAAGATGGTTTTTGCCAAGTTGTTGCAGGAGCCTTGGATCTTCTTTTCTTTTGATGTGTGACCTTGGTAAAACCGTCATTGTCGGCTCCTATTTCAGGACTCGGCATTACCGCTTTCTTTTGCCTCGATTTGTTTTTCTTTCAACAACCTGTTTCTTGTCTTTACTCTTTTCACATTCAACATTGCTTGCCTTTGGTCCATTTGATGATTCTCCTTCAGTAAAGCCCAGACCGAATTTGATACCTGTGGGTCTTTGATCGCTTAGGATTTTGTCCAGCTTCATCGAACTTTCATCACGTTTTAAATGACAACTAATTTTTTGATCCAGCTCTTGTATCTGTATTCGAAGACTAACATTTTCTTCTTCCAATTTGCAACAGTAATCTATCTTCATGGTTACCTGTACTTCAAGATCTTCGGACATTTTCTTGTACTCTTCTGTCTGTGTTTTTAGACTGGCTATAATGTCATTTGCATCCTCAAGCTTCCTTAACAATTTTTTATTCTTTCTTTTCTCATATTTCCATTCCATAAGAGCAGAAACCAGCTCACCTTCTAAATCAACTTCAGCCTCACCTATTTCAATAGATACTTCAGAGTTCATTCCTTCTCTCTTTTGTGTGTTTTCTGCCTCTTCTGATTCTTCTACTTCAAACGCCATAAAGAGAGCCTCACCTGTTCCTTCTTCGTAGTCTTCACTAGAACTCGTCCTCTCGAAGATTCTCGCATTTCGGGAGATAAAGCTTTTCTTTTTGAAATTGCCTTTTTTGAAGTTAGTTTTCTTCCTCCATTCACTTCTTTCTTGATGCTGAGTTTCTTCACCTTTGTTCTTGTCATGGAGAGGACATTTGATAGCAAAGTGTCCAATGCCTCCACAATTGAAACATTTAAAAGGTAGCTTTCCTTTGTATTTTCCTTTTCCTTTTCTCATCTTTCTCGACAAAATTTGCTTCCATTTCATCCGAAGCATCCTCTTCTTCAGACTCTTGTTTTGTGCTTTTGCCTTTTAGGGCTTTGAAAGTTGCTTCTCTGTCTATGGGATTAGACCTTCCTATTCTCATTTCAAAAGCAGTCAAAGAACCATGCATCTCATCCATACTAAAACTATTTAGATCTTTGGCTTCTTCTATGGCAGAGACTTTAGAATCAAATCTAGGAGGGAGCGATCTTAATACCTTTTTCACGATAGCAAGATCGGTTAATTCTTCGTCGAGACCTCTCGATTGAATTGGTGATCCCATTGACTCTTTGCATGAAGGTCTCTATGTTCTCATCATTGTCCACATTTAAAGATTCGTATTGAGCTCGATGTGCTTGAAGCTTGGCCTCCTTGATCCTATCATCTCCTTCATGGATGTTCTCTAGTTTATCCCATATATCTTTTGTCGATTCACAATTTATGACCTTGACTAGCTCACTCGTCCACTAGTCCACACATGATGGCATTTTTTGCTTTTGAATCATATTCAAATGCCTTTTTACCAGCAAGTGTCTGTTGGAGCGGTGGCAGGAGCTTTGTAACCATTAACTACCGCACCCCATATGTCAAAACCCAAAGCACTGAGATATGTCTGCATTCTAATTTTCCAGAACGCATAGTTAGTCCCATCAAACAATGGTGCTTTGTTCGAGGAGAAACCTTCACCACTTGCCATTGCGTAACTTCTAAGATCACCTTAGCTGTTTAAGCCTGTTCAGGTACTTGGCTCTGATACCAATTGTTGTAATCACAATGACACTGAGAGGGGGGGTGAATCAGTGTGTTCTTTAAAAACTTCTAAAACAATTAGTTTTAAATCCAGCAGTAGTTTAAAGCAGATAAAAGAGATACTAAATGCATCAAGAAAGCATCACACATAACACAACAATTTAACGAGGTTCACCAATGTGGCTACTCCTCAAAAATGACTGCTTGGACTACCATCCAAATCCAGTCAATGCAAAGCTACAACTTTACATAATCCTTTACCAAAGACCAACCGGAAGGAGCACCAACCCCTTAACTTTATCCGCTTCAATAGAATGGAGCACCAACTCCTATTTTACCAAGGACCTACCTGGAAAGAGGCACCAACCCCTTATACCAAGCCGCAACTTGGAGAACAATAAAGATAATAAAAATGATAGAATAAAACTTCATTCCTTACAGTCTGCTATTTTTTTGCATTCTGCTTCTATGCAAAACTCTTCGCACTGTCCGATCGCTTCTGTGTACTTCTTCGCAATCTCTACTGCAACCGGATGATCGACACTTCTATTATTTGCATGCTAACATTTTGAACTTAGAACTCCATCTCTACACATTGCGCTTTTCATCCATGCAATCACGATATGCAGATTCGAACTACGACTTTGCACTATACTCGACCGAACTTCACTTGCGCAATCACTCTTCTCGCATTCGCACATTATCTCATCGCAACACCCTTTCAAACTCGACGTAGTCCTCCTTATATAGAAGAAATTTCAAGACAGATCTTAAATTCTAGTCGACTGTAACCCTAAGGACGTCGACTGCAAACCCTAAGAACAACCGCTGTAAAACCCTAGAAGATGTCAGCCGTAAACCCTAGAAGATGTCGGCTTCAACCTCTAAGAACATCCACTGTAAAACCCTAAAAGATGTCGGCTTCAAATCCACTGTAAAACCCTAGATGATGTCGGCTTCAAACTCTAAGAACATCCGCTGTAAAACCCTAGAAGATGTCGGCCGTAAACCCTAGAAGATGTCGGCTTCAACCTCTAAGAACATCCACTGTAAAACCCTAGAAGATGTCGGCTTCAAACCCTAAAATCTATCGGCCCAGATTTAACTTTGTCGGCCTCAAACTCTTCTGCCACCTTCGTCACCTTCCTGTAGCTTATTGCCATGAAATAGCAACACGTCACGATATCGCGACACTTTTTGTGGCCGTACGCCTTCTTGACCTTGTCGTCACGAAATCGTGACCCTTTTGGCCTTTGAACGCTTCACTACCGTTCTTGTCATGAAATCGTGACACTTTGATCATTTGTTGACGTCATCCTCATTTTTGTCGTGAAATCACGACGCTTTCGGCTTCAACAGCAATTTTCTTGCATCCTGTCACGAAATCGTGACACTTTCAGCTTTTGCTGATGTCATCCTCATTCTTGTCGTGAAATCACGCTTCCGTACATTTTGTGCTTCATGCAGTAGCGAAATTGCTACAACTTTGTGCCTTGTGCTTCCAACTTGCTTCTACCCATGAAATTTTGACTTGTAACATAATCGCTGCATCTTTAAGTTTTGCACTTTTGTCTGGTAGCGAAATCGCTACACCTTCGTGTTGAGCATTTTCAACTCGTAGCGAAATCGCTACACCTTTGTTTTGAGCAACTTTTACCCGTAGCGAAATCGCTACACCTTTGTTTTGTGCAACTTTTTCCCGTAGCGAAATCGCTACACCTTTGCTTTGTGCACTTTTGACTTGTAGCGAAATCGCTACAACTTTTCAACTTAACGCTTTCTTCTTGCTTCGTCGAAAAATCAACATGTAGCGAAATCGCTACAGTTTCTCGACTTAGCTTCTTGGCCTCCAACATGTCACGAAATCACGACAGTTTGCCTTGCGCCTTCTCTCTCTTCCGACTTGTCATGAAATCGTGACATTTTCAACTATGCCTTCTCTCTCCTTCGACTTGTCGGATGAAATCAGTGACATTTTTTTGATTGTGCCTTCTCTCTTCCTCCCGACTTGTCACGATATCATGACATTTTTGTTTTCTCCCTCCTCTCTCCTCCGACTTGTCGCGATATCACGACATGATTTTTGTCCTTTTCTCTCCTCCGACTTGTCGCGATATCGCGACATTTTCGGCTGCATCTTCTCTCTCCTCCAACTTGTCGCGAAATCGCGATAGAAAACAGGTCGCGATATCGCGACAGTTTTCTCACTTGACTTTTTCTTCGAATTTTTTCTATCTTCTGCATCTGAATGACTCCTACACTGTCTGTCCATTGCATCATTGGATCTAACTGCCTGTGTTGACAACAATGACAAACTTCTTGCAACACCTTGCTCAACACTAAATAGGGCATTTTAAATGTTGCACCAAGAGCATATTTGGTATATAGAAAGGTGGTAGCAAATATTTGAAATACACCATTTAGTTTAGAAAGGATTAGATAAATGTATTCTTCTTCAGTCTTAGTATTCCCACTACCTTTGTATTGAGTGAGGACCCCTTTGAATTTGGTGAGAAAGTCAAAAATATTTCTGAAGTCCTTAGGAGATAGAGTTGTTAATTCTCCTTATAGTTGCATTGATCTTATTTGATCTACATTCCCAGACAATGTATTTAGTTTCTCCAAAATTTCATAAGGATTTTTACAATATGAAATGTGAAACCATAAACTTTCATACACATTAGAGCTTATAATACCCATTGTTTCATACATTTTCCCTTTGTGAACAAATATTTCATATTATTTTTTGAACCTAGGTTGTTTTTCTTCTAATATGTGTGTGAGCCCTTTCTGAGAAATGATATTTAAAATTTTGGGTTTCCATGTATGGAAGTTGTGAGGAGTGAGAGTATCAATTGTATTCATTGAATTCATTTTGAAGTTAACCCAAAGGTCCCCTCTTTAATTTTAATTTAGAGAATGCAGTGGATATTAGTCAACAAAATCCTGTAAAAAATACCAAATTGCTCAAAAAATACCTGCCCTAATGAGAGGAAAACTATAATTAATTTTGAGGTTTATTTGATATTTAATGAGGTTAATGAGATAAATATGCCAAATTTTTTAGGAAACACCAAATAACTCAATAAATACCCACCCTAATGAGAGGGAAACTATAAGTATTTTTAGTAAATTTGATATTAATTATGGCTAAGAGAATAAATATGCCAGACCTATATATCTTTTCTTCTCAAATAATCTCCCTGACTAGAGGGAAACTATAAGTATTTTATTAGATATGAAACTTGGAACATAGGTGAATATCAAACAGGCCTGTATTGGTTACCAAATAAATCACCCTTACTTGAGGGAAACTATAAGTTAAATAGTATGTACAATAAGGTGAGTGGTGATATGAATTATTTGTTCTTCTTAGGAAGTTTAGAATGAGAAATAATGTTTTTAAAGAGATAATTAAAAAATACTCTTTGTCAACAAAATAAATTGAGCACATAAATATTTTTAATTGCTTAATGAAATAATAAAGAAAGAATAGATATATTTTATTTATTCTTTATTATGTAAGGATTGGATTGAATACCCTTTTTATTTCAGTTAAGCTAACTATATGTAACAAATTGATTCCAAAAAATTTAATTAATATAGAGACTGAAGGAAAGAATTTTCATTCACTAAAATATCTCTATAAAATATTATCGATGTTTGGAAAATAGATAATTTAGGTTGTTAATATAAAATTTTGCTTGATAAAATAAATAAATAGTAAAAAAAATATTTTAGTAATTTCTTTAATTAAGGATTGAATATTTAATCAACACCTTTTTAATATTAAGCAAGATATATAAACAAAATTAATATTACCAACTTAAGAACGAAAGTAAAGAAGGCAAAAGAAGGCAAAAAATGATGTAATGACACCCCCGAACTTAGTATAGGTGCAAAAAGCACCTATAAACCCCCTAAAAAAAAAATATTAAAATTTTTACAATTCTCCTTTGATTTTCGGGCGAAGAAAAAGCTGGAAAGGAAAGGGAATGAAATGCTTTTTTTTTCTTGCTACAATAAATAAATAAATAAATAAATAAATATATATATATATATATATATATATATATATATATATATATATATATATATTATAGCTTAAATTAAAGGGGTTGACGTCAGGTAGAGGATGCAGCAGAAAAAACGTTTTAAAAGGCAACAATTAAGGGTCCACAAAGCGCCTTTCAACGAACAAGCAGCGAGGAAGGGTGGCGTCTACATTCACCGCTCCAATGGCGGCATCCAGGAAAAATGAGACTCCTTATATATCTGCACTGGATATAAGGAAGGGTGGCATCTACGTTTGCAGCATCAATTGCGGTGTCCAATAAAAATGAGACTCCTATATCTGCACTAGATAAGAAATTGGTTATTTTAAAAAATCATATAACACCTTACCATATGACGCGTTGAAGAGGCATTGAGAGGAGTGATACCAAAGCAAAGAGTCTCCCTTAGCAACTGTGCCATAGACCAAATTTAAAAGACAAATCAGAGATGTTGAGATCAAGGCGTTGAAGAGAGGATATAGTGACCTGAGTGTTTTTGAATCTTTCACTTGAAAAACACATTATCTCACCACAAACTAACCTGAAGAAAAAACACTTGCATGATGTGAGAGCGTTTTAACATGAATGGTAGTGAAATAAGCAGATGGATTCTAAGGGATTAAGGATCCCAAAGACACCATAGTTTCTATGAACTTATTTGATGAACAAGGGATTGCCTCAATGTCATACCATTCTAATTTAGCTAAATATGTAATCACAAGATCTTTATAGGCTTTCAGTACTAGACGTCGACACTAAAAGAGCCCCTTAACTTGATTTACTATGAGCAAGGAGTCATAAAAGATGTTTATTATTTTAATATTCATGGTGACGACTGTGTGGAGGTCCAACAGTAGAGTTTTGTACTCATCATTGTTGTTGGTACAAGGAAAATCTAATTTAAATGACTAGGGCATTGGAGCTCCTTGCGGCATAAAAAACACTATTCTTGCACCACATCCTTGCTTGCACTTCAAACTATTGAAGAACAAATTCATATCAACATTATTCTCTCATTCTTCAGGATTGGGAACTTCTGATACGATGAAGACTGTATCATCCAGAAGCTCTATGGTCAGAGGCCTACTGTTTGATAGTGGCACCTCAGCTAATTGATCAACTATGAATTATCCCTTAATGGACTTATGGCTTATGAATTCTAGATCAAATTCTATCAGTAGCATAATCCACTTCACAATATGTGTATTATAATATGTCTTACTCATCATGTATAGCAAAGGATTTTGTTTTGATATAACATGTTGTATGACTTAGCATATAGTACCACAATTTCTTTGTAGTGAACACTACTAGTAAACACAGTTTCTCCACATATGCATACCCTAGCTCGTAACTCACCAAGGTTCAGCTAATGTAATATATGGCTTGTTCCTTGTCTTGCACATTCTTTTGGGCTAACATGATCCCTAATGCAAAGTCGGTCATTGATATATGTAGCAAAAAAGGTACATCTGGCCTTGGTGGAGCTAGCACTGGCGACATCACAAGGTATTGCTTTATTTCAGTGAAAGTTGCTTGACAATCCTCATCCCAATTGAATGGGACCCCCTTGTGTAGTAGTCGATTCATGGGTTGACATTTATCTGATAATTGAGTGATGAATCGCTTTATCTATGCTAATTTATCCTGAAGGCTCCTTAAATCTTTAATATTGGAGGTAGGATGCATTTCTAAGATATCCTTGACCTTCGCTGGATCGACTTCGATGCCTCGCTTTGAAACAATTAATCCTAATAGGTTACCATAAGTTATGCCAGATACACACTTCTTAGGATTCAACCTAAAATTATATTCTATTAGATGATCGAAGACCTTCCTTAAGACCTCTGCATGATCAACACATAGCAATGACTTTGCCAACAAGTCATCCATGTAATATTCTAGAATCTTATGCATATAGTCATGAAAAATGTATGTCATGGCCCACTGATATGTTGCACCAACATTTTTGAGGCCAAACAACATAACTTTATAGCAAAATGTTCCTCATGGCATTATAAATATGGTTTTATATTGGTCTTTGTGTTTGATACAAATTTGATTGTAACTAGAATAACCATCCATTAAGGAGAGCATTTCGTGACCTGCAGATGCGTCTACAAGAGCATCGATATTAGGCAATGAAAATGAATCTTTGGGTGTTACCTTATTCAGGTCTCTAAAATACATACAAATATGGATTCTTCCATCATGTTTTCCTATGGGTACCATATTGGACACCCATTCTGGATAGTCGATGGATATTACAAATTCTACGTCCAACAGCTTTTGTAGCTCATATTTCACCATTAAGGCTACTATTGGATGCATCTTTCTAAGTTTTTTCTTGACCTACTTCTTCATCAGATCTAGCGAAAGGTTATGAGTAACCAATTTTAGGTCTAGACCTAGCATATCTTTGTATGTCCAAGAAAAAATATTGGGTCTCTATTTCAGCAGAGGGATGATTGTGGCCCACTCATCTAGAGTGAGACTCACTCTAAATTTAAACTTCTTTGAATTGGTGGGATCATTACTGATATCCACCTTGAAGGTTTCCTCTATTGACATATGCGATCTCTCCTCAAGCTGATGAGGCGTAGGAATCAAATGGATGTCATCTATTGGGTTCATAGGTTTCGTGTTGGAAGCATACTTAGCATGATACACATCATAAGCACAGCTTGGTGCAAAATGCAATGGTTGCAGCATTTCTTTGTTAGGGAAGAAATCTTCAGGCTCTATAGGTGAGTCAACGTGATCCTAGTTGATAACATCTACATTGAGATCCAACGGTTTAGACGGATCTACTAGATTGCAGATTGGAGTAGTAAAATCAATGGAGACCATATTTATGGAAGGGTATTGGTATCTAAAACCACACGAACAAAATCCTACATAATCCATGTAGTCCTCATACCAAATATCTAGCTCGAATGGCATGGGCATGAATGGGTCCTCTTTGTGTGTACTACGGACGACCAGGTCCTCCCTATGCACTAATTTCAAAATAGGATAATTTGGATCAAGGAGCTCCATGTAGGTCGATAGAAGGGGATTCACCAATCGATAAATATGATCCATGTTTAGTTGTCTCACTCTTAGATGAGGACCAACATGTAACTAATGATAGACCTCATCTATATCGATGGGTTGATGATGGTAACACAAATAAGGATGAACAAGGTAGGCCCTATCTAAATCATCTTATTTGTCACTGTCAGACAATAAAAATCCATCATTCATTCCTACTCCTGTGGGACACTATGGAAAGTGCGACCCCATGAATCTTATTTCGTAATTGCTATCATCGCTATTCAAAAAAATTGGATAAATATACTGTAAATGTGATATTGCTAAGAAGTTTGGCTCTACCTCTTCCCCTAAATGATCAATGTTGGGAAGAGTCTCTTCGGTAGCATGTGTTGACTCTATAGGCAGTAGGTGATGCGCGTAAAAAGGCCTTAGATATCCCCCCTCATATTCATCCTCATATTGATCATTGTTTGAGGATTCACTGTTAGCATCATAACTTGTTCCACTTATCTCGGAGGTGGACTCCTATCCATCATCATTGTATAGATATTCTGACTTGAGATCACCTAAAACTATGGGGTTATGCCCCTTAACACCTCTGTCATTGGTTGCATTACAAATTTGATGACCTAGGTTGCCTCTGGGGTTCTAGTCTATATCAGTACGCTCTGAGAGATCTTCATGATCTTATTCAAGTGGCTCGGTGATGACAAAAGATACCATTGGGTGAGTCCTCCAAAAACTATATGGGTTAGGATTATATGGGTTAAAGTCCACATCATCCCCCAGACTAAGGTACAAGTGATCTAAGGATACTGTGAGCAAGTCATCTTGTCCTTTTATATTTTATCCCAACCCGAACCTATCAGTTGCTAATTGATAATGTGGCTCGAGCGGAGTCCTACGCCCATGTTCAAACAGGCCAGGTCCATACTCATGCCAGTGATATAACTCAAAAATATGCATGAAGTACTCTGGGTTGGATAAATAACAAACATTTACTGTGAAAGGTTCATATCCATCTTCATCCATAGGCATTCATGTTGGAAGCTAATCCAGCCTAGCATAAACAAAGTTAGTCTGACTGGGTGGCTCTCCCAATGGTACCATTGATCCAACCAAAAAATTATGGGCATGTGGTCAGCCCATATCTTATGTAGTCTCTAAAATAGGTCCGAAGGTTACATTTTGCACAATATACTCACCTAACCCTGTGTTGGCAAGATGTACAGTCACCCGTGGTGCGGATGATCCTATTGAAAATGTAGGCGAGGCAGGCTGAGATACCTCCTTGGCTATGTCTTGGGATTCCTCCACTTCCATAGGGATGGAAGCCTCCTCTACGATTGGTCCAGGAATATGTATCTTCTATTTTCTACCCATTTCCATCTTTAACTTCCTATTGTCTCGAAGCATCACTGATGTAGTTGGTTGCAAGGAAGTAGCAGTAGTGTGCTCAGATCTGTGTGACACAAATATCGATGGTTGAGAACATACTATTTGTTTTTCTTTTGGATTCTTAACTGATGATGTTGGCCAAATGTCCAAGTGCGTTTATAGGAGTATGAAATCCCATAATATCATCCATGTTCATGAATTTAAATGGTTCTCTGTTCTATGACACCACGTGAACCTGTCCCTCATGAATGTACTTCATGCATTGATGTAATATCGAGGGAACGCAACACATCTCCAGAATCCAAGGCCTACCCAGTAGGATGTTATACTGCATGGTGCCTTCTATCACATGACACATCATAGGGATGGTCTGTAGGCCTACTTGAATAGGTAGGATAATCATGCCAACCATTGAACATAACGCGTTGTTAAATGCTCTCAATGTGAATGCAATTGGTACAATGTGTGATTTAGGCAACTTCAAGGGACTCAATTCCTTGGTTGTTATACTTTTGATCGATGAAATAGTGTCAATCAAGACCATTTTGAATGGCATGTGTTTGATACATGCAATAATATGCAACAACACATCATTTGTGTTGATGTGAACCATCCTGATTTTGTGATCATAAAATTGGATCATCAGTTACTGGCACTGTTGTACATGTCCCATGAAATTTGTGAGCGCTTGAGCATCCTGGGATTGTACTTCGATAGACCTAAAAATGTCCATGAGAGTCTCCCTATTCCTAGGGTACCATTGTATCAGTTCATATATAGACAAATTTATAGGAGTTATCTGCAGGTTTTGGATTAGCCTGCTTCGTATGGTCACCACCGGTCTCGTTCGTGGGCCTAGAATATTATGCACCAACAGTTGATTTGGTATGGCTTGTATTCTTATGGGATCATGCAGTTTATTTGGCTGCTCATATCTCCCATTCCTTGTAACAACATTCACCATACATATGAATCCTTGGGTAGGTGGTTTGACGTGCACCTAGCAGTGTTATTGCGCAGTGCCTCATGGTTTGGAAGTGTATTTTTGTAAATCCTCATATTTTGGTTGTCAGGTGCTAGCATATTACTTGGTACTACAAGCTCACCTTTTTCAATCATGTTTTGCACAATATGCTTTAAGGACCAACATACTTTGATGTCATGACCCTTTGCTTGGTGAAAGATGCAAAACAGGTCGTCCTAGTACCCCTTTGACTTGGGTTGATTTGGATTGACAATATTAATTTTGGATAATATGATTGCATTGGCCTGGAACAATTGGTGGAATATCTACATCAATGATTCTATCAAAGGCATGAATTGGCGAGGTGGGTTTTTCTCTTTGTTCTTGCCCTTATAATTATTATTGTGCTTTTTGTACTACGTAGGAGGTTGGGCCTGATAATTCTACTCTTTATCCTCTCTCTAGAGGTTCAACACCACTTGGTTGATGTGGGCCTACTTGCCCTTATATTTTGTGGAGCTTTTCTTAGGACCCTCTTTCCTATTCTTAATCTTCAAGTTGCCTTCTTGAAACTTGATGTTCTCAATTACCTTGGCTTACGGAAAAGCCTCCTTGAATGTTGAATATTGCTACAATTGTAACAATAATGATATGTGCTTGGCACAACTCTTGGTAAACATTCAGGTCAATTCCATAATAGGAATAGGAAATGGCAGCTTTACCATTAACCTCCTCCATCTCTTTCTATACTATTCAATTGGCTCATCATCACGTTGAGCTAGTGCAGCCAAATCAGAAATGTTAGCTTGTTTCTTGATGCCAAAAGAAAAGCGTTCAAGGAAAGCATCATCCAATTGCTTGAAACTTCTAATGTTGTACCTCTTTTGCTAGTTGAACCACTCCCAAGCTGGGCCTAAGAGGGTCGTGACAAATATATGAAAAATTAAGGCATTATTGCTCACAATTTAGAAATAGGCATCCAAAAATCCCATGAGATGCTCCTGTGCATCTTCGTCACCTTTAAATTTTTCTAGCCTGGGCATAACAAAATACTTAGGATAGGCAGGAGCAGGTATTGAGGGGTCCAAAGGCTCATTATGAATCTTTCTTAATGTCAGCTTTTGAATAGCCATGTATTGCCTCTCGATTGCTTTTACTTTAGTTGCTAAGGCTTTATAATTCTGAGGATAGAAAATCCTCCTCCCTAAGCTATCGTGAGGGCGGTCTTGGAGGCACATTCTTCCTCTACCAAGGTGGAGGATGTTGCTCTACCTCCTCCTCAACTTGGTAGTCTTCAGGATACTCTTGATCATTTCCCACTCCCTCTTCTTCCTTATATTGTTTTTTCCTCTCATGTTTGAACAGTGGTAGTCGTTCTCTTGGTAGGGCACTAATATGAGTATGAGCATCCCTGCACTCCTACTGCACATCGACTTGTGAAAAATACTTTCTTTGAATGTGCTCTCTATTCTCTATGTAAGTATATAGACCAGCCCTAGCTAACTGATATTCCTTCTCTACACACTCCTTTTGTATAAGGATGTATTCCTCAAGCATGCACTGCTCGTATAGTCTTTGTCTGATGAGCCTCTACGATTGAAGATTCTCTTCTTCAATGCACTGCCTTTCTTAGTGAGCATATTATAATTGATCTTGGAGGATTTGTCATTGCTACTCATATACCATTCTATGTGATCTATAAAGGTTATTGGCCATGACAGGCCTCTGGTATGCATGCTTTGTGTGAGCGACCTTATGGTTTTTGTAACCATCTAACTGATTTGCGATGCTTTTGCCCTTGTCTGTAAAGATGAAATTGGCGTCCTGCTAAGCTCTGTGCCACCATGAATGGATGGCGGGTGTATCACATGAGGGTGCTTAGAAGTCTCTCCATATTCCCTAGTAGTCCTAATAAAACACACACTACGCTTACTTGGGGCATGAGTGGGTGGAGCTGAAGTCTTATAGCCTAGCTTCTCAAGGATGCTACCTAAGTCGTCCAACTATCTGGATTTCCACTGCTCATGCGATGGTGTGCCATTGGATCCCACATTAGCCATATCAATAGTGATTTTTTGATTTTTACTACGTGCGAGAGTCTACATAGGCCTATGCTTAGTGGCGGCCTCATCTGCGTGCCCTTGAATGGGCAGATCTCAATCCTGACTATACTCCAAAGGTGGAGACATGGATCCTCATATAGACCTATGATGTAAGGGTACTAACTTAGACCCCTGGATAACATACTCTTTGGTCAATCCCATGAACGTGCGTGCAACACGATATCGGTAATGGCTTTCAAGTGGAACACCCTCATGTTGAGAGGCTCCCTGCCCTATTTTGTGCCTAGACAATGCACATAAACTCCTCTATTGGGGGTATGCTCAATAAGTTCCCCTCTTGTCGATTTGTCTCCTCTAATGCTTACCAAACGACATTCGAGAAGCGCATGTGGGCGAGGATTCAACATGTGCTAATGTGAATCTATTGGAGCTTGGTCATGGTCTTCAGTATTGTGCCCTTGTCGACCATCCCGTGTCTCCACCATGGTGTACCTAGCATATAGATTTATTCTTTCTTACACAAACAAGGTATACAATGGTGTTTATCTCATATTAATTTTTAAAAGTGATCCCTAGACTTTTTGATGTTGTTTCAAGTTTTTTGTATTAGTATAGAACTCCTTATCGTGTTTTGAAAAATTTTGAATGATATTCTCAATTTAAATTGGCTTTCACCTGTATTCTCGTAGCTCGACAACTTGGATGTGACTTCCAGGCTACGTAAATCTCCCATGTGTGGTAATGAAGGTCAACACCCGAACAAGGAGCATAGGTCCTCCCAGATCCTCACCCATTTTCCCCTAGTCAACATTATACCCTCCAAAGAGAATACATGCAAATTTTCCAGGGTACAAAAGGTTCTTGGATCTAGTATTGGTCTAGTAGCCAAGGGTATGTAGGATTTGGGCCAACAGATGGAAATTACACCCACCGTAACTGAACCCTACTAGTGGTTGGATGTGACTCCCAACTCAGTAGCATTTAAGTGAAACATGGTGTGTGTGGTTTATTTTATTCTTTTTCATAAAATAAAAATACATAATATAGCATAAATGATTGTTTCCTAAATGATATGCAAAAATAAACGTTTCATTTTAAGGAAAGATGCATGCTATATCCTAAATAATTTTAACAATACAATTACGATGATATAGCCTCCGATTGGATTTCAAGCATTCAAACCAACACACAACTTTAACCTAGCATGTTGGATTCTTGGGCGGACTAAACTCGGATGTCCACTGTTCCTAGCAGCGCTTAGCCAAAATTTAGAAAAATAAATCCTAAGAACTTAATTTGTTTTCATGTTCTTTTATCCTTAATTATTTAGGTTCCAATTTTTTGTTCTAGAAAACACAGAAGCAAAAAACAAAGACAAATGTGGCAAAAAGGGCCTACCTTAGGTCCTAATTTGATTCATCTTTGAACCCTTGCTATCTGATGTGTCTGATGTGAACCCCAGGTCTGATGCATGGTTCATACTATAAACCGCATCTTGAAGTCGTGGGCCAACAATGAGACCGCAACTGGAAGTTGCGGTTTGCACCTACAATTTCCAAAAACACAAGAAGAATCATTGAGATCACTTGAAATGCAGAGTTCTACCAAGAACACCTTCTTACCTATCCAAAAAGCTTGCACCTATTCTAGTGGACCAATGGAAATCAATATGAAAGCATGAAATATTGAACAAGATTGCATATGATAATAAAATGGATGTTTATTTTATTAATATCAAAAGTGAATCTCAGTTATAATCATGCCCCTCTTAGGGTCACCCAAAATTTTGATATGATTGATACAATTCTGAAGCCCCAAATGGGGTAGGTGCAATACTAATGCTCTTTTAAATAGTCACAAATTGCTCTAGGGTGGAGTTGACCCTCTTCTTCACATTGAGGAAGGAATTTATGATTCAAGCTCCTTTAGAATTGATTCCCTGCAGTCAAGAAACTATAGAGAAGTGTTAAAAGCATTAGGAACCTCTCATGATGAGGCCCTTTGAGTAAATTGAACACAAAGATGCTATAAACATATGAAATCAATAAAGCATACAAAATGTGTTAAATCTATGTTAATTGATAAAGATTCCTAGATATGCATAAAGGAATAATACAGCTAACTATCTAATGGACTACTTATGTGAAATAAAGCATGAAAGCATGGAAAGAAGCCATTAATGTCATAAATGCTATAATGAATTAAATCTACTCAAATATTTAATATAGTTATTCGGAGTCTCTAAACTACAAAATAAAGTGATGAAATGATTAATCTAACCTAGATAAGCATACTGGAAAAGTAACAGTAAGGAGATCTTACACCTATTGTAAACTGCAGCTCTTATGAACGATTTGCACTGTAAATCATGACTGAAAGTCATGGTGAGAAACCAAGTAGTTTTTCTCTCCAAATCAGGGGTATGGGATTAATCCTCCTTGTCAAATTGATGATCAAGGGTCGCCTCAGTGTCCTCTAACATATTTGGCAGTTGAATTGCTTGATAGGGGCTTTGTTGCCCAAATTGGTGTTTCTTGGTGTTCTAGCTCCTTAGGGCATCCATGACACAATTTGACATGATGCTTGAGTTGCCAAAGTGATAGAAACAAATCTCTCTCTTAGTGTACTCAAGTGAGTTCATTATTCGACAAGGCTTTGCTACTCTAATATCCAATTCTTGCTTGATATCTTTTCCCTAATTTGAAGTGGTATTTATAGGACTACCCAAGTGCTATGGATGGCTTCATGGAGAAGCCAAGAACAATAATGGGTGGTTAGGATAGTTGGATTGGAAGCTTCCATCCCTTAACCACCTTCTTCTAGATCAAATGGTTATTCAAACCGATTTGGCTCAGATAAAGGCCAACTAAACTTTAGTTAATACTATAGGTAACATTTGCGGTCCAGACTATAAACTGTAGGTGTCAACCGTAGGTCAGACTATGAACCAAAGGTCTCAGCTACGGTTCAGACTAAATAGGCCAAGGATCCCGAATTGAGTGGTTAGAACCACTACTTTGTCTTGGATTCTATCCAAGATCTTCCATATGGTCTTGTAGCATGTCCATATGAGTAGTCGCCTTTGACATGACACATTTTAGGTGTCTATAGTATGATAGCTCTTTCCATTAGGATATTTTTATACAGAATCATGTCTCAATAGACATCGTGGGAGAGAGAGAGGAGAATTATTTTTGGGTTGTTTACACACATTTGAGATGTTTACTCCTCATCTTGACAACCCCCATACAGATGCTAATTGTTAGACATTGAGTATATTACATCATTTGGATCATGTAAACATATCTTCCAAGGTACATACTTTGGACATTAGATTAATTTAGGAGGAAGTTATCTAGTTACTTCATGCAATGTAAATTTTGCACAAGTGTCAATGTGAAAGTTATATATGTGTAGGTTATCCCTTATACATATAGGTAGAATGTTGGCCAAGGAACCTATTTTACCTATATAAGAAATACCTCATATAGATATAGATATAGAATCAGAGAGATTCAGGGATAGTAGCTTAGAGGATAGTACAATTCTGTGTGGATCACCATCTAGTGGTGATGGATGCAATGTATTTTAGTAGCTTTTCAATGGAGTGTTTGTTTCCTCCATAGCTACATTATATTCATTTATATCATTTCTATTTATTGCATATCTTAGTCATCTTGCAGATTTAGTTTCTTTCATATTATTTTGAATCTTGTGATTGTTATCTTTAGTTGGCCATTACAACAAAATCTAACAGTGGTATCAAATCAATGATAGATCTAGTCTAAGTATATAAATAGGGAAACCACTATTATCATTGAGCTCGAGTGTTTTGTCAACTTGATGTACCATTGTATCAGTCACTATCAAAATATCTCAGAAGAATCTTGGTGGTAGAATTAGGGAGAGTCACAAGTGAGGACTGAAATAAATCTTAGTTCCAAAACATACTGAAAGTGCATTTGACAAGAGTCTTTCCACAAAGTTATAGGAAAAAACTCGTGAAGACCAAGACTCAGCATTCAATCCACTATATTGACATATCACCTAGTGAATATCATCTAGGATATCTGGAAATTCCTAACTATTACCCAAAGTTTCTTTTGTTGCAAATAATTAATTCTCATAGGATTGGTTATCCTCCTACAATAGAAATCTAGAAGACTCCAAATTTGTTGACTGAATATCAACATGCCCTCATATTGTACTTATTAGTTCCTTGTGTAAGAGAAGAACACTATAGAAGAAGACTTCTAGACAAGAGTCGTGGTGAATTTAGGATATTGAAGATCTCCATTGCTAGATTGAAGAACTTCATAGTTTAAGAATAAGCCATATAAGCCTTGATACAAAAAAGACCATAGAATCCTTGAAGAAGAAGCCACATAAGTCATGATACTGAAAAGGCCACATAAGCCTTGATATTTAAAATTCCACATAAGCCTTGATATTAAAAAGGCCACATAAACCTTGTTACTAAAATAAAGGCTACAATAACCTTGATCCTAAAGAATACTTTAGAAGAGAATATATGATTCAAAAGTAGATTAATATTTTTATATACTAATATTTTTTTTGCAAGGAAATAATATTTAGTGAGTTGGAAAACTTCCTACAAGAAATTTAGGAAGCATATCTTCTTTAGAATCAATTCAGCACCTGAATCAAAAGATATCAGGAGATCTCATTGAAGGACTTCCAAACTTGGAAGAAGAAGGACTAGGAGAGTCCTACTCGAATCCAAAAGTAGAAGAATTAGAGATCCAAAAGTAGATCTCATCACCAACACTTCTAGGAGTAGAATATTGAAGAGGTCTAAAGGAAAAACCAGTAGAAATTTCAATATCAAAGACCTTGGGAAGGTCTCATCGAGCATCCAGTAAAAGGCTATGAGAGCCTTACTAAATAAATCATCAAATGAGAACTCACTAAAGAATTCCACTACCAAGAAGAAGCTCCTGATAATGAAGGACTTGGGAAAATTATTGCCATCTGATTACAAGCCCAAGAGAAGGATAATTTGGCAATGAGTATCAAATCCGAGAAGAATAATTTGGACATGATTACCAAATCATAGAAGAATAATATAGTGAATACCTCAAGATATTCAAAATATTGCGAAGAAGATATTGCTTGAAGTAAGAGTTCAACAATAAGACTTGAAGATAGAATAAGCTCACCAAATATAGGAGATTTGAAGATCGCCTCTCACAACAAGAAAGCACCACTTCAAAGATAAATACTTCTCCAAATCTATAGCAAAAGGAGAAAACCACAAGAGGAGAACAAGCCACCAAATATTAGGCTCCTGAAAGAAAGTTCGAGATCATATTTTGGTGAAGATGTTGTTCAAGATAGTCTACAAAAAGTTGCAAGATCCTACTCAAATTTGTAACTTGATGATCTTAGACACCAAGTTCCACATCCTATACAATGTCGATAAAAGAGCTACAAAATCTTTTTAAAAATATATGCAACTATAGGTGCTAGCTAACTCATTAATTGAATTACTTTTTAGATTCATTGGAGCACCTTATTTGAATTAAAGTTACAAGAAGGAAAGCAAAATTATAGTCTTCAAAAGTGCAAAAAGAAAACATTTATTTTAAGGTTCAATTGCACATTAGGATTTGATTAGATTTTAGAGTTATTAATCAACTACCTATCTTCTACTTTGGAAAAAATAGAATTGATCCTACAACTGTGTTTGTAGTGAAATATGCATGGGTTCATTCCAGATTATGCTTGAAACGTTGTAGTGAAATTATTAAGTGTAATTTTAGGATATTAGTGGAGCAATAAGGTGAGATTATTTTACCATTAAAAGGTGCATTTTTAAGCACTATACTAGTTGATTTGTTAACTAGTTATATCAATTAATTTATGTTGTTGAAAGCATAAAAATTAGCACAAAATTTATAGTACTTTTGTGGCCTATAGAAGCCACCATTGAAAGCAAAATATGAAGAAGAAAACCACCATTTAAGCCCTTGAAGGAAGCCTCAAAAAGAGACCTTAGAAGTCTCAAGATTCAAGGAAATTATAAGGGTCTCATTTCAGTGCAAAGAGCAGGAATTCCTATTTAAAATCAGCATTATCTTGGATCATCTATTATCCAAGAAAAGAAAAAAAGGATTACGTAAAAACTCTTCTTTTTTGTGCAAAATCTATATATTACAAAAGCACCACTTTTATTCTTTTGGAAGAACAAAGTATTATATACAAGGGGTAGCAAGGATGTTTTATCTAGTAAAATAAAGGAGCCATAGAAGAGCCCATATGTCCAAAGAGTCAAGCTGTTTACAAACACCAGTTTTCAATATTCAAATCAAGCCCTATAAGAGTATGTATCACTTGCAGGATTGGAATCATAACAAGGAGTCAAAAATCAGCTAAATATTACATAGAAGGATACATTATGTCTTGTTGGCCCTATGTATTGCTTGCACAAGTCCCAAATTCTTCTCTTCATGATCTTAGATTTTCAAGGATATCATGTCAAGCGTTTTGCACTTCCTAGGCATTATCCATTGGGCTATAGAGTCACAACAACAAAAAAAATGAAAAGGAAGAACAAAAAATGGATAACACAAAGGAAGAAGAGGGAACAAAAAATAAAGTTTTAATATTCCAAGAAATGCCCTAGGAAATCTCCTTATGTTTTTTATTACATATTTCCCAGTGCTTTGGCCAGTTGGTGATCCACTGTTTGAGTGTTTCCCTAAAAAAACATGATTACCTTACCCAACCCATGTTGCGGACTTTATTTACTTACCACATATTTACATAATATTTTTATGTACCTAGAACACTTGGGTAATATGTGTTGTAGGTCATCCTGTGAATCTGCAATGACCAGACCATTTCACACCGAACCTGAGTTGTTATTCATGCTGATCCTGGTATTGCCTACCACAATTGTCAAGTTTAAAGGGATGTTATCTGGATATAGTACTCTCCCTTGGGATTAGTAGACCCATATAATAACCAAATAGGAAAGTATAGGAATCCATCCAATCATCCTCAGCATCTATATTGATCAAGTAAGGGTGTAAGTTCTACCTCCCATCTGAGATAATTAAGATTGAGGCCCATATTATTCTTTGGGAAATTCCCACAATAGTCTGAGTTATTATCCAACCATTAATATTAACATGTATTAATTTCTAGGAGGCTAGAAAACTAACAGTTGGTTCTCAAAAGAGTGTTGTGGCCAAAAATATATCACATGGTATGGGCTAGGGTACCCATGTTGATTGTTCATCGTTTGCGATGAAATGACCTCAAGATTCAATGGGACAAAAAGGAGGTCTTCTGAATATATCACACAAAGGCTCTGGCCTTTCCTTTTCTTGCTCAAAATCATCAAATAATAATGATGACCAACTGCTTCCTATTTGCCTTGGCTAACTGGTGGGAGACTCCATTATCACAGAGGGTTGTAAAGGTGTCAATCCCTAGGAATTCATGCTATGTAATGGTAAGGAAAATACAATGGTGCTAATATTCAATTTTAAAGGAATGATAGCCTGACCATTTTTCTCTTTTGTACTTGTACAAGCTAATGCCACTTCCAATTTTGTTAGGAAGATGTTTGGATAGGGACTGATGGAGACAAAATTTTGCATCATCTGGGGAATCTTGTAGTAGATGCTTTCAAAGGTGGTTGTGACAAGACTAGGTATAAGGTAGGTATATCCCTAGGAGGAAACATTCCCACTTGTATCAACATATTTTCAGCTTGCATAGCCTACTTGTAAATATTCAAAAATCTCTTCTCTCTATATTGTCAGATAATGAGATTCATATTTGAGAAGAAGGCCTAGGTGTAAAAAAAGTATGCCTGAGTAGGAGATAATTTAGTTGATAGGGTATACTTTACCAAGTTATTTGGAAGCAGATGTTGAAGTTAGTGATATCTTCCTGAGGATCACGTATGATGAAGGGGAAATGATTGAGCAACAAATAGGGGTCCCCTAAATCATCAAATTTGTCAATCAGTGGTTGTTCTAAATTATCCCATGTAGAAATACCCCCATTCCTTATGGTCTTGTACCATATACATGCTCTTCCTTTGATAGATAGAACTAGGAGTCTAAGAACCACATCTTCATGCATGACACCATAAAGCATTTCCATAAAAACAACATCCTAGCAATGTTCAAATGTTGTACTATTTGTCCCATCAAAGCTTGGCAAGAACTTCAATACAATTTTGGAAAGTTCATGATGATGTTGGATGTTGAGAGGACCTGAATAATACCAATAGGGACACTCGCACTTAGCCATTGTAAATCCTAAGTCCTTGAAGTCATAATATGAGCATAACTTCTCTACTAGTGATTTCGAGACTGCTCATGAAACCTTGAGTCCTCCAAGAGATAGTTCTTTGATAATGATGAAGAACATCAACCAAACATGAACCTTAGTTAATTTTCAGCAGATTCATCTTATTTTTCTTAAGGCAACTGATCATCAGGGTTAGGTTCAATCTGTAGGAGAGTCATCAGGTTATGGATATTGTGGATCAAAATAAAATATCACCATGTTTTGTTCAAATCTGAAATATAACTGGTCATGTAATATGGCTATCTAGATTTGATCAGAGTAGCTAGGTGATTTTTGTGAGACATGAAAATACAATAAATCACCTATCCTAGTACTATATAACTAAGGGACCTTTGGGTCCCATCAGGTATGCCAAAAACTGTTGGTTAGAAAATATATCGAATGGAAAGGTTTGCACATCCACAGAGCTTGATCGACATTGAAATACCTAAAAGCATGTGTAAGCTATGATGGTCAATCTTTGGAGGATGTCAGTTCCTTGTAGTCCTAGCTAACTATTCCTAAAAGCAGGGGGAAGGATGTTGAAATAAATAAACTAAACTAGCCAGAACATAAAGTGGTACATATTAAGCAACATCAAGACACATGCAATAACAAGGATATGCAACTAAACAACCAACTACCTAACATACCAGCTCATTACACATAAATTTATAGAGTATTCACTTATAATATATTGTATGCTAATAATATTACAAATTCTAGACAAGGAATGAGTACAACAAAAATATAGAATTCAGAATTATCACCACAAATATTCAACATGCTTAAATTGAAAATATGCAGATATCACAAAACATACAATTTAAACCCACTATGCCCTTAGAAGACCCCAAATTCCAAACAAGTAAATGATTATGGTGGAAATTCAAAATTTAAAAATTATCACCATAAATATTTAACATGCTCAAATTAGAAATAAGAGGACATACATACACACATTCATACTCTGCAAATGAATCAAAACAGAGGCAAGACAGTAGTTTGTTTAAATTAAGGTGCAGTATCCATTCTTACATATGAATTTTAAGCACCTAAGAGCCAACTAGTATTCCTTCTACATTCTTGTATTTATAGATATTTAATAATTCTATAGCAATCAAAAACATCATTGCCTAAGATGTGGATTATTGTCATGTTAGAGATTCTTCCAACCTATTGAATCACTTTGGAAATATGGTTGCTCCAACTACCTGGACGTGCTAACTGATGTGGTCTAGATCCACACCATCTTGAGTCCTACCCTACCTATTGGATACATTTGGTCCATTGATCTCCTTTTTGCTTAGCCACCCCATCACTTGTATGATAGCTTTTATTGTATGGATCTAATACATAAACATACCTCAAAAAACATTGTGGGAGAGAGAGGAGAATGATTGTTGGGTTTTTTGCACATGTGTGAAATGCTTACTCCTCATATTGAAAATCTTTAACCATGTGCTAATTCTCTTGTACTGGTTCCCTAGGACCGTAGCGAGTTTGAACTAGATCCAACCCTGTCGGTCTCTTCAGCACTTAGTCCATATTTTGATTCTTTGTATTCCAGGCCATTAAATACTAATCAAATTCTGACTAGGACTAAATATTCTAGCCTTATTCATGCTTCATTGCCTTTTATGCAAAATATGCTATGTTTTAGGCTCTGGACAGGAACATTGAGAGCCTATTAGGTTTCGGTCTTGGTTGAACATTCTAGTGTTCTGACTAGGTAATCTGGGCACTACCAGGCTTCAATTGTGCCTAGTTGTTCTAGGTCTCTCCATTTCCTCTGGTCAAGTCTTTCCAATATTTCTAGGCTCTAGTCAAACCCAATTGCTCTGGCCACATTTGAAATTAGTCATTTTCCCTGATCGGGTTATTATTATGCTTTCGGGTTCTGATCATGCTTAACTCTTCTAGTCTTGATAAGAATAAGTCATTTTCCTATCTTGGTGAAGATCGGGCTCTTATGACCCTACCGAGTTCTAGCAGGATGCAATTGTTTTGGTCATCCCTAGTCTTGGTCATTTTGATACTTCCCTTGTTCTTATGGCCTCAATATGGATGCTTGATATTTTCCTTAGCTTCATCCATATGTACTAGATTTTTTGTCTTCTGATGGGTTCCAACCCGAGTGCAAATCTTGAAGTCCAGTCCCAAGTTTCTGTTGATGAATGACGACTTTTTGCCACCCATGATTTTGATCATGTACAAGTCTTCTAGCATGATGGAGTGATAGTCATTTTAGCTAAAGCCTATATTTCACCAATAAAACTTGATCTATCTTTTTTATTCTGGGTACCATAGTTCTGTTGATCAATCAACCTTTCTAATCCTCCAGTGTCCCACTGAATAGTAGTGATATCACCTCTTCACCACTTCTCAGATTAGCTTTGCTTCTAAGAATGATTTTGGGCATGTTGATAAAATTTTGTTGGAGATATTTGATTCTATATAAAAAATAAACTTAATACATAGCTGCTAGAAGGTAGGTGTGAGTAGGTGCAAGAAATACCTACAATTGTATTGGAGGATTTTGCATAACCCCAATGCTCTTTTGGCCAAGAATATTCATGCTAAATATGCTAAGAACAAATGTCCTAAAGACCTTGTTTGCTATCAGTTGCCTACCAATGGTTCTCCCATTTTAGTGATTCTTAAGACTGGTGAGGATTTAATTAAGCAAATTTTATTTTGGATCATTCATAATGGTCAATAGGAAAATTTCTAGATAAATTCTTGGGATGGTCACCAACCTTTGAGAAGTCAATTTATTGATTGGTGGCCTTGGATGGAGGAGCTTCATTGAGCTAAATGGATAAAGGTTGCTTGTTACTATTGGTACCATACTAGTAATTTGAACTAACATTTGAGGACCAACCTAACATAAATGGATAAAGGTTGCTTGTTACTATTGGTACCATACCAATAATTTAAACTAACATTTGAGGATCAGCCTATTAAAATGTCAGAAAGGCAAATAAAAGGTATCCAAAGCATCCTTCATATCATATCTCTCTCTTGGTCTAATGATAAAGATTGTTTTGGATGGAACAACACTACTAAAGGTGAGTATTCAGTTGCTCAAGGTTATTTTTCCTTATGCCATAATAATCCCAACTAATCATATGATATTTTTACTTAGTTGTGGGATCAAAATATCTTGCCTAAGGTGAGGTTATTTACATGGCTTTTATTGCATCATAGGGTGCTTACTAGTGAGCAACTTATGAAATGTGGTTTTCATGGCTCGTTTAGATGCAAAATGTGTGGAGAGAATGTGGAAACTCTCGGCCATATTTTTACTGAGTTTACCTTAGCCTCTAATCTATGGAGGACAATGACCATCTTACTTGGATTACACTGGTCCAATTTTTTTACTTTTGAATAAATTTGGAGGGATTGGCCTAGTCAGAAGAGTGTTGATCATTTTATTAGGAGACTAGTTTGGATGGGTTCTACCATTCTATTTTGGAATATTTATAAGGAAAGAAACAACAAAATTTTCAATAAATAAATAAAGGACATTCACTATATCTGGAAAAATACCATTGCCAACTTAGTTGAATTAGTCCAACAAATCCTTAAACACCCCTATAACTCCCACCAAAGATGGGATCAAGTGAGATAAATATTGAATATTAACCCTTTTAAGGGCAACCAACTTAAAGGGAATGTGAGTAATCAAAATATGGATATAAAAAGAAATTTTTAGCCTCATCATAAGGATTTTTGAGAAGTCACCTCTATGGGAAACCCTAGAAAAACTAGGCATGAGGAATTTGTAGACTTTTAGATGATTTCTCAGTTTTCACTTTTGTTGAGTATTTGAGTATCCTTTCCAATAATCTTGCTAAGGGGTATTGTATTCATAGAGTCCTTCGATATGTTTCTAAGGTCACATGGAAAAATGTTCTAGTTCAATCACAGTATCAATTCATGATTAATCTATTGAAGACTCCTAATAATCATAATATTGATTGGAGAAAATTACAATAATTATTGAGAAGATTCAATTAATCCATATGGGCTTTTTGAAAGTTGAATACAATCATGTGGTTAGAGAACATAATAGGAGTGTTGATACTTTAGCTAATTGGGCATTGAAAAAAGGTAATCTTACTTACTATGACCATCCTTCCATATGGTAGGATCCAAAAATTAGGGAAGCTCTTCTTTCTATACTTTCTCTCGATGGCTTCAATACTAGAGGTACCTAGTTCTTTTTTTCTTTGTTTTTGATTCTCTTTTGTTCAGTCAAGGTATTTTAGTTCCCTTGCTCATACTGATCATTCTTATGTTTCCTCTATTGAGTCTTGCTTGAATAGCCTTTTTGCCTAGAAAGTCCAAAGTTGTTTTCTATTTTTTCCCTATTTTTAGTTTTTTGATGTGTGTTGTTTTGTATTGTTTTTGTTCCATTTTTTTGTGTTTTTTTCATGTGTTTTGTGTTTAATTGTTGTCTATTATTTTTTGAATTTTTTTGTTGCTCTTATGTTTTTTGTTGTTTTTGTTTGTGTTTGTTTTTTTCTTTCTGTTGTTTTTGTGTTTCTCTTTTTTTTTTTTTTTTTTTGTATTTTTGTATATTTTTTGTTTTTTTTGTTGTTTTTTGTTGTTGTTGTGTTTTTTGTGTTTTATGTTTGTTTTTTTTATTTTTGTGTTTGTTTGTTTTTTTTTGTGTTTATTTGTTTTTTTTGTTTGTTTTTTTTTTTTTAGGCATGCTCTTTGAGTGTGCCAAAGGGGGCAGGACAGGTGCAAACACTAGGTATTTTTGGTGGAATAGATACCCCTACGACCTTGGGAATTATATAAAAGTTGCATCCCAATTGGGGTATGATATTCTCACAATGACACTGAGAGGGGGGGTGAATCAGTGTAGCTAAAAATTTTGATCTGCAATTCTTAAAACTGAAGCAAAGAGAACTGAAAATAGATAAAGCAATAAACACAAGAGAGCACACCACAACACACAATGTAACGAGGTTCACCAATTTGGCTACTCCTCAAGAATGACTGCTTGGACTACGGTCCAAATCCAGCCTTTGCAAAACACCAATTTTACAATCTGTTTACCAGCACCCACTGGAAGGAGCACCAACCCCTGATTTATCTGCACCTATAGAAAGGAGCACCAACCCCTATCCAAGCACCAACTTGAATCACAGATTTGAAAGTTATATCAATGACATACAAATGCCTTCACTATTACAAGACCCTGACTGGTCTCCAATTTAAAACATAGTAATTACTCACTGCTCAGCTTGTTGCTCTCTTACAACACTCTTTTCACCCTCTTACGACAGCACTTTCACAATTACAGTAGCAACAATATTCTTCACGTAGACCTATTTTTATAGCATGTAAGTCTCTATTTTTAGCTTTCATAAATTCGCATGCAACCCGTGACTGTTCTTTTTAATTTTTACTTCTGCCACTTGTCAACTGTAACTTCTTCTTTGTGTAACTCCTTTTGTAATTAGAGAGTGTGCATTTACGTTACATGCAACGTATATCTCTAGTATGATTGTACGTCTTCTTGAACATGACTGTTCGTCTTTATTTCTGTGCATGCATGTATTTTACGATTCTATAAATACGACTGTTCGATTTCTCCTTCTACGACTGTTATTAAAAAGTTGCATGAATTCTATCAGTAAATCCACCTGTAACTATCGCATTTACTCCAGTTAACTGTTATTAAAAAGTTGCATGCCTTTTCTCTACTACTGCCCCTTTAACTGTCGTTCTGTTCCAGTTAACTGCCTGTTTAACGTGCTGTTGCGACCTGTCACGAAATCGTGACACTTCTGTCTCTTTCTGCCCTTCTCGGCTTTAACACGTGAAAAAATAGCATGTCACAAAATCATGACATTCTCGGCCTCCTAGTTCTCCTTCTGTCTTGCCGCCGTGAAAATGGAACATGTCACGAAATCATGACATTCTCGACCTCCTTGTTCTCCTTCTGTCTTGCCATCGCAAAAACGGAACATGTCATGAAATCGCGACATCTTCGCTGCCTTGTGCCTTTTCTGCCTTCTACCCACGAAAACGGAACATGTCATGAAATCATGACATCTTCGCTGCCTTGTGCCTTTTCTGCCTTCTGCTCGTGAAAATGGAACATGTCATGAAATCGCGACATCTTCGCTGCCTTGTGCCTTTTCTGCCTTCCGCTCGCGAAAATGGAACATGTCACAAAATCGTGACATCTCTCTCTGCCTTGTGCCTTTTCTGCCTTCCGCTCGTGAAAATGGAACATGTCATGAAATCGTGACATCTCTCTTTCTTTCTTCCTTTCACCAAAAGAACATGTCACTGAAAATCGTGACACTTCTCTCCTTGTGCCTTTTCTTTTTTATGAAATCACAAATTGACATCTTCTCTCCTTGGCACTTCTCTTTGACCTGTCATGAAATCGTGACATCTTCTCTCCTTGGCACTTTCTCTTCGATCCTGTCACGAAATCGTGACATCTTCTCTCCTTGGCACTTTCTCTTCGATCTTGTCGTGAAATCGTGACATCTTCTCTCCTTGGCACTTTCTCTTCGATCCTGTCGCGAAATCGTGACATCTTCTCTCCTTGGCACTTTCTCTTGTAACTTGTCATGAAATCGTGACACTTTTTCTCCTTAGCGCTTCTCCTTGCAACTTGTCATGAAATCGTGACACTTTTTCTCCTTAGCGCTTCTTCTTCGAACATGTCGCGAAATCATGACAGTTTTTCTTGCAAGCGCTTCTTCTCCGAACATGTCATGAAATCGTGACAGTTTTCCTACTTGCTTTCTTTTCTGCCAACATGTCATGAAATCGTGACAGTTTTTCCACTTGGCTTCTTTGCCTGCAACATGTCGAAATCGTGATAGTTTTGCTTGCGCCTTCTCTCTCCTCGTCCATGTCATGAAATCATGACAATTTTACTTGCACCTTCTCTCTCCTCCGATATGTCATGAAATCGTGACGTTTTTCTTTCTGCCTTCTAACTTCTCAACCTGTCGCGATATCGCGACAGAAAACATGTCGCGATATCGCGACAGTTTTCTTACTTGTCTTTTTCTTTGATTTTTTGAATCTGGGTCACTTCTGTTTTCTTAGAATTTCATTGTACATGATCTGACTGATCTCTGAACTCCTGTCCACTGCTTCAACTGCATCAACTGATCCTGCTTCAACTGCATCAACTGATCTATCTGTCTGTGTTGACAACAATGACAATACTTTTGCTGCACCTTGCTCAACAATCTCCCCCTTTGGAATTGTTGGCAACACTCATGCACTCTCTTGTAATTCTTCTCCCCCTTTGACAATAATACCAAAGGGCTGCTGCAGACTCCCCCTGAGTCTATGCACAACATTCTCAGATACACATTGTTATAGTTAGCAAAAATAATGAATATGAGCAAAACTATAAACATAGGCATAAGTACTCCCCCTGAGAATGTGATCCCAATTGATAGTCAGTTCTTTGGAAATGTGACTACTCCCAACTTACTCCGAAGGTACTCAAAAACTTCCTTGGGCAATGGTTTTGTGAATATATCTGCTACTTGCTCTGTAGTTGGAACAAAATCCAATTTGACCTCACCTTCTGCAACTTTATCCTTCAAGAAGTGATACCGGATTGCAATATGTTTGGTTCGAGAATGCATAACCGGATTCTTTGATATGTTTATAGCACTGGTGTTATCACATTTAACTGAAATTGGCTCTTTGAAGTGAATACCAAGATCTTTCAGTGTTTGTCTCATCCATAATATCTGAGTACAGCATGTTGTTGCTGCAATGTATTCTGCCTCTGTTGTGGATAGAGAGACTGATTCTTGTTTCTTGTTGTGCCATGCTACCATCCTGTCTCCAAGATAAAATGCTCCTCCACTGGTACTCTTTCTATCATCAATACATCCTGCCCAATCTGCATCAGAATATGCAATAAGAGTGAAGTCCTTACCTTTTGGGTACCACAACCCATACTCCATAGTACCCTTGAGGTACCTAAAAATCCTCTTTACAGCTGTCACATGAGTCTCTTTGGGACTAGCCTGAAATCTTGCTACCATGCATACTGCCTGTAATATATCTGGTCTAGTGGTTGTCAAATACAATAGGCTTCCAATCATAGACCTGTACATGGTTTGATCTACATCCGGAGATTTGTCATCCTTGCTCAACTTGCAACTTTGTTGTCATGGGAGTGCTTGACTAGGTTTACTATCCTCCATTGTGAACTTTTTCAGCATTTCTTTCACATATTTTACTTGAGAGATAAAAATCCCCTTTTCACTTTGATTGACTTGCAATCCGAGGAAATAAGAAAGTTCACCAATCATTGACATCTCAAATTTTGTCTTCATTTTATTAGCTATGTCTCTACAATATTTATCCATGCTGCTACCAAATATTATATCATCTACATAAACAACAAGTACAATAAGATGGCCATTCTCAGTTTTGATATATAAATTGTTGTCCACCATACCTTTCTTGAACCCCTGTTTAATAAGATAGTTATCCAGCCTTGCATACCATGCTCTGGGTGCCTGTTTCAGACCATACAATGCTTTCTTTAACCTGCAAACAAAATCAGGATTGTCACCGAGTTGGAAGCCATCTGGCTGTTCAATGTAAACCTCTTCTTCCAGTTTTCCATTCAGAAATGCTGATTTTACATCCATTTGATATACTTTGAAGTTTTTATGGACTGCTAAAGCCAGAAACATTCTGATTGCTTCTAGTCTGGCAATCGGTGCAAATGTTTCCTCAAAATCAATGCCTTCAACCTGAGCATAGCCTTTACAGACCAATCTTGCCTTATTTCTGACAACCTGTCCGTCTTCATTTAATTTATTTCGAAAAATCCATTTAGTGCCAATTATGTTTTTATTTGTTGGTCGTGGTACTAATTCCCAGGTTTTGTTTTTCTCAATCTGATCTAGTTCTTCATTAATTGCCTTCATCCAACTTTCATCTGTGCTTGCTTCAGCAATATTTTTGGGTTCAATGCTGGATAATAAAGAGTAGTTCTGTATTACTGCTCTTCTTGTCTGAATACCAACTGTTGGGTCCCCAATAATCTGTTCTCTGGGATGATTTTTCTGCCAGTTGCCTATTTTGAATTTATTGTTCTCTTCTTCTTCTGAGTCGATTCTTAAATCAGCTGGGTCAATTTTTTGATTTTCTTCTTTTTCTATTTCTTCATCTCCTTCAATGACGTCTTCATAAATAGGGTAGTTTTCTTGATACGTAACTTCTCGTTCTCTACCTTCATCAACTTTAACATCAGCACTCTCAATAATTTTCTTTAGCCGCTTGTTGTAACATGTGTAGGCTTTGCTTTTAGTTGAGTAACCGAGAAAAATACCTTCGTCAGCTCTATCTTCGAACTTACCGAGATTATCTTCAGTTCGTTTGATATAACACTTGTTGCCGAACACTTTGAAGTATCTTGTTGTTGCTTTCCTGCCGAACCATAGTTCATACGGTGTTTTGCTTTCATGTGTTCTTAGCATGCACCTGTTTTGAATGTAAACTGCAGTATGTACTGCCTCTTTCCAGAATCTGTCGGCTATTTTGTTCTCAGCCAACATTGTCCATGCCATTTCTTGCATAGTCCTGTTCTTCCTTTCAACAACACCATTCTGCTGAGGTGTCCTTGCTATTGAAAACTGTCTTCTAATCCCATATTTTTGATAGTATTCTGCAAACTCCTCTGAGATAAACTCTCCTCCTCTGTCTGATCTTAGGCATTTAATTCTTTTTCCAATCTGATTCTCAACCTGCTTTTTAAAAATCTTGAACATCTCAAAGGCATCTGATTTAAGCTTTAAAAATAGTACCCATGTCATTCTGGAGTAGTCATCTATGAACAACATAAAGTATTTGTCACCATTTATGCTTTGTGTTCTCATGGGTCCACATAAATCAGTATGAATCAGCTCTAATGGTTTTCTGGTGAAATATTCCTTTGCTTTAAATGTGGATCTGGTTTGCTTCCCTTTTTGGCATGAAGCACAGATGCTATTTACCGGTTTGCCAATGGTGGGTATATCTCTTACTGCTCTTTTTGAACTTATTTTTACCAGATTGTCAAAGCTAATATGCCCGAGCCTCTTGTGCCACAGCCAGTTTTCATCTTCCTATCCAATCAAGCATGATCCTTCTGAAGTTTCTGAGAGAGTGTATAGATTTCTAGAAGTCCTCGATCCAGTAGCTACCAACTTCCCACTGTGTGCTTTTCTTACTTCATAGCCCTATTTTTTAAAGATGACTTCATGACCTCTATCACAGATTTGACTTACGCTCAGTAAGTTGTGCTTCAAACCAACTACAAACAGAACTTCTTTGGAATTGATCTTTCCATCACTTATCTTGACTGATCCTTTTCCAACTATTTTGGCTCCATCATTATTTCCAAACTTTATCGAGCCCCCTTCATATTTCTGTAATTTTTCAAATTTTTGTTTATCTCCTGTCATGTGACTGGAGCATCCACTGTCCAATATCCATGGTGCTGATTTGTTCTGTGCTTTGAATGTTGTCTGGACAATCAAGGATTCCTTTTCTTCTTTGAGTTGCTCTTTTTCTTTCCATTCTGATTTGGCTATAGTTTTGGTCATTTGTTTAGACTTTTCTTTGTCAGTGGCCTGTGCATGTTTATCTGGGAATTTTTTGTTTTGCTTTAAACTGTTTGGTTGAGTTCTTCTTCCCTGATATTTATTTGCTGCATATGTGCTTCTACAGTTTCTTGCAATATGTCCAAAGTTGTGATAGTTATAGCATTCTACTGCATAATCTATCAAGGGTGAAAATACATTTCTACTAGAAAAATTTCTTTGTCCTATATTATAAATGTAGTCTGAAATCTTATGACCGTAAGTATTGCATTTAAAACAATAACCAGAAAAAGAATGATTGAACCTGGGAGTTGGTCTTTGCCAATTTGTAGAAGGAGCCACAAATTTTCTTCTCCTTTGATGAGTGACTTTTGTGAATCCCTCATTGTCAACAGTCTTCTCGTGCCTGCCATTGTTGCTTTCTTTTGCAAGATTCATTTTTCTTTGGTCAACCTTGATTTTATCCTCTTTCTTTACTTGGTTCTACAGTTATGGCCTTTGATCCACTTGATGATTCTCCTTCGACAAACCCCAAGCCAAACTTGATGTCTGTAGTCCTCCCGACTATTTATAATATTTTCAAGCTTTGCGAGAACTTCCTTCAAGTTTGTGATAGCAGCTCAGTTTTTGATTCTTTTCTTCTAGCCGCATTCTTAAAATAACAATCTCTTCTTCTAGTTTGTTGCACTCATCTATTCTCATGGTTAATTGTACTTCAAGTTCTTCAGACATTTTCTTAAATTCTTCTGTCTGTACTTTTAAACTGTTTATTATGTCATTCGCATCTTCAAGCTTTCTTGAGACTTTATTATTCTTTTTCCTTTTTGACTTCAACTCTTTAAGTGCCGCAACCAACTCACCTTCCAGATAAACTTCAGCCTCATCCTTATTTTTTGTATCATCTTCCTATTTTTCTTCTATTTTTGCTTCTTCAAATGCCATGAACAGAGCTTCACCTGTTTCTTCTTCAGAATCTTCACCTGAGCTATCTTCAGAAGAGCTGACATTCTTGGATATGAAACTTTTCTTTTTAAAATTGCTTTTCTTGAAGTTTGGTTTCTTTTTCCAGTCACTTCTTTCTTGGTGTGACCCTTCATTACTTTTGGTTTTCTCATTCATGGGACACTTAGCTGCAAAGTGACCGACCCCTCCACAATTGAAACACTTAAATGGCAACTTTCCTCTATATTTTCCTTTTCCTTTTGTAAGTTTCCGAACAAAGTTGGCTTCAGTTTCATCCGATGTCTCTTCAGCCTCAGATTCTTGTTCAGCTTTTGTATTCTTGTGTGCTTTAAAAGCAGCTTCTTTGTCTATGGGCTTAGTTTGTCCTATTCTCATTTCGTATGCGGTCAAGGAACCATGCATCTCGTCCATGCTAAAATTGTTTAGATCTTTAGCCTCTTCTATTGCAGAAACTTTAGAATTAAATCTTTTGTGAAGAGTTCTAAGTACCTTTTTCATGACAATCTGCATCTTCGATCTCTTCGTCGAGTCCTCTGATTGCATTAATGACTCCATTGACTCTCAGCATATAGGTCTCAATGTTCTCTTCGTCATTCATTTGTAATGCCTCGAACTGAGCTCGATGAGTTTGCAGTTTGGCTTCCTTGATCTTGTTGTCTCCTTCATGAATGCTTTTTAGTTTGTCCCATATGTCTTTTGCCGATTTACAGCTCATGACCCTTATCAGTTCACTGTCTACTAGCCCACACATTATTGCATTCTTTGCTTTGGAGTTATTCTCAGACAGTTTCTTATCGACAGCATCTGTTGGAGGAGTAGTGGGTGTTGTGTATCCACTTTCTACTGACTCCCAAATGTCGTATCCTAAAGCACTCAGATATGTCTGCATCTTGAGTCTCCAGAATGAGTAATTAGTTCCATTGAATAGAGGAGCTTTGTTTGATGAGAAACCTTCACTACCTACCATTGTGTTCCTTCCAAGATCACCTTAGCTGATTAAGCTTGTTCAGGAACCTTGCTCTGATACCAATTGATATTCTCACAATGACACTGAGAGGGGGGGTGAATCAGTGTAGCTAAAAATTTTGATCTGCAATTCTTAAAACTGAAGCAAAGAGAACTAAAAATAGATAAAGCAATAAACACAAGAGAGCACACCACAACACACAATGTAACGAGGTTCACCAATTTGGCTACTCCTCAAGAATGACTGCTTGGACTACGGTCCAAATCCAAGCCTTTGCAAAACACCAATTTTACAATCTGTTTACCAGCACCCACTGGAAGGAGCACCAACCCCTGATTTATCTACACCTACAGAAAGGAGCACCAACCCCTATCCAAGCACCAACTTGAATCACAGATTTGAAAGTTATATCAATGACATACAAATGCCTTCACTATTACAAGACCCTGACTGGTCTCCAATTTAAAACACAGTAATTACTCACTGCTCAGCTTGTTGCTCTCTTACAACACTCTTTTCACCCTCTTTCGATAGCACTTTCACAATTACAGTAGTAGCAATATTCTTCACGCAGACCTATTTTTATAGCATGTAAGTCTCTATTTTTAGCTTTCATAAATTCGCATGCAACCCGTGACTGTTCTTTTTAATTTTTACTTCTGCCACTTGTCAACTGTAACTTCTTCTTTGTGTAACTCCTTTTGTAATTAGAGAGTGTGCATTTACGTTACATGCAACGTATATCTCTAGTATGACTGTACGTCTTCTTGAACATGACTGTTCGTCTTTATTTCTGTGCATGCATGTATTTTACGATTCTATAAATACGACTGTTCGATTTCTCCTTCTACGACTGTTATTAAAAAGCTGCATGAATTCTATCAGTAAATCCACCTGTAACTATCGCATTTACTCCAGTTAACTGTTATTAAAAAGTTGCATGCCTTTTCTCTACTACTGCCCCTTTAACTATCGTTCTGTTCTAGTTAACTGCCTGTTTAACGTGTTGTTGCGACCTGTCACGAAATCATGACACTTCTGTCTCTTTCTGCCCTTCTCGGCTTTAACACGTGAAAAAATAGCATGTCACAAAATCATGACATTCTCGGCCTCCTAGTTCTCCTTCTGTCTTGCCGCTGAAAAAACATGTCACGAAATCATGACATTCTCGGCCTCCTTGTTCTCCTTCTATCTTGCCACCATGAAAATGGAACATGTCACGAAATCATGACATCTTCGCTGCCTTGTGCCTTTTTCTTCCAAAATGGAACATGTCACGAAATTGACATCTTCCTCCTTGTGCCTTTTCTTCCCCGAAAATGGAACATGTCACGAAATCGTGACATCTTCGCTGCCTTGTGCCTTTTCTACCTTCCCCATGAAACATGTCACGAAATCGTGACATCTTCCTCCTTGTGCCTTTTCTGCCTTTCGCTCGCGAAAATGAAACATGTCACGAAATCGTGACATCTCTCTCTTCCTTGTGCCTTTTCTTCCTTCCGCCCGCGAAAATGAAACATGTCACGAAATCATGACATCTTCGCTGCCTTGTGCCTTTTCTTCCTTTCATGTCAGAAATCATGACATCTTTCTCTTCCTTGCACTTCTCTTCGACCCTGTCGTGAAATCGTGACATCTTCTCTCCTTGGCACTTTCTCTTTGATCCTGTCATGAAATCGTGACATCTTCTCTCCTTGGCACTTTCTCTTTGATCCTGTCATGAAATCGTGACATCTTCTCTCCTTGGCACTTTCTCTTCGATCCTGTCACGAAATCGTGACATCTTCTCTCCTTGGCACTTTCTCTTGGAACTTGTCACGAAATCGTGACACTTTTTCTCCTTAGCGCTTCTCCTTGCAACTTGTCATGAAATCGTGACACTTTTTCTCCTTAGCGCTTTTCTTCCCGTTGAGTCACGAAAACCCGACATGTTGCAAAATCGTGACAATTTTTCTTGCAAGCGCTTCTTCTCCGAACATGTCGTGAAATCATGATAGTTTTCCTACTTGCTTTCTTTTCTGCCAACATGTCACGAAATCGTGACAGTTTTTCCACTTGGCTTCTTTGCCTGCAACATGTCACGAAATCGTGACAGTTTTGCTTGCGCCTTCTCTCTCCTCGTCCATGTCACGAAATCATGACAATTTTACTTGTGCCTTCTCTCTCCTCCGATATGTCGTGAAATCATGACGTTTTTCTTTCTGCCTTCTAACTTCTCAACCTGTCGCGATATCGCGACAGAAAACATGTCGCGATATCGCGACAGTTTTCTTACTTGTCTTTTTCTTTGATTTTTTGGATCTGGGTCACTTTTGTTTTCCTGGAATTTCACTGTACATGATCTGACTGATCTCTGAACTCCCCGTCCACTGCTTCAACTGCATCAACTGATCATGCTTCAACTGCATCAACTAATCTATCTGTCTGTGTTGACAACAATGACAATACTTTTGCTGCACCTTGCTCAACAAGGTATTTTACACAAAAAAATAAAAATAAATAAAATAACAACACAACATTTTCATTTCTACAAAAACAATTAGCAATTACAATATTAGGTTCATCCACTTTTCTCACACCTCCTTACATACACTTTGTGCTATGCTAACAACAATTGATACTTCCCTTGTTGGACCTTTCCAACTCCTTATCGATCATATTATATCCTTACATGCTTCCTTACTAGTCTCTTGTTGATCCATTAGCAATCCTTATCGGCACCTTGTCAACTCCTTGCTAGCCTTGTTTGGTTATTTTTTTGTTCTTTGTCGATTCCTTGCTAGTTATTATCAACTCCTTTTCAACAAGCTACCTCAATCTTAAATATGATCATCATCACCTAGGTGTTCCACCACCAATTATTCAAGTAATTTTTTTCTTCGTTTATTTCTATATTTTTTATTCTTTTATTTCCTTTTTCTATTTTTTTTGTGTGTAATGTAAGATTACCCATACACCTAGACGCTCTCACTACCTCAATGTATGACAACATCTTTCCCACATTGTAAGACAATTATAATTTTTCACATTACAATACAAAACTATAATTTTATTAATAATATATAATGAAACTATTTGACTATAGAAAAAACAAAACACTTACCTATAATACAATCCAATTGTTTTTAAATTATTCAATAAATTTGGTTTTTTAATGAAATTAATCCATGAAGAACTTATTTTCAATATTTGTTGATTCCTCATTGAGATAAAAATGCATAATGTCACCCAAGCATTTAAACATGGTACATATTATATAATCATCCTTGACTTTGTCTATAAGATATTTTAGTCATGATATCCTAACATGCCAACCACATTGGTATACTTTGCATCCATACTTAGATAAAAAGTAATACATCATAATAGTTTAATTCTTTTTAGATAACAATTCCCTAACCAAACAAATATCATAAAAACTATTAATTAAATGAAAATATGAGATAGACATGACACCTTACTATACTTCAATCATTGCATCATCTACCATGAAGGTGTTCAACTTTGATTCTAGCATATAAATATGGACTTTTGGGAAACATTTTCCCATATACTTGTAAATATCATAGGTCAAATATCTAGACATAATTTCCCATAAAATTGAAATACCATTGTGTTCTACATAAAGATCCAACAATGTGTAAATTTTAAAATTTACATACAAATCAAACAATATATTGTTATCTTAGTACCAAAATATATTTGAATGAATTTTTAGTAATCCCAAATTAGTAAAGAATTGATACACCTTTATGCAATCTATTCCAAAGATTGAGTCATTTTCAATTAAGTCATTGTTCAATAATTTTATCATCCATCCCAATTGATTTGGAATTTCATTTCCTAAGGTAAATGGCACATGTCCTTCTTCATTTATGCAATTTTTAAACTTTGAGTAGTATATCACTTTATCTTGATTGGTACTTTGGAAAAGTTACTCTTTGAGCATCACTCTTGTAAAACTTATAGTACATTATCATAATTTTTTCAATATTGTTAATATAATCAGATGATGGAAAATTTTCATGTGAAAAATATTATATTTTTCATGTTACCTTTCAAGAATTTTAATGTTATTATGAACCATTTTGCAATTTTTTTTGTGTACAACGTCCATAGCTATACATAAGATCAAAAATATTTCTACCAATTCATGCAATTATTTACTAGTGTATAATGCATAATATGTTCTTGTGCCTCTAAAGCAATAAAGTTCTTATTTTTGGAAAATAATACTACCACTATCATTATGTTACATCTCATACTAGCCTATGATCAGATATTTAGGTACATGCATGAATACAAACACTATAATAGCATTAACACCCATGTGAAAGTGCTTGAGACTGATACAACTTCCTTTTCCACCTCATGGAATATTTTATATGTCATTATATAAAGCACAATTTCTTGATAGTCTAGTAGACCATACTAACAGTAATATCTATAAATAAAAATATATATTACCAGTTATAAATAGTAAATTTACAAACTTATGTGTTAACTTCTACAATGGATCATATCATTACCTAGTAAATTGAAAATCTTGATCAAAAGGACAAATGTGATGCAACTTTTAGAACCTTAACAAGTTTCTCACTAGTGCATCTATCTTTGTAGTTCCAAATTGGGATAGGGAGTTTTGTGTTTTTACATATACAAAATTAGATTGAGTTGGTGTATTTATTGCATATAAAGGTTTACCAATTGACTATGAGAGCATAAATACCAAGGATTATGAACTTAGTTATTCCAACATAACCTTTAGAAAGTAGTGGAAATTTATACCCTACATATATATAACATTAATTCTTAAAAATATAGTATGATAGGATACCTATAAGGCCTTTATTTCATCTTTGGTATGAGGATACAAATTATAAAAGGTAAATCAAAGTGGGTGGGAGATGATCTTAATAAGAATAAAAATATTTAATCCACACAATTCTAGACTAATTCAATAAGATATCTCTACTTAATTGTCTAATTATAAGTAGTAATATATCACAGCATATAATATCTTCCTATAGAACAAGTGAAATCAATAATGTTAAAAATAGTTTATTTAAAGAGATGCATCATAGAGTAGTTTTCAATGATGGATTCTACTAGATCATAGCATGTGAATTCCTATTGGGAATGTGGGAGCAATATTGTTTAAAATATCTTTGTGATATATTCATTACTTTAACTCCACAATAAAATATTTGCATCCATATGGAGAACGTGTACGTGAGCTAATTATGTAAAAGTACCAACAATCATTTTAGATAGCAAATATTTCTAGTAAGGATATGTATGATATTTTTTCTATTATTGGTAAGGAATGAGATGAGACAAATGAAACTATGCTCTAATACACTTAATTCAATATAATCAAGGATAAATATAAATATCTAATAGGAATATTTTACCCACATGATATTTTAGTGTGGAAGTATAATGTTATTTCATTTGATTTTATTATCACCTCATCCATGTAAATCTCTACACGTGATGCATTAATTTTGCAAATCATGAGTTGACTAGTGTAAATTATTTTTATATTACATGGAAAATATTCTATGTAATTTTCATACCATAGGTCTTTGCTGATAAAACTATAAGGTTGCATTGGATCATAACACCATCATATCATTGAAGAACACAAGATTATACTGAGAGGGGGGGTGAACAGTATAAGACCAACTTTTACTTTTCTTTACCAAATAATATTATCCAATATTATCAATGGCAATATCAATAGTAGTAATAAAAGCAATGTACAAATCATCACACGCAATAGAGACACCAATATAACATGGTTCAACCAATGTGGGCTACTCCACGAAAAAAAATATTTCTACTAAAGTTTCTTAACAAATATCTTTGGACTCACTTTCCTATTACAATATTTATGGACCTCTATTCAAAGGAGACACCAATCCCCTAATGCTCTTATATGTGGATCTCTATACATGGGAGAACTCTTTCCCATTTTCTTTGGTTTTTGGAACTTGATCCAGGAGATCTCCTTCTCCTCAACTAGTTTTTGGACTCCCTCCATAGAAGAAATCTATCTTCCAAACTGTTTTATAGATCACACTCCATAGGAGAATTCTTTCCCCTTGCTCTGGTTTGTGGATCTATATCCATAAGATAACTCTTTCTAATTTTCTCTCACTAGTTATCTTCTAGAAGACTACTACCCCCACTACATTGGCTTGTGTATCTCTCTCCACATAAGACCTCTATCCTCACTCAGAAGACCTTTGTCCTCAATGCCTTGGCTAATGGATCTCTATCCACTGGAGACTACTATCCTCTGCTATATCACCTCCAAATCTTATTTTTATTTTTATCTCATATCTACACCAAACAATCCTTGGTCTAGTACAAATCTACTCTAACTCTGTATCAGGTTTAGCACAAATATAATCTTAAATATACACCAAACTATATCCTCAAATTTTTCCTCGAGCCTTAACAAAAAGCTTGATCCAATCACAAATCCATTGTTCTTAGATTTTACCCAAGCCTTAACACAAATCTTGAACAAATAAATGAATCAAATCTACTCTCAAGTCCTCACAAAGACTTGCCTTAAATATGTCCTCAAGTCCTCTCAATAACTTGCTCAATTTACTCTCAAGTCTTCACAAAGACTTACCTCAAATCTGTCCTCAAGTCCTCTCAAGAACTTGCTCAATATTCTCTCAATTCTTCACCAAGACTTACCTCAAATCTACCCCAAAGTCCTTTGAATAACATGCTCAATCTGCTCTCAAGTCTTCACCAAGACTTATCTCAAATCTACCTACAAGTTTGCCCACAAGCTTTCACAAAAGCTTGCTCAACCTTACCTACAAGTCTTCACCAAGACTTGACCAAAAATGCCCACAAGCTTTCACAAACGCTTGCTCAACTCTGTCCTTAAGCTTTCACAAAATCTTATCCAAACCTATCCTTAAGCTATAACAAAAGCTTACTCAATTATGTCCTTAATATTTAACAAAAGCTTACTCAAATATGTCCTTAAGATTTAAAAAAAGCTTACTCAAATTTGTCCTTAAGATTTAACAAAATCTTACTCAAATATGCTCAAACACATGCTCAATATAGCTCACAAGATATGCTCAATCAAACTCAAATCTTGCACACAATGTTATCAATTTCTTTATCTGATCTTCAAAGTAATTCTTTTAACTTGAAGCAGTTTAGATATATTCTATTCAAAATTCTTTTAACTCTCGAACATATATATAATGATGTACTCTATCAAAAACTCAATATGGTCTACTCAATCATTAAGTCTTTCACTTCCACAAATCTGATTTCTAATGTTTTCATATTCACTTTCAATATCACTCAAAACCAATGCTCAAGAAGTTTCACTCAATTATAAAATTAATGAAACACATCTTGCTCACAAACTCTAAACAAGTGTTTTCATACTTATTCAACCAAATATCATAATGTGGGTCTCAAAACCTAACTCAATTAATCCTCAATATCTATCCCAAATGTTCTCTAAACATTCACCAATCATGCATATAAAAACCACTCAAATATTTCCAAAAATTCTTATAAAACAATCATTTTCATTCCACCTTATATTTCACAACATTTAATCTAACAAAACTTCAATCAAAGGATGATGTGGCCATACTTTTTTACTTTTATGGAGATATGTCTTCAAAATCTATTTCACAAATATTTCTCCTTATACCACTTAAAATTTTAGATAGTAACAATCTATTTCAAGACCTCCACAAGGTATTCCTTCCAAAATGTGCTCAAATAAATTCCAAACCACTCTCTAGGTTTATCAAATAATAAAACCCCTCAAAATACTTTAAAAACAACATACAAATAATCAAAATACCTCATACACCTTTTAACTCCCTCTTAACACTTTCAACACAATAAGCAAGGATTTCAATAATTCATTTTCAAAATAATTCACTAAGATTTCCTTTAGAATTTGAATGCATAAAATAATCAAACTTATTCCCTTATATCTCCCTACTTATAAAATGCATTTTCAAAATAATTATAACCACCATTCAAAAATATTCCAATGCACTTATTAAGTCACAACTCAAATTATTCAACACCCTCAATAAAAATAAAATTATTTTTAACACCTTATACCTCCTCAACAGCGCATACCATACGACTTAGAAACAAAGTGTAAATTTTATTAATGTAAAAAACAAATACCTTTGCACACTGCCTCCGTGATATTCAATCCCCCACTGCACTTTTTCCAACACCTTAGCCACGGCCTCACCGTCATGTGATCTAAGTGCTCACTTGAGACCTCTAAAGCACCCACTGTGCTTTGTATCTTCCGCTTGGTGCAAAAAGGTTTAAACAAAAATTTATCTCCTTTGCTGCCACCGAGAATCAAACATGAGACCTCCATTCATCAATGACTTACACTGCCAAGCTTTTCCACTAGCCCAACCAAGTGGTTGGTGATAAGGGTATGAGCCCTTGTCATTTTATCCTTCCACATTCTTCCCTCTACTTTTAAAATTAAAAGCTTTTGTCCTCTTGCGCTCATGAATTCGCATCAACCATTAATCTGATATACTCATGTGCATTCGAAGACTTACTATATGATTTCAATCCTTATGGTATAAATACCATACTCCTTCCTTGCTCGAACATCAACAGGCATAATTATTTCAATTTAATATTTTGCACCCAACCCTTACTTAGGGTTTATAATTAATTTATATTATAAATTAATTATAATATAAATATTATAATTAATTTATGAGTAACCTTAGGCTTTTATTTTAACCCTTAATATTATAATAATAAATATTATAATATTATTTTCTTTGGGCCTAGGTGTTTCCTTCCTTCAGGGAATTTAGCCAACCTTTTGACCAATCATGTGAGGCTTTAAACCAAATCTCTTGGGCTTAAAATCTAACTATTTTAACCCTCCTTTTGTCAATTCCTTGCACTAACTTTTGACTTCACTAAAAATGACTCTTGACATCAATGACAACACAACTACTCAAAATTTCCAATAATATCCCCTTTGTCATTGATGGCAACCTTTATTCCTTAACCATTCATTTTTCCTTTTCCAATTCTACTCCCCTTGAGAAATTGCTCCCCCTAACTGAATTCTCTCACCCTAACTCAAATCTCTCTCCCTTTGACATAAATGGCAAAGGGACACCTTTGGTGCTAAATATAAGACTCTTAGCTCAGTCCCCTCCCCACCTCCTCTCTTTGAGGTGATTAATTTTGGGGTGGAAGTATCTCTACTCCCAACATACACTGCTATTTTTCTTTGTCCACCTTCTTTCTCAATTGATCCTTCTGCATTTTCTAAGTATCCATGTTCCTATGATCATGTTTCTCTTCACCACTAATACTTTCATATTCTAGACAGTTAGATGCATAGTGACCATATTTACCATAATTGAAACACTTAACTATTTGTGTACCTTTGTGCTTTTTTGAGTCCTTGTTCCTTCTACCATAGTTTACTTCTTCATCACTAGATGACTCATTAATTGAATCTATATTCTTATATTTAGATTTCTTTGATACTTTTAAGGTTGTATCTTTCTTAGGTATAGGGTCCTTTCATATTCTCATCTCAAAAGCTGTGAGAGTTCCATGCAGCTCATCCCTAGTCAAAGTGTCAATATCTCTTGTTTCTTCTATCATTGAAACCTTTTCACTATACCTCATCGGGAGTGACCTTAAAACCTTTTGACAAGCATATGACTCTTCAAATTTAAATCCAAGTCCTTGAATGGAGTTAACAACCTCATCCACACGAAGTAATTATGTAGCAATATCTTCCTCATCCTTCATTTTCAAGTCTTCAAATGTTTTCTTGTGATTTTGCAATTTTGCCATCTTGACCTTTTTGTCTCCCTCATGATATCTTTTTTTGATGTGCAATGCATAACTTTTACAAATTTTGCTTCATGTAAACCACTTAGGATTGCATTCATTTCCTTTGTATTATACATATTTAGGAGCTTACCATATTTTTCTATAAGAGGACCATCTGAGGTGTGTATCCATCCTCAACTATTTATCATATCTTAAATCCTTGTGCCATCAAGTAAGTCTTCATTATTATGTTCTAGAAGGCATAATTTTTTCCATCAAATAATGGTGCCTTATTTTTTGAAGATCCACTATGAGATGTCATCTGTATTATTGTTTACTTTTCCTTCAAGCTATTAAAATCTTTCAAAGGAACCTGCTCTGATACCAATGGAAGAACACAAGCTTATACTGAGAGGGAGGGTGAACAGTATAAGACCAACTTGTACTTTTCTTTCTCAAATAATATTATATAATATTATCAATGGAAATATTAATAGCAAGTAATCAAAGCAATGCACAAATCATCACACACAATAGAGACACCAATTTAACATGGTTCACCCAATGTGGGCTACTCCACGAAGAAAATATTTCTACTAAATTTTCTCAACAAATCTCTTGGGAATCACTTCCCTATTACAATGTTTATGGACCTATGTCCAAAGGAGACACCAATCCCCTAATGCTCTTATTTTTGGATCTCTATCATAGGATAACTCTTTTCCATTTATCTGGTTCATGTAACTTGATCCAGGAGAACTCCTTCTCCTCAACTAGTTTGTGGATATCTCTACATAGAAGAACTCTATTTTACCAGATGGTTCATGGATCACACTCCATAATAGAACTCTTTACCCTTGCTATAGTTTATGGATCTCTATCCACAGGAGAACTCTTTCTCCTCTATTCTAGCTAGTGATCTTCTTGAATGCTACTGCCCCCATTGCACTAGCTTGTGGATATCTCTCCATAGAATACCTTTGTCCTAACTGAGAAGACCTCTATCCTCACTACCCTAGCTAATGGATATCTATCTACTAGGGACTACTGTCCTCTGGTATATCACCTCCAAATCTTGCTCTCAACTTTGTCTTAGATCTACACCAAACATTGTCCTTGGTCTAGTACAAATATTCTCTAACTCTATCTCATATCTAACACAAATTTACTCTCAAATATGCACCAAAATTTGTCCTCAAATATATCCTTAAGCCTTAACACAAATATTGATCCAATCACAAATCAACTCTTCTTAGATTTTTCCCAATCCTTAACACAAATCCTGAACAAATCAATAAATCAAATTTGCTCTCAAGTCTTCACAAATACTTACCTCAAATCTATCCTCAAGTCCTCTCAAGAAATTTTTGAGTCTTCTCTCAAGTTTTCACAAAGACTTACCTCAAATCTATTCTCAATTCCTCTCAAGAACTTGATCAATATGCTCTTAAGTCTTCACCAAGACTTACCTCAAATCTGATCCAAGTCCTCTCAAGAACTTTCTCAATATGCTCTCATGTCCTCATCAAGACTTATCTCAAATCTGCGTACAAGTCTTCACCAAGACTTGCCCAAATTTGCTCACAAGTTTTCACAAAAGCTTGCTCAACTCTGCCTATAAGTCTTCACCAAAACTTGACCAAATATGCCTACAAGCTTTCACAAAAGCTTGCTCAACTCTATCCTTAAGCTTTCACAAAATCTTACTCAAATTTATCCTTAATATTTAACAAAATCTTACTCAAATATGTCCTTAAGCTTTAACAAAATCTTACTCAAATATATCCTTAAGATTTAACAAAAGCTTACTCAAATTTGTCATTAATCTTTGACAAAATATTACTCAAATATTCTCAAACACATGCTTAATACAACTCACAATATTGAAGAACATGTGCTTATACTGAGAGGGGGGTGAACAGTATAAGAAAAAACTTTTTGTCTTTTAATCCAAATTATAACATAAAAAATAATAAATAATTAAACATCACACAAAGCATAACACACATGAGAGATATGATTTTACGTGGTTCACCCAATGTGGGCTACTCCATGGAGAAAATATTTCTTATAAATATTCTCAAATAAATTCTCGTGTGAATCCTTTCCCTACAATTTTTATGGACCTCTATCCAAAGGAGACACCAATCCCCTAATCAAGATAGTGGATCTCTATCCATAGGAGAACTCCTTTCTCCTAAGCTTTGATTGGTGATCTTCTAGAAGAATTGTTGCCCCCACTACTCTAGCTAATGGATCTTTATCCATTTAAGACACCCATCCTCACTGCCCTAGCTAATGGATCTCTATCCACTGGAGAATATTTTCTTCTATACTATGTCACCTTCAAATATCTATCTCAAATATACACTAAACACAGTCCTTTGGTCTAGCACAAATTTATCCTTAATATTTATCTCTGATCTGGCATAAACATGTCCTCAAATTTGTACCAAACTCTATCCTCAAATATGTCCTCAATATCTATCTCTGATCTAGCACAAACTTGTCCTCAAATTTATACCAAACTTCATCCTCTAATTTGTCCCCAATATGTATTGTAAGCTTTCCACAAAAGCTCACGTAAATTTGTCCACAAGTCTTCTCTAAGACTTACCTCAAATATGCTCAAAAATATCACACTAGAACTTGTCCAATATCATAGAAACATAAAGATAATTGTTAGAGACTCAATATGCTTCTCATTCATCACAATGATCAATCACTTTCAATCACTCTCTTATAAATATATAGATAATTGTTAGAGACTCAATATGCTTCACATTCACCTCAATACTCAAACACTTTCTCAACTCAATTCATAATATAGAATAATTTGTTTCACAAAACTTGAATAATCACTTCACACATTCACTTGAATAGGCTAAAACAACTCAACCAATCACTCAATAAAATAATCCTTGCTCACAAACCCTAGTCCAAGCATATGAATACTCACTCAAATATTTCCAACAATTTTTTATAAACCACTCTCACATAACAATGATACTCATGTTTTTTACAAACCCTAGTTCAAGTTCTTCACTCAACAACTCACTTAAAAAATAATGCTTATAAAACAAGGTTTTACCAACAACTCCTAATTCCAAAAAACCTTGAAGTAATAAATCAAAAGGGTCTCAACAATGCTAACCAAACAATCCTTTTCATACACAACTTTCAACAATCACTCACTAGGAAGAATATGCTCATACCTTTTGTTGAATTTCAAAGTGCCTTTGGAAAAACATGTCTTAATCACAATTTCCTTCTTTCCAATTTTAATGGTTAAACACAACAATATCACTTCAATACTTTCTCAAAAATATTGCCTTAGACACAAAATAATCACAACTCAATTAATGCATTATTTCTCCCTTTTAAAAATAACACTCATCATAACATACATAAAAATAATTTCTTTGATACATCTTATAAACTCCAACTTAAAATAATATCCAACACCATAAATTTTCAACCAAACACCTTACAATCCTTTCAACACATTTGAGCAAATAACATTAAAATTTTAATTTTACAAAACCCTTATAACTCCCTTGCAACCTTAGAACCAACTAAAAATATGCAAAAATTAATTTATAGATGCCCAAACTATATTCTCAAAACTTTTGGTGACCAATATCAAAGCATACCTCTTATTTCCCCAAAAAAGGGGATTCGGCAAGATTTGATCCGTCATCTCCTCTATCCTAAGTGCCTTAGCACTTGGGAGCCCACCACATGGGCTACTAAGGCCCACGTGAAGGAAGGTAGAACCCCTTCCTCTTATGCCTTCATCGTCATTTGTCTTTCCACAAATTCGTGTGTTCTTTCTTCCTTGGAGGCAGCGCAAATTACAAAGCTCGCAATGTATTTTCAAAGGTATGGTAATCTTTGGTAGTGTGGGAGTTCCTCCTTATATACACATTTTTTTAAACTTCACTCACGTTGGTGCTATGTCATTCAAAATCTAATTTCAAATTTTATTTTTAATAACCCACCTTAGGGTTATTTAACCTTAGCTTAAATTAATTTATAATTAATAATTAAATTAATTAATAATTAATTTAAATAACTTTATAAGTTAAATAAATTAACTAATAAATTAATTTAAAATTAATTTATAATTAATTTTAAACTTCCTTTGTATAATATTATAAAAGAATATTATAATATTATTTATTTGGGCTTTTTCTTGCACTTTGGACCTCATTTGACTTCCTGGAACCGGGTCTTGAAACTGAAACCGAAATGAATGCTGCCAACTAAAACTGCCACTGACTGGTGATGTTAGTTACACATAAATAACCACTCACTCTTGAAATCAATGACAACTTATCACTCAAAATGTCCAACAATCTCCCCCTTTGTCATTGATGGTGACCCAAATTATTTTTACCAAATCTTGACCTTTTTTGTTCTGCTCCCCTTGGGAAACTTCTCCCCCTGACTCAATGCTCTCTCCTTAAACTAAATATCTCCCCCTTATTCAAATCTCTCCCCCTTTGACATCAATGGAAAAGGGTCACCTTTGGGGCTCGGGGCTAAGAATAAATATCTTATCTTAGCCCCTCCCCCACCTCCTCTTGAGGTGGTTAATTCTGGGGTGGGAGTCTTAATCCAAGTTTTCCTTGAAGATACTCAAAAGTCTCCTTTGAAAGTGGCTTAGTGAAAATATTTTTTATCTATTCCTTTGTAGTAACATATTCCAACCTAACATGTTTATTTGTCACTTGTTCTCTCATAAAATGATACTTAATTGGAATGTGCTTTGTCTAGGAGTGCATTACTAGATTTTTTGAGATACTTATAGCACTTGTATTATGACATAGTATGGGAATAGTATGAATTTTTTTTATCTTGAAGTCTTCTAGAGTTCCCTTAATCCATAATATCTATGTACAACTGGCTACTACTACAATATATTTTGCTTCTATTGTAGATAGGGATACTAAAACCTATGTCTTACTTAGCAAAGAGACTAAACGGTCTCCAAGAAAGAATGCTCCTCCACTTGTTCTTTTCCTGTCATCAATGCTACCAGCCCAATATGCATCTGTATATGATGTGAGTGTGAAACTATCACTTTTGGGATACCAAAGCCCAAAATCCATAGTCCCTTTTATATACCTGAGAATTATTTTTACCACTACCACATGTGTCTCCTTACGTGTTGCCTGAAACCTTGCCACTAATTCTGTTGACTATACTATGTCTAGTCTTGTAGTTGTAACATACAATAAGCTACCAATCATAGATTTGTATACTCTCTAATATGCCTTTGGAGATTCATCATCCTTACTTAACTTGCATCTTGTGACCATGGGGGTACTTACTGGTTTGCAATCTTCTAACCTAAATTTCTTTAACATTTCTTTTATATACTTGGTTTGTGAGAGAAATACCCTTCTCTAATTGTGAAATCTAAAGTCCAAAAAGAAAGACAAATCACCAAGCATAGACATCTCAAATTCATTCTACATATTATTAGAAAATTATTTACACATCTTATCATTGTTTCTACCAAAAATGATGTCATCAACATAAACAACCACTATTAGTAGATTATTCCCTTCATTTTTGATATATAAGTTATTATCTGCTATTTCTTTTCTGAATCCCTATTTCTAAAGATACTTATCCAGTCTTGAGTACCATGCTCTAGGAGCCTACTTTAGACCATACAATACCTTTTTCAATATGCATACATGATCTGGTTTATCTATTAACATGAATCCCTCTGGCTATTCAATGTACACTTATTCTAGAACACCATTTTGAAATGTTGACTTAACATCCATCTAATATACTTTAAAGTTTTTAAAACTTGAGAAGGCTAAAAACATTCTTATGGCTTCAAGTCGTGCAACTGGAGCAAATGTCTCATCAAAATCAATTCCCTCCACCTATTCATAGCCTTTCCATAATAACCTTGCTTTGTTCCTTACTACTTGTCCATCTTCATTTAGCTTATTTCTAAATACCCATTTTATGCCAATCACATTCTTGTCCTTTGGTCATGGGACAAGTTCCCAAGTCTTGATTTTTTCTATCTGATCTAATTCCTCATCCATTGCCTTGATCTAGAACTCATCTTCACTTGCTTGTTTGAAGTATTTTAGCTCAATCTTAGATAGCAAAGAAAAATTTACTTGTTGAGATGGTGTTATTATCCTTCTCCTTGTTTGTCTTTCATCTGGATTCCTAATTATTTACTCTTTTATATGATGCTTATGTACATACCTAGATGGAGTCTTATGAATAAGCTTGTGTGTTTCTTCTTCTTCTTCATCTGATTCCTCACGAAACTCTTCTTGACAACTTCCATCTTCCTGATACACAATTTGCTAAACTGGTTCTTTGAATCTATATTTTCATCAATTGTGACATTTATACTTTCTACAATAGTGTGTGTTCTCTTGTTAAAGAATCTATAGGCTTTACTCTTTGAGTAATAACCAAGGAAAATTCCTTCATCACATCTTGGATCAAAATTGCCTAATTTTTTATCTTCTTATCTTATGTAACACTTGCTTCCAAAACTTTTGAAGTGTTTTACAGTAGCTGGTCTTCTGATGCAGGAGCATCCGGAGACGATAAAACAACCTTGCATCTTACAAGTTTCTTTTCTAAGTTATTTGCATTTTGATCGATTTACTTCAGTGTTGAGTAAGGTTCTGTGGGGCAATTCTTGGTTGGAAGAAGTTTTAAGGCAAAAGGGAGAGGGGTCACGAAATCGCGACCCCAAAAGTTGTAGTGTATTGTTTGGCGGGTTTCGTCGCGATATCGCGACCGTTTTGCAAAGCAGCAGGGAGGAGTGTAAGTTGTCGCGATATTGCGACGTCGCGATATCGCGACGGTCTTCAAAACAAATGCGGAAGGAGAAGAGGGGGTCACGAAATCGTGACTTGTCACGATTTCGCGACCCCAAAGAGCTCGACGTAGAGGAGGCGCTTCCGGTCGCGATATCGCGATGGGTCGCGATTTCGTGACCTGTCACGATATCGCGGCCAACCAAAGGCCGACACGTGGCGCAAAAATGGACAGCCACGGAAGTTGAAGAAAATAAAGAGCAGGGTAAGGCCCGAAAGGGGAATGGTGGACGGTCGAGCAAGGCCGGATTTAACACGTGGATAGCCACGTGTAGCTTGAAAATTATGAAGGACACGTGTTTGAAATATTTTACATCCAGGAGGAGGCATGGCAAATTTTGCACACGGGAGAATACGTGTATCCAAGTGAAGATGGAGGCCACGTATCATTGAATTTAAATTTGCAGCCGCGTGCATTAAAGGGAGAGAACCATCTTTCGGATGCGTTTTATGAAAAACAACTGTAACAGGGCATGGCCGGTATGGAGGAGACGGCAGTACAGGGTACGGCGGCGGTTGCAGGTCGAGGAAGACCATGAATGCGAGCAGCAGTGCAGATCGGGCGGTGGCCCATTTATGATCAAGAATTTTGAAGCTTCGACAAGGGGGGAAATTTGAATTGGGAATTTCTGTTAGGTGGTGGCATTGATTGCCGGGAGGATCGGAGGCCTCGATAAAAACCCAAAATTTTGGTATGAAGAGGGGGATGGTGGACCGGAGAACAGGGGAGGAACAGAGTGGAGAAAATACCAGACAATCTCTGGTTAATGTACGCCTGCGGGCTGTTTTATTTTGGGAATGCATGTAAATATTTTCTGCGAAATTTTAATGAAAAGTTGAATTGGTAAGCGTTTGGTTCCCGGTGCCCCGTCAGTGGTATCAGAGTAGGAGTTCCTGAGCGTACAACAGACCGTCGAAGGAGAGAGGCAGTTGTACCAGGACGTGTGGGAGGGTTTGAGTTTGGGTGAAGATGCCTCCGAGAAGAAACCCGATGGGTGGAAGAGGCATGGCAGCGGAAGATTTTCGGGCATTGCAGCGGCAAGTCCAGGCCCTACAAGAAGAGCTACGCAGAGGACGTGAGCCGAGAAGGGATGCAGACAGTGAGGATGAAGTGGAAGAGGAGAATGAGTTTGAAGAAGAGGAAGAAGATGTAGATCCGGCCCAAGCCAGATTGTACAAGGCCATATCCCAGATCGGGAAGAGGCCGAAGTTAGAAGTTCCTACGTATTTCGAGAACTTGAACCCAGAGGAGTTGATAGACTGGGTGAATGATTTAGAAGAATATTTTGAATACGAAGAGGTTGAAGACCCTAACCGGGTCAGATTTGCTAAGACCCGACTGAAGGGTCATGCTAGCATATGGTGGAAGGGGGTACAGTTGGAGAGGAACCGAAGAGGAAAAGAGCGGATAACCAGGTGGGATAGAATGGTGGAGAAATTAAAAAGACAGTTCATCCCCGTTGACTATGAACTGGACCTGTTACGAAAAATGCAAAGCTTGAGGCAGATGAACAGAACAGTTCAAGAATATACGGAGGAATTTTACAAAATCTCCATCAGAACCGGGCATTTGGAAGCAAGTAAGGAAAAAGTGGCCCGTTACATTAATGGGTTGAGGCCCAGTGTTCAGGAGGAGTTGAGTTTGGTTCGGGTAAGCACCATAGAAGATGCTTACCAGTTTGCTCTAAAGGTGGAAGAAAAGTTGAACAGAAGGTTTGACAACAAGCAAAAAGCAAAAGGGCCGGGAGGAAAGAACGGTGGAAAGAAAGAAGGAAAGGAAGAGAAGAAGGAAGAGGAGAGCAGCAGTCGGGATCAGAAAGGAGAGGAAGACCCAAAACCGCAAGTTCAGGATGATGGCTACCCAAGAGGAAGAGGTATATCTGGACACGATAATGAAAGGGGAGTATTCCGTGGAACATGTTTCCACTACGGAGAAGAAGGACACCGGGAATTTGAGTGCCCACAACACCGGGAAAGGACAAATAAGAAGCAAGTGGGTCCTGCCAGAGCAGTTGTGGCAGTTGAAGATGCTGACTCAGAGCATTCTGAAGAAGCTGAAAAGGGAGAAGCCATGATTGTGAGAAGGACCATGCTGGTGGAGGAAGACAAGTCTGAGCAAAGGAGAAGCCTGTTCCGCACCCGATGCAAAAGTGCGGGCAAAGTCTGTAATGTGATTATAGACAATGGGAGTACCGACAACTTGGTTTTCGAGGAGATGGTCACTAAGTTGCAGCTGGAAAGGAGGAGGCACCCGCATCCATACCGGATTGCGTGGTTGCGGAAGGACCACAAAGCTTGGGTCCGGGAATAGTGTTTAGTCACGTTCCAGATTGGGAGATACCGGGATGAAGTCCTGTGTGATGTATTCCCCATGGATGCATGCCATTTACTATTGGGCAGGCCATGGCAGTTTGATCGGAGTGCAGTGCATGATGGCCGTGCAAATACTTATTCCTTGGTGAAAGATGGAATGCGGCACAAGTTGAAGCCATTGCAGACCGAAGATGAGAAGGTGTGCAGTAATGCCAGAATTTGTCTGGTAGAGGGCAGAAAATTTTCTTGCCAAGAAGCGGGATTTGAACAGGTTACAGAAGCAGGTAAATGTCGGAAGATGTTGCCGAAAGCGGTGACTAGACAACACCGAAGTGAAGATCACTTCTCTATCTACCCCGGGTGTCTGATGCAGGAGCATCCGGAGACGGTAAAACAACCTTGCATCTTACAAGTTTCTTTTCTAAGTTATTTGCATTTTGATCGATTTACTTCAGTGTTGAGTAAGGTTCTGTGGGGCAATTCTTGGTTGGAAGAAGTTTTAAGGCAAAAGGGAGAGGGGTCACGAAATCGTGACCCCAAAAGTTGCAGTGTATTGTTTGGCGGGTTCCGTCGCGATATCGCGATGTCACGATATCGCGACCGTTTTGCAAAGCAGCGGGGAGGAGTGTAAGTTGTCGCGATATCGCGACGTCGCGATATCGCGACGGTCTTCAAAACAAAGGCGGAAGGAGAAGAGGGGGTCACGAAATCGTGACTTGTCACGATTTCGCGACCCCAAAGAGCTCGACGTAGAGGAGGCGCTTCCGGTCACGATATCGCGACAGGTCACGATTTCGTGACCTGTCACGATATCGCGGCCAACCAAAGGCCGACACGTGGCGCAAAAATGGACAACCACGAAAGTTGAAGAAAATAAAGAGTAGGGTAAGGCCCGAAAGGGGAATGGTGGACGGTCGAGCAAGGCCGGATTTAACACGTGGATAGCCACGTGTAGCTTGAAAATTATGAAGGACACGTGTTTGAAATATTTTACATCCAGGAGGAGGCATGGCAAATTTTGCACGCGGGAGAATACGTGTATCCAAGTGAAGATGGAGGCCACGTATCATTGAATTTAAATTTGCAGCCGCGTGCATTAAAGGGAGAGAACCATCTTTCGGATGCGTTTTACGAAAAACAACTGTAACAGGGCATGGCCGGTATGGAGGAGACGGCAGTACAGGGTACGACGGCGGTTGCAGGTCGAGGAAGACCATGAATGCGAGCAGCAGTGCAGATCGGGCGGTGGCCCATTTATGATCGAGAATTTTGAAGCTTCGACAAGGGGGGAAATTTGAATTGGAATTTCTGTTAGGTGGTGGCATTGATTGCCGGGAGGATCGGAGGCCTCGATAAAAACCCAAAATTTCAAACTGTGAAGGGGGATGGTGGACCGGAGAACAGGGGAGGAACAGAGTGGAGAAAACACCAGACAATCTCTGGTTAATGTACGCCTACGGGCTGTTTTATTTTGGGAATGCATGTAACTATTTTTCGAAAGATTAATGAAAAGTTGAATTGGTAAGCGTTTGGTTCTCCGGTGCCCCGTCATCTTCCTTTACAAATATCATATGGAGTCTTGTGATTTTTTACTCTCATTTGATCCCTAGTTATTATATATACTACTATGTTGATTGCTTCTCTCCAAAATCCATCTAAGAGCTTAGACTCATTTAACATAGCTCTAGCCTTATTCTCAATAGTTCTATTTTTCCTTTCAACTACTCCATTTTGTTGAGGAGTTCATGCTACTGAATATTCTCTTTTGATATCATGTTGTTCAAAAAATTCTACAAACTCATTTGAGTTAAATTATCCTCCTTTGTAATATCTCAAACACTTAATTATCTTATCAGTTTCATTTTCATGTAGTTTCTTAAATTTTTTGAACTTTTCAAAACCTTCTGATTTCTCCTTCAAAAAATCTACCCAAACCATTCTGGAGTAATCATCTATAAATAGAATAAAGTAACTCTCATCTTGAATGCTCTGTGTTATGGTAGGACCATATAGATCAGTATGTATTAGACTCAATGGTTCAGATGACATATATCCTTTTGACTTAAAGCTTGTTCTAGTTTGCTTTCCATGTTGAAAAGGTGCATATATTGTGTTTTGTGGCCTTTTTATTTTGGGTAAATATTTGACAGCCTACTTATTTCTTATGTTGACTATGTTATCAAAATTCAAGTGACCCAATCTTCTATGCCTCAACCAACTCTCATCTTCTTGTAATAGAAAACACTTTTCCCATTTGATCTCACTAAGCATGTATAGATTGTTTGGAGTTCTTCTTGCATTGGAAATGACTTTTCCAATTTCTGATTTTCTTATCTCACATCTATCTGGATGGAATGTAACCATATGCCCTTGATCACAAAGTTGACTTACACTTAACAGATTATGTTTTAACCCTTTAGCATACAACAAATTTTATGTTCTTATTTTCCCAATATATAAACTCAGAGTTCCTCTTCCACCAATCCTTGTTGATCCATTATCACCAAAACTTATTGATCCTTTATTGTTTTATTTTAATACAATGAATTTTTCTTTATCTCTTGTCATGTGACTAGAGCAACCACTATAAATATACCATTGTTATTCTTTATCCTAAGCATGAAGGGTTTTTTGAACTAACATTGATCTAGATTTTACATTTTTCCTTTTATATTTCCTAGTTATTGAATCTGTTTTTCGTTTACTAGACTTAGGAAGTATCATTTTACACCATATAGCCTTGTGCCCAAAATTATTGTATTTGTAACATATAATATCATTATCCATAAGAGGTGCAAAAGAAGTAAAATTTCTATTGATATTTTTTCTTGCAAGACTAATACAGTGTACAACTCTATGACCATATTTATTACAAGAAAAGCAATGACCATGGAAGAAATTATGTAACCTATTTGGATGCCCTTGATATTGTGGTGGAGTATTCCTCCTCTTGTGATTAACTCTCATCCAAGATTCTTCTTTGATTTCTTCCTTGTTTGAAGTTTCTGCTTTTTGAAGACTTGATTCCCTTTTTTATTTCTTATCCTCTACATCTTGTAGTACCTTGGTCCTTTCAACTTCATTCCTTAGATAGATTTTTTTTGCTTCCAATATTTCACATTCTATTTATTTTACTCTTAATAGATCTGTCATTTCCTACTCAATTTTATTTCCTTCTTCCACATTTATCTTGAGTTCTGTGGGATTTTGTATGTGTTCCATCCTTGCTTCTTCATCCTCTTGAATTTGTTCCTTCAATCTTGAATTCTTCTCTATAATTATTTCTAAATTTCTGAGAGTAGCAAAGAATTCATATTTTATATCAAACATAGTCTCCTCTTCATTTTATGAAGTCATGTGTGTTAATGATGGATCCTCCTCCAAGTTGTTAGTATTTTCATGGAGAGATCCACTCTGATACCAATTGAAGAACATGTGCTTATACTAAGGGGGGGTGAACAGTATAAGATAAAACTTTTTGCCTTTTAATCCAAATGATAACATCAGCAATATTAAAGCATTAAACATCACACAAAGCATCATACACATGAGAGACATGATTTTACATGGTTCACCCAATGTGGGCTACTCCATGGAGAAAATATTTCTTATAAATTTTCTCAAATAAATTCTCTTGGGAATCCATTCCCTACAATATTTATGGACCTTTATCCAAAGGAGATATCAATCCCCTAATCAAGTTAGTGGATCCACAAGAGAAATCCTTTGTCCTAGGCTCTGACTAGTGATCTTCTAGAAGAACTCTTGCCCCCACTACTCTGGCTAATGGATATCTATCCACTAAAGACACCCATCCTCACTGCCCTAGCTAATGGATCTCTATCCACTAGATACTGTCATATTATATACTCTATCACCTCCAAAGCTCTATCTCAAATCTGCACTAAACATAGCCCTTCAATCTAACATAAATATGTCCTCAATATTTGTCTCTTATTTGGCACAAACATGTCCTAAAATATTTACCAAACTCTATCCTCAAATATATACTAAATATTTGTCTCTGATCTGGCACAAACCTATCCTAAAATCTATACCAAACTTTGTCCTCTAATCTATCCTCAATATGTATTGTAAGCTTTCCATAAAAGCTCACATAAATCTATCCAGAAGTCTTCTTTAAGACTTACCTCAAATCTGCTCAACAATATCACACTAGAACTTGTCTAATCTCATAGAAACATAAAGATAATTTTTAGACAATCAATATGATTCTCATTCATCATAATGCTCAATCACTTTCAATAAATCTCTTAGAAACATATAGAGAATTTTTAGAGACTCAATATGCTTCACATTCACCTCAATACTTAAACACTTTCTCAACTCAATTTAGAATATAGAATAATTTATTTCATAGAACTTGAATAATCACTTCACACATTCACTTGACTAGGCTCAAAAAACTCAACCATTCACTCAATGAAATAATCCTTGCTCACAAACCCTAGTCCAAGCATATGAATACTCAGTCAAATATTTCCAATAATACTTTATCAACCACTCTCACATAACAATGATACTCATGTTATTTGCAAACCCTAGTTCAAGTTCTTCACTCAACAACTCACTTCAACAACAATGCTTATAAAACAAGGTTTTATCAACAACTCTTAATTCCAGAAAACCTTGAAGCAATAAATCAAAACACTCTCAATAATGCTAATCAAACAATCCTTTTCACTCAAACTTTTCATACACAACTTTCAACAATCACTCACTAGGAATAATATGCCCATAACTTTTGTTGGATGTCAAAGTGCCTTTGGAAAAAATTGTCTTAATCATAAATTTCCTTCTTTCCAATTTCAATGGTTAAACACAACAATATCACTTCAATACTTTCTCAAAAATATTCCCTTAGACACAAAATAATCACAAATCAATTTATGCCTTATTTCTCCCTTTTAAAAATAACACTCATCATAACATACATAAAAATAATTTCTTTGATGCGCTTTATAAACTACAACTTAAAATAATATCCAACACCATAAAATATCAACCAAACACCTTACAATCCTTTCAACACCTTTGATAAAATAGCATTAGCTCATTTCATGTAGTTGCTCCAAGAAGAAAATAGACCAAACTCTCAAGCTGCCAAGAATTTCTTTCTTCAATTCATTCCTCATCTCATTTCTGATGAAATCAATAACAAACTCAATGCAGTCCTTTCTAATGAGGAAATTAGAGAAGCCTTGTTCTCAATGAAGCCTGAAAAAGCCCCTGGCCCTGATGGGTTCCCTCTGAGATTCTTTCAAACCTTTTGGGATCTGATGAGTCAAGACATTTGTGATACCATAAGAGAAATGCAAGCTTCCAAAGTTATCCCTAGGGGTTTCAATTCCACTTTCATTGTGCTCATACCAAAAAATCTGAATGCAAGTAATTTCAATGAATTCAGGCCGATTAGCCTCTGCAATGTTATATATAAAATTTTAACCAAAGCCATTGCTATCCGGCTAAGAGAGGTAATGCCTGTAATCATAAATTAGTGTCAAGGAAGCTCTGTTAAAGGAAGATCTATCCTGGATGGCATCATCTCAGTTCATGAAGCAATTCATTCTATATCCTTCAACAAAAGAGTTGCTTTCCTTCTTAAATTAGACATGAACAAAGCCTATGATAGACTCAATTGGGATTTCCTCCTTGCAATTTTGAACAAGTTTGGTTTTCATCCTGATTGGATCTCCTTAATCAAAGGATGCATTTCTTCAGCCTGGTTTTCTGTCCTCATCAATGGTTCTCCTACAGGATATTTTCAAAGCAGTAGAGGCTTAAGACAAGGGGACCCATTATCTCCTCTTCTATTCATTATTGTAGTAGAAGCTCTAGGTAGATCAATTCTGGAAGAAAAAAATGCAGGTCTGATTTTAGGACTTCAGGTCACTTCCCAATGCAATCCTATCACTCACCAACAATTTGTTGATGACACCTTGTTGTCTACCTCTGCCTCTGTCAATGAAGCTAAAATCATCAAGCGCATCCTCCTTTTGTATGAAGAAGTTGCTGGTCAATGGGTAAATTTTCAAAAAAGCAAATTATATTTTCTTCATACTCCCATAAGAAGATAGACTATCATTGCCAATATCCTTGGATGTTCCATATCTCATTTGCCTTCTTCCTATTTGGGATTACCTCTCTTCATTGGAAATGCTAAAGAAAGCCTATGGGATAATGTCATTGAAAGACTTCAAAAAAAGCTTTCTACTTGGAGAGGAAACCTTTTGTCTCAAGCGGGTAAAATCACTCTCACTATGGCTTACCTCCAAAACATCCCTGTTTATTTCCTATCCTTGTTCAAAGCTCCAGTTAATGTTTATCAAAAAATAGAAAAAATTCAAAAACATTTTCTTTGGTCAGGAACTGAAAATAGACACATATTTCATCTTGTGGCTTGGGATAATGTTTGCAAACCTAAAGAACAAGGAGGCTTAGGGCTTAGAAGGATCCATATTTTCAATCTTGCTCTCCTTGCCAAACAAGCCTGGCACCTCATTTCCAATGATAATGCTGAGTGGGTAAAATTTATTAGAAGGAAATATCTTCAAGCCTCTAAATTCCTTTATGGTGAAGTTCCTTCCACAGGCTCTTCCTTTTGGAAGTCCATTTGTGTGGCTCGTTCTCTTTTAAAAAAAGGATTAAGATGGCAACTTGGCAATGGTAAGTCTATCTTCTTTTGGGAAGACAAGTGGCTTGGTGACCGTCCTCTCATGCAGATTCCTATGCTTCAAAGGTTAATCAACCCCACCAAGCATTTATTTGGTCCTATGGTGGCTGATTTCATTGCTACTTCTCATGGTATTATGAGTTGGAAAAGACCATTTATTCCTGATCTAGAAGCTGAAATATCCTTTTTTCATGCTCAACTATCTTCTGTCAGAATTCCCACAAGAGATTCTATAGATTATCCTATTTGGGAACCCACTGATTCAGGAGAATTTTTAGTAAAATCAGCTTATCTTCTATCAATTGACATTCCTGAAACTCTTATTCCTTTTAAGCTGGTTTGGACTAAGTATCTTATTCCCAAAATTGCTTCCTTCTCTTGGTTGTGCATTCAAGACCGTATCTTAACCACAGAGAACCTAATCAAAAGGGATATGCAACTTCCCAACAGATGTTACCTCTGCCTCTCTGATTGGGAATCTACCACCCACTTATTTTTATTTTGTCCTTTTTCTAGAATAGTGCTAAGCAATATTTTTCTCAAATTCCACCTTGTTTGGGCCTGTCCTCCTAACATTGTTGACCTGTTCCTCTAGTGGCCCAATCCTTTCAAGAATCCTGTGCTCAAAGGACTATGGAAATTTTGCTTACAACATTACCTTTGGCAAATATGGCTTGAATGCAATAGAAGAGTGTTTGACAAAAAGGCATTGGATGTCATCCTCGTTGTCAACAAAATCATCCTTTGTGCCAAAGAGAACATCCTCATAGCCCAACTTGATCCTTTTCCCCGTTCGTCCTTTGAGGATGATTTACTAAAATCCTATCATATTTGCCTTGAAGATCCAAGACCAGTCAACCCTTCAACTTCAAGAACCAACATCAAGTGGCATCCTCCTCCTGTTGGATGGGTCAAGCTTAACTTTGATGGAGCTGCTAAAGGAAACCCTGGCAGAGCTGGTGCTGGTGGTATCCTTCGTGATCACCTTGGCAATTCCATTTTTGCTTATTCTGAACCGTTGGGCATTCTTTCCAATCATTCGGTTGAAGCCAAGGCTTTATGGAGAGGCCTCCAATTTATTAAAAATATTCCAGGGAACATTATTGTGGAAGGAGACTCTCTAAACATAATCAATTTTTTAAAAAATTCCAAGCCAGCTAGTTGGAGGATAAGAAGCATGATTGAAGAAAGTAAGCAGATCCTTTCTGAATAGAATGAAACCATCATCCAACATGCCTTCAGAGAAGCCAACTCCATTGCTGATAGATTGGCCAACATTGGGGTGAATGCCCATGGTCTGATGACGTGGACTGATTCTCTTCCTCCAGAAGTTGATGCGATTGCCAGGTCGGATAAAAATCCTTGTGATCATGATGAGAATTAGCATTCCTATTCATAAATTTATGCATTGCTCTATTACCCACGTGGTATCACACTTCACACCACCTTTTTATTTAGCCTGCACTTATTTCTCATCAACCGTTCCTTCTTGGAATCCCAATGCAAATCTCAACACCATATTTAATCATATCTTGTCCATTTTTCTTGGATTGTGTTATTTGGCCCTTTCGAGAAACATCCTCCACCGGATTTCTTTCCGCTTTGTTTCGAGGATCATTTTGTGGGGGTTTCCAATATTCCATGTCTCCTATGCCAGTTCACTCTTTTGGCTCCATTTTTTGGGCATCCCAAAGAGTCAACACTATCTCCATAGATTGCACTTTCCAATCACTTATCATAGTTTCCAATATCAAAAAATCCCCTCTGTTCCCAAACCTAGCCAATCTCCTTCCAATAAGTGGGCCCTTTCCTTCTCGAGGCATTTTCACTGGTTAGCTTGCTGGATTCAAATTTGCAATCTCACTTGCATTTTATATTGTGTCATGCATGATCCTTTCATTTATCCTCTAGTTTCTTTATGGTTGTTCCTATCTATTGTTTCCCCTTTCTGTTCCTTCCTTTTGACTTTTCTTTGGTTTTCAATCATGAAAGAAGGGAAACCTGAGTATACTGAGCCTAAAACTTATGAAATTGAGACTATTGCTGAAGACATTTTGAAGGGTAAAGGTGGCCTCATCAATTTTTTCAAAATGTTCTCTGGCGTCGATTGGGAGGCGACTACCATGTTTGCTGAGACTTGGGATAATGGCATCATCACCATTCACGGCATGGAGTTCCAGATAACAATGGAGATTTTGGCTGAGCTTACAGGACAAATCCTTGAGGGCAAGGTGATTCGGAGGAACAAACACCATTGGGAGGCTGAACTGACCCACTTTGAATAGACATCTGTGATCCGCAAGCTCCACAAAAAAGGTCTGTATCGCCATCACCTTTCCACCCCTTGGAAAGAATTACTTAAGCCTATTATGCAATACTTGACTGTTGACCATCCCGATTCCCAGCTTTGTAGTTTTCATTTAGCATTTGTCAACCATTTTTGTGAGGCCAAAACAATGAACATCCATGCTGCCCTCTACTGGTCCATGGACTATGCTATAACTTCAACCCGTGGCAAGAAGGATGAGGGTTGGCCTTCTCACCAAGGTTTATTCAAAATTCTCTATAGGTTTTTACTCCTTAAATTTCCCAAAGGTAATATCCCTGACCCTGATTCTACTGAAGAAAACTCTTCCTCTACTCCTAGCCCTAAGGGCTCTAGGTCCAAGAGAAAGAACAAGATTGAGAAGTCTCAGGTTGTGTCCAACATCAAGAAAAAATTCAAAATTGAAAAAATGCATGCTCATTGTTTCCATAGGCTTAAATTTAAGGAGATTGCTGAAACGCCCACTCCTTCCTCTGAGAGGGTCAAGAAAGAACTTTCTAGTTCTCCTGACATTGTTGAAAAATACCTTCATAAGCTTGTTGTCCAAGCCACATCTGCTACTATCAATCACCTGGAAACTGCTCATGTTGCCATTGGGAAAGCTATCACGTAGCTTAAAGAGCAGCATCAAGCACTTAGCCTGCTATTTTTCTGTGACTCTTTCGAGGATGTTCAGGCTACTTCTATTGTCGGGGGACTTTCCGACATAAAAGATAGTGCTAAGGATGAGGAGGTTGTGGAGATCACCAAGGAAGCTTGCAAGGAAGCCCCAAAGGATATGTTAAAGGATGAGGTTAAGGATGCTGATCTAGAAATTGTGGTTGCATCACCAATGCAGACTGATGTTCCCAACTAGTGTGTCTATTGTCTCTGCTATTGAAAGCTTAGTCTTAGCTTTCACTTTTTTGTATTGCTCCATTTTGTGGTGACTCAGGTCCTTTTTGGTTCTGTTGGCTGAATGCCTTTTGTTCCTCTGGTGTTTCCTTTTTTGCTTCCTCTTTTGTTTCCTCTTTTTGTTCTCGGTTCTGCTGATGTACAAGGCATTGGGGCACCTTTCAAATGCCCTTTTTTAATGAAATTTCCTTAACTTACCAAAAAAAAAAAATAACATTAAAATTTTAATTTTGCAAAACCCTTATAACTCCCTTGGAACCTTAGAACCAACTAAAAATATGCAAAAATTAAATTTTAAATGCCCAAACTATATTCCTAAAATTTTCAGCGACCAATATCAAATCATACTCTTACTTCCCCAAAAAGGGGATTCAGAGAGATTCAATCTGTCCTCTCCTCTATCCTCCTTAGCACTTGGGAGCCCACTGCATGGGCTACTAAGGCCCATGTGAAGGAACGTAGAACCCTTTCCTCTTATGCCTTCGTTGTTGTTTTTCTTTCCACAAATTCGCATGTTCTTTCTTCCTTGGACACAATGCAAATTACAAAGCTCGCAATGTATTTTCAAAGTCATGGTAATATTTGGTAGTGTGGGAGTTCCTCCTTATATATACATTTTTTTAAACTTCACTAACATCGGTGCTATGTCATTTGAAATATAATTTCAAGTTTTATTTTTAATAACCCACCTTAGGTTTATTTAACCTTAGCTTAAATTAATTTATAATTAATAATTAATAATTAAATTAATTAATAATTATTTTAAATAACTTTCAAAGTTAAATAAATTAACTAATATATTAATTTTAAACTTCCTTTGTATAATATTATAAAAGAATATTATAATATTATTTATTTGGTCTTTTTCTTGCACTCTGGACCTCATATGACTTTCTGGAACCGGGTCTTGAAACTGAAATGAAAACGGATGCTACCAACTAAAACTACCACTGACTGGTGTAGTTAGTTCAAAATCAATGACCACTCACTCTGGACATTAATGACAACTTATAACTCAAAATTTCCAACAAATATATGCTCAATCAAAATCAAATATTGCACACAATGTTATCAATTGCTTTTTCTGATCTTCAAAGTAATTCTTTTAACTTGAAGCAGTTTAGATATATTCTATTCATATTTCATTTAACCTCTGGAAGATATAGAGAATGATGCACTCTATCAAAAATTCAATATTTTCTACTCAATCACTAAGTCTATCACTTCAACAAATCTGATTTCTAATTTTTGTAGATTCACTTTCAATATCACTCAAAATCAATGCTCAAGAAATTTCACTCAATCATTCAATTAATGAAACACAAATTTCTCACAAAATCTAAACAAGTGTTTTCATACTTATTCAACCAAAGAGCATAATGTGGGTCTCAAACCCTAACTCAATTAATCCTCAATATCTATCCCAAATGTTCTCTAAACATTCACCAATCATGCATATAAAAACCACTCAAATATTTCCAACAATGCTTATCAAAAAATCCTTTTCACTCCACCTTATATTTCACAACATTTAATCCAATAAAACTTCAATAAAAGGATTATTTATCCATACTTTTTTACTTTTATGGAGATATATCTTCCAAATATATTTCATAATCAATTCTCTTTATACTACATAAAAGGTTAGATAGTAACAATCTATTTAAAAACCTCCACAAGATATTCCTTCTAAAATGTGCTCAAATAAATTCCAAACCACTCTTTAGGTTTCTCAAATAATCAAACCCCTCAAAATGCTTTAACAAAACATACAGATAATAAAAATACCTCATACACCTTTTAACTCCCTCTTAACACACTCAACACAATCAACAAGGATTTCAATAATTCATTTTCAAAATAATTCACTAAGATTTCCTTCAGAATTTGAATGCATAAAATAATCAAACTTATTCCCTTATATCTCCCTACTTATAAAATGCATTTTAAAAATAATTATAACCACCATTCATAAATATTCCAATGCACCTATTAAGTGACAACTCAAATTATTCAACACCCTCAATAAAAATAAAATTGTTTTTAACACCTTATACCTCCTCAATAGCTCATGCCATACGACTTAGAAATAAAGCACAAATTTTATTAATGCAAAAAACAAATAACTTTGCATGCTACCTCTATGGGATTCAATCTTCCACTGCACTATCGCTAGAGCCTTAGCTACGGCCTCACTATTGTGTGAGCTAAGCGCTCACTTGAGACCTCTAAAGCATCCACCATGCTTTGTATCTTCTACTTGGTGACAAAAGGTTTAAATAAAACTTTATCCCCTTTGTTGCCATTGAGAATCAAACATGAGATCTTCATTCATCAATGACTTACACTACCAAGCTTTGTCACTAGCCCAACCAAGTGGTTGGTGATAAGGGTATGAGCCCTTATCGTTTTATCCTTCCACATTCTTCCCTCTGCTTTTAAAATTAAAAGCTTTTGTCCTATTGCGCTCATGAATTCACATCAACCATTAATCCAATATACTCACATGCATTCGAAGACTTACAATATGCTTTCAATCCTTATGGTATAAATACCATACTCCTTCCTTGCTCGAACGTCGACGGGCATAATTATTTCAATTTAATATTTTGCACCCAACCCTTACTTAGGGTTTATAATTAATTTATGAGTAACCTTAGGCTTTTATTTTAACCCTTAATATTATAATAATAAATATTATAATATTATTTCCTTTTGGCCTAGGGTTTTCCTTCCTTTAGGGAATTTAGCCAACCTTTTGACCAATCAAGTGAGGCTTTAAACCAGTTATTTTGGGCTTCAAATATAACTATTTTAACCCTCCTTTTGTCAATTCCTTGCACTGAATTTTGACATCACTAACACTGGATCTTGACATCAATGACAACACAACTACTCAAAATTTCCAACAATATCCCCCTTTGTAATTGATGGCAACCTTTTTTCCTTAACCATTCCTTTTCTTTTTCCAATTCTACTCCCCTTGAGAAACTTCTACCCCTAACTGAATGCTCTCCCCCTAACTCAAATCTCTCTCCCTTTGACATCAATGGCAAAGGAACACCTTTCATGCTAAAGATAAGACTCTTAGCCCAAGCCCCTCCCCACCTCCTCTCCTTGAGGTGATTAATTTTGGGGTGGGAGTATCTCTACTCCCATCATACACTGCTCTTTTTCCTTGTCCACCTTCTTTCTAAATTGATACTTCTATATTTTCTAAGTATCCCTGTTCCTATGATCATGTTTCTCTTCACCACTAATACTTCCATCTTCTAGAAAATTAGATGCATAGTGACCATATTTACCATAATTGGAACACTTAACTATTTTTGTACCTTTGTGCTTTCTGGAGTCCTTGTTTCTTCTGCCATAGTTTACTTCTTCATCAATGGATGGCTCATTAATTGGATCTATCTTCTTAGATTTAGTTTTCTTTGATACTTGGAAGGCTATCTCTTTCTTAAGTATAGGGTCCTTTCCTATTCTCATCTCAAAAGCTATGATAGTTCCATGCAACTCATCCCTAGTCAAAGTGTCAATATCTCTTGTTTCTTATATGGCTGAAACCTTTTCACTATACCTCATAGGGAGTGACCTTAAAACATTTTGATAAAAATATTATTCTTCAAATTTAAACCCAAGTCCTTGCATGGAGTTAACAACCTCATCCACATGAAGTAAGTATGTAGCAATATCTTCCTCATCCTTCATTTTCAAGTCTTCAAATATTTTCTTGTGATTTTGCAATTTTACCATCTTGACCTTTTTGTCTCTCTCATATATTTTATTAAAATTTTCCCAAATATATTTTTCTAATGTGCAATGCATAACTTTTATAAATTTTACTTCACATAAACCACTTAGGATTGCATTCATTGCCTTTGCATTATACAAATGTAGGATCCTACAATATTTATCTGTAGGAGGACTAGTTGGAGGTGTGTATCCATCCTCAAATGCTTGCCATATCTCACATCCTTGTACCATAAAGTCTTCATTCTTATGTTCCATAAGGAATAATTGTTTCCATAAAATAATGGTGCATTATTTGCTATAGATCCACTCTAAGATGCCATATGTGTTGTATACTTTTTCTTCAAGTTATTAAACTCTTCTAAAGGAACCCGCTCTAATACCAATTGAAGAACACAAGTTTATACTAAAAGAGGGGTGAATAGTATAATACCAACTTTTACTTTTCTTTCCTAAACAATATTATCTAATATTATCAATGACAATATCAATATTAGTAATTAAATTAATGCAAAAATCATCGCACGCAATAGAGACACCAATTTAACATGGTTCACCCAATGTGGGCTACTCCATGAAGAAAATATTTCTACTAAATTTTCTTAATAAATATCTTGGTAATCACTTCCTTATTACAATATTTATGGACCTCTACCCAAAGGAAACACCAATCCCCTAATGCTCTGATTTGTGGATCTCTATCCATAGGAGAAATATTTTTTATTTTCTCTGGTTTGTGGAACTTGATCTAGGAGAACTCCTTCTCCTCAACTAATTTGTCGATCTCTCTCTATAGAATAATTCTATCTTCCCATCTGGTTCACATATCACACTCCATAGGAGAACTCTTTCCTCTTGCTCTGGTTTGTGGATCTCTATCCATAGGAGAACTCTTTCTCCTCTACTCTAGCTGGTAATTTTCTTGAAGACTATTACCCCCGCTGCACTGGCTTATGGATATCTCTCCACATAAGACCTCTATCCTCACTACTCTAGGTAATGGATATCTATACGATAGAGACTACTCTCATCTACTCTATCACCTCCAAATCTTACTATAAAATCTGTCTCAAATCTGCACAAAACATTGTCCTTGGTCTAGTACAAATCTACTCTAACTTTGTCTCAGGTATAGCATAAATCTGATCTCAAATATGCACCAAAATTTGTCCTCAAATCTATCCTTAAGCCTTAACACAAATATTGATCCAATCAAAAATAAACTCTACTTAGATTTTCCCCAAGCCTTAACACAAATATTGAACAAATCAATCAATAAAATCTGCTCTCAATTCTTCATAAAAACTTACCTCAAATATGTCCTCAAGTCCTCTGAATAACATTCTCAGTCTACTCTCAAGTCTTCATAAATACTTGCCTCAAATATATTCTCAAGTCCTCTCAAAAATTTGCTCAATATGCTCTCAATTCTTCACCAAGACATACCTCAAATCTGCCCCCAAGTCCTCTCAAGAAATTGCTCAAGCTGCTCTCAATTCTTCACCAAGACTTGTCTCAAATCTTCCTACAAGTCTTCACCAAGACTTACCCAAATATACCCACAATATTTCACAAAATCTTGCTCAAATCTACCTACAAGTCTTCACCAAGACTTGACCAAATCTTCCTAAAATCTTTCACAAAAGATTGCTCAACTTTGTCCTTAAGCTTTCATAAAAGCTTATTCAAAACTATCCTTAAGCTTTAACAAAAGCTTACTCAAACGTATACTTAAGCTTTAACAAAATATTACTCAAATATATCCTTAATATTTAACAAAATCTTACTCAAATCTACTCAAACACATGCTCAATACAACTCACAATATATGCCCAATCAAATTCAAATCTTGCATACAATGCTATCAATTGCTTGGTCTAATCTTCAAAGTAATTCCTTTAACTTGAAGCAGTTTAGATATATTCTATTCAAAATTTGTTTAACCTCTAGAATATATAGAGAATGATATACTCTATCAAAAACTCAATATGTTCTACTCAATAATTAAGTCTATCTTTTCCACAAATCTGATTTCTAATGTTTGCATATTCACTTTCAATCATTCATTCAATGAAACACAACTTGCTCACAAACCCTAAACAAGTGTTTTCATACTTCTTCAACCAAAGAGCATAATTTGCGTCTCAACCCCTATTCAATTAATCCTCAATATCTATCCCAAATTTTCTCTATGCATTCACTAATCATGCATATAAAAACCACTCAAATATTTCCAACAATGTTTATCAAACAATTCTTTTCACTCCATATTATATTTCACAATATTTAATCCAACAACACTTCAATCAAAGGATGATGTGTGCATACCTTTTTTACTTTGATGGAAATATGTCTTCAAAATCTATTTCACAATTAATTCTCCTTATACCACTTAAAAGGTTAGATAGTAACAACCTATTTCAAAACTCCACAAGGTATTCCTTCTAAAATGTGCTCAAATAAATTCCAAACCACTCTCTAGGTTTCTCAAATAATCAAACCTCTAAAAATTATTTAACAAAATATATATAATCAAAATACCTCATACACCTTTTAACTCCCTCTTAACACACTCAACACAATCAGCAAGGATTTCAATAATTCATTTTCAAAATAATTCACTAAGATTTTCTTTAGAATTTGAATGCATAAAATAATCAAACTTATTCCCTTATATCTCCCTACTTATAAAATGCATTTTCAAAATAATTATAACCACCATTCATAAATATTCCAATGCACTTATTAAGTCACAACTCAAATTATTCAACACCCTCAATAAAAATAAAATTATTTTTAACACCTTATACCTCCTCAATAGCGCATACCATACGAATTAGAAACAAAGCACAAATTTTATTAATGCAAAAAACAAATACCTTTGCACTCTACCTCTGTGGGATTCAATCTAGGCACAAATTTTATTAATGAATTAATTAGAAATATCATTATATCATACCTTGTTTGTTTTCAAGAATATGTATAACAAATAATCATCTAAAATATTTTATACATGAGAAATTAATAATACTAATGAACAAATTATTCAAGAATATCATATCTAAGTTAGATAAAAGAATTAGATAGATATAAACTAGCTACATGTAATAACACATTCATAAGAACTAAAAGGATACATACATATTAGAAATAAAAACCCACCTTAAAGAAGAAAAAATAGGAAAATAATAAAAATTAAATTCAAAGTGAAATTCTTTAAAGGTTGCATAGTTTGATTATATGTAGAAATAGTACAAATATAGAAAAAATGATGAAATTTATTGATACAAATGTATTAAAGGTTTAAACATTACAAAAAATTAAATAACTAGTTTTACTACTTTGTCTAGATCATTATCATCCATTATTACTATTGAAATAGATATAATGAACACTGTAAATGTGATCCAATATAGATACAATGTGTAACAACATGGCTTAATAAAACTTCATAACATCACAACACTCAAATTTAGTTAAGACCAAATTAGATTATATTTTCTAATTCATGTTAATTTTTTCCTTAATTTGTTTAATTATTCTCTTGAACTATAAGCTAGTTGTGGTAAATATTATTTAAATTTAACATATTTTAAAATGTGATCAATTCATTGATATTTAGGTAACACTCAATAGATCATCAAGATGTAAATTTTATTTTGGGTTTCCATGTAATAGTCATCTCAAAAAGCTATTGAGGCATGCCTTGAGATAATAATAAGTTTAATTCAAATTTTAAAACTAAGCCAAATTTTAAATTTATATTATAATGTATGGAATGTTGCTTTTTAAATAAATTTTAAAATAGATTTCCAATATTTTCTAAGCAATATATTATCATCCTTATTAGGGCCATTGTGGAACTTTTATACTTTATCACCTTTTTTGTATGTACTATGAAGCTTTCTTCTCCTTTAAAATTACTTTTTCTTTCTTCATGTGGAATGTGTTAATTTTTATAGAATGATTTGTAAGTGTTGTTATTTGTCTTTGATAATGCTGAAAAATTATTATAAGACATTTAACCCTAAATAATATTGTTCATCATATTTCACCAATAGAAGGACAATAAACAGAAAATTTTATGAGGTACAAGCATATCACCGCTCATGTTCTTTTGACATGGGAATCCCAACTAAAATAGGAAATATTTCTGTTAAAAATTGTTTAAAAAATCATGTATGCATAAGATTTGATCTTAGCACATATAATGCATCACATTATACATTATACATGTTGTGAAGAAATAATATCTTCAACAAAATTTAGTAGGTTATGAAAATAAGCATAATATTTTTCCCTATGAAAAATATTGATGGAGAGGCCTTAATGGACTAACTAAGTAGTGGCTGGTGTCATTGGAAATATTGAGTACATTGAGTTGTCATTGATGTCAAAGGGTACATGAGGTAGAAATAATGAGATATCAAAGGTGCATGATAGTCAAGAATATTCTTCACAGGTTTGATAGCAAGATTCAAAGGCAAGGCAAGGTACTCCTAGCAAGGAAATTATTTTTGAGAAAGGTACAATAGTTGTCAAAGCAAAAAATTCTCCATGGTTATGTTAGCAAGAAAAAGACAAGGCTTTATTTGGTTGAAAAATATTTCAATTGCAAAAGACAAAAGGTTAAAAGTTTAAATTATAATATTTAAATCTTTTAGATTTAAATTATTATAATAAAATAAAAGTTTAAAAAGAAAGGGCGGCAAAATTTTTGGAGCTAAATAAAAGTCAAAAATTATATTATTATCTCATGCGCCGACGTCATGAAAAAGGAGTGCAAGCATATATATATGAAGCACCAAATATTGCAAGCCTAAGGTTTTGTAGAGCAATGCACTAATCGAGATATCCATTCATGATTCATTCGTGGAGGCAGAAGCAAAACTCCCAACGAATGAGAGATGCAAAAGCATAGAGGTTGATGTGGTATTTCCAGTGGATAGAGAAGGGAAGAAAGGGAGCTTGCACGCTATTTAAGATAGGATCAAATTCATAGATAAATAAGGGACAACATGTTTGTATTCTCATTTGGGTGGCTAGCCCAAACGATAGGGAAGCCCTGCACTAAAATGTTGGCAAGGAGGAGGTCACGGGTTCAAGGCACAACGAGTGCATTTTGTTGAAGTTTTAATTTCAGAGGAAATCGCAGAAGGGACTCAAAAGGTTTTTCATGTGCTTTGTGTCTTGTGTGGGTAGCTAGCCCATACGGTAGCCTAGCTTGCGCTAGGGCGCGGGCCAACAAGAGGTGGCAGGTTCAATTCATGGTGGTAGCACTTTGGTAAGGGCAAAATTTTGATTAAAATATTTTGCATGGTATAAAGTATGCATAGCGCTCATTTGCATTAGGGAGACATAAGGTATATATTTTGGATTGGTTGATTTTTGCATAAGTTGGTTAAAGTCAAAGGTATTGTGTGAGAAATTGCATTTCAGAATTAGTGTGTGGGCATTATTAAATCAAATCAATTGAGAAAGTAGGAGTTATATGTTTTCATTATGGTTTAATTATTGTTTGTATTTTTCATGGTGAGAAAGGAAATTTGAAAGGTTTTGGTTATTTGTTAAAAGCTTTATCTTGGGAAATTAAAAGGAGCTATAAAGCATCATCTTCAATATTTTTGAGCACATATTTTGAGAAAGGATTTAGAGGTCTACTAACCCTTGAAGTGGCATAAGAAAGATAGAATATTTTGAGACAGGTTTTTGAGGGCACATCTTCATCAAAGCAAGTTAAGAGGTATGGTGATCTATTTCTTCCTTAAGGTGTTTGGTTGAGCAAATATTTTTGATGTCATAAGGAGGAGATATAAGGATTAAGTTCATGTGCATTGTTGGAAATATATGTACTTTGATTTGAAATCCAAATTGTGCATTATTATTGGAAGCATATGTGCTAGGATTTTTAGAACAAAGTGTGCATCATTGTTGAATGAAAGTGGAAACACATGTGCTAGGGTTTGAGAACAAGTTGTGCATGATTTTTGAGTAATAGTGGAATGAAAGTGCAAGAGTCATAGACCAGTTTTGTGAAGAAAATTTGAGCATTGGTTTTGAGTGATATTGGGAATGAAAATGCAAGAATTATAGATCTATTTGTGAAAGCAATTTGTGCATCTTCATGATTGATTGTGTGAGTAGATGAGAAGGACTTGTGCATTGTGATTGGTCTTGAAATAAAAGTGCAACTCAGCAATAACCAGGTTAGTTATCAAGTGCTAGACTAGAGCTACCTTTAGAATGCAATAAATGTGAGACATGTGAAAGTGACAGACTTAATGAATGTGAAGAACATATTGAGCATTTGTTAGTGCATATCATTCTCTATATGTTCAAGAGGTTAAACGAATTTTGGGTAGAATATGTCTAAACTACTTTAGTTAAAGAAAGCACATTGAAGATTAGATAAAGCACTTGATGACATCATTATACAAGATTTGGAAATAGATAAACATTATTTTGTATGCAAGATTTGGAAATATTAGAACAGACTTGTGAGCAGGTTTGAGCAGATTATTTGAGGCAGAGTTGAGCAGGTTTTATGAGCAAGTTTGAGGTAGAGTTGAGCAGGTTTTATGATCAGGGTTGAGGTAGAGTTGAGCAAGTTTGAGGTATATTTGAGTATGGTTGGGACAGAGTTGATCAGGTTTGAGGTAGAGTTGAGCAAATTTTATGAGCAGGGTTGAGGTAGATTTTAGAAGGTTACATTGAGCAAATTTGAATTATATATATGAGTAAGGTTGAGGTAGAGTTAAGAAAGTTTTATGAGTAGGTTTGAGGTAAATTTTAGTAGGTTTAGTTGATCATATTTGAGCTATGTTTTTTAGTAAATTTTAGAAAGCCTTGTCAGTAGGCTTGGAGCAGATTTGAGCAAGACTTGTGAGTAGGCTTGGAGTAAATTTGAGAGCAAGTATTGGTGAGTAGATTTGAGCAAGCCTTGTGTAGGTTTGGAGCAGGTTTGAGCAAGCCTTGTGTAAAATCTTAGAGTAGACTAGAGCAGTGGGGATATAGGTCTCCTATGGATAGAGGTCCACAAACCAGAGCAATGGGGATAAATGTCTCCTATGGATAGAGGTCCACAAACCATAGCAGTGGGGACAGAGGTCTCCTATGGATAGAGGTCCACAAACCAGAGTAGAGGGGACAGAGGTCTCCTATGGATAGAGGTCCACAAACCAGAGTAGTGGGGATAGAGGTATCCTATGGATAGAGGTCCACAAACCAGAGCAGATGGGATAGAGGTCTCTTGTTGATAGAGTTCCACAAACTAGAGTAGTGGAGAAAGAGGTCTCCTGTGGATAGAGGTCCACGAACTTGGGCATAGGGGATTGAGATCTCCTTTGGGTTGGTGCCCATAAACATTGTAATAGGGAATTGATTCCCGAGAGATTTGTTGAGAAAATTTATAAGAAATATTTTCTTCATGGATGTAGCCCACATTGGGTGAACCACGTTAAATCTGTGTCTCTTATGTGTGTGATGATCTGTGTATTGTTTCATTATTGCAATTGATAACATTGGATAATACTACTTTGGAAAGAAAAGTAAAAAGTTGTATCTTATACTATTCACCCCCCTCTCAGTATAAGCTTGTGTTCTTCAATTGGTATCAGAGTGGGTTCCTTCAGGGAAGCCTAACAACTTGAAGGAAGATCTTACAGGAACACAGATGGCTAATCAAGAAGGATTTTCAACACATAAAGCTCCATTGTTTAATGGGACTAACTATGCTTTTTGGAGTGTGAGGATGAAGATATTTTTTATGGCACAGGGATTTGATACATGGAATTCAGTAGAAAATGGGTACACACCACTTGCAACTCCTCCCATAGATATAAGTGGTAAGAAACTATATGAAAATAATGCCAAGGCAATGAATGCAATTTTAAGTGGATTACAAGAAACAGAGTTTGTGAAGGTTATGCACTTCAATTCAGCAAAAGAAATGTGGGACAAATTACAGAATACATATGAAGGAGATGACAAGGTTAAGTTGGCAAAACTTTAGACTCACAGGAGGAAGTTTGAGGAATTAAAGATGAAATATGAGGAAGATATTGCTAGGTATCTACTTCATGTTGATGAGGTTGTTAACACCATCCATGGACTTGGAGAAAATATTGAGGATTCTACTATTGTTCAAAAAAATCTAAGATCACTTCCCATGAGGTATGATGCAAAGGTTTCTGCAATAGAATAAATGAAGGATCTTGCAACTCTAAGGATAGATGAACTACATGGGATTCTCATAGCTTATGAGATGAGAACAGAAAAGGATCAAACATCCAAAAGGGAGGCAACATTCAAAGCTTCAAAGAAGGTAAAGGATAAAGAATCAGAATCTAGTGATGAATCAAGCAGTGAAGAAGAGGCTAATTTTGTAAAAAGAAATAAGAAGGGTCCAAGGAAACCCAAGAATATGCAAACTGTGAAATGTTTTAGTTGTGGCAACATTGGTCACTATGCAACTTATTGTCCACAAAATGGATATAGTAGTAGTGAAGATGAAAAAGAATACAAGAAAAAGAAAGAAAGAAAACTTGGTTATGAAAAGAAAAATAGGTATGGTCAAGGCAAGCATGAAAATAATATCTTTCAAAGGCACAAGAAAAGCTTTTATGTTGAAGAAGCAAGCAGTGCTTCAAGTGACAGTGATGAAAGTCTCTCAGATAGTGAAGAAGAAGAGATTCTATTTCTGGCAATAGAAGAGGAAGAGGATACTTCCATTAAAGACCAAGTAGAAGAGGAAAAGAATACTCCTTTTGAATACCAAGTTGAAGATGCTCCTATTGAATTTCAAGTAGAAGATGCTCATGTTATTGAAGACCAAGAAGAAGAGAAAGTTTTAGAATATGAAGAGAAAACCAAAAATGATATGAAAGAGGAACTTATTGTTGATCTTGAAGAATTAAAAAGAGAGAACTTAATATTGAAGGCTCAAGTACAAGAGGATAAGAAGACAAAGGCAAAACTTCTACAAGATCTCACTAACTCAAAAGTTAAGGTTGAAGAGGCAAGGAAAGTTGAAGAAGGTATGGCTGAACAACTAAAGGTAAAAGAACTAGAATGTGAAAGACTAGAACATGAAGCTGACATTCTAAGGAAGGAACTTGAAAAGTTTAATAATAAGATATATCAACTTAGAAAAGGCTCAAAATATTTAGATGATATTATCAAAACAAAAAGATCTCCATTTATGATGACTGGACTTGGCTTTGAGGAAGGTCAAGAAGTACAAAAAGAGGAGTTAAGCTCAAAAGAAATAAAAGCATCAAAGAAGGTATTTAAAAAGGAATCCAAGACCTATACTGATGAGTTGAGAAGTGAAAACATCAATGAAGAAGAAAACAATGCACCATCAAGGAACAGAGACCAGCAAAGAAGAAAAGGAAGAGTCATGCGACCATACCCTCCAAGGCAAGATGAATATTTCTTCCAAGGTTATTGTTTCTCATGTAATCATTTTGGTCACAAAGCTATACATTGCAGGGTTCATAGTAAGAATGATTATGATTTCACCAAGAGAAATTTCAGATCATTTGCATCTTTCAATGACTACAACATCATGTGTTACAATTGCAATAATTTTGGGCATAGAGCAAAGTGGTGTAGAACAGAATTTCTAAAACTCCCAAAGACAAGCAAGAAGAAGGATAGTCAAAATGTTCAAAGAGGTATGACTTCAAAAGTTTGGAAAAATATTGAGAAAGAAGAAGAGCATTGTAAGTTGGGAGTAGCTTTACTCCCATCCCATAATTAATCACCTCAAGAAAAGGAGGTGGTGAGGGGGCTATGCTAAAATATCTTATTTTTAGCCCCAAAGGAGCCCTTTGCCATTGATGTCAAAGGGGGAGAGAATTCAGTGAGGGGGAGAAGCTTCTCAGGGGGAGCAGTTTTTGGAATCCAGTTGCACTAAAAGAATATTTTTTTGTAAGGGTTGCCATCAATGACAAAGGGGGATATTGTTGGAAATATTGAGTACATTGAGTTGTCATTGATGTCAAAGGGTACATGAGGCAGAAATAATGAGATATCAAAGGTGCATGATAGTCAAGAATATTCTTCACAGGTTTGATAGCAAGATTCAAAGGTAAGGCAAGGTACTCCTAGCAAGGAAATTATTTTTGAGCAAGGTACAATAGTTGTCAAAGCAAAACATTCTCCATGGTTATGTTAGCAAGAAAAAGACAAGGCTTTATTTGGTTGAAAAATATTTCAATTGCAAAAGACAAAAGGTTAAAAGTTTAAATTATAATATTTAAATATTTTAGATTTAAATTATTATAATAAAATAAAAGTTTAAAAAGAAAGGGCGGCAAAAGTTTTGGAGCTAAATAAAAGTCAAAAATTATATTATTATCTCATGCATCGACGTCATGAAAAAGGAGTGCAAGCATATATATATGAAGTGCCAAATATTGCAAGCCTAAGGTTTTGTAGAGCAATGCACTAATCGAGATATCCATTCGTGATTCATTCATGGAGGTAGAAGCAAAACTCCTAGCGAATGAGAGAGAGGCAGAAGCACAAATTTTGAGGTGTTATCTCAATGAACAGGAGAGGCAGAAGCGTAGAGGTTGACATGGTATTTCCAATGGACAGAGAAGGGAAGAAAGGGAGCTTGCACATTGTTTAAGATAGGACCAAATTCATAGATAAAGAAGGGACAACGCATTTGTATTCTCATCTGGGCGACTAGCCCAGATGGTAGGGAAGCCCTATGCTAAAACATTGGCAAGGAGGAGGTCACGGGTTCAAGGTGCAGCGAGTGCATTTTGTTGAAGTTTTAATTTTGGAGGAAATCACAGAAGGGACTCAAAAGGTTTTTCATGTGCTTTGTGTCTTGTGTGGGTAGCTAGCCCACGCGACAGCCTAGCTTGCGCTAGGGCACGGGCCAACAAGAGGTGGCAGGTTCAATTCATGATGGCAAGCACTTTGGTAAGGGTAAAATTTTGATTAAAATATTTTGCATGGTATAAAGTATGCATAGCGCTCATTTGCATTAGGGAGACATAAGGTATATATTTTGGATTGGTTGATTTTTGCATAAGTTGGTTAAATTCAAAGGTACTGTGTGAGAAATTGCATTTCAGAATTAGTGTGTGGGCATTATTAAATCAAATCAATTGAGAAAGTAGGAGTTATAAGGTGTCATTATGGTTTAATTATTGTTTGTATTTTTCATGGTGAGAAAGGAAATTTGAAAGGTTTTGGTTATTTGTTAAAAGCTTTATCTTGGGAAATTAAAAGGAGCTATAAAGCATCATCTTCAAGATTTTTGAGCACATATTTTGAGAAAGGATTTAGAGGTCTACTAACCCTTGAAGTGGCATAAGAAAGATAGAATATTTTGAGACAAGTTTTTGAGGGCACATCTTCATCAAAGCAAGTTAAGAGGTATGGTGATCTATTTCTTCCTTAAGGTGTTTGGTTGAGCAAATATTTTTGATGTCATAAGGAGGAGATATAAGGATTAAGTTCATGTGCATTGTTGGAAATATATGTACTTTGATTTGAAAGCCAAATTGTGCATTATTATTGGAAGCATATGTGCTAGGGTTTTTAGAACAAAGTGTGCATCATTGTTGAATGAAAGTGGAAACACATGTGCTAGGGTTTGAGAACAAGTTGTGCATGATTTTTGAGTAATAGTGGAATGAAAGTGCAAGAGTCATAGACCAGTTTTGTGAAGCAAATTTGAGCATTGGTTTTGAGTGATATTGGGAATGAAAATGCAAGAATTATAGATCTATTTGTGAAAGCAATTTGTGCATCTTCATGATTGATTGTGTGAGTAGATGAGAAGGACTTGTTGTAACACAATGGTGGAGTATTCCCGGTGGGGAGGTGTTTTCTAGAGGTAAGAATGATTCCTAGGTCGAGCCTATCTCAATTACCAAATCGGACAGTATTCTAATCACCCGAACTACCCTCGTACGAACTGTCAATTCTTTGTACGGACCTTAATTACATACACTGTACGATCTCAAATCATACAGTGTCCAATATGGTACGATCTTGCACTCATAAAAACTGATAGATGTTGTTTTGTAGGTTGTCGTACATAGTTTTGTAATCGTTCAAGCCAATTCACCAAAACTACCAAATCGGGTAAGTTCCTGCCAATCACCTGTTTTACCAAATCGGGTAACAATATTTTGTACGATTTGTACGATGTACGATATGTATGAACTAAAGGTATAGAAAGGTGTTACTTGCTATGCTCTTCTGCTCCAATCTCTCTTCGGGATGTTTTGTAAAGGTTTAACAGCCTAAACAAGACAATCTCTTCCATAAGCAAAACATCCAAACCGGGCTGGTGAGAGATTCCATACAAGTAATTCCATCCAAAAATCATACAGTACGCTTCACCACATCCTTGCCAATGTCATCATGCTCCTAAATAATTCCCCATGATTCACCAGTGACAATCTTCTCAACAAGCTGCAACAATGCCTAAAACTAACATATAACAATAAGATAGAAACTCAATTACACAATGTTAATCCACAATGCATTATCCATTCACAAAAAGACCATACAATGTCATCCACAATGTCTATTATTCTCATTAATGGCTATCAATTCAATTACAATGTGGAAAACTCTCTTAAGGTAATTGCAATAACTCAAAAATATGTCTATCTCTCTATTCTAGCAACTAATAACCAGTAAACTAGTAGCCAGGCCTACAAATTTGAAAATGGGGCCTTATATAACATTGCCCAGCTCGTTCCAAAGTGGTTCCTGAGACAATCCATTATTCACAACTACCCATATACAAGTGAATACATTATTTTGGCATTTTCCTAAGTTTACACCTTAGTTTAGCAAATCCATGCGATATTTCATCCCGAAATTACATTTCCTTTGCATCTGAGTGAATTTCGGTGCGCCCTGTATGATTTTCTACTGCTCTATATGGTTTGCCAATCCAGTTGTATGATTTTTCCTTCCACTATATGATTTGCTCCAACTGTACGGTTTTACAAAACTTGAGCAAATCATTCCCAAAACTGTCAAAATCTAGCAAATCACTTTTTCTTCTTCTGGGAGGTGGATTTGCTGCCTACATCTGCCCTCCCCTTTACTTTAGTCGGCATCCTCGATGAATCATTCTGCTTCTTCTGCTGGGCTTCCAGTCTAGCTAATTCAGCCTCCAAGTCCTTGACTTGTGTCTTGTACATTTCTCGTTCATTTCTCAGCTTGGTTGCATAGCTCCCCATTTCGATGGCTTTGGCTCCATGAAGGTTAGCCTTCTCCTCGGTAGCTTTCATGAAGTCCATCATTTGTTTTTCCCGTTCGGAGGCACTCTTCATCAATTTCTCCTTATAGTGAGCTTCTGCTCGGCCAGCCACCTGGAGTTCCTCATTCTTCTCTATAATGGTCTCCAAGTGGTGTTTGATATCAGCTTCTAGAGCTCGAACCTGGTCTTCTTTGATCCTTACTTGAGCTTGCTTCTCCAAGACCATCTCATTCAACTTCTTATTGTCCCTTGTCAGCTCTTCTATCTGCTTGGCTTGTGTAGCCATTTTCTCACTCTTTTCGCCAACTGAGCTATCATCTGCTCATCCTTCGCTTTGAGTTGTGCCTCCAACTCCTTAATCTTGTCCTCTACCATCTAAAAAATCTATCGCTTTTCCTCTTCAAGCATGGTAACCTTGGCTTCAGACTCTACTCTGAGGCCTGATAGATCCTCCTCTAGCTTCTTTATTTTCTCTTCTATCGTAGTTCTACTTTTCTGTAGTTCATCTTCCATTGCGGCCAATTCCTTTTGAGCGGTTGTGGTCTCTTCCTCCTGTGTCTCCTTGAGCCAATGGATTTCTTCCAACCCAATGCTCAGCCACTCTATCTAGTGTGTTAGGAAGTTCAACTTCCATAGGGTAATGGATACTCCTATGGTGACCCTCCTATATTCAACTTCTACCATATTGATAGGGCAGGTTGGATGACTCACTCGATCCAAATATATCCTTGGGTCCTTCCTGTAATTCGTGACCATCCCTTCTGGCAAGTCTTCTCTTCCTAACATCATTGTTACCTCTTCCCTGGGTAACCTCCATGGATGTTGTGCATGGATATCCACTATCTTCCTTATGCGCTCTATACTATTCACCCATTCTGTTATCCTTTCTAACTCGAGAGATACTTGTTGCTCCCATAGCTTCAGTTCTCCCACGTGGCCAATGCAAAATTCCATTCTAGCACTATTCATCACATGGCCTAACTAAGCAAATAAGTGTTCCACCTTATCCTCTATTCCACGTGCCTCCTCTTTCATTGTGATTCTCTGAAACTATGGTATTTCTAGGAGATAACTGGATTGCATTCCTCGTCGTTCTTCTTTTATAGGAGTTCTTAAGTCTTCTTCTTCCCTAAGGTGGCTAGAGCTTCCTCCAAGCTCGCTAAGTACTCTCTCGGTATCTATATTTTCCCGAGGTGGGGATTGTTTCACTATTTTCTCCTCCCCTTCGCTATCCATAATGTTTATGATCTCTTCTTGAGATCGCTGCTCAACTTGTTCCTGAGCCTTTTCTACTTCGGTTGAGCCCCTATGGCTCCTCCGTATTTTCTCGAGCTACTTCCTGTTCCCTGCCATCCACTTGTTGTTCCTCCGTCACCCTTTCTTCTTGAATTTGTTGTGCATCCCCAACTGTGACTTGTTGAGCAACAAGTGCTTCTTTTTCTTGTGGCACTTTGGTATTCTTCGGGACCTCTTGCTTACTGGAGCCTCCTGTTATAATTTTGTAATGAGTCTTCTTCTTGGGCTCTTCTACCGTGGTACTTGGTCCAACTCCCACTTCGTCTTGGGTAGTGGCTACTCCATCATGCCCTACCTCAATTCCTCTAAAGAAATTAGAGGCATCCATCTTATCAAAATGATCAAAGATGTCTGGAGATCACACTATTCTCTTCGCCTCTGTCCAATATAACTCATCCAGTTTCGTCGCTTCTGAGTCTGACTATTCCTTCCTCTGTACTTTCAAAACTGGTTTATCTGCCATTCTTTCTTGTTGCCTTCTCATCCTTATTTGTACTGGACTACTCTCCCTTTCTTGATCGAGAGGCTACTCCTATTGCCTTTGTGCAGGTACTTGTTGTTCTAGTTCTGGCTCCAACCATCTAGAACGCTTTCTTCGATGATGTATATCAGCATCCTCCTTCGAAGAGGTATCTCCCTGAGATTCACTCCTGTGCCGTGCACTCCTTGTGCATGGTTTCTCCAGAGTACTCTTCGCTATGGGTACAACATTTACCCATCTCAATATCGTCGGTTGGTCCGACCTAATTTCTCTAGGCAGCGTCAACCCTAGGAATTGCATTCCCACTTTTGTGACTGCATTCAGTAGCAATCCAATTGCCTAAAAGGCCATCCCAAAGTTCTTCGGTCTTTTGGTCAATGCCTCATGCATCCTTCTCTCTAGAAAGGTACCCCAATCGTATGGAATTCCTTGGGTGATACCTTCTATGTATTGTGCCATCCACATTGGCATCTCTGTCGCCCTTGTATCACCTAACAATCGAGCCATGACTGTGTTCATCGCACATGCCCAATTGTCTCCTCGTAACTAGCTCTACTTTATTCCATGCATTCCTGCACCAGAAATCTTTGCATCTATCATCGATTTGATAGTGGTCATGGTGGTAACTAGGCGGTGTGCTTCTATTGGGTCTACCAATTTCTTGACTATCTCCATGCCTTCCATCGGCAACCCAAATGTTCTTCGAAATGCCTCTATCGAAACTTCCACCTTCACTGACCTCTTGCCCACATTGACGTAGGTTGTCCGAGTTGCTGCATTATATGCCTGAACTATCTATAAAATATAGTTCTAGAAGAATATTCGATGAAATGGTGGGATCTACACAATGATCGACACTTGCACATTTTTGAATGTCTTCCTCCAGGGATGAGACATGTTCTTCTCGTCACTCCACCATTTCTTGCATGCTTTCGCTCCATGTTGTACAAATGTGATGTTCGACAATTCCACCTGGCATTCCTCCTGTCCACTACTTAGGTGTTCTTCTTGTTCTTGCACATGTACTTCACTCCTCAACTCCCTCTGTGAGGTAGCTTCTTGGGCCATCCTTCCCTCTCTGTGTCTCGGTGGTGTTCTATCCAGGTGTGGCCACCAATGGCTCTGTCTCCTCCATGACCTATATCCTCCTCTCCTCCATGGATGATTACCATGCCTTTCATGGGACTAAAATATGATGCTCGAGGTGCTGCCATGAGTATGCCTCTCTCTCGTGTAGTGGACCTGGTGATCTCGCCACCCTATTTGTTGCAATCCACCTCAATCAACGTCCAAATTCTTTCATTGAGATCATTCCTCCAACATCTCATCGATTAACTCAACCTCCTCCTTCGCAATTAGAAATGTACCAAAAATCATACACACTCTTGTAAAAGTGTACAATGTATGGTTCTAAGTCCCTTGTATGGTCTTCCTCCGTCGCTTCTAGATCGTACACTATTTGGTAGTTCTTCCCTTCACCCCGTCAATCTTCAAATGGTCAAATCTCCTTCAAATCGTACAACTATGACCTAAAATCATACAGGGTGCTAGTACTCCATACTCTGCTACTTGTTGGCTGCCCTCCCCTTTAAAATTTGTACGATTTCGTACAATTTCGTATGATCTCTTAAAACTACCAAAAATGGAAAAAGAAACCCACTTAGACGACACTTTTCTTCCTGGAAATCATACAATCGGCCCCTAGATCATACAATACGACTTCTCTAACCCTCACTGATGCAAAATATCAAGATTTTTGTCTCCTTTGCCAAATATGCCATCGACCCAGTTGTTGGATTGTCCCGATCTACTCCTTAGTGCTTTATCTCAACCAATCTTTCACTCCTTCCCTCCTGGCACAATTTTCTTCAATTTGATGAAATTATGGCTGCAATGTATGGCTGTATAGACTGTACTTTTCTCTCCTCACGTTTCCCTGCTTGCTTTTTGCCAGATTTTTTAGTTCTTAGGGTTTCAATCTTCCATACTCTTGCAATTTCCCCAATCCAACCACCAATTTCTGCTTCCTCCGGCTCCAACAACAATTTCACAGTCCTAAATCCATACAATGACGTATTCTGACATCTGTTGCTGTAATATTTCTTAAAAAAAATTGAATTCCCCCTTTTTGTGGAGAAAAACCCCAATTCCTCTTTCTCGGGTTAATTCCTTGAAGCTGAAAAGAACTCCTTGGTACAAATTTAACAATGGGTCTACAAATTCAAAGTACTGGTGAATATTTATCGCCCATGTAGTCTTCCTTTATCAAATGTACGCTTTTCCCCTTCAATCTCCTAAAAATTTTGAATTCTTCTTGGTGATTTAAAAAATGGTCAATTAACTTTCCTTTTAAAGCAAGTTTTCAAAAACCCTAAAAAAACCCTAACTGTCAAAAGAATTTAAAAAATGCCATGTTGCATGCTTTTTCCATCTCCCCTGCTAGATGACTGCCAACTCAGTAGTTGGTTTAAAATTTTTGTCTTTTTCCCCCTTCTTTTCCTCCAACCGCTGCTTTTTTGCATGTCGCATTAATTGGTTAGTTGGCAAATCGTACACTGTACGATCTAAATCATACAGTACAACATTATGTATGATTTGCATGTCAATCTTGCTTTGTACGACTCTCTTTTGTGCGATTTCCATATTTTACTTTTTATCTGTACGATTTCATTACTTAGAGAAAATTTTGCTTTCTTTTTCTTTGGAGAGGCCGTCGTTTCCGGTTTTCAACCTCGCCCTTCCTAATTGCGTCCCGAGGGATTTTCACAACTAAGGCACAATTTTTTTTTAATTTTTCTTTCTCTTTTTCTTTCATTTTATTGTTGCATAAGGGGCTGCCCTTTTTGGCTTTCACCCCACTTCTAAACATTGTACTATTATGGCTTGTCAGGCTCCTTTGGCTTTCGATGATTCCAAAGGTCTGCTACAACTGGCATCTCTTCATTATGTAGCTTACACCACCATGTGGCCTTAAACATGCTCAAGATGAACAACATCATCAACATGATGGGTAACACCCATATCCACCTATGATGGGGGTCAAGGGGGTGGAAACCCCCTTGCAGGGTCAAGGGACAACGTCCCTCTCCTGTTCCCTATCACTAACCTTCAACAGAAAAATTGCTAAGACCTTCCATGTCAAAGTCAAATTTTTCTCTTCCTTAGCACTTTGGGGTTCTTTACTCAACCTCCTTAAACAACTCAACATCGACTCCCTTTTACCCTGTCTTAACCACTGATGGAACACTTTGTACGGTTCTACTCTGTATGATTTCATCTTGTACAATTTCCTTTTGCACGATCTCACATTGTACAATTTGACTTGAAATCGTACAATCTCTACCAATTGTACGATTTCACCCATCCAACGTACAATGCCCTCTTGCAAAATCGTACAATCCCATTCTTCCTTAGGGAATTTTGAGTGTATGATGGGTTGTTCTATTTGGGAAACATCTTCCATAACAACATCTTCCATCAAAACATCCTCCATGTCAACATCTTCCATGTCAACATATTCCATGTCATACCATATTCTACATCTTTTATTACTGTGAGGAGTGTCACAAACTACATCACTAGTGATAACCTTCCTCTTTACACCATTTTCTCTCCAAATGGTTATGCAAGTTCCTACATGTCATGTGGGGTCTTCCTTACCCTCACCTGAAAATGGTGGACATCTTTGTTTGGCTGCTCTGTTAGCCATCTTAGGAGAGTCATCGCTCTCACTTGAGGTGTCCCATGGATTCTCTGACGGATTCCTCCTTGGGGGTGTCTTACTCCCGTTGTCGTCAGAAGTATCAATTTGAGGTATCTTGTTTTGTCCCACCACTCGATGACCAAATTCTCGTGCGTCCTCACTCTGCGACCTTCTTCGCTGATGTGATGGAGATGATCTTGGTCTATCCTCCTGAGTCCCCTCATCCTATTGCCTCGGTGCCTGACTCCCATCCTCTACACTCTTCTGCTCCAATCTCTCTATACTCTTCTGCTCCCTTATCTTGGTCTATGAACTAAAGGTATAGCAAGGTTTTACTTGCTATACTCTTCTGCTCCAATCTCTCTTCAGTATGTTTTGCAAAGTTTTAACAGCCTAAACAAGACAATCTCTTCCACAAGAAAAACATCCAAATTGAGTTGGTGAGATATTCCATACAAGTAATTCCATCCAAAAATTTTACACTATGCTTCACCACATCCTTGCCAACATCATCATGCTCCTAAATCATTCCCCATGATTCACCAGTGACAATCTCCTCAACAAGCTGCAACAATGTCTAAAACTAACATATAATACTAAGATAGAAACTCAATTACATAATGTTAATCCACAATGCATTAGCCATTCACAAAAATACCATACACTATCATCCACAATGTCTGTTATTATGATTAATAGCTATCAATTCGATTACAATGTGGAAAACTCTCTTAAGGTCATTATAATAACTCAGAAATATGTCTATCTCTCTATTCTAGCAACTAATAAGTAGTAAACTAGTATCCATGCCTACAAATTTTAAAATGGGGCCTTATATAATGTTGCCCAGCCCATTCCAAAGTGGTTCCTAAGACAATCCATTATTCACAATTTCCCCTATACAACTGAATACATTATGTTGGCATTTTCCTAAGTTTACACCTTAGTTTAGCAAATCCATGCGACATTTCATCCTAAAATTACATTTCCTTTGCATCTGAGTGAATTTTGGTGCACCTTGTATGTTTTGCTACTGATATGTACGGTTTACCAATCCAATTGTATGATTTTTCCTTCCATTGTACGATTTTCTCCAACTGTATGGTTTTACAAAACTTGAGCAAATCATTTCCAAAACTATCAAAATCTAGAAAATCACTTTTTCTTCTTCTGGGAGGTGGATTTGTTGCCTACACTTGTGCATTCTGTTTGGTCTTGAAATAAAATTGCAACTCAATAATAACCAGGTTAGTTATCAAGTGCTAGACTAGAACTACCTTTAGAATGCAATAAATGTGAGACATGTGAAAGCAATAGACTTAATGAATGTGAAGAACATTTTGAGCATTTGTTAGTGCATATCATTCTTTATATGTTCAAGTGGTTAAATGAATTATGGGTAGAATATGTCTAAACTACTTTAGTTAAAGAAAGCACATTGAATATTAGATAAATCACTTGAAGACATCATTATACAAGATTTGGAAATAAATAAACATTATTTTATATGCAATATTTAGAAATATTAGAACATACTTGTGAGTAGGTTTGAGTAGATTATTTGAGGTAAAGTTAAGCAGGTTTTATGAGTAGGGCTGAGGTAGAGGTAAGCAAGTTTTATGAGAAGGTTTGAGGCAGAGTTGAGCAGGTTTTATGAGCAGGATTGAGGTAGAGCTAAGCAGGTTTTATGAGCAGGTTTGAAGTAGAGTTGAGTAGGTTTTATGAGTGGGGTTGAGGTAGATTTGAGTAGGTTTCATTGAGCATATTTAAGTTGTTTTTATGAGTAGGGTTGAGGTAGAGTTGAGCAGGTTTTATAAGCAGGGTTGAGGTAAATTTGAATAGGTTTTTTTGAGCATATTTGAGCTGTATTTTTTAGTATATTTGAGAAAACCTTGTTATTAGGATTGGAGTAGGATTGAGCAAGCCTTGCGAGTAGTCTTGGATAATATTTGAGAAAAGTTGAGAGCAGGTATTGGTGAGCAGATTTGAGGAAGCCTGGTGTAGGTTTGGAACAGGATCGAGCAAGCCTTGTGTAGGTTTGGAGTAAGTTTGATCAAGACTTGTGTAAAAGCTTAGAGCAGACCAGAGCAGTGGGGACAAAGGTCTCCTATAAATATATTTACACAAACTAGAGTAGTGGGGACAAATATTTCATATGGATAGAGGACTACAAATAAGAGCAGTTGGGACAAAGGTCTCCTATGGATAGAGATCCATAAACTAGAGCAGAGGGGATAGAGGTATCCTATATATAGAAGTCCACAAAATAGATCAATGGGGATAGAGGTATCTTGTGGATAAATGTCCACAAACCAGAGCAGTGGGGATTGAGATCTCCTATGGATAGAGGTACATGAACTTGGGCATAAGGGATTGAGATCTCCTTTGGGTTGGTGCCCATAAACATTATAATAGGGAATTGATTCACGAGATATTTTTTGAGAAAATTTATAAGAAATATTTTCTCCATGGATGTAGCTTACATTGGGTCATTTTCGAGGACCGTTCAAAAATGACACGTGGCACGAATTGAAGTTAAAGCGGGGGACTACCCAGAAGCGCGAAAGACGAGAAGGATGGGCGCGTAGAATTTTCTGACGGATTCAGAGATGACAGGGACCGTGCGGAGAGGGGTCTTTAATCGGGTTGGTGTCCCGATTTTCATGTTTTTGTTTCAGAGGGTCGGGGCCTCTATAAAAAACCCAGTTAATGTAATTAATCAGGTTGGTGTCTTGATTAATGCGTGGTTTAATGCGTGAGAGGTTCGTGCCTCTATAAAAAACCAGTTTATTGTTTTAGTCGGGACGGTGGATCGGGGAATGCACGCTGAGTGTGAGAAGGGTAAAGCTAAGCCGAGAGCTAGCTACTGTAAAGCCTACGGGCTGTTTGACGTAAAATTTTTAGATTTAATACGTAGAGAAGTTGTAGTGGAGGTGTATGCTTGTAATTTTTTAGATTTATTAATGAAAAGTGGGGTTTGAAGAATTTGGCATTTTTCGGTCCCCGTCAGTGGTATCAGAGCAGAAGATCCTGAGTGCATAAACAGACCGTCGGCCGTGAGGCAGTTTGCGCCAGGACCTACGGGAGGGTTCTGAGAGAGAGTGAGTTCAGATCCCGGGCATGTTAGCAGATCGTCGGACGTGAGGCAGCTACACCGGATCGTTAAAAGCTTTGTAAGAAAAGAAAAGAAAGAAAAATGCATTCCCAAAGAAGACGGGACAGCAAGGAGGATATGGTGCCAGAGGAAGAAGTATTACCTTTGCAACAACAATTAAAAGCCTTGCAAAAGGAATGGATCGCAATAAAGTTACAGGAGCAAGAGGAGCGACAAAGAAGGCGGGAAGAAAGACAAAGAAAAAGGAGAAGTTGAAGAAGGCTACAGGAGAGTACAGCAGTACTTTTTAACTGGTATGGTGCACTTTAATAAAAATGAAAACACTAAATTCAACTAATGAACCTTTTGCACCCAATTTGCTTACCTTTAATATCTTTGAAGATGATGGATGTCTTGGTGATTCTATTAATAAAATTGCTACCCTTTAACTGGATGAACTTACAACCATTCTTGGCTATCCTAAACAACTCTTTAATCCATTTTTTTGCAGCTTCAAAAACCCTCCAACTTGTTACCCTTTAATTGTAGTAGGTGACTTTGATCAACCTTCAGGATGGAATCTATAACTTTTGAAGTTTTATATCTAGTAATATTATCCCAATTGCTACCCTCTCATAGTTAATTTCTGCACTAAAATGCCATTCTTGAAACCCAAAAATTTGGTAGGGAATTCCTCAAAATTGTAGTTGTGTTTTACTTCAAATAACCTTTAGTATTTTGCTATAGATTCAACAAACCCCTATCTTAGAAAGAGACTTCTAGCCTTTAAATATAATCTTCAAACCTTTCAGCTTTGGTAGTAATGTTAGGATCCTTTCTCCTTCAACCTCCTTATCAAATTTTAACTTCAATTTAGGCCTTCCTCTCAATAATATGAAAGTCTTGAGGTCTTCAAAAATCTCCTCAAAAATTTAGCAAACTCCTTGCCAAATTCTTCTTCCTTTGATGGTAAATTTCTCCAATGAGTTCTCCTAGGAACTCCTTTGATGGCCTTCCTAAAATTTTTAGATAAGGCTTTCCAAGCCTTTTTCTTGTTTCTCCTTGATACCTCACCAATATCTTCAATATTGCAGCTCTTATGGTATTCCAAATGATACCTCTTCTTCAAACTTGTACTAAGGAAGTGTTGGTAATGAGATATTCTTATTGGATCTCTAAACACTATTGCTGCTAGAATTTGGAACAAGACCTTTGCTAGTCCTTATTTAATTTTGTAATTTGTAGGCTTTAATGGAGATCACCAACCTCCAATATTCCAAAAATAGGAGTTTCATACTAGATATTCTAAGGGTCTCTTCAGCTTCTTTAGGTTAAATTCTTCAGTCTGCTATCTACAACATTTAATGGATAACGCCAACCTGCTATCTTCTTCTAGAATCTTCTTAGGAGTCTCTTGAATCATTGGTAAACCTACTATAGCCTTTTCTTCTTCTACACTATATAGGTATGCAATCTCTAGTAATGAGACCTTTTATTCAAGCCTCTAAATCCATGTTCTTTTGTTTGTTTCTTTCGGTGTTGGATTGATTCCAAGGAATACATTCTTCCTAGATCTGTGTAGGAATATTTTGAACTTACTTTGAATCTCCTTTCCCTACATCAAATAATTAGGACAATAACTAAAGAAAATTTTAAATCTAGACATGAAAAATATTCATTAGTTGATTTGTTAATGACGCAGATCAAAAAATTGCACTCTAAACTTTCCACATTTTCATTAATACTGGAAAACAGGTTACACTAACAGCCCGTAGGCTTTAACAAATTACCAGTGCTCGGCTTGGTTTTCTATTCTCTGCGACTTCATGATCCTATGTCCCTAGAAGGAAAAACGCACACCCTCTAAGCTGGACCTCTGTCCTCGGCTCTACAACTCGACCTTTCGAGTTTCTCTGCGTATTTTTCCCCCTCGATCTTATTACAATGCTGGGTTTTTATAGAGGTACCTACCTTCTACAGATTACCCATGACCTGCAACTACCACCTGACTTAGTGGCCGACATGTTTTCCAGCAAATTCCTCTGGAACTGTTGCTTCATTTTTAGTGCGTGCATGGCCGACCTGTTCGATGAAATCTCTGAGATAGTGCACGCGTGGCCGACATGCCTGTTGGAATCCTGCACCTATTTTTCCTACACATGCCATGTGTTGCTCTGTGCTGCCACGTGTCATTCTATAACAGACCCAAAAAAATATAGCCTATCGCGGTTTTGTGCCATCTCCTTCTTCTTATTCATCTTCTTCTCTTCCTGTCGTGATATCGCGACACTTTGGCTTCCCTGCGCTCCTTCTTCCTTTTGGCCACGATATGCGACATGTCGCGATATCATGACATTTCCCTTCATCATCGCCTTCCTTGTCTTTGGGTCACGATATTGCGACATGTCGCGATATCATGATATTTTTCCTTTCTGCGTCCCTTCTAGCCTTTGGGTCGCGATATCATGACATCTTCCTTCGGACGCCTTCGCTCTTCTTATCTGGTCATGATTTCATGACATGTCACAAAATCACGACATTCCCAACTGCTCCTCCTCCTGGCTGCTTCTGATCGCGATTTCATGACGGTCGTGATTTCATGACATGTCACGAAATCGTGACAATTTCCTTGCCTTCTCCTCCTGGCTGATCTGCGTCGCGATTTTGTGATGGTCACGATTTCATGACAACTACTCCTCCTCCTGGATCTCTCTCTCCTTTGTGGGTCGTGAAACTTTGACATGTCATGAAATCGTGACATCTTCTCCCTTCCACCTTCTCTCTCCTCTACGGGTCGTGAAACTGTGACATGTCACAAAATTGTGACATCTTTCTCTTCCGCTCTTCTCCTTGCTTTTGGGTCGTGATATCGTGACATGTTGCAAAATCGTGACATTTCTGCTTGCAGCTTCCTTCTTCCTGTTCAAGTCACAATTTTGTGACATGTCACGAAATCGTGACATCTTCTCCATGCTGGCTCTGTTCTCCATTTGTGTCACGATATCGCGACACATTTTCTATCGTGATATCGCGACAGATTTTCCTTCTCGCCCTCTTCTCCTTTTTTTGTCACGATTTCACATGTCGTGAAATCACGATGTTTTTCTTCCTTGGCCAACTTTTTAGAGTTGGCCCTCCTGCCATTGGATGCCTCTGCATCAGGTGCCACTGGATGCTCCTGCATCAGACACCCGGGGTTGGTGGAGAAGTGATCTTCACTTCTATGCTATTTGGTTGCCACCTCCTGCAACATCTCCAAACACGCACCTGCATTTGCAGTCTACTTCAACTCCATTTCTTGGCCTTCACTTCTCAGTTTATCTTCATGCTTTATGTGCAGCTTCTCTTGTTCCCACAAATTCATTCTGAGCAGCTTCTTTTGCATGGCTTTCACTTGCCTCTGCAAATCTCTTATGAGCAGTTCCTCTTGTAGGGCTTGCACTTGCCTCTGCAATGCCTTGAACTCTTTCATTGTCATCATATCTCCCACAGATTCTAAACTCTCTCTCCCCTCTCAGAACCCTACCACAGATCCTGGTGTAACTGCCTCACGTCCGACGATCTATTACACACTCAGGAACATTAGCTCTGATACCACTTGACACATATCAAAAAATTGCACTCTAAACTTTCCACATTTTCATTAATACTGGAAAACAGGTTACACTAACAGCCCGCAGGCTTTTACAAATTACCAGCGCTCGGCTTGGTTTTCTATTCTATGCGACTTCACGATCCTATGTCCTTGGAAGGAAAAACATGCACCCTCTAAGCCGGATCTCTGTCCTGGGCTCTACAACTCGACCTTTCAAGTTTTTCTACATATTTTTCCCCAATGATATTATTATAATGCTAGGTTTTTATAAATGCCCCGACCCTCTGCAGATTACCCATGACCTGCAACTGCCACCTGACTCAGTGGCCGACATGTTTGCCAGTAGATTCCTTTGGAACTGCTACTTCATTTTTAGTGCACGCGTGGCCGACCTATTTGGAAGAATCTCTGAGATAGTGCACGTGTGGCCGACATACCTATTGGAATCCTACGCCTATTTTTCCTGCACGTGCCACGTGTTGCTCTATGCTGCCATGTGTCATTCTATAATAGACCAAAAAAAATATAGCCTGTCACATTTTTGTGCCATATCCTTCTTCTTCTTCGTCTTCTTCTCTTCCTGTCGTGATATCGTGACATGTCATGATATCACGACACTTTGGCTTCCCTGCGCTCCTTCTTCCTTTTGGCCGCGATATCGTGACATGTCGCGATATCATGACATTTCCCTTCATCGCTGCCTTCCTTGCCTTTGGGTCGCGATATCGCGACATGTTGTGATATCGCGACATTTTTCCTTTCTGCGTCCCTTCTCGCCTTCGGGTCACGATATCGCAACATCTTCCTTCGGACGCCTTCGCTCTTCTTCTCCGATCACGATTTTGTGACATGTCATGAAATCATGACATTCCCAACTACTCCTCCTCCTGGCTACTTCTGGTCGCAATTTTGTGACGGTCACGATTTCGTGACATGTCACAAAATCATGAAAAATTCCTTGCCTTCTCTCGGCTGATCTGTGTCATGATTTCGCGACGATCGTGATTTCGTGACAACTGCTCCTCCTCCTGGCTCTCTCTCTCCTTGGCGGGTCACGAAACTGTGACATGTCACAAAATTGTGACATCTTCTCCCTTTTGCCTTCTCTCTCCTCTATGGGTTGCAAAACTGTGACGTCACAAAATCGTGACATCTTTCTCTTTCGCTCTTCTCCCTGCTTTTGGGTCACGATATCGTGACATGTCAGGAAATCGTCACATTTTTGCTTGCAACTTCCTTCTTCTTGTTCGAGTCATGATTTCGCGACATGTCATGAAATCAGGACATCTTCTCCATGCTGGCTCTATTCTTCGTTTGTGTCGCGATATCGCGACACATTTTCTGTCGCAATATCACGACAGTTTTCTCTGCCTGCTTTTCTCTCCTCGTTGTGTCACGATATCGCGACACTTTTTCTGTCGCGATATCGTGACAGATTTTCCTTCTTGCCCTCTTCTCCTTTTTCTATTGCGATTTCGTGACACGTCGCGAAATCACAACATTTTTCTTCCTTGGCCAACTTTCAGATTTGGCCCTCCTGCCACTGGATGCCTCTGCATCAGGTGCCACTGGATGCTCCTGCATTAGTTAATCTAGTGGAATCCAGATCGAGTCCTAGTCTTCATGAGTTTTCCTATAACCCTATGGAAAGACTCTAGCCAAATGTAATTTTAGAAATTTTATAAATGAGATTTCTAGATTTCTCTCAGTCTCACTTGTGGCTCTCCCTATTTCCTATCTAATATACCATGTGCTCTGATACCACTGTTAGATTTTTATGAGAGGTAGTACAACCACAATATGTAAGATAACTAATATGAGATAACTATAAACTAATGGCACAATAATATGTAGGAAAATAATAACATGAAAATCTAAAAATAACTCATAAATATGCCATTAATGAGAGTGACAAAAATAGTACAATGCTACCTAATGGAGGACATGAACACTCCATGAAAGAATATGAAAGGATTATATTGTACCATACTACTAAACTATATACCACACACTCTATATATTGACTACTACACATTGCTGCACACTACTACTGCTTACTACTACTTACTACCACTCACTATGAGGCCTTTATATAGGAATATAGATTCCTTGGCCCTTACTCTACCTAAGACTCATGTACTACATGCACATTTACACCTTGCACATTGACACTTGTGCATTTATTACAATACTTGAAGTAACTGACTAACTTTACTCTAAAGTAAACTCCTACTCTAGTTATGTACCAAAGGTGGTACGTTTATATGACCCAAATGATGTAATATAATCTAACAAACATGCATGCAGAAACTTCCTAAAAATGTCATGACTCTAGAATTTATAGTATCAATAAAAGAAAAGTCAACAATGTGAATTGAGAAAATACGTAAATATTATCAACAAATTAAATATACAAAGTGAAATCAAACATAAAAGAATCATAATATTTTATCATAAACGTAAGTACAACTTTTTTTTTTTGAAGTACTTAAATGACAAAATTGAATTGTGCATGTGCCATGAAAGTCATTTTATAGGTGTATTTGATCTTTGTCTTATTTCCTTAAATTGGTGTGGCATCACTTACAATCAAAAGTATATCATATAGAATAAAATATAACGATATAACACTAATCCCTTATAATAGACATCATGATTGCATTCATTGCTTGAATCCATTATTGATAAAAATATGTAAATTTTCTCATACCAATATCATTGGTCTTGCTTCATATCCCAAAATATTCATAGAGTATAGATGTATTATTTTTTTATAAATCCATGTACTTGATCCAAAACTATTCTGCATATACATAATCATAAAGCGTGGTACATTTGTATACACTTCATGAATTTACATCCATATGTAATAGTTGATGTTTAGATAGGTTTCATAGTTTTCATATTGGATTACAAACATACAAATATAAGGACTGGATGTAGTCAATCTATTCTTGGAGATAGAATACTTTGAAAATTGGCCTATATCCATATTTATTTTTTCTCCATATAATATATACCCTAATTTATAGATCTATATATACTTGAAAATGTTTGGATTTTGGGATAGAAAAATATTTCTCCAACTTAATTTAGAAATAATATTAGTCATTTAATGCACCCTCCCATTATCTTGTTATTTTAGCTGATATGAAGTGATGTGATTCCTCTTATATATAAAATTCATAGTGACCTTGCTTCTAAATTATATCAACATCTCTAAAATTCACCCTAACATCGTAGGGAATGAGATAACTACCCTTTGCACATATTTTATATGTATCATATATCATGTGTGCACTAATGGTGAATTTCATATATATTTTTTCCACAAAATCAATGATCTCCATTTGTGCACTAAGAAGCAATATGATAGTTCTCATAATTCTATTTTACGAAATAATAATAACTTTTATCATTTTGTATGGTAATGAATGTGTATCAATGTTCTTTGTGATGATGGTGACCTCACATTCATAATTTGAATAATTATAGTAAAAGTATTAAATATAATAATTGGTCTTATTCTCATAATTCGTATAATTATGATGATCCTTATCCTCATATTTTACACATTTATCATTATCCCCATCCTTACTTTTTTAAGTGATAATATTTATAGTGATATTTTATGAAACAATGACAATTCATATCATCTACATAATTAGGATCATTTTCCTTTGCTAAATTCCAATCAGAGAAGGTGGATGTAATTTCTCATCGAATATGATTTTGGTATTGACTATATGAAAGAGAAAAAATAAAGTTGTTGATACATTGAGTAGGAGAAGAAACATATCTATTTTAACGTGCATACATGTCAATTTTATGGAATAAATTAGAGAAATGCAACATCACAATTTGTTTTGTAGTTAAATCTGGGAAAAGATGAAGAGTGAACCCAAAGAAAGTAAAAATTTTAGCATCAAGTATGGATTTTTGTTCTTTAAGGATAGAGTAGTGATTCTTTAGGGTGGTGATCTAACGAATATGATCATGAATGAAGCACACCAATATCCATTATTCAGCTCACCCAGGAAGGGTGAATATGAGAGAAAACATGAAGAAAACCTTCTACTGGTCAGGAATTAAGAGGGACATAACTGAATTTATCACTCAATGCCTTGAATTCTAGAAAGTGAAGGTAGAAAATAGACATACTACAAGACTATTTTACCCTCATGCAGTACCCACACATAAATGGTAGGTGATTTTGATGTATTTTATTGTAGGGTTGCTTAAAACCAAGTATTAACATGATACAATCCTAGTTGTGGTTAATAAACTGATCAAGGTTGCGCATTTTATACCCATAAACACTAAAGATAATGCCATGATTGTGGGTAATAGATTTTCCAAGAAAATATTTAGGCTTCATGGTTTTTTGGAAGTGATCATTTTAGATAGAGACTCGATATTCACATCTGAGTTTTGGTAGGACTTGCATCGTGCTATTAGTACTAGACTGAACATAAGTTCTGCATATCATCCAAAAAATTATGGAAAAATAGAAAGGGTAAGCCGAGTGTTAGAGTATATGCTTCACATGTATTGTATGGATTAGAAAACCCATTGGGAATATTACCTACAGTTGGTGAAATTTTCCTACAACAATAGTCGCCACTTGACCTTGGGTATGTCACCCTTTGAAGCCCTATATGATAGGAGATGTAGGACACCATTATATTGGGATAATCTAGAGGGTAGGGTAGTGCTTGAACCTTATATGATCAAGGAAATGGAGCAACAACTAAGAAAAATTAAAGTACAACTTAAGAAAGCTTTGGATCATCAAAAAAGCTATGCCGACCTCAAGATATCACCAAGAGAGTTTTATGTGGGTGATAAAGTATTTTTTGATGGTGATACCAAATAAGAGTGATATTAAGTCCACAAATCTTGATTCATTTTTTATAGGACCCTTTGATATTACAAAGAAGATTAGTCCTATGGCATATTAGCTTGCCTTACCACCCAGTCTGTCGAATATTCATAATACCTTTCATATTTCATTGCTTAGAAAATATGTAGCTAATGATGAACATGTGTGGGACTTTTCTAATTTGCAGATGGTGGATCCAGAGGCTATAGAGGTTCGACTAGTAAAAATCCTTGAATTTTGATCCAATTCAATGAGGAAAGGAATATTGGAGCAATGTAAGGTCCAGTGGGGTCATTATTCTAAGAGAAACACTAGGGAAAAATAGCAGACATGCAAAAAAACTTTTCATATTTGTTTGAAAGTACTATGTAATATTATTTTATGTTAAAATTTGATGAACCCAAAGGACTGTGTTAAGATTATGGGGGGGAGGATGTCATGACTCCACCTTGGAAGAAATTTCATTTGATGACTTATATTTTTCTACATAGATGGGCTAATGAAATGATTGATTATTTTGTGTCTAGTTTGTGCAGGACGTATATATTTAATGATGGATAGTGATGTAATATGATGATAAAATAATTAATTTTTACATTTTTATTTTTGTAAGGATGCACTTTCATTTAAAAATATGATACTACTAATGAACTTGCTTGCATGATGAGAATAGGTTTATTCATGGGTGGAAGGAAGACTTATCCACTGAGAGCAAGTTATCTTACAAAAAAGAATTGATGAGATTGTTCTAAGGTTTTTACATGGGAAGTAGGAAAATACCCTTTTTGTAATAAATTTGTTTATTATGACTTGTATGGAGAAAATACAACTAACCTAGGATAGAATGTAATTGATGTTTAAATATTCTTCTAATATTGGATGGCATCCAAAAGATAAAATAAATGTATTAGTATAAAGGAGATTGGACACTTAAATCAATTATTTCCATATCTAATCTAGGTAAGATGTAAAGAAATACATACATACATACATACACACATTATATATATATATATATATATATATATATATATATATATATATATATATATATATATATATATATATATATATATATATATATATATATATATTAGTTTAGTTATGTCAAGATTTGAAAATAAAGATATATGACATTTGTTGTAAGGAACTCCAAGAAAAAAAGCTTTATTCAGCCTTACTAAAATAAGGTAAGCATTATGTGCAGAGATTGATATTGGACACGTTGCCTCCACATTAAAAATATAGATCACAAAATTAGTTAAGCGAAGCTTATCATAGGATTTGCAGGAGAATGTTGGAATGATAAAAAACTTCGGTTGGTTTATGAATGAAGGATCCGGTGAGCATCCAAAGGAAGTGGAGGATCATGCTCATAATAATAGATGAGCACAAGCTAGTTTTGGAAAACTAATGTGTTTGATAAAGGAAAGGAGAAAAGTTAAGTTCCATTAATGATATCTCAAAGCTGATGGTCTAGAAAAAGGAGAGTTAATGTGTGATGGTTCGATATTGTTTGGAGAGTAGAGAGTTTTTGGCTGGGAAGGAGGATTTTGGTAAATTTGTTGGTTTAAGGAGAGGAGTAAAAAATGAGACAAATAAGAGGACAACATGATCTGCAAGAGGAATTGCTAGTTCTCAGGTTGGTGCATTGTAACTTCTCCTTAGTATTTTTCAATAGAATGATTAGTAGACTTATTGTGTGGTTAGCTCAAGGTTTAGATTATGTTTTCACTTTGATTTACAACACTCAAAATTACCCATATGGTTATTTAGGAATACCATGTTGATATAAAACTATTATGACCAGATACGTTACCTAATAATGCTCAAATAGAGTAATTAGTGTTGATAAGATCTTCTTTTCATACATATGTGTTTTGATGACTTGCTGACAGATCTCTTCATTGGTCAGATAAACATGTTATTGATAATGGAGTAGATTTTGTACCCTATTCCATAGGATGCATGAATATTGGGTTAGCTTTGGTTGGGAACTGTGAGATACCAATGTTTGGATTTGATTGAGAAATGTGAGTTACCAACATCTAGAATTGATCGAGAACTATTTGTTACCAAGGAATTGCTTCGGTTAGAGATGTCATATTATTTAATGATAGTTGAGAAACCTTCCATAGTCAGTTTGATCTTGGAGAGAGATTACGATTTGGGAAGTATTGGATAGTGGTGGTTGTTATCCCGAGCTTACCTTTAGATTGTTGAGGAATGTAGTAGAGTGGATAGTATTAAATACTCCTAAGAAGATATGGTGAATTTTTAATACCTTGTAATGTATATTATGGGCTTCCTATATATTTTCCTTATGATTGTAGTGGTGTCAACCTTTAAGGTATGCCTTTTAGGTTAAACCATGTGCTTGAGCTAGTAAGTTAGACTATGTGTTTGTTATTTTAAGTTAGACTGTGTGCTAATGCTAGAAATGCTATTGCATACCCTTGTTAGACTATGTAATGGTGCTAGTAATTTCTATTACATACCTTGTTGAACCGAGAGTGTAATTTTGTAAACTAGGCCAAATACCTTATCATAACGTTCTTAGGGTGGAATGTAGACTCCTATGTAGTCATTCGGTCTATGATTACACTTCGTAATTATCAGGTTTAGGTGGGGTCATAATCCCCTATTAGATGCTATGGATTGCTTGTACGATCCAGGATGTAATGTAGCATTGAGTTATTAGAATGTTGTTGCAAAGGAAGTTGTAATGAAATCATGATGGTATAAATTAAATTAGTGTTATGAATGATGAAACATGGGCTAGAACTAATGGTCCCTTCATTGGAGCTGAATGATATTGTGTATCATGGAGAACATCCAATGACATATTATAAAAGAAAGAAAAATTTATTTTATATATATAGGAAGTCCATTCAAAAATTTTAACTCCGAAGCAAGGAGATTATTTATAATAAATGAATTGATTTACCAATTCAACCTATAATAATTAGGGATTTGTGGAATATCTCTATGAGTATGAAGGAAAATTGAAATGCCTTAATGTATGTAAAGAACAAACTTTATTTTGAAATGAATAAAGAGGAAATGATTTGGGTTGGTTTTTCCCCACAAGGGGGTTTTCCAAGATAAAACAATGTTGTATGATTTTTGTGGTGAATCTTCTTTATGGTTCTTCTATTTTTAAAGATTTATAATTGTTTTTTTTTTGGTAAATAAGGAGCTTTATATTAATAAAGGATTTTGAAGGATCCTTTAACCTGATTACAAAAGTAGTCGAACGACATAGACATAGTAATAGAGGTACTTACAGACTGAAGCAAAATCTGAACTGATAAAAGCAAAGTGTGAGGACGCAACCTCAGATTCAAAAAATCCATGAAAATGATCATAAGTTTAGATAAGGAGGACCCTACCTCGATCTTGAGGAAATAAACAAAAAGGATAGCACCTATTTGCATAAAACTAGGAGAACTTGCAGACATGCTAACCCCTAGACAGGAAAAGAGACAAAAAACAAGTAAGGCCTGAATCAAACCAGTTAACCCAGGAAACCTCAAAAAAGAATAGAAGGTTATTCCTTAGCTAAGGTTTTCTCTTCTTCCTTGCTGGCATCTTCCTCGGTGACCTCGACCTTGTCGTCCTTAGGTTTCATCTTCATTGTAGTCTTCTCCACTTCAGAGCCTTCCTCCACTTCCACTTCTGGGTCAGGTTGGCCATCGTAGAAAAGAGTCTGCAGGCCTTATCTGATATCCATTATGTAGTTTACCATAGAGTTCATCATTTTCATGGTGGAAGCAATGATGAAGTCCTTCAGCTATTTGTTCTCATCATTTGTTTCTTCCTCATCATTTGAAATATCAATAACATTCCTCCTGGTGGTCATATTTTAGAGTCTGATAGACTTCCTTACTGGACCCTCAATGTTGTTTCGGTTGATGCTTTTCTTCGGCCTTAATCTAGCAACGTCTTGCATAGCCTTCATTTTCCTCTCAGTAAGAGGAAGTTTAGCCAGAGTTTTTATTGGGCTATGTTTGTAAGGATCAGGCTTAGGGATGTTGGCAAGGATGTAAGAGTAAATGACTTTGTATAAACCCTGGTGCCGGGGGAGGTCGGGGCTAACTTTCTCCCTGCTGTTAGGAATGGCATGGTTTATGGAATTGAGGAGGAACAGGGGAATGCTAAGGGGTTTGATTTCTCTATAATGATTAATAAAATCTAGGTGATAGGTCTTGAAGGGTTTGTCAGGATTATCAACTGTGACAAACTCCATAATAGGTTTCATGACTGAGTCCCAAGGAGAATGGAAATTGGTTCTGTAGAGGCTGGAACTCTTGGCTTTTTTATTAATCTTATCATTCCCTAGGAATTTAGCTAATTCCATTTCCTAGTTATGCTTGTGGTGGTGAATGGATCGACCTATAGGGCTCTGACCAGTAATGGACGCTAGAAGGTGGACATCGACCACAAAGTTTTTGCCTCGGATAGAGACAACCCCGTTATCCTAGGTCTCAAGGAAAGCCATGGTGATTTTGGGGTCATTGCTAGAGAACAGTTGGAAAAAGGACAAAAACTTTCTGTCCTGGAGGACCCTTTTAGCAATGTCATCACAGTCGAGGGAATCGGGCTCCATGAAGTTGTTGGACATGGTGGGGATAAGGCTTTTGGCTAAAATATGCAGACATGGACATACATAATTTGCTACGAAAAGGAGCCAAGGATGGAAAAAAAGTGAGAAGTTATGGTTTAAAATGAGATGGATGATGGTTGGGGTCAGGCGATGTGGAGAAACCAGACAAGGGTTTGGGGGCTTGGAAAGGGGAGATTGAGCGTAGATTCTATGAAAACAAGGTACATGGTGAAAGGAGGGAACACACGTGAGACATGGTAAAAACCATGGGCAATGACACACAACAATGCACAAGGTGGGCTTAGGAAATCTACTGCTAACACAACTACCCATCGGGAGAGACTTCAAGGAGCCAAAAAGGAAAGGCACGCATCCCAAGAAAAAGGAAGTGGAGTGTTTTAAGGTGAGCAAGTCCAGCCTATCTTGACCATTAAACTTGTTGGAGATAGTGTTCATCTGCCATGTCATATCATCGAGCTTGAGGTGGGTGCCTTCTTCATGAGAATCTGTAGTGGATCGGTAAGAGGTAATGTTGTCTCCATGATTGGGAAGGTTCTGGCTTCGATTAGTGTGGGAATTACTAGACCAAAGTGCTTTCTTCACCTTTTTCCCACTTTCCAAGATAGAAACCATGCTTCAAAACCTATAAATTTTGAAACAAATGTACCAAAATATGGTAATTAAATTAGCATGCATTCCAAAAAAATAGATCCGATGGGAGTTTGCGAGGTGGCAGTCAGTGGAAAAGGGATGAGGGTGGTGGGGATAATGGAGGTTGATAGAGCGAGGCCAATGGGATTGGTGATGGGGGTTTGTGGGGGTAGGCGAAGGGCTGCGGGGGAAGTAGGCCACATGAATAAAAATATGGTCATTACTTTTGCAAATAACATTGGAGGGAAGCCAAGGACTATAAGCCAGTGACACGTGGAACTTAGCATGACTAGAAAACAAAAAAGGCTTATGCATGAGGATGACGTTGACTACCATGAGGAGGGAATTCCTACTGAGGAAGGCTGATATATCATTTTTCTTGATCAGCAATACCTTTGACTTCTTCTAGGACATTATGGAGCCAAGTTTGAAGATTGGCTGAATTGACCCCGATATTGGCTAGCTTGTCTGCAACCTTATTCGATTCTCTGAAGGCATGTTGGTAGACAAATTCCTGGAGGTTGAGGACAAGGATCTTGGCTTCTTCAATGTATTCTATGACTTTCCATGAAGGTCTACTATTTCTATTCTTGAGGTAGTTGATAATGTTGAGGGAATCCCCTTCAACAATAAGTCTTGTACAGTACTCCTTGGTTAGACTTAACCCTATCCACATGCTTTTTATGGTTTCTTAAGACTCCTCCAGCCCCTGCCTTACCTAGATTTCCTTTAGCAACTCCATAAAAATTGAGTTTGTGCCAGCCTGGAGGAGGAGGTTTCCAAATAGAGTCGGGTCGGATGGAGGTAGGAGGTTGGATTTCATGAAGGAGCAGGCCTAATTCAAGACCTAGGTCAGAATCAGCCTTGGAAGGTAGTTTAGAAGTGGGGGGAATGAGTGAAGCATTTTCCAAAGCAGAGGCCAGGATTTTTGAGGAAATGAGCTTGGGGACTTTGGGCTTGCTCGAGAAAGCTCTGTTGTTTCTCTCTAACCAAACTTGCCATAGGAAGTGATTGAGGGTAATCTTCCAAAATAACTTGAGGTGGGGATCATGGAAGGGGGATGGCCAGTGGATGAACAAGTCGTTGATGGAATTGGGTTTAACCCACTGAATATGAAAGGCTTGGAAAAGGGAATTGAGGATGGTGGAGGAAACAGGGCAGTGGAGGAAAATATGAGAGGTGGGTTTAAGCTTTATAATTGTTATGATTCTTTATGTTGATGACCATTTTGTAATATGGATAATGCTGGTTATTTAAATACTAAATTTTGGAATGAAACCTTTATGATGCTCTTAATTAATAATAAAGGAATTCCTCATGGGATATTTAATTGATGTGGTTTAATACTTTCATGAAATTGCTTATGCCATGTGGTAAAATAGACAATGCTTGGTAAAATAGACAATGCTAGTTAATTAAGTGTTGAATTCTAGAATGGTTTCTTTTTGGTGTTCGCAATAATTATAATGGAATTTCTCATGGGATATTTGATTTATGATTGTTTAATACTTTCATGAATTTGTCTATGTTGCGGTATATGGATGAATTTTATAGATTAGTTGAATGCTACCTCAAGGATACCAAAAAAAAAACCTTGATGGGTGTAGTTAAGAGATGCCCTCTAGAGACAAGAAGTGATTAGTCTTCTTGCATAAAAAATGAAAGGTCTAAAAGAGTAGTAAGACCCTTTGCAACTGAATTAAAGGAATAAATAGGCATAATGTTGTTCCTCAATGAAAGAATTAGAAATGAGGTTGTTAGGGGATGTCTAACTCAAATGGATATGAGATGGATAGACAACCCTTACATGCAAATACTACTCACATAGAATGACTTATATGGGGTGTGAACATGAGGTGCACCTCTCAATAGAATGAGAGGAAATATCAATGTTAGCCCTCTAGATCCATGATATGGATAGCTTGACCCGTGAAGTAAACACCTAGTACCCTTGCATAGCTGGACTTATGCAAGGAGTAGGGATGGGTGTGCCTCAAGGAATATTTAGTTAGGAAGTAGATGTGATGATAACAGTAGAGGTAAATATATATATATATATAAAGAATGGGAAAATTTAGGGTTTTGACATCTCATCAAGAATAAGAGCTTGATTCTACATACACATATGTTTTGTTATACTCAATATAAGGTTTTATACTATTGCACATTTTTTCAAGAATCGATTTAGCACATGCATCATACAAATTTATGCATTTCGCCACAAAAAATGAAAATATAACTACATGTATTTTATAGTCGACATGCATACAAAAATTGTGTTGTAAAACAATTTAAAGCCACCAAGGTTTGGTATTGGTAAGATTATTTACATGATTATTGTTGGAAATATTGAGTTGTCATTGATATCAAAGGGTGCATGTTATTCAAGGCAAGGTATATCTCAAAGTAAAGGATTATAATATTTAAATATCATATTTAAATATTATAAAGAGAAGTTTTAAAGGCTTGGGACAAAAAGATTTAAAAATAAGGGCAAAGGTTTTTTAAAAGTTAATATATTATAATATTTTTAAATATTATAATATAAAAAAGGGTTTATAAGTTTTTGTGCCAACGTATTTAAAGAGAACATATAAAATCAAAATGAAAATCATGAACTGACTATCTATGCGCCAAGAACAAGATTGAAGGAATTGATATAAATACGTGGAAATATTATGACTTTACAGTGATCTAGAGATACATTTTTGAAGTGCGGCATGAAGAAATTTACGAGAGAGAAAGAACGTTTGTAGCCTACGATAAAAGGTGCAATAAAAGGTTTAAGGATCCTACACACAACGAAGGCATTACACTCAATGATAGAGAGAGCACAACAAAGGAATTACACTTAGTGAGAAAGCACAACAAGTGCTTAGTAGGGTTTGAGCATAGTGAGTGCATGACAGATTTTGAGCATGACAAAGTTTGAGCATAGTGAAGGACATGCACACGGTGAAGTTTGAGTGCAATGAACGTTTGCGCATAGCAAGAGTCAAACAAAGTGATTGAAAATATTGAAGAACTTGCACTGGGTTGTGACAGATATTTTAGGTTGATAAAAGCAGTGGTGGCAGAAACAAGAAGATCTTGGATAGCAAATTAACATCACAGTTGTAAGACCAAATATAATAAGAATTAGAGGCAAACATTGTTAATTTATTACCTAGTCAAAGACATCACAAAATAATTGCAAGGATAAAATATCAGGCAAGAGATAATTTAATTTGTTTTTGCAAAGGTTGGAAACGTCATCGTATTTGGAAGGTTTTGTTTTATGATTGTGTTGTGGATTTAAATCCCACATCCTCCCTGCAAGATATGTTAAGGAGTTTAAAAGAGCCTAAGCACAATAAAAATTTTATGAGCACCTCATGTTACTCATGATGCCCATTTGAAGGGAGTTGGTGTTTCGCACACCATACCCAGAATGACCCAGTTGGAGGGTGCAACACATGGAAGATTATGAGTAGTTTTCAACATGACTGTTAAGTGGAGGATATTTGCACAAAATTCAATATTTGTTGACTTGTTGTGAGTTGACTACATATGCAAGATTTTTTGTTGAACATATTTGAAGGTATATAAAATTAATTTATTTCTAATGTGGTTGAAATTATTTAAAAAGAAAATATTTTAGGGAGGTATAATAAATTAGAGAAATAAATTAAAAGAGATTTTATTGTGTTATTATTTGAAGAAGAATATTGTTGGGTTACATATTGGGAATATAAGGAATTATTGAATATGTTGCTTTAAAATAAAATCTTGTTGTTTTGAGTATATTATTTGAGGAAAACTATTTGAGTTTGGGAGGTATAAGGAACTATTAAATACATTGTATTAAATATGAGTTAGAAAATAAATTGTTGAGTTTTTGTTATTTGAAGAAGAATGTTTGTTGGCCTTATACATTGGAGTAATAAGGAATCATAAGGTAAACTTTGGTGATAAGTTGAAAATGAGAGTTTTTTGTTTTTGAAGTACATGTGATATAGTATAACCTCATACATTTATTTAAGATAAGTCAAGGGGGTTACACAAGGGCAATAATAGAGTGAAAGAATTTAATTGAGAAGAAGAACATATTGGGAATTTTTTAGTGCATATCATTATTTATATGTTCTTGAAGATAAAATAACTCTGGGTAGAATATGTCTGAATTACTTTAAGTTGAAGAAAGAACGTTTGGAAAAGTTATGAGCATTATTTGTATGTGATATTTGGGAAAGATATGAGCATTGTTTGTATGCAAAATTTGACAAAGTTATGAGTATATTTGAGCAAGTTTGGTGATTAGATTTGAGTAGGTTTTGTGAGTATATTTGAGCAGGTTTTATGAGTAGATTTGAGTAGGTTTTATGAGAAAATTTGAGCAAATTTGTGAGCAGGATTTGGAGTAGACCAGAGTAGAGGGGATTGATATATCCTATGGATAGAGTTCCATGAACCAGAGCATATGGAATTGGTATCTCCTATGGATAGAGGTCCATGAACAAGAGAAAAGGGGATTGGTGTCTTCTGTGGATAGAGGTCTACGAACCAAAGAAAAGGGGATTGGTATATCCTATGGATTGGGGTCCATAAACATTGTAATAGGGAATTGGTTCCCAGGAAATTTATTAAGATAGTTTATAATAAATATTTCTTCGTGGATGTATCCCATATTGGATGAACCACGTTAAATTTGTATCTCTTATGTGTGTGATGATTTGTGCATTGTTTCATTATTGCAATTGATAATATTGGATGATATTGCTTTGGAAGAAAAAAGTAAAAGTTTTATCTTATATTGTTAACCCCCCTCTCAGTATAAGCTTGTGTTCTTCAATTGGTATTAGAGCGTATTCCTTCATGAAAGCCTAACATCTTGAAGGAAGATCTTATAAGAACACACATGGCCACTGAAATGATAGAATATGCTCCTATGGTTGAAATAAAAAATAGAGATCCTAAAAATAAAGAAGAAACCATGGTTAAAATAGAGGAGGAAATTATTGTTGCTCTTGGAGAATTGAAAAGGGTTAGAAAGAAGAATTCAGGATTGAAGGCTCAAGTTCAAGAGTATAAGGAAAAAAAAAGACAACTTCTACAAGATATTATAGACTTAAAAGTGAAGGTTGAAGAGGCAAAAAGAATTGAAGAAGTTATGATTGATAAATTAAAGGTAAAAGAATTAGAATGTGAAAAATTGGAACATGAAGTTGTCTCTCTAATAAAGGAAGTAGAAAATTCTAAGGATAAGTTGTAGCAAAATATAAGGTTAGAGAAACAGAAAGAGGAGTCAAGCTCAAAAGGAACAAAGACATCAAATAAAGTAAGTAAAGAATATCCCATGACCTATGTTGATGTATTGAAGGGTAAAAGTATCAAGGAGGAAGAAAATAGAGAATCATCATGGACAAAAGTCAATCATAGGAACATAAATGAAAGAACCATGTGACCATATCATCCAAGGCAATCAAATAGGTTTAAATATTTCTTCCATTATTGTTTTTCATGTAACAAATATGGTCATAAAACTATACATTGCATGGTATATATGACAATAATGTTGTCATCATCAATATAAATTATAGTTCTTTTGCACCTCTCATGAACAACAATATCATGTGATAAAAATGTAATAATTTTAGGCACAAAGCTAGATGGTGTAAAACAGTATTTCCTGAACTTCCTAAATCAAGCAAGAAAGAGGAAGGTCAAACATTTCATAAGGAGATGTCCTCAAAAGTTTGGAAAACAAAAGGAACAAGAAAAGGAAAAGTTCATGTTGGTATAAACAACTCTTCATGTGCAAAATGGAGGAATTCAGTGGTATATTGATAGTGGTTTTTCAAGCCATATGACAGGTGATAAAATTAAATTTCTTTCTCTCAAGAAAATAAATGGAGGAATAGTAAAATTTGATGATAATGCTTCTGCCAAAATGATTGGAAAAGGGACTTTGAGCTTGCATAATGGAAGATCAAGGACATAAAATGTGTTATATGTTGAAGGATTGAAGCACAATATACTAAGTGAAAGTCAGCTATGTGATGAAGGGCACATAGTCACATTTCATTGAAATGGATGTGAGATCAAGAAATCAAAAACAAGAAAGCTTATTGCAAATACCGGTAGAACTGCAAATAATCTCTACATGTTGTGCAAAATTAAAGGAGAAAAATATTTTCTATCACAAGAGGATGAAATATAGTTATGGCATAGAATAATGGGTCACCTGAACTTTGAAAACATAGTAAAAATAAGCAACAAATAGGTAGTCAAATATTTTCCCAAGATAGCAAAACCCCCAAACATGGTTTGTGCACAATGCCATCATGGTAAGCAAAAAAGAACAAGTTTCAAATCAAAGGAGTTTTCTTCATCCAATTTTTTGGAGCTAGTTCACACCAATCTATGTGGGCCTACAAGGACAAAGATTTTACAATGTGAGAGTTACTTCATGTTATTTATTGATGATTTCTCTCTAATGACTTGGGTAACATTCTTAAAGGAAAAATCAGAAGCATTTGAAAATTTCAAGGCATTCAAGGCACTAGTAGAAAATGAAATAGAAAAAAAGATCAAGTGTCTAAGATCATATAGAGGAGGATAATTCATTTCAGGTGAATTTGTAGAATTTTGTGAACACCATGGAATCAAGAGATAATACTCAATAGTAAGAACTCCACAACAAACTAGAGTAGTTGAAAGGAAAATCAGAACTTTTCAGGGTATGTCCAGGTCTATGTTAAATGAGTAAAATTTTTGATGCGTTTTGGAAAGAGGTAATTCATACAATTGTTTATATTGTCAATAGTGCTCAAGTAAGAGTAAATCACCACAAAACCCCATACGAGCTTTGGAAGGGAAGACTAGCTACTGTGAAGTAATTCAAAATTTTTGGAAGCAAATGCTACATTATATGAGAGGAGAAAAATCTAGGCAAGTTTGATTCTAAGTGTGATGAGGGTATCTTCCTCGGTTATTCCACTAAGAGCAAAGAATATAGATGCTACATTAAAATATCATATAAAATTATGGAAATTACAAATGTAATATTTGATGAAGAAATAGATCTAATAGAACCAACTCAAGAGATTGTGTATCAAGAAGAAGAAACTTACAAAGAAGAATAAGGTGAAGAAACTGAATAATATGAGACACAAAGGGCACCACCTAAGACATCATACAGGTCTGAGAAAAATGATCATTCGAAAGAACTGATTATTGGGAATCTGGATGAGAGAAAAAAAAGAAGGAATATAATAGGAATAGGTGAACATGAAAACTTTTATTTTTTATCTAAAGTTGAGCCCAAGGATTTTAATGAAGAAAGTGAAGATAAATATTGGATTAAGGCAATGGAAGAAAAGTTAGACCAAATAGAAAAGAGTGAGACTTGGGAACTTGTCCCACGTCCAAAAGACAAAAATGTAATTGGCATCAAATGGATCTATAGAAATAAGTTGAATGAATATGGTCAAGTTATCAAAACAAAAAGCAAGACTTGTGTGCAAAGGCTATGCACAAGTTGAGGGGATTGAATTTGAAGAGACATTTCCTCCTATTGCATGTCTTGAAGCCATCAAAATGTTCCTAGCTTTCTCAAGCTTCAGAAACTTCAAGGTGTATCAAATGCATGTAAATTTAGTATTTATCAATGGTTACTTAGAGGAATAGGTCTACAAAGAGCAACCATATGGTTTCATATTGACATATAAGTTTGACTATGTATGCAAATTAAAGAAGGCTCTATATGGACTAAAACAAACCCCTAGGGCTTGGTACTCAATATTGGATAAGTATCTCCAAGAAAAGGGTTTCATAAAAGGTATAGTTGATAGCAATCTATACATCAAAAATGAAGAAAATAACTTGTTGATTGTAGTGGTCTATGTGGATATAATTTTTGGAGGTAATAATGATAAGATGTGTCAGAAATTTGGAAAATGTATGCAAAATGAATTTGATATGTCTATGCTTGGTGAGTTATCTTTCTTTCTTGGGTTGAAAATTTTACAATCATATAAAGGTATATTTCTCTCTTAGACCAAGCATGTGAAAGAAATATTGAAAACGTTTAGGATGGAGGATTGTAATCCTGTGAGTACCCCCATGGTTACATGATGTAAGTTAAGTAAATATGATGAGTCTCGCAAAGAAAAATAGATATTGTATATATCCATGATTGGAAGTTTACTATATATCACAACTACTAGACCAAATATAATGTAGGCAGTCGTATTGGTGGTAAGATTTCAAGTTTCACAAAAAGAAACACATGTACAGGAAGTAAATAGAATATTTAACTATTTGAAAGGAACTATGATTTTTGGATTATGGTACCCCAAATGTAATAATTTCACACTCACCGCATATATAGATGTGGATTGGGCATGCAGTATTGATGATATAAAAAGCACAAGTGGAGGAGCATTATTTCTTGGAGATTATTTAGTCTCTTGGCTAAGCAAGAAATAAGCATCAATATCCTTATCCACTATAGATGCAAAGTACATTGTAGTAGTTTCTTTTTGTACATAGGTTTTATGGATGAAGTATATTTTAAGTAATTTCAAAATAGAACATGATCATCCTATCCCCATACTATGTGATAATACAAGTGCCATTACTATTTCAAAGAATCAAGTGATGCATTCAAGGACCAAGCACATTTCAATCAAATATCATTTTTTGAGAGAGCAAGTGACTGATCAACAAGTCAAATTGGAATACATTGCTACAAAGGAACATATTGCTAACATCTTTACCAAGCCACTTCCAAAGAAAAATTTTGAGTATCTCAGAGGAAATTTGGGAGTAAATTCACTCCCATCCCATAATTGATCACCTCAAGAAAAGGATGATGTTCACACAATGACACTGAGAGGGGGGGTGAATCAGTGTAGTTATTTAATTTCAAAATAGCAGCATTCAAAGACTGAAGCACATAAAACTTATAAAACCAGAAGAACAAAATGAGAGCACACCACAACACACAATATAACGAGGTTCACCAATTTGGCTACTCCTCAAAAATTAACTGCTTGGACTTCAATCCAAATCCAGTCTTTGCAAAATTTCAATTTTACAACTTCTTTACCAAGGATCCACCGGAAGGAGCACCAACCCCCGTAATTTTCTCACTGCAACGGATGGAGCACCAACCCCTAGTACCAAGCACCAACTTGGACTACAATTCTGATCAATTAGAATGACATAAAATTTCCTTCACCTCACGCCCACCCCCCCCCCCCCCCAATTAATATCCCCCCCCCCCCCCCCCCCCCCCCCCTAATTTTCTTATCCAAACCCTCTTTCACAACAATATTTCTCTTTCTGCAACAACTTTTCTCTAACAGCAGCAACATCTTCTCTGTACGACTATTCTTTTATAACCTTTCAATCCTGCATGCAGTCGAATCACATACTCTGACTGTTCGAATCCATGCAATACGACTGTTTGATTACATGCACTACGACTATTCGAACCCCTGCAATACGATGGTTCGATTCCTTGCAATACGGCTGTTTTAATGCATTTTCGAACCTGCATATTCGGCTGTTCGAATACTTCAAATACAGCCATTCGAATACTGTTTCTATTCTGCATATCCGGCTCTTTGAATTCTGCAAATATGTCTTTTCTAATGCTTCTTCAATCCTCGCATATTTGTCTGTTCGAATACTTCAAATACAGCAGTTCGAATGCTTTTTGATCCTACCTATATGATTCTTCGAATGCTTTTCAATCATGCAAATTCAACTGTTTCAGTGCATGTTCGACACCTGTCAATTTGTAACTGCTGATCTGACATCAGTTACTTTTTACGTAACTGGCTGCATGATTTTCCTGTCTGCTTTTTCTGACACGTGTCACCATGCATGCTTTTTTGGCTTTTACCCGCCAAACTATTACCTGTCGCGATATCGCGACACTTTCTATAGCCGTACCATTCATGCCCTTGCTGTCGCGAAATCGTGACCATTTTGGCTCTTGAAAGCTTTCCCTGCATCTTGTCGCGATATCGCGACACTTTCAACATTTGCTGACGTCATCCTTAAGCATGTCGCGAAATCGCGACGCTTCCGGCTTCCAGCAGCTTTCCTTTCATCCTGTCGCGAAATCGCGACACTTTTCAACTTTGCTGACGTCATCATCCTTCTTGTCACGAAATCGCGACACTTCCGCTTCGTACACTCTTCTTTGCCAGCAGCATCAAAAAAGGAACATGTCACGAAATCGCGACACTTTGCTCTTCCGTACAACTCTCCTTGCCAACTCCAACGAAAATGGAACATGTCGCGAAATCGCGACACATTTTCTCTCTCCTCCAACTCGACATGTCACGACATCGCGACATTTTGGCGTGCATTTTCTCTCTCCTACTTTTTGTCGCGAAATCGCGACACATTTTCTCTCTCCTCGCTGAAACTCGACATGTCGCGATATCGCGACATTTTGGCTTGCATTTTCTCTCTCCTACTTTTTGTCACGAAATCGCGATAGAAAACATGTCGCGATATCGCGACAGTTTTCTTCCTTGTCTCTTTCTGCCAATTTCTGAATCTGGGTCACCTCTGTTTTGCTTGAAACTTTCTGCACTTGATCTGATCGACCTCCGAATCGCATCAATCGCATCAATCTGTCCGTGTTGACAACAATGACAATACTTTCTCAAATGCTTTTGCTGCACCTTGCTCAACAATCTCCCCCTTTGGAATTGTTGGCAACACACAGCAACCTTGCTCAACTTCTTCTCCCCCTTTGCCAATAATACCAAAGGGTTGCTGCAGACTCCCCCTGAGTCTCTGTACACCATTCTCAGGAAAATATTGTTATAGTTAGCAAAAATCATAAACATAAGCAAAACTATAAGTATAGGCATGCATGCACCCATTGAGAATGTGATCCCTAATGATAGTCAGTTCTTGGGAATTGTGACCACTCCCAACTTATTCCTAAGGTACTCAAAAACATCCTTGGGCAATGGTTTTGTGAATATATCAGCTACTTGCTCCGTAGTTGGAACAAAATCCAACTTGACTTCTCCTTCTCGCAACTTTATCCTTCAAAAAATGATATCGGATTGCAATGTGTTTGGTTCTTGAATGCATAATCGGATTCTTGGATATGTTGATAGCACTAGTGTTATCACATTTTATTGATATTGGCTCTTTGAAGTGGATACCAAGATCTTTCAAAGTTTGTCTCATACATAATATCTGTGTACAGCAAGTTGTGGCTGCAATGTATTCTCCCTCTGCAGTGGATAGAGAAACTGATTCTTGTTTCTTGTCGTGCCATGCTACCAGCCTGTCTCCAAGATAAAATGCTCCTCCACTTGTACTCTTCCGGTCATCAATGCACCCTGCCCAATCTGCATCATAATATGCAATCAAAGTGAAGTCTTTGCCTTTTGGGTACCACAACCCATAATCCATGGTACCTTTGAGGTACCTGAAGATCCTTTTTACAACTGTGACATGAGTTTCTTTGGGACTTGCCTAAAATCTAGCAACCATGCATACTGCCTATAGTATATCTGGGTCTAGTAGTCGTTAAATACAAGCAGGCTTCCAATCATAGACCCGTACATTGTTTGATCCACATCCGGAGATTTATCATCCTTGCTCAACTTGCGACTCGTTGTCATGGGAGTGCCGACCGGTTTATCGTCTTCCATTGTGAACTTTTTCAGCATTTCTTTTACATATTTAACTTGAGAAATAAAAATGCCTTTTTCATTTTGATTGACCCGCAGTCCTAAGAAATAAGAAAGTTCACCAATCATTGACATCTCAAATTCTTTTTTCATTTTAATTGATATGTCTTTGCAGTATTCATCCATGCTGCTGCCAAATATTATGTCATCTACATAAACAACAAGAACAATAAGATGACCCTTCTCTGTTTTGACATATAAGTTGCTATCCACCAAACCTTTCTTAAACCCTTGTTTAATTAGATAATTATCCATCCTTGCATACCATGCTCTGGTGCCTGTTTTAATCCATATAAAGCTTTCTTTAACTCCGCAAACAAAATCTGGATTGTCACCAAGTTGGAAGCCATCTCGGTTGTTCAATGTAAACCTCTTCTTCCAGCTTTTCCATTCAAAAATGCTGATTTTACATCCATTTGATATACTTTGAAGTTTTTATGAACTCGCTAATGCCGTAAACATTCTGATTGCCTCTAGTCTGGCTACCGGTGCAAAAGTTTCTTCAAAATCAATGCCTTCAACCTGAGCATAGCCTTTACATACCAATCTTGCCTTATTTCTGACAACCTGCCCATCTTCATTCAATTTATTTCTAAAAACCCATTTAGTGCCAATTATGTTTTTATTTGTTGGTCTAGGTACTAATTCCCATGTATTGTTTTTCTCTATCTGATCTAGTTCTTCATTGATTGCCTTCATCCAACTTTCATCGATGCTTGCTTCAAGCAACATTTTTAGGTTCAATACTAGATAACAGAGAATAGTTCCTCACTGCTGTTCTTCTTGTCTGAATACCATCTGTGGGATCCCCAATAATCTGTTCACTTGGATGATTTTTCTGCTAGTTGCCTGTTTTAAATTTCCTGTTTTCTTCTTCTTCATATTCAGTTTTTACACCATCTGGATCAATTTTCTGATTCTTCTCTGTTTCTTTTTCATCATCACCTTCAATGACTTCTTCATACATAGGGTAGTTTTCTTGATAAGTAGTTTCTTGTTCTCTACCTTCATCAACTTTCACATAAGCACTTTCAACAATTTTCTTCAACCTCTTGTTGTAACATGTGTATGCCTTGCTTTTTGTTGAGTAACCAAGAAAGATACCTTCATCAGCTCTATCTTCAAATTTACCGAGGTTATCTTCAGTCCGTTTTATGTAGCACTTGCTGCCAAATACTTTGAAATGTCTTGTTGTTGCCTTTCTGCCAAACCACAACTCATAAGCTGTTTTGCTTTCATGTGGTCTCAACATGCACCTGTTTTGAATGTAAACTGCAGTATGAACTGCCTCTTTCCAAAATCTGTCGACTATTTTGTTTTCTTCCAGCATTGTCCTTGCCATTTCCTGCACTGTTCTATTCTTCCTTTCTACAACACCATTCTCGCTCGAGGTGTCCTAGCCGCTGAAAACTGTCTTCTTATCCCATGTTTTTGACAAGTATTCTACAAATTCTTCGGAGATAAACTCTCCTCCCCTCGTCCGATCTTAGGCATTTAATTCTTTTTCCCGATTGATTCTCAACAAGATTTTTGAAGGTTTTAAACATCTCAAAGGCTTCTGACTTGAGTTTCATAAATAGTACCCATGTCATTCTTGAGTAGTCATCTATACACAACATAAAATATTTGTGTCCATTTATGCTTTCAGTTCTCATGGGTCCACATAGATCAATGTGAATTAGTTCTAATGGCTTGCTAGTGAAGTATTCTTTTGCTTTGAAAGTGGCTCTGGTTTGTTTTCCCTTTTGGCATGACTCACGGATGCTATTTACAGGTTTGCCAATGTTTGGTATATCTCTAACTCGCTCTTTTTGAACCGATTTTTGCCGATTGTCAAAACTAATATGCCCAAGCCTCTTGTGCCATAGCCAGTTTTCATCTTCCTGTCCAATCAAGCATGTTCCTTCTACAGTTTTTGAAAGTGTATACAGATTTCCAAAAGTTCTCAGTCCAATGGCTATTAACTTTCCATTTTTTGTCTTTCTTACTTCACAGCCCTCCTTCTTGAAGATTACATCATGGCCTCTGTCACATATTTGACTTACACTTAGCAAGTTATGCTTCAGGCCGATTACAAACAAGACTTCTTTTGATTTTATATTGCCATCACCGATCTTGACTGATCCCTTTCCAACAATCTTTGCTCCATCATTATTTCCAAATTTCACAGAACCACCTTCATAATTCTGTAAATTCTCAAACTTTTGCTTGTCACTTGTCATGTGACTGGAACAACCACTGCCAAGTATCCAAGGTGCTGATTTGTTCTCGAGCTTTAAAAGTCGACCTGGACAATCAAAGATTCCTTTTCTTTCCATTCTCGGTTTGATAGCAGATTTTGCTACTTGTTTTGCCTTTGTCCTTTCATTAGCATGTGCCTGTTTTTCAGGAAATTTTTGGTTTTGTTTCAACCCACTTGGCCGAGATTTTCTACCCCGATAATTATTTGATGCAAAAGTGCTTCCAGCTTTCTAGCAATATGTCCAAAATTATGACAATTATAACATTCAACCGCATAATTCATTAAAGGAGAAAAAACATTTCTGCCGGTAAAATTCCTTTGAGATACATTATGCCCGCAATCTGAAATCTTATGGCCATAAGCATTGCATTTAAAACAATAACCAGAAAATGCATGATTAAACCTCGGGTGCCGGTCTTTGCCGCTTTGAAGTAGGAGCCATGACTCTTCTCCTCCTTGGATGTGTGACTTTTGTGAATCCATCTTTGTCAGTATTCTTCTTGAATCTGGCATTATTGTTTTCTTTTGCAAGATTTGGTTTTTCTGGTTCAACCCCGATCTTTTCTTCTTTCTTTATGAGTTCTATATTCAAGTTCTTTGAATCCTTTGAAGATTCTCCTTCATCAAAGCCTAAACCAAATTTTATGCCCGAAGGCCTTTGGTTATTTAACATTTTATCCAGACTTTACAAGTACTTTCTTCAAACTTATGAAAACAGTTCAATTTTCTATTCATCTCCTCTAATCGCATCCTTAACTTAACAATGTCTTCCTCTAGCTTGTCGCATTCAACCTGTCTTTACAGCTTAATTGTTCATCAAGAACTTCGGACATTTTCTTGAATTCCTCTCGTCTCGTATTTTCAGATTGTTTATTATGTCCGTGGCATTCTCTAATTTCTTTGAAAATTTCTTATTCTTCTTCCTTTCTGCACTCAACTCTTCAAGTGAAGCAACCAATTCTCCTTCCAAATACACTTCAGCTTCATCCTTGGAATTTTCATCACCTTCCCGATTTTTCTCTCGTTCTTTCTTCTTCAAGTGCCATGAAAAGAGCTTCACCTCCTTCTTCTTCAGACTCCTCATCTGTGCTTTCTTCAGAACTGCTGACATTCTTGGTTATGAAGCTTTTCTTCTTGAAGTTGTTCTTTCTGAAATTTTGTTTCTTCTTCCAATCACCTTTTTCTTGGTGTGAACCTTCACCATTTTTGGTTCTCTCCTGCATTGGACATTTGGCTGCAAAATGACCGACTCCTCCACAATTGAAGCATTTAAAAGGTAGCTTCCCTCTATATTTTCCTTTTCCTTTTGTGAGTTTTCGAACAAAATTGGCTTCTGTTTCATCCAGTGTTCCTTCATCCTCGGATTCATGTTCAGCTTTTACATTCTTGTGTGCTTTAAAAGTCGCTTCTCTGTCTCTAGACTTGGTTTGTCCTATTCTCATTTCATATGTCTGTCGGGGAACCATGCAACTCATCCATGCTGAAGTTGTTTAGATCTTTTGCCTCTTCTATTGCAGAGACTTTGGAGTTAAATCTTTTGTGAAGTGTTTCGAGAACCTTTTTCACAACAACCGCATCATCAATTTCTTCACCGAGTCCTCTCGATTGCATTAATAATTCCGTTGACTCTCAAGGATATAAGTCTCTATGTTTTCATCTTCATTCATTTGCAAGTGCTTCGAACCGTGCTCGATGAGTTTGCAGCTTTGCTTCCTTAATCTTACTCGTCTCCTTCATGGATGCTCTTCAGTTTATCCCACATGTCTTTTGCTGATTTACAACTCATGACTCTTATCAGTTCACTGTCAACAAGCCCACACATTATGGCATTCTTAGCTTTGGAGTTGTTCTCAAATTTCTTTTTCTCAGCAATATCTGTTGGAGGAGTAGTGGGTGCTGTGTATCCACTATCTACAGAATCCCAAATATCATATCCCAATGCACTCAGATATGTTTGCATTCTGAGTTTCCGTAAGGTGTAATTTGTTCCATCAAATAAGGGAGCTTTGTTGGATGAAAATCCTTCACCGCCCGCCATTGTTTCTTCCAAGATCTCCTTAGCTGATTAAGCTTGTACAAGGAACCTTGCTCTGATACCAATTGATGTTCACACAATGACACTGAGAGGGGGGGTGAATCAGTGTAGTTATTTAATTTCGAAACAACAACATTCAAAGACTGAAGCACAAAAAACTTATAAAACCAGAAGAACAAAATGAGAGCACACCACAACACACAATATAACGAGGTTCACCAATTTGGCTACTCCTCAAAAATTAACTGCTTGGACTTCAATCCAAATCCAGTCTTTGCAAAATTTCAATTTTACAACTTCTTTACCAAAGATCCACCTGGAAGGAGCACCAACCCCTGTAATTTTCTCGCTGCAATGGATGGAGCACCAACCCCTAGTACCAAGCACCAACTTGGACTACAATTCTGATCAATTAGAATGACATAAAAGTGTCTTCACTTCATGCACAACCCCGACCGGTCCGCAATTAATCCAACTCTGCACACTCTCACGGTCTCGCTAATTTTCTTATCCAAACCCTCTTTTCACAAGCAATATTTCTCTTTCGCAACAACTTTTCTCTAACAAAGAACAACATCTTCTCTGTACGACTATTCTTTTATAACCTTTCAATCCTGCATGCAGTCGAATCACATACTCTGACTGTTCGAATCCATGCAATACGGCTGTTTGATTACATGCACTACGACTATTCGAACCCCTGCAATACGGTGGTTCGATTCCTTGCAATACGACTATTTTAATGCATTTTCGAACCTGCATATTCGATTGTTCGAATACTTCAAATACGGCCATTCGAATACTATTTCTATTCTGCATATCCGACTCTTTGAATTCTGCAAATATGTCTTTTCTAATGCTTCTTCAATCCTGCATATTTTTCTGTTCGAATACTTCAAATACAGTAGTTCGAATGCTTTTTAATCTTGCCTATACCATTCTTCGAATGCTTTTCAATCATGCAAATTCAACTGTTTCAGTGCATGTTCGACACCCGTCAATGTGTAACTGCCGATCTGACATCAGTTACTTTTTACGTAATCGGTTGCATGATTTTCCTGTCTGCTTTTTCTGACACGTGTCACCATGCATGCTTTTTCGGCTTTTACCCGCCAAACTGTTACCTGTCGCGATATCGCGACACTTTCTGTAGCCGTACCATTCATGCCCTTGCTGTCGCGAAATCGCGACCATTTTGGCTCTTGAAAGCTTTCCCTGCATCTTGTCGCGATATCGCGACACTTTCAACTTTTGCTGACGTCATCCTCAAGCTTGTCGCGAAATCACGACGCTTTCGGCTTCCAGCAGCTTTCCTTTCATCCTGTCGCGAAATCGCGACACTTTTCAACTTTGCTGACGTCATCATCCTTCTTGTCACGAAATCGTGACACTTCCGGCTTCCGTACACTCTTCTTTGCCAGCAGCAGCGAAAAAGGAACATGTCACGAAATCGTGACACTTTGCTCTTCCGTACAACTCTCCTTGCCAACTCCAGCGAAAATGGAACATGTCGCGAAATCGCGACACATTTTCTCTCTCCTCAGAAACTCGACATGTCGCGACATCGCGACATTTTGGCGTGCATTTTCTCTCTCCTGCTTTTTGTCGCGAAATCGCGACACATTTTCTCTCTCCTCGTCGAAAACTCGACATGTCGCGATATCGCGACATTTTGGCTTGCATTTTCTCTCTCCTACTTTTTGTCGCGAAATCGCGACAGAAAACATGTCGCGATATCGCGACGCTTTTCTTCCTTGTCTCTTTCTGCCAATTTCTGAACTGGGTCACCTCTCGTTTTGCTTGAAACTTTCTGCACTTGATCTGACTGACCTCTGAACTGCATCAACTGCATCAATCTGTCTGTGTTGACAACAATGACAATACTTTCTCAAATGCTTTTGCTACACCTTGCTCAACAAAGGAGGTAGTGAGAGGGTTGTGCTAAGTATCTTATTTTTAGCCCTAAGGAGCCATTTGCCATTGATGTCAAAGGGGGAGAATTCAGTGAGGGGGAGGAGCTTGTCAGGAGGAGCATATTTGGAATCCATTTGTAGTAGAAGAAATGTTTTTAGGGTTACCATTAATGACAAAGGAGGAGATTGTTAGAAATATTGAGTTGTCATTGATATCAAAGGGTGAATGCTATTCAAGGCAAGGTATATCTCAAATCAAAATATTATAGTATTTACATATCATATTTAAATATTATAAAGAGAAGTTTTAAAGGCTTTGGACAAAAATATTTAATTAAAGGCTTGCGACAAAATGATTTAAAAATAAGGGCAAAGGTTTTTTTTTAAGTTAATATATTATAATATTTTTAAATATTATAATATAAAAAGAGTTTATAAGTTTTGGTGCCAACATATTTAAAGAGCATTTATAAAATCAAAATGAAAATCATGATCCGACTATCTATACGCCAAGAACAAGATTGAAGGAATTGATATAAATACTTGGAAATATTATGAATTTGAGGTGATCCAGAGATATATTTTCAAATTACGGCATGAAGAAATTTATGGGATAGAAAGAAAATTTATAGCCTACGATCAGAGGTGCAATCATAGGTTAAAGTATCCTACATACATCGAAGGCATTACACTCAACGATAAAGAGAGCATAACGAAGGAATTGTGCTCGATGAGATAGCACAGTGAGTGCACAATAGAGTTTGAGCATGGTGAAGTTTGAGCACAACATGTGCACAAAATATTTTGATCATGGTGAAGTTTGAGCACAACAAAGGATATGCACATGATGAAGATTGAGCATAGTGAACATTTACACACAACAAGAGTCAACCAAAGTGATTGGAAATATTGAAGAACTTGCACTAAGTTTTGATAGATATTTCAGGTTGATAAAAGTAGTGGTGGAAAAAACAAGATCTCGGATAGAAAATTGACATCACGACTGTGAGATCAAACATAATAAGCATCATTGGTAGACATTATTAAGTTATCGCCCAACCAAATACATCACAGAAGACTTTCGAGGATAAAATATCAGGTAAGAGATAATTTAATTTATTTTTGCAAAGGTTGGAAATGTCATCATGTTTGAAAGATTTTGTTTTGTGGTTGTGTTGGGGATTTAAATCCCACATCCTTCTTGCAAGAGACGTTAAGGAGTTTAAAAGATCCTGAGCACAATAGGAAGTTTGTGAGCACCTCATGGTACCCACGATGCCCAATTGAAGGGAGTTGGCACTTCGTGCACCATAAGCAGACTCGCCAAGTTGGAGGACATGACACATGGCAAATTATGAGTAATTTGTGGTATGAATATTGAGTGGAGGATATCTGCGCAAAATTTGGGATCCGTTGACTTGTTGTGAGTTGACTGCATATGCAAAAAAAATTGTTGAACATATTTGAAGATATGGAAAACTAATTTATTTCTAAGGTGGTTGAAATTATTTGAAAGAAAAAATTTTAGGGAGTTATATGGAATTAGAGAAATAAATTAAAAGAGAGTTTATTGTGTTTTTGTTTGAAGAAGAATATTGTTGGTTTACATATTGGGGATATAAGAAATTATTGAATATGTTGCTTTGAAATGAAAGCTTGTTGTTTTGAGTATATTATTTGAGGAAAACTATTTGAGTTTGGGAGGTATAAGGAACTATAAAATACATTACATTAAAGATGAGTTAGAAAAGAAATTGTTGAGTTTTTGTTATTTGAAGAAGAATTTTTGTTGGTCTTATATAGTGGAGTAATAAGGAATCATTAGGTAAACTTTGGTGATAAGTTGAAAAGAAGAGTTTTTTTTTTTTGAAGTACATGTGAAATAGTATAACCTCATACATTGCTTTAAGACAAGTCAAGGGGGTTACACAAGGGAAAGAATAGAGTGAAATAATTTAAATGAGAAGAAGAACATATTGAGCATTTGTTAGTTCATATCATTCTTTATATGTTCTTGAAGATAAAATAACTCTAGGTGGAATATGTTTGAATTACTTTAAGTTGAAGGAAGCACGTTTGGGAATGTTATGAGCAGTATTTGTATGTGAGATTTGGGAAAGATATGAGCATTGTTTGTATGTAAAACTTGAGAAAGTTATGAGCAGATTTGATTAGGTTTTGTGAGTATATTTGAGCGGGTTTTGTGAGCAGATTTGAGCAAGTTTTGTGAGCAGATCTGAGAAAAATTATGAGTAGATTTATGAGCAGATTTGTGAGCATACTTGAGAAATTTTTTGACCAGTATTTGGAGTAGACCAGAGCATAGGGGATTGGTATCTCTTGTGGATAGAGGTCAACGAACCAGAGTAGAGGGGATTGGTATCTCCTATGGATAGATTTCCATGAACTAGGGTAGAAGGGATTGGTGTATCCTATGGATAGAGGTCTACGAACTAGAGAAAAGGGTATTGGTATCTCCTATGGATTGGGGTCCACAAATATTGTAATAGGGAATTGGTTCCCAAGAAATTTGTTGAGAAATTTTATAAGAAATATTTATCCATGGATGTAGCCCACATTGGGTGAACCACGTTAAATCTGTGTCTCTTATGTGTGTGATGATTTGTACATTGTTTAATAATTGCAATTTACAATACTAGATGATATTTCTTTGGAAATAAAAGTAAAAGTTTAATATTATACTGTTCACCCTCCCTCTCAATATAAGCTTCTATTGTTCAATTATATAGGCTATCAAATGAGATTTAATTATATTGTCTTATAATAATTATAAATTGGTTAGTAAGTACTAAAATGTAAATTCCAAATATATAAATATTATTTATTTTTACCATAATTTAATATAAATATTGGTGCATGTGGTGACAAGGTTATTGACATAACATGGAGGCTTCAAATGGGGTAAAATTATATCACTTTGCAAGAAGGTTTTGTATATGGGTACAAATTATAAATTTCATTCTAAATATATAAACTTAATTTAGTTTTTTTCTTTAGTATTTTTTTAAAATTATTTTTCTACTAAAAGTGTTTTTAGAACTGAAAAGTAACTCCTATTATTAATAAAGTATAAAAGTAATAAATTATTTCTAATAGAATAATAAATGCAATAAAAACCAAATCCTTATTTTTGTTGATATAAATTTCTTATAATGTTTTATATTTTGATAGAAAAATGATGCTCATACATATGTCCACCAAACAAATATTGTGTTTGTTAAAAAATAATAAGAATTAAATTGATAATGATAAATATGTGAAAATCATGTATGCATGACTTTATTATTTGTAGAGTATTTAAATATATAATTTTTAGTTTATCTTAATATTTATTCTACAAATGATAGATAAAGCCCCTATCATTTCTTGTCAATAGTAAAAAAAAATCAATATGTTAATAAAAGAAAATTAAAGTTATGCTTCACCATTTGCTCTTGAAAAATATATCTCTAAATTCTTAGCTCTATTTTAAAACTTAGTCAATTTAAATTATTTTGAAAATCCTAAGGGAAAATTTAGTTTTTGCTTTATAAACTTAAACTTTCTATTATATTTGTGATAAAAGTGTCCATCAAATAGGTTGAACTATTCCATAATAGCACTATGCTTTAACCTAAACTTGTAAAGAACTTCCATCAATTTCAACAACATTTATTACCATTGACAATATAAATGGAAACACTTAGGTTTTTTCCAAACATGTCCCCATCTATTATTATGATGTCTTTAACTTATAGGTTTTTGTAATAATTATAACAACATAGGTTCATATAATTCCTACACTTATTGACATGTTATAGCCAATTTAATCCAAACCATAGTCAGTTAACCTTAGAAAGGGAATTTTGCTACCCAACCTCCCACCAAGCCCTACCGTCACCTTTTGATTCAAGTTATAGGGTTTTACAAATTCTATATAGATCTTACCATAATGAACACATCTAATAGATCTCATACAAACATAGGAAAATATTTTGACAATGTACATGTAGATTTACATTTTCCCTACGTTTTTCTTGTTTAATATTAAATAGACATATGTAGTCTATGGGAATATAGCAATTTTACCATGCAGTCACTTATGGGAAGCATAATAATTACACCAACACATAATAGAAGTGAGGCTTAATACACAAAAAAATACAAATGTAATATGTACATAAATATTAAAATAAGAATTACACCAAAACATAATAGAAGTTCAAATTAACACACAATAAAAGACAAATGTAATATGTACAAAAAGATCAAATTTATAGAGCAAGGATTCTATTAATTGTATTAATCTTTCATGTTTCAGTTCTAATAATCTCATATATTTTTATTCATTATTTCAAAGAAACACCTAGAGTCAATATTTCTCCTTTGTACAACCAAATTTTATCCTTCTCTCTTCTCATGCAATGTTTTCTAAGGAAATCTTCCCACCCTAATTTTCATATAATTTCCTAAATAAGACAATACACTTCCTACTAATTTTTTTTGCATCCTCTCCTTTTCTTACAACTATAAGAACAAGGCAAGAAAATGTCTATCAAGTGAATATTTTCCCTCCTCTACTTTACATGTGATTATCAGAATAAGAAACATTTTCCCTTTAATTTTCATTCATTCAATTTCCAATATAAGTACTCCCTCCTCTCTACATGAAACTACTCCATTCATATTTTTTTCTCCCCCAAATATCCATTTCTCTAGTTACTTCCACTTCCACTTTGACTTCAACCTCTACCTCTCCTTTATCAGTAAAAACAATTAACTTAATTTATAAAATTATTATTCTTTTATGTTGAATACCTAATATTTTTAATTCATATTTGCATTAGTTGTAATGTGATTGGAAGTGGATTAGTCTCATTATGGGTTTGATATAATATAGTTTTGAAATAAAAAATCAAGGGTATAAATGCTCTAAATTTGATAATATATTCAAATTTTCATGATTACCCTCTAAAATATTTGTTAGAAATGAACCATATACAATTTTGTAGAATAGTTACTAAGTTCCATACAATATTAGTGATATGGTAAAGGCCATTTTGGGTGGGCCTAACAATAATATTTTGGAACTTTAAATAGGAGGTTCAAGGTTTGAATCCATTGTACACTATACTTTGGTAACTTGAGTTTAGTTGGATAAATATATATTGGGTATGGTCTCACGGATATTAAAAACTATTTTACCTTTCACTTTATCTTTAAATATTATGTAAGACATTGTATTTAAAACTTAATAAAGCTTAAATACCAGTTGTTATTTTTAATACATTCCAAAGACAATATGTACATTGATTATTTTGTTATATAAGACAAAATTTCCATACTAATAGTTTTTCATAGGAATGAGAAAGAGGTATTCCACTTAAATTAATAAAAAAACATATTTATTTTATCAAGGACCATGTAAGTAAATATTTATTACACCTGTTAAACATATATATGGTGTAGTAAATATGACTTTTTACATGTTTATTACATAAACAAGGATAATATCTATTAACTGGTTTCCATTTGGGTAGAATAAAACCTTTTTCTAGGAATGCAAATAATACTGAATTAGTCTCCTAAAATCTTAGGATTATGACTATATACTTTGACTGTTCGTACCTTACTCCAATTGATTCAAATTAAATTGAACAAATGGTATTGTATGGGTTAAGTTTATTTCTCCTACACTAATATGTGATGAGGATTGCCATATATGTTTTTCATCTACATTCAAATTGAGAAGACTCGAATAGATATGGATTGAATGTTAGTAAATCCCATAGCCTCTTATCTCAACACAAGGATAGTTCTATTTTTGGTCTTGGTGTGGAAAGCATGATTGAATATTAAAATAAATTACAAGAAGAATTATGCATAGAATTTCATATTTTTATTTAAAGTACTACTAATTATTCCCATAAACATCACATTCTAGGACTAAATTTAGCATGATATTGCATGCTAAAAATGCTATAATGTGACTATTTATTATAATTATAATGAGATTTATAGATGTTGTTCAACGTAGAAAGTAGATTATATTTTATATCATTAAACTATAATGAGAGAGTATTTATGGGGCTTTCATGTTGAGAAATTAGATATGGTAGAATTATATTGGTACCAAATTAGCTATGGAACCAATCCATAGCTACAAAAATAGCTACAAAACTAATCCACTATAAAACTAGCTACTATATTAACTACAAAAACATTTCTAAATTTGTAGCAAAATTTTACAACAACAAGATATAAGCCTAGCCAAATACCAAATAAATTTGGAGATAAAAAATAGATTTGTTACGATTGATTTCAAAAATATTTGGTCAAATCCAAATTAATTAGATATAAACCAAAAATTTTGAGGTTGATTTCCAACTAATTTGGTTGAGTCCATTGAAATTTATTTCTAGCTTTTTGTCTAGATTCAAACTAGTTAGATTCATTACTAGTTTATTTTGGTTATTTATCTCCTATGGATAGAATTGGTTGGATTTATTGCCAAATATTTCATATTTGATATTTTATAATTTTATAGGTTGTAAATGATTTTTTTTGTATAGTGTATCTATAAAATAAGAGGTGTATTGTTTTGTGAAGGTTTAAGATGATATATCAAAGCATTGAATATAATTTATCTTCTCCATTTATATTGTGTTTTTATTTGAGTAATAGTATGAGTTAAGTAAAGGCATGGATATCTCCTTTATATGAAGCAAGGAAAACCCCCTTGTTTGCATAATTAGGAGAAACCCTTATCATTCTATTATAGGATTAGTGTAGATTTATTTTGGTTTTATTATATAGGTTAGTAAGTAATGTATATTTTTATTATTTTATTTAAATAAGCTAGTTAGGCTAGATATGGATTTCCTTCATGGATGGGTGTATATTGCACATGATTTAGACATGTTTGCATGTCCCCAAATTATATATCATATTATAACTATATATTTAGAAAGTTAAAGTGTTGTGAAACATAAATCAAACTTGTCTAGGTTCATCCCTTGTATGAAAAGAAATACTTTCTATATTCCCCCACTTGGTGGAATAGAATCTAGTCCTGAATAATTGATGGTTGATATGTGACCCCATCAACTACCTATGTAAATCATAATACAATTAATGTAAAATTTGAAGTGTTGGGATAGAAAACTTTTTCTTCTAAGACTCACAATGAATATTTGTAATTTTAGTCAAATATTTCCATGACATTGGAGGATAGATGGTACAAAATTATTCACTATCCGTTAGAATATTAAAATGATAAAGGATGGTAGTTTGTGATAATTAAGGTTAGACCATGTGATTTTTTTTAAGAGTTATATAAGAATTTCATATATCTATATATAAAATAAACAATATATAATATCATTGGATGAGTTATTTTAAAAATATAGACATGCACCATTTTGGAAATATGTGTTATTCATTGTTAATTTTACCAAAACTTATATCTTATAGGTATAAAATTATATATAATCCCAATGGTATATTGATAATAAGGTCAGTATTATATACATAATATATCATATAATATTATGCATCTAAAAACATAAAAGGAAATATAAAAATTATAAGAGAACATTGTTTCCACATCACTATTCATTATTCATATTATTAAATGTTTATTAAAATTTTTAAAAGCTTTTCTATACAAGATAAGGTGCTGCAGAGGCAATAGATTATTTGGTTAATTAGTTTTTTGAATGGTAAAAAATAGAGTTATGGGGAAATTCAAAATATTAAATTTATTTTGCACCCACATAATGTATTTCTTGTATATTTTATTCACATTTATAACTCCTAAAAAAAATTTGACTAAAGGCATGGTGGGGTCACTCAATTGAAAGCCTTCAAAACATGTTTATTCATAGGATTATTGAAAAAACCCCTATTTTTAAAATTTACGACCTCCCCTTTTAGTTTATTAGACCCTTGGTGGTAAACCCCTATGTAATAAATAATAACCCATTTTCAAAAATTACAATTTTGCCAAAAATAAGTTGAACCAATTTTTAATATCCCTTAGTAGTTTTACTATTTTATCAATGTAGATCCATTAAGCATGTTTGAATCCATTGAACTATCAAGTCTTTATGAGCATAACAAAAATTAGTGGTTTGAGCTCTAACTTGAAATAAAAATATGTATATTCTTGGTCTTCACACAATATGTTTAACTATTACTACACAAGAACAAGTTTTGATTATAATAATTATGAAAAATAACATTACCTAAATATAAATTGCAATATTTTTTATAAAATTATTCAATTGCTCCAATGCTGGAAATTTATCAATTTATTTTTCTTCATTAAGAAATATTAAATAAGGACTTCATATATATACAAAAATATTATAAATTTAATAACATCCATATGATAACGAGCTTTCCAACATCTAGTTCCTTGTATTCACTGATGGTGGTAATATTATGTCTGCAAACATTATATGAATGAATGGTGTATTTTGACATCCTTTAAACCCAATGGTAATATGTAAATAGTTGTCATGGAATGAAATCTTCTGATTGTTTTTTAAATTGAAACAAAATTAAAAGAATTAAATAAATTATATTGATTTCACAAGTGACAAAAGTAGATCAATGGTACTTCATAATATGGATTCTGAAAATATGGGTGATATAGAGCTAATAGAAATACAAGAGAGACAAAAAAGATAGCCTAATTCTAATAATTATTGAAAGGAAGATTCATGTCTATGTGGTTTGAAGGAAATAATTGGATATATAAGCATCAAAAAATTTAAACAAAATCTATGCTTGCTTGACCAAGTTTTGGTTCATCATAAGTGAATTGGATGTCACATGAATATGAAGTAAGATGAGTTATAAGATAATTTTGTGATCCCCTTGTTTATTATAATAAAGTATAGAGACTACAATAATTGATTTTGTATCTTGTAATTGGGTGTATCTATAAGTGGGATGGTTCATCATGATGGCATACCGAGAATCTATATTGTTTTCTATCTATATATAGAAAGATGAATACTAGTCAATTTCATAGCAATCAACTCTAGCAAACTTATTTGAAGTAGTAAAATCTTAAGTGGAAAATATACAAAATACTACCAAATGGCTAGGAAGTAATTCAATCCAATTATATGAATTAATGACTGAGATAAATGGAAATAAAAGTAAGGGATTACAATAGAAAATAAATATGCTCTTATACTCTCACTCTAGGAAAATATCTCAAGAAGTTAACAAATTAGAATTTTGATTCCATAAGCCATGTGGCTCATAAAGAACCATTCAAGTTTAAAGATAATTTCTTTTGAATACTTGATATTATAACAGAAGATAAGACTCTTAATATCATTTTACATCTCAAAGAAACAACACTAGAATGGTACAAAAATATTAAAAAATACATAAGGATAAAGAAACTCTACACATTTGGTCTAATATTTAAACCTTAATTGTCAAAAGGATAAGCTTTAAAAACAATCAGACACCTTTACAAATTTAAGTAGAACTTAAAAAATTGGAATCAAGAAAAAGTAAAATCACCAAAAACATAATGGTAAGACTTTATTACTTCTATAAAAAATATCAAATCCTTAGGTACATTGAAGGAAATTACCATAAAAACTAATATTAAATAAATTCCAAAGAGATACAAATAATACATGAAGTCATATCAATATCTCTTAAAAAAATAACTATAAAAAAAATGCAAACCACTGTTACAAGCTCTCATAAAAAAAAATAATAAAAAGAAATCCAAAAATTAAAGTCATAGAAAAAATATTATCCAACACAAAAACTAGGGAGCCATGTCCAAAGTGTGTAAAATATCACTTTGACAAGTAGTAGAACACAAAATAAAAATAATACAGTAACATAATATTTATATTATTTATCTAGCTTAATATAATATAACAATTTTTTGGCCAAAAAGAAGTGATTGTGATGTAGGTAATATACAAATAATTTTCATGGAATGGAACCTTCTGATTGCTTTTTAAATTGAATCAAACTTAGAAGAAAGAAATAAATTAAATTACTTTTATGAGTCAAATTTTATAATATGTATTTTTAAAAAATGGGTGATATAGAGCTAATACAAATACAAGAGAGCCAATAAAGATAACCTTATTCTAATAATTACTAAAAATAATATGCATATCTAGATGGTTTGAAGGAGACACTTGGATATATAAGCATCAACAAAGTAAATGAAACCTATGCTTGCTCGACCAAGTTTTGGTTCATCATCCATGATTTGGATGTCACATGAACATAAAATAAGAGTTGTAAGTCACTACTCTGATCCCCACGTTTACTATAATAAAGTAAAAAGACTACACTCATTGAATTTGTATCTTGTAATTGAGTACATCTATAATATGGATGGTCCATCATGATGGTATATAAAGAATCTATGTTTTTTCCATATATATATATAGAAAGAAAATTAACTATCAGTTTGAGATCAAACAACTCTTACAAACTTATTTCAAGTAGTAAAAATATAAATGGAAAATATACAAATACTTTCAAATGGCTAGGAAGCAAGACAATCCAATTATATGGATTAATGATTGAGACAAATGGAGAGAAAGGTAAGGGAATACAAGAGAACATAAATATGCTTCCATACTCTCACTCTAGAAAAAGATCTCAAGAAGTTCAAAAATTAGACTTTTAATTCCACAAACCATGTGGCTCATGAAACATGATTAAATTTCAATGATAATTATAAGGATATTAATATCAACAAGTTACATTGATATTTTATATGCTATAAACCAATATTGTAGCAACAAGTTACTTTGATATTTTATATGCTATAAAACCATAGGTTATGATAGTAGAAGAAGCAACAGAAGTCTTAGAAGGTCAATTTTTAGCTAACCTAAATAAGAACTTCAACATTTCATTTTGATAATAGATCACTTACAACTTCATCCTTTTGTTTCTACCTCACAACTAGCATTTGATTACCATTTGGATATTTCATTTTTTGAAAGGTTGATTGTTAAAATAATAGATTAAAACAAATTAGAAGTGCAAAGGAGAATGAGATAGACAATTGCCTATATTCTATAAGTTTTTATCCTAACCTTAGAGACCATAGGTCTATTCAATCTCTAGATAATGTGAAAAGGGTTCACCATATCTTTTTGTTTGAACATGCAAATACAGAAAGTTGTGTAGATAATTTGGGTACCAGATTGAATGCTAGGGAAGTTGATCGAGTAGTTGAATTTTCCATGTATCTGGTAGACAAATGTGACTATTCTTAAAAAGAGAACAATTCTTAGCATGTACAAATCTCAAGCTAGTGAGATAAGTAGATGATTCAAGCACCACTTCTCTAGGAAAGGATGGGACCATATTAATGACAATGAGGTAGAATCACCAAGGGTAAGAAGTGTAGATGGGTTTCAAGAAAAAAAAAGTGTTATGCATCTTATTGTCCGAGAGCTTGAAATAGCAGTGGTGATGAGAAAGAAGAACATAAGAACAAGGATGCAAGAAAGTATAAGTACCAAAATAAAAATAGGGATGGACAAGGTACACAAGGAAATAAGTTTTTGCAAAGGTATAAGAAGAGTTTCTATGCAGATAAAGAAGACATTTGTACAAGGAATGAATTTAGTTTCAGTAATGATGAATATGAAGATACATTTGAAGGACCACAAGAGAATATTCTTATGGTACTAGAAAAAGAAGGAGGTGATCCTATAGAAGATGAGTTAGAAAAGAATGAATATGTTTTCAAAGGCAAACAAAGAGGAATAATCGGATAAAGGAGAATTTGATGTCGAGGGTGACCTTATTCATGTCCTTGATGCATTAAAAGAGGTAAGAAAGCAAAACTAAAAACTCAAGCTTAAATTTTGAGAATGTGATGAAGATAAAGGAAATCTTATAGAGTATCTAAATAACTTAATAGCTAAGACAAGGAGATTCAAAGAGAGTTAGAAGCTAAGGTTTTAGAGTGTGAAATATAAGAGTATGAGGTAGCTTCACTAAGGAAGGAAGTAAAAGAGTCTAAGGACAAGCTACGCAAGGTTGGAAGAAGCTCAAAGAACTTGGATAAGATTATCAAGACACAATAACCAACATCAAAAAAGACAAATCTTGGTTTTCAAAAGATACAAAAGAAACAAAGAGAGGAGTCAATATCAAGTTCTGAAGAAGAAAAAGCTTCAGAAGAAGAAAGTGTAAGAGAAAGTGAGACTTCTGAGGAATATTTGGACAACAAAAATTTCAACAAGGAAAGGAATAATGCACAAATGAGAAACAGATGGAATATAAACTAGAACTAGGTAAAAGAAACTAAAATACCAATGATGTAAAGGCAAGATAGTTTCAATGGATGATGCTTATCATGTAATAGGTTTGGGCACAAGGCTACACAGTTCAAGACACATGAAATATAGGAATATGGAAAATTCAGAAATAGATAAAATTTTCAAGGGTATCGCTACTCTTGTAATCAGTTTGCTCACAAGGCAGTGAATTATAGGGTTCATTATAGGAATAGATATGGCTTCACCATGAGAAATCCCAAGACATATGCACCTCCAAGGAATAACAACATTAAGTGTTATAAGTGCAATAATTATGGACATACAACAAAGTGGTGTAGAGCAAAAATTCCATAGTCAAGCAACAACAAGAATAGTCGGAGAAATTAGAAGGATCGGATGAGGAGGAAAGTGGACAAAGGAAAATATTAGTGCATGTTGGGAGTAGAAATACTCCCACCCTAGAATTTGTTAGAATTTCCCAAATAGATATGCAAAGCATTACAAGAGATTGAAGAAGCAAAATAGAACTGATTGATTTATTCCAAGGATCAACTTTGTATAAATAGAAAAGTTGATCATTGAGAGCCATTGGATTACAACAACTCATCAGACCTGATGAAGACACCACTGAGAGTTCTCCTGACACATGGAGGAGTGGAAACTCAAGTGTGTCTATCCTAGTGGAACTTAAGAGAATATTCTCTTATTCTAACACCCCCCTTAAGTGATACTAGGGGAGATTCGTACAAATGAGTCCCGACAACAAGGCCTGATGAGGTACTCATGTACAATGACTTATTTTTGAAGAGATGGTAAAAACCCAATGGGAAAAACCATCAATCAAAAGGAAGTAAGAGGCTTGTCTTCGTATGGCGAAGATTGTCCTCTTAATACAATAAGAAAGATGAGTCTCGACAACTTGGCCTGATTAGGTACTCATTTACATTATATAGTTGGTGAAAAAACCCCTGTGGGGAAAAACCAACTATGAAAAGAAGAGAGGCTTGTCTTCGTATGGCGAAGATTGTCCTCTTTATACAAAAATAAAGATGAGTCCCGACAACTTGGCCTGATTAGGTACTCATTTACATTATATAGTTGGTGAAAAAACCCTTGTGGGAAAAAACCAACTATGAAAAGAAGAGAGGCTTGTCTTCGTATGGCGAATATTGTCCTCTTTATACAAAAAGAAAGATGAGTCCCAACAACTTGGCCTGATTAGGTACTCATATACAACATATAGTTGGTGAAAAAACCCCTTTGGGGAAAAACCAACTATGAGAAGAAGAGAGGCTTGTCTTCGTATGGCGAAGATTGTCCTCATAAAATCAATCAATGCAGTTGTATTACTCCAAGCTTATCTCACAACTGAAGGTAACACGGAGAAGGAAATGACTTGGTGAAGATATCTGCAATTTGATTCTCAGTTGGAATATATTCCAAGTATATATCCCCGTTCTGAATATGTTGTCATATGAAGTGCATGTGTATCTCAATGTGCTTGGTGCACTGATGCTCAACCGGATTGTGTGCAATATGAATTGTGCTCTGATTGTCACACCAAAGAGTTATAGGCTTTTCATGGGTGAAACCAAATTCTCTCATAATTTGACGAAGCCAAAGAGCTTCCTGACTAGCTAAAACTGCTGCCCTGTATTCTGCCTCTGTAGAAGATAAGGCTACTGCTTGTTGTTTCTTGCATAACCAGGCTATTGGTGAAGAACCAAGGCAAAAGACATAGCCTGAGGTTGAACATATGTCTTCTATTGAACCTGCCCAATATGAATCTATGTAGCCAATGATATCCATGGATTTTCCCTTGTAGAAGAGCCCAAAGTGCGTAGTGCCCTACAAGTAACGGAGGATTCTTTTTGTTGCTTTCCAATGACTGAAATGAGGTTGATGAGAGAATATGGATATGAGGCCAACAACATAAGAGATATCTGGGTGAGTATGAGTAAGGTATAGCAGACTCCCTACAAGTTGACGGTATAGAGTTGCATCACATAGAGGGGATGAGCAGGAAGTACTAAGATTAATTCCAGATTGAAAGGGGGTAGGAGAAGGTTTGCAATCTGTCATTTTAAATCTTTGAAGAAGATCTAGAGTGTACTTTTGTTGACACAAAGAAATTCTTGCATCTGTTTGACTTATTTGGATCCCAAGGAAGTAATGAGCTTTACCTAGATCAGCCATTTCAAATTTTTTAGAGAGGGAGTCTTTTATAGTCTGAATGTGAGTCAAGTTACTACCAGTGAGAAGAAGATCATCAACATATAGAACAAGAATGGTGATATTGCCTTCATTTCTCCAAATATAAACTGTGTTATCAGACTCACAATGAGAAAAACCTACGGAAAGAAGGAAGGAGTCCATATTTTCATACCAAGATCTAGGGGCTTGTTTGAGGCCATAGAGAGACTTTTTAAGCCTACAAACAAGAGAGGAGTCTTGAGTGAAACCAACAGGTTGTTCCATGAATATTTCTTCTTTTAAATCTCCATGTAAGAAAGCACATTTTACATCCATTTGATAGACATGCCACTTATGGGAAGCAACCAGAGCAAGAACCAGTCTAACAGAATCCATTTTAGCAACTAGAGCAAAGGTTTCTGCATAATCAATACCTTCAATTTGAGAAAAACCTTTGGCTACTAGACGAGCTTTGTGTTTGTCTATTTCTCCATTAGGCCCATATTTTGTTTTGAAGATCCATTTACAACGAACTAACTTCCTTCCTTTAGGCAAGGGAACTAAATCCCAAGTTTTGTTTTTGATTAAGGAAGAAAATTTGTTCTCCATGGCATCATCCCATTCTTTAATACCTGAGGCTTCTTTGAAGGATTGAGGATCAAAGGAAATAGACTGACAGACAAGACCAGTGCCTATGGGGTTGGATGATCTGGTTGATGGAAGATTTTGGATGTAAGGAGTGGCTTCTTTAACAATGGTGTGGGCCCATTTTGGCATAGTGGAAGGAGTGGAAGGATTTGAAAGACATTGAGGTGGAGTTACAGGTTCCTCATCTTGATTATCAATTACCAAGTTAACTTCAAGAGTTGGCTCTTCATAATATTGAGGTTCTACTATAGGAGAAGGCTCAATGGAGGAAGAGGACATTTGAGGATCTTTTTGAGGGAATGTTTCATCAAATTGGACATTCCTATGAAAGAAGACCTCATGAGTTGAGGGATCAAGAAGCCTGTATGCTTTCAATTCTTCACAATAACCGATAAAGATGAGCTTTTTGCTTTTCTTATCTAGAGCCTTCCTTTTCTTCTTTGGGATGTGAGCCCAAGCAGTACACCCAAAAATATTGAAGTAGGAAACATCTGGTTTTGAGCCAGACCATGCTTCTTCAGGAGTTAAATGGTCAAGAACTTTATGAGGTGTGCGATTTTGAATATAATTGGCACAATTAATAGCTTCTGCCCAAAAAATTTTTGGAAGATCTCTTGAATGGAGCATACAATTTGCCATTTCTTTTAATGTCCGGTTTTTCCTTTCTGCAATGCCATTTTGTTGAGGATTATGGGAGACAGAATGTTGATGAATGATGCCATGACTTGATAGAAATATGGAGAACTCATTACTACAGTATTCCCCCCATTATCTGTGCGAATTTTCTTGATTTTGCAAGAGGCCTGATTTTCAACTAAGGCTTTGAAGACTTTGAAGTGGGATAGAACATCACTTTTATATTTTAGGAAGTAGACCCAAGTTCTTCTAGAAAAGTCATCAATAAAGGTTAGAGCATATTTTGCTCCTTTGAAAGAAGGTTCAGGAAAAGACATCAAGTCACTATGGATTAGTTCTAGAGGGGATGAAGCTTTTAGAGAACTACTTGGGTGGAAAGGATCTTGATGTTGCTTTCCAAGAGCACATCCAGGACAAAATCCATCAATAGAAGAGACTTGGGGTAAACCTGTTACCATATCATGGGTGCTTAATTCCTTTAGGTAGTTGTAACTAAGATGACCAAACCTTTCATGCCAAATATTACTTTCAAGATCTCCATGAGCCACAAAACAGGATGCCCCTTCAGGATTTTTGAATCCTTTAAAGTGAAAAAGGTGAGTGTTGTGATCTATATCTCCTTTGGCTATGAGAGAGTGGGGATCTTGAAAGTCTCTTATCTCAACTCCTGTTGGAGAGAAGAGAATTATTTTCCCTTTCCCAGAAGTACAAATTTGATAGATGGAGAGAAGATTTGTGGCAATATTTGGAACATAGAGAACATTTTTTATAGAGCCACCATCAATGGTTATGTCCCCCTTTCCTTTGACTGGGATAAAGGAAGAGTCACCCACTTCTATGCTACTGGTAGAACTAGAGGAGATAGAAGAGAATGACTCATCTGAAGCAAGTCATGTGATGAGTAGCTCCAGAATCAAGGACCCAATAATTAGAGGAAGAATTGGAGGTTTTCCCTTGAACATTTAGGGCTTTCCCTATTTGCTTTTTATTGTCTATCTTTTGATCCTTCATAGCTGCCTCTAGTTGTTGTAATATTTTCCAACATTTGTTTGCAGAATGACCATTCTTTTTGCAGTGAGTACAGGTTATGGGATTCCTTTCCTTATTTTTGTATTTTTCTTTAGAAGAGGTGGAGGCTACTAAAGCTTTAGAGGAAGAGGAAGAGGAAGAAGACTCATATCTGACAATTTTAGTTTCTTCCCTAGTTATTCTATCACAAAATTCTTCTAAGGAGGGCATTTTAAAGGTTGCACCAAGAGCATCTTTAGTAGATAAAAAGGTGGTTGCAAAAATATGAAATGCACCATTTAGTTTAGAAAGAATTAGATAAATACACTCTTCTTCAGTATTAGTTTTCCCACTGCCTTTGTATTGGGATAGGACTTCTTTGAATTTGGTAAGGAAGTCAACAATATTGCTAAAATCATCAGGACACAAAGATGTTAGTTCTGCTTCTAGTTGCATTGATCTTATTTGGTCTACTTTTCCAAACAAAGTTTTTAGTTTTTCCCAAGTTTCATGAGGAGTTTTACAATCTGTAATGTGAAACCACAAACTTTCATGAACATTAGAGCTAATAATACCCATAGTTTCATGCATTTTTCCTTTGTGAACAAATATTTCATATTCTTTTTCAAACTCAGGTTGTTTTTCTTCTAAAAGGTGAGTGAGACCTTTCTGAGAAATGAGATTTAAAACTTTGGGTTTCCATGTATGGTAGTTATGAGGAGTGAGAAGATCAATTGAATTCATTTTAGGAGCACCAAATTGTCAAAATACACACCCTAACGAGAGGGAAACTATAAGTATTATTGATATTTTATGTTAAGTTTGATTAAAGGAATACAAATATGTCAGACCTATATATATTTTCCTCTAAAATACCCACCCTTACGAGATGGAAACTATAAGTATTGATAAGTTTCGATACTTGGAACATAGGCTTATATCATCTAGGACAATATTGTTTATCTTGATAAATCACCCTTACTTGAGGGAAACTATAAGTTATTTAGGATTCCCAATAATGGTAAGAGAAATTTTATTTGTTTGATTATGGACAAGGAAAAATTATGTTGATATTGCTTAAATTAAGGGAAATAAGCAATTTGTTCTAATTTAGAGATATTAAAACAAATTTTAATTACAGACAGTGAAATTTGAGATCACTATTGAATTTGTATACAAATAAATTGCAATTTAAATAAAAATATATATATAAAGCAAATATCCAAATATGTGATGATAATTTTTCTTAAAACTTATTTTTAATGTAGATATATTGAAACAAAATTTCATAAAATATGTTATCACTATAGAATTTGTATAAAATAAATTGCAATTTTATTTAATTAAAACAATTATGAATTATAAAGCAAATAAAAAAATGGAGATCACAATTAAATTATAAGGAAATACTTTTATGTTACTAATAAAAGGATTTAATCTATTAGATCTCTAACTTAGTAAAGTTAATTAAAATTTCCTTTTTGTTTTAGATATCTTTTAGTTAAGCAATATAACAAATTTTTAAGAGCAAAAATGGAGGCTAAAAAAGCGATGCAAAGAAACACCCCCTAGATTTTTGATAGGTGCAAGAAAGGCACCTTATCAACCCCCCAAATTTTATTAAAAATTTACAATATTGATTTCCGAGCCAAGGGAATGCCGGAAATAAAAGAAAAACGTAATGTTTTTCTCAGAAGGCTACAGAAGTGTAGATGTATAAAATAAATACAAAATATTAATAGCTTTTTTAAAAAAAAAAGGAGAGAACAGGATCATCCTGGTTGCATCGATAAGGAAAAATTCGACGTCACATCTTTGATGAAAAATGGTTTTGGAAGCCTAAAACCCCGTTGCCACAACCGAATCCTTGGTCATTTCAATGTTTGAAAAAATAGCATCGTGGCAGAGATGAAAATGCTGAACCATCAACTCATCTCCACTCAAATGTAATAATAAAAAAATAAATAATTTTTTTTTTTTATCAATACCAGTGTAAAAATGCAGACGACGTCAGTGACAGAGCAACGAGTTAAGAGTGATCTAATCCAAAGAGGAAGACCTCAGAAGGGAATACGACCAGACCAGGGCCCTATGGGCGGTGGTACAACATGGAACTTGTGATCATGAACCCTTTTCTGAAGACAACCTATGCTTAGAATTATGGAAAGATGTAGACTCTAGAACGAAACTGAAAAAGGAGGCGCAATGGACCTTCAAACTAAAAAAAGGTGCCTAAAAAAAACCTGTAGAACATAGAGCTTGCAAAACATATATAGAAGGGCATATAAAACTTTAACAATGTTTTACAGTAGAATGTTAATATTTTCCCATGCCAATGAAGGTGCTTATAAAGAAAAATATTTGAAGGACTCCCGAAGCACCAAATGAATTAACGATAATGAGATCGAGTTAGATCACCAAAAATCTTTGAAAAAATAATATAGGATATGTCGTTGGGAAAATACTCAAGCACACCAAGCTTTACGTGCTATACAAGGCCATGTTTCCTCTTAGAGAAAATGCTTCTTTGGTCTATTTATTAAACCAATAGTCTATTATTTGACGCGATGAGGGAAATCGAATATTAAATATTGACAAAGACTTAACGATATGCAAAATAAAATCTTTGAAGATTCCCCAATGCAAAAAAGGCTATGTTTTCCACAATAGTTGCAACGAAGGCTATGGAAGTTGAATCGTCTTCAATACTTTGGGAAAAAAAATGTAGGCAAAGATATGAGGAAAAATAATGGCCTCTTAAATGATTGCTAGTTATATTGTTTCTCCATTGAAATTATGCATAGTTGTTGTGCTTGAAGAAGGAGAATAAAATATAAACAAATGCGATAGAGGAGGGCATTAAAACAAATTTTATTTTAAGAAGCAATATTTGAGATAAAAAAAATTTGCATAAATTATAAAATAGAAGTTAGAAAAAATTTAAAAACAAATTACCATAAGCAAATATCTCAAAAAAGTGCATCTAATATAAACTATAAAATATTTTCTTCTTAAAAAAAACAAAGAAGAAGAAGATTATGAATCAGTTCGAAAGACTTCCTTCAAGAGAGAATGCTAGCAGAATCTATCCTGATCTGGTACCATGTTAGAATTTCCCAAATAAATATGCAAAGCATTACAAGAGATTGAAGAAGAAAAATAGAACTGATTGATTTATTCCAAGGATCAACTTTGTATAAATAGCAAAGTTGATCATTGAGAGCCATTGTATTACAACAACTCATAAGACCTGATGAAGACACCACTAAGAGTTCTCCTGACACATGGAGGAGTGGAAACTCAAGTGTGTCTATTCTAGTGGAACTTAAGAGAATATTCTCTTATTCTACCAGAATTAAACACCTCAAGAGGAGGTGGGGAAGGGGCCAAGATAAGAGTCTCATTCTTAGACCCGAGCCCCAAAGGTGACCCTTTGCCATTGATGACAAAGGGGGAGAGAGTTGAATTAGGGGGAGAGCATTTAGTCATGAGGAGCAATTTCTTAGGGGGAGCAGAACAGGAAGAGGTAAAATAAATGGTAAAAGGAAAATGGTTTACTATCAATGAAAAGGGGGAGATTGTTGGAAATATGAGCAAGATTTGTTGTCATTGATGTCAAGAGTCGGTTTCAGTGAGCAGTGCAAGAGGAAGGATGTCAAGATTCAGTTTCACAAATAAGAAGGCGATCAGATAAGGTCTACTAGATAAAAAAGAAGGCCCAAGAAAAATAATATTATAATATTTTATTATAATATTAAAGGTCTAATGGTAAGACCTAAAGAAATTAAATTAATTATAAATTAATTTTAATAATCTCACTATAAAATAATTTGATTAAATTTATAGTTATTAAATTAATTATAATAATTTTATTATTAATTAAATTATAATATAATTTAATTAACCCTAAAGTTAGGGTTATGAGGGCAAAAATAAATGCGTCAACATCATGAATTAATTCCTTCATCGACATATAATATGGTGGTGGCACAATGGTATAAATACCATGTGCCTTGGTGGCTAATAAATTACCTTCATTCGAATAACACTAAGCCTACAATTTCTACGATTTTTTTATGAGGAAGCAGAAAAAAAGGTTTTTGTCTTATTTGTGCCAGTGAAGGGACAAGATTGGTGAGGCTCTAAGCATCATAACCAACCGGCTATTTGGCCTGGTGGAAAGCAACTATGACTTAGGGCTTTGGAAAGTTGGAGGACCCATGATCGAATCTTGATGACATTTTTTGGTGAAGGTTTTGGTTTAGGTGCCAAAGGAAGCAATGTGTTCATTATTTGTTTAGGCACCAAAGGGAAGCATATAGCGCATGAGGTTCTTATTGCTTCCAACGTAAGCTCTTATCTCACACGATAGTTGAAGCCACGACTAGAGCACTGGTGGCAGCGCAGCATGGGTTAGATTCCCACCAAGGGCAAAAGGTATTTAAATTTTTAAATTTAATTTTTGTCCTAAGGTTTTTTAGCGTAATATTTTAAGGAGATATAAGGTTTATGAAAATTGATTTTTATATTGTGATTTTGGTGATTAAGTGTTGAATGGAGTGATAAGGCTTTAGAAGGTTTTAAATGTTATTTTAAAATAAAGTCTTATTTTGTTTAATATTTGAAAGGAGTAATAATGTGTAATTGAGTCTAATGTTTTGTATGGTGAGAATAATTTGTGAGGGAATTATTGATTGAAGTTTTGAGAAGGTTTTTACTACCTAACCCTTGAGAGTGGTAAAAAGAGTAATTGTGATTGAGATATGTTTTTAAGGTCAATTCTTCATCAAACAAAAGGTATGGGCATATCTTCCTTATGAGTAATTGTTGGATGTTGTGAATGCTAAGTTGGAGTGAAAAGGGTTGTTTGATAAGCATTGTTGAGTTTGGTTTTATGGAATGAGAGTTGATGTTAGAAACCTTGTTTGATAAGCATTGTTGGGAATATTAAAGCAAGCTTTCATATGCTTGAACTAGGGTTTGTGAAAGATCTTGAGTATCATTGTTATGTGAGATTATTTGATAAGCATTGTTGGAAATAATTGAGTAAGTGTTCATATGCTTGGACTAGGGTTTGTAAACAAGGGGTGTTTCATTGAATTATTTATTGAATGAAGTTCTTTAAGTGTAGTCAAGTGGGAGTGTTGAAGTGCTAGTTCAAGTTCTGTGAAACAAATTGTTCTATATTCTGAATTGATTTGAGAAAGATTGAAAGTGATTAAGTGTGAAACATATTGAGTCTCTAACCATTCTCCATATGTTTATGTGGTAAAGCAAGAGATATTGAAAGTGATTGAGCATTATTGTGAGTGTGAAGCATATTGAGTCTCTAACAATTCTCTATATGTTTTTGTGAGATTGAACTAGATTTTGTGTGAAACTTGTTGGTCTGATTGAAGAGGATTTTGTGATCGATTGAGTTATATTGAGTAAGATTTTGTGGAAGCTTACAATGTAGATTTGAGGTAAGTCTTGGTGAAGACTTTTTGAGCATATTGGAAAATTTCTAGAGAGTACTTGTGGACAGATTAGTGTGAGCTTTTGTGGAAGCTTACAATGCAGATTTAAGATAAGTATTTGAGAAGACTTGAGAGCAGAATTGATTGGTTGATTTATTCAAAATTTGGGTTAAGGTTTGAGGAAGATCTATCAGAGTTGGTTTGTGATTGATTCAAGCTTTGTGTTAAGTCTTTAGGATATATATTGGATAGATTTATGCTATACCGAAGGACTGTGTTTAGTGCATATTTGAGGATAGATATTGAGCATATTTTTACTAGACCGAAGGACTTTTTTTAGTGCAGATTTGAGGACAAATATTGAGAAGATTTGTGCTATACCAAAGGACTATATTTAGTGTATATTTGAGAACAAAGGTTGGATATATTTATGCTAGACCAAAGGACTATGTTTTAGTGCATATTTGAGGACAAATATTGAGAAGATTTGTGCTAGACCGAAGGACTGTGTTTAGTGCACATTTGAGGATAGATATAGAGTATATTTGTGCTAGAATGAAGGACTATGTTTAGTGTATATTTGAGGACATAGATTGAGTATATTTGTGCTAGACCAAAGGACTGTGTTTGGTGCATATTAGAGATAGAGATTAAGCATATTTGTGCTAGACCAAAGGACTATTTTTTATACAGATTTGAGATAGAGCTTATAGCAAGCTTTGGAGGTGACAAAGTATAGAGGACTTCAATCTCTAGTGGATAGAGGTCCATTAACCAAGGTAGTGAATACAGGTATTCTGAGTGAGGGCAGGAGTCTTCAGTGGATAGAGATCCATAATCCAATGTAGTGGAGGCAATAGTTCTTCTAGAAGATCATAAGCCAGAGCATAGGAGAAGTATTTCTCTTATGGATAGAGATCCATGAATTTGATTAGGGTATTTTTGTATCCTTTGGACAAAGGTCTATAAACATTCTAATAGGAAAAGTATTCCCAAGAGATTTGTTGAGAAAATTTTAGTGAAATATTTTCTCCATGGAGTAGCCCACATTGGGTGAACCACATTAAATTGGTGTCTCTATTGTGTGTGGTGATTTATGCATTGCTTTGATTACTTTTGTTGATATTACCATTGATATATTGCATAATATTATTTGGGAAAGAAAATAAAAAAGTGTCTTATATTGTTCACCCCCCTCTTAGTATAAGCTTGTGTTTTTCACACCTAAATTTTTAAATTTTATATTTATTGAATAATAAAGAAATGGTCTATGGATTACATTTTATAAGCAAGAAGTAAAGTGTATACCAGTTTTATGATAGAAAATATATCTTTATATATATATATATATATATATATATATATATATATATATATATATATTTATATATATATATATATATATATATATATATATATATATATATATACATAGATAGAAATAGAGAGAGAATTAAAAATTAAGGGCATAGAGATCATCATAGCCATTGAAACCGATTCATTCAAATATTTATGGTCTAATGCAAATACAACACAAGTTGGTAAATTATTTTACTATCACTTTTTATGATTATAGTACAAAATCTTGGGTACACTTTTAAAAAATTAGAATTATGCTTTTGAAGTGTTCATGAGCTTCAAATCCATAGTAGAGAATGAAAGTAGGTGTACAATCAAAACATTGAGGAATGATCATACCAGTGAGTATTTCCCAATAAATTCAATGAAATTTTTGATGAGCATGGTTTAAGAGGATAGTTGATAGGAATATATATACCTCATCAAAATATAGTGGTAGAAAGTAAGAATATGAAAATCATGGATATGGAAATAATCATGATACTAGTAAAAGCTTTGAAAAATATTTGTGGTCTAAAGAAATTATAATAGCATTTTATCTCCTCAATAGAAGTCCCATAGTTGAGGTAAATAATATGATTCCTCAGGAGCTATGGTATGTAAAGAAGCTTTCAATAAGTCATTTAATAGTATTTGGTGTTTGTATTATGTTCATATTGAATATAAGAAAACAAGTAAGTAAGATCTAGAGAGTTAAACATATTTTTTATTAGTTTTTTTGAATAAAGCAAGGCATATATATGTTATGAATTTAAAACATAGATAATGCATTGAGTCTACACGTGATTTTTATGAAGTGAGAGAAAATTAAAAACAATCAAAGAATACTAAGAATAAAATCATAATTGAAGATTTATGTGTATTTAAAATATCAAGTGAATGCACAATCATTTATATAGAGACAAGCAATAAAGGTTAGAGATAATTGAAATCATATCCAGACTATCAAATATTGGAGAAGCATTTTGATATGAGGTTCAAATGAATAAAATCCCAAGCCTGAGAACAAAGGCAAAAGAAATAAGAAGATAATATGGTAAACTATGCACTATTCTTCAACATTTAGGTGGAGCCCTCAAGTTTTGAAGAAGAATCCCAATGCAAGGTATTGACTAAAACCATGAATGAATAATTGATTTCAATTAAAAATAATAATACTTGGGAGCTATGCATAATTCTTAAGAATAAGGGTGTGATTGGAGGGTAGTTAAGGCTAGGAACGATAGTGACAAACAAATCAAAATATCCAAAGGAATATTAGTTGCACAAAATTATTTTATTTTACTCAAATATTAATAAGACGAAAAATAAAAAAAGAAGATGACAAAAACCATAACAATACAATAATTAAACAAAATTTAAACAAGACAAAATTGAAATTACAAGTGCATTTTTTTTTTTAAGGAAAAAATAAATAGTATCATGCAAATTTCAATAGAATGTGAAGCACCAAGAGACTCTTCAGACAACCAAGAGATATTCTATTCCATATTTTAAGTTTAGATATTTATATTAAAGTAGAATGTATAAATTTACAGATTAATGAAGTATTTTTTTTGGAGGTTTTTTGTACAATTTTATTTTCTATTCAACTTCTTGTTTCTATGTTGTGTTGATATCTATATTAGAGTATAACCATATATCATAAGAAGATCCTTCTAATAGATAGTTCCTTTATTATGATTTTATCTCCTTTTCCACATCTCTATCATATCATTTATCTTTTTTTTTTAAGAAATCCATGGAGGTCCCATTTTATTGCATAGATATTAATTTGGATGTTATTTTCCATTAGTTCCATTCTATTTTAATTCGTATTTATATCACTTATATTTTTTCCACTCTATAAAGTTCTTATTTGTAGATGTGATCAATCCATGATTCAAAATATTATTATTTACATTTCATTTTCTAGGTTATGAAGGCATAAATTTACATTAAAGATAAAGTTTATCAAAAAAATTCTATAATTGGTATTAATACCCATATTGTTACAAGAAATAACTTTTGACCTTTTATTTTAATAAGTTAGGTATTTTCCAACCCTATTTTTTACCTTGACTTTATAATGCATGACATGTATTTCCTACTATTCATACCATTCACATATATATTTCGAATAGTTCTCATAGTTGGAGCTTATTCTAACTAGAATTTCTCAATTACCTATATATATATAGTAAGTATACAAAATATAACACATTGCTTTACCTTCCTAAAGCAGTGTTACCTTTCCTAATTGTGTGCTCTCCCTTATTGACCTAAATATTATGTTTATTTATAATATAAATCAATATTTCCTAATTGTGTTCTCTCCATATTATGGGAATAATCTTCTTGTTTTATCTTCTTCTCTACCTTCCTAAATATTTCTTAAGTTAACTAAATGATGAAATTGGTATCATATTTTTATTTTGTATACTTTCAATCCAACAATATTTTTAGTTTATATTTTGAACGTACCTTATCCCTTTGCTTGAATCTTCCATATTTTGGAATTTTTATTTCTCAGTACATAATCCTTTTGAATAGCCCCATTAGTAAGCTATTCCTCCATATAATTAAAAACGATGTTGTTCTATTTTTTAAATCTTACATAGATCCCTTAAAATTTGGACAAATAATAACATCAAGAAAGCATTCCTTAGTTAGGTGCTAATGGATTTGTAAATGGATACATCCCAAGGGGTTGTTCTAATATTCCATAATTTCTTTAGAAGTCATCTCTTATGGATCTTTATGACGTTTATGCAAATAGAGGAATTCTAAGATCAAGGTGTATGTAAACATGAGTAAATGTAAAAAGCGACTATATTTTGTTAATTGATGTTGTATTTCCAACAAAGTATAATGATAGTTTACAAATACATATGCTTAAATAGATTTTACGAAAAGTACAAGATAAAATTTAATGTAAGGAAAATAAATATAATGATTGTTTACTTTTGAGATAAAAATATCAACATCATATTTAAGGGTGATAAAGTAGAGATAGTTCCATAATTAGATAGAATAGAATGCTTGTCTAGAGAAACATATAATAGAAGACAAAAAGTCTCTCATGTGATGTCAATAAATCTAGATAAATTTAGTTGTGAGATTGAAAATTAAAAAAAATCCTTCCAAAATATTGGCATAAACAATAATTTTATGTGTTTATCCTATCTACAATATTCATTTTCAAATGAAGGTTGGATAATTTTAAGAATAGCCAAAAATGAATTTTATTAAAATAACTAAGGATTATGATCCAAAATGCTTATCATACGAGATCAACAAAAGTAAAGATCTTAATATTATGAAAAGCATTACAATGTTGACAACAATAGTTTTCAAGTTATTTGCATGTGCAATAGCATGTAGAATATATAGTGGGATGGTTTGTTAGAGAAGATTACAACCTGATAGGATGTTTGAGATGCTTGCAATAAACTAGCTTGATTAAGAAGGTTATAATGACCATTAAATAGTGAAATATTTGTATGAAATTAGATAAAAAATAGTGCAAGAGTTACAACTCATGTGAATAGTAAAAAGTGAATAGTGGCTATGAATAGTAATAGTGAATGGTAAAAGTGAATGTGTAATGGTCATGATAAATTATATTTATCCCAAGAAGACATGTTATAAATATTAAATATCTAGAAATCCAAGATAGTGGAAAATACTTTTGGAAGTACTATGTAAGTATAGGAAAATTCTAAAATAAAAATCACTAGAAACATATGTTATTTCAACTATATCCTATAATCATAAACTATATTATCATAATTCCAAGAAAGATATATCAAATATCTTGATATTATTAGAAGATTTCAAAATGAATATTTCTATAAAGTATTCTTATGTGTCCATCTAGAGTTCTCCAAGCATGTAATATCTAGCTCTTGTGATCCTATAAAAAGGGGAGATACCCCTCATAGGATATAAGTCAATTTAACTTTAGCATATGTCAACTTAAGTAATAGAGAGTCTAGTGTGTGAGTGAGAGATAGCAAGTCAAGCTAGCTAAGAAAGAGTAATTCCTTGTTCAAGGTGTGTCCAAGATTATTTGAGTGAGGGTGTGGAGAATGGTTGTTAGGCAAGTTCATAGGAGATGATATCTCAATAAGAGGGTCATGTTCAATCATAAGAAAATATGGTGAGCATCTATGTAATATTATAATTTGCATATATAATCAAATTTCTTCTATTTATATTATGACATATCTCTTTATTCCATAAAATTTCTAGTTTTCATGATGTTCTAATGTTTTTGTGTATGTGAGTTGTATCATAACATACCATCACTAGGTTAATACTATGCATTTTCCAGAATGACCATAGTAATATTATGGATTGGGGAATGTGCATTTTATAGTTTAACATTTTTGGTTTTATTTCCAGGACATTCTTATTTGGTGGTGGTGTTTCCTATCCTTTATGGTAACGTCCCTTTTCTAGGATCCATACTAAGTGTTCTCACTAGTTGATCTCCTTCTTATAGACCTTGTTTACTATACTTACAATTGTACTTATCCAGTGATGTATTCTCAACAAGTGTACTCTTTAGTGATATTGTCGATAGTTTGTAATTACCCCATAATATTCTACCATATCATTTGTATTTTTAATTTTGTATCTACACTAGAGGGATAAGAGTAAAATCATAGGCAAAATCTAATAAATTAAGTATTCATAGTACTTTGGGCGTACTCAACTTTTGGTTCAAGATCCCGTGGCTCTTTCACCATTAAGAGTTGAACTCGGGGATTCCAAGGATAATATATATAAAATAAATCATATTTTCAGCCCAATATTCTAAAAAAAACAAGAAATTTATTCAAGAATATAAGAGAACATGCATATATAATGAATTAACATGAAAAAGCAATGGACATAGTTCTTTTTAATATTTCTAGACGGTGCTAATTTTAGATAGGACTAGATGCAAGAGGAGTAGATGAAGAATTCATAGGATGAAGTGAAAATATGATCAAAAAGAACAACCCATGTCATAAATATTCTAAATTGATGATTGAGATTATTAACATGGATCAAGTACTTGAAGGAAAAGTATGTGACTACTATACATGAGTGTGAGAACTTTGAAACAAAGTAGAGGTCAAATTATGAAAGAAATTTCTTAATGAAATCATGGAGAGTGTGGATAACCTTCTTTGTAAAAAATTTACTCTAAATTTTATGGATACAATTAGGACAAGGGTAAAGTATGAGAAACTTGCTACTACTCAATATGCATATGAGGTTGCAAAGTGGTAAGAGGAGAGTCTAGTAGAGGAGTCAATTCCACCAAAACTAGTTCATCTAGATAGGTTTCACAACCAACAATAATAAGTTAAACTTATGAGAAAACTTATAATCGATTTTTTGCAAGAAAAGGACATTGAAACTCAAAAGGTCCAATATAGAGACATAAGTGTTAGGAAGAATTTATTTCAAGTAGTCAACAATGAGTAGAAATATAAAAGGATATTACAAGACAAATTTCGCTAATAAGACATCTATTCTAAGGACAAAGAATAACAAGAAGGTAAAATCTCTAGTTAGCATTGTCAATCTTATTCAAGATAACAAAAAATATGATATTCTAGCAATGAGGAAAATGAGAACACGAAGATGAAAGAAGAACCAAAAATGAGGAGAAAAAGTTAGGAGTTTAATATTTTTAATCTCAATAGGCCAAAAACCATACTCAATCTTAGAGGATTTATCAAAGCCAAATGTGTCAAAACCCTCCCATGGCCAAATTTTTCATATAAAATATTTATGAATTATTATGTTAATTGCAATGACAAATTTTATGACTTTATGATGTTTTTATGGCAAATGATATATTACTAATAGATTTGTATGGTTGTAGGAATAAACACTTTTGCAAATGAGAAGAAAAATGATGGCTAATATAGTAAAAATGACCTAACAAATGATATATTAATATTAGACCTAGTTTTTATCCTTGCTTATAATATATATGTCATTTATGCATTTCATTAGTAACATTTCTAACATTTCTAAAAATGCTTTATGATGGACTATAAAGAGAAGTGTCTAATGGATTTTAACAATAAAGTCTTATTTAAAAACCTAATAATAATGAAGGACATTAACTATTAAGAATAAATGAAATAATGTTATCCATTAAATAACCTTGTAAAATCTAAGTAAATAAAATATTTTTGTGGGTAGTTGAGAATTTGTTATCTATAGTAAATTTTCTCCGAGCTTTTCTTTTAACCCATATGGGAAAAGAAGGGGGGCATAAAAAAAGAATGGTTTTATTTTTTGGCTTCAACGAAGAGAATGTTCAAAATAGAGATATATTTTGGACATTATGGAAGAAATAAAGCAGTAGAGGATCTATCATTTGGTGAGCCCTTATGTCTTCTCCAAATAAGCATCCATTAAGAACAAAAGTTATTGAACTCTATATTTGATTTGAAGTGGTTTTCTTGGTAGGAATAAGATAAAGTATTTTCTATTGCATATAATGTTGTGCCTATGTAAACCAAAGAAAACCTTCTTTACTTGGACAAAGAATCATAGGAATAACTGAGTCATTCACCCATATATGTACAGTGATAAAGCATATGCACTTAGGGACTTTACGCAAGCCTTTATCTTCCTCAAGGATGTATCCAATGACATCCAATGTTCTCAATCCTAAGGTAAAAATATGGCTCACATTATCCTAATGTAAGTGTTCCTTCCTGAGTGTGTGTCTTCACATCATTGTTATCACATGCTTCATTCATTTTAGCATCTATGCAATGGAAGTGAAGGTTCGTCACATTAAGATATTTTCAGTAGACCATGATATTGTTCATAACTAAAAACAAAGGTAGAAATATTTGAGTGATTTATTTGTTTCTTAGGAATCACCAAGTGGCATAGACGTCAAAGCCCTGCATGGATACCTATATAATGTCTTGAATAGTGTAGTCTTGATCAACCAAAGGAGACAAAAGGATTAAATCCCTCATCTATGACATTAAAGAACCCGAGTGCTTAATGTTGTTCTAGGTGCTAGAATTAATTTGGCTACCATGTTGGTAGTTATGAGTCCTCCAAGGGGTGCCACTCACAACGTACCCTAGCCTCATGGTGGTGTTGTGAATAAGCATTGGATTCATAGTTGTTTGGTCTAAAACTTGACTATGGAATGGTATGGCTTGTTGACTACCCAACATTGAGAAACCCTTTTATTAAAATTTTAGTGCTTTAAGGTTGTAAAAATTTTGATTAAGTGAATGATTCAGATAATAGCGCTTATCTTCTAAAATGTTTATGCAATTCATATGTTGAAAAATGTTTGGACTTTATGCTAGGAAAATGAATTAATCGACTTTGTAATTTGGACATTACACATAGATGTTGAAATGCTTTTGAATTTCTAAAAATAAGTATGATATATATATATATATATATATATATAATGTCAAAGAAAATATATAGTTATATATATGAAGAAAGTATTGAAGGTATTCATTTTAAAACAAATACATTGTCTAGTCTCAAAATATATTCTAAATAGAAATAGAATTGTAATCTTGAAAATACAAATGAAGATGATTTTATTATGTGCTTGTTCTAAATATAGAGAAAAGGGAAATAATCTATAGATTAAATACATTTCATTATAGTTTTAAATGTGATTAATGTTACTATGTGATAATCTAAAGGGGATTAGGAAAGAATAAATCTTTGGATTAAATGAAATTCAATTCAAGATCGAAATGTATAGATCTTTAATATGTTTGATATTTGGAAGAAAATTATGGATTCCTTTATGTTAGATTTAGGGAAAGAAATTAGGATTCTTTTATGTTTTATTTTTTGAAAGAAATTATGAATTCCTTATGTTGAAAATGATATTCATTTTATGAAAAGAGAAATCTATTGTATGTTATAATTAAATAATGGATTGGGCATGGGACCCAATAAAAAGAAAGGAACTTATGGGGGTTCCACAATTACTCCTTTGTAAGAAATTACTCAGGGAATGGACTCTTGAGTACTAGTGAATTGATGAGATGAATGGGGTTTAATGAGAGGGAAATTATGGGGTTCCCTCACTTTTGTAAAAAGGAATTTACAAACTTCTTGTAATGATAGAACATAAGAATTGTGAAGATTCTTATGTGATAAATTGAAACTATGGTAAAAGGAATAATGGATTCCTTTTTGTAGAATGACTAATAGACTTGCAATGGAAATAAATATGGACTTTTTAAGGCTAGGTTTTTCTCGAAAGGGTTTTCTAGGATACATGATGTGTCATTTGTGTACCTTTTATAGAACTTGTTATGGTTTGTTATAAGCATTCAATGATCTATTGCTATGAATTGAATATGAAAAATAATTGGAATGATTTATTTTATTTCTATAAAAAGTAACATTGTAAAGAAATATAGATGAATAGATTTTCTTATTTCTTGCAATATAATATGGATTATACAATTGTGGTTTCTAAAATTGAAATGAATGAAATATAAGGCTATCATTATTTTATTAGATTTACCTTAGGGTATGGGGGTTCTACCTTAAGAGATAGTTACCCATAAAATGCCAACTTGATTGAACCCTTAATGTTAGGACCAGAACTAAGGGAGATGTGATGTGATAATCCCTTAGGGTTGCAATGGGCACTTTAGTAATAGATCACTAAGGTGTGCTCCAAAATATGGCAAGATTAGAATTCCATTGTAACTAAATCCTAGTGATGGATTATCTAATAGATAGTGAGATACCCATGTGAGAGAGATATCATGCAAATGATAGTCATAGGAACCCAAATGAATGAGGAATAATTCCTATGGGGGATGTCATTTGGTGTGGTAGTCATTGGAAACCCTGATTGATTGATGGGTGACCAAAAGGAAGATGCCACATAGGTGATAATCACCTCCATTAAACTATCAGATGAATATTTTAATGGTGCATAGTAGTTTTATACTAGATGAGTGTGTGTAAAACTATAAAGAAGCTTATACCTAATGCATTAGTAAAGAATATTTTCTAGCAAGGGAATTGACATCCCTTTTCTCAAATGAATGAGATAGGGTTAACCCACATGCTGTGGTCAAAATATCCTTCAAAAGAGAGAAAGGAAATGGGGTGACCACTCAAAGGTATCCTTTAAGTTGTATGGGTAGTGTACAAGGTAAAACCTAGAATTATCATGGGAGTTTGGCCACTCCTATCCACTCGAGGGATGTTGCAACATCTAGAACTCGAAATGTGGTTAGAAGCTTCTATGGAATTTATCTAGAATGTCATGGTTTAAATTGAACCATTAAAAAAAATTGGGGTTAGTTTTTGGGGTCATTACAGTTGGTATCAAAGCATGGTTGTAGGTCTTTTAAGCTTTCCTAGGCTAAACTTTGATGTAGGAAAAGAATTCCACCTTGGAAAGAACCTAGCCATGACTTGTTTTAATGTGCGACTTAGGAAGAATGGAATCTTCCCATGGGAATGGTGGTTTGCAAGGAGTAAACCAGACCATTGATCAAAGGACTGATTTTACTCTTAGAAGGCACCTTACAAAGTTTATGTGTGTCTCTTAAATGATGGCTAGTTATAAAGGGTTTGTTTTTTTTGAAATATTAAACAAACTATGTAACTAGAGGTATATGGAATAATACCTATTATGAGTCAATGGTAGAGCTAGGGATAATGGCACCAAGAACTAGACAAGAAAATAATAAGGTGAGGTATTAAGAGAAAATCCTAGGGGACATAAGTAGAGTGGTGGAAGACCTTACTACTATTTTATTTCTCATGCAAGAACAATTAGAACAATAGCAATAGGCATTAGACACTTTTAGTGAGACTAAATTCTTCATTGAGAGCTCTGCAAGAAGAATATTCACTTTTTGCTTTAACAAAAAGTAAAGAAGATCTAAATATGAAAGACACAAGCAATAGGATTAAAAAAAGATCTAAATCAAAGAAGGTCAAATATACTCCTCAAACACATAAATGATCTACACCAGCTCAATCCAATAAAACCAGAGAAGAGAAGTAAAAAAAGGAATTTTTTATGGCTCATCAGGTAAAAACAAACTGATATACAAGTAAAACTTACTTCATTTATGCTAATATGTCTGAAGAAGAAATCTAAGCTTTAAGAAAGCAAAATAGTGTAGGTTTCATTCAATGGGAGGAAGGAAAAATAAGAAAATCCAGAATAAACCTCGTTATATGAAGAATATTGACATGAAACAAGGGAAATATCAAAAAAGGAGAAATATAAATAATAATAACACCAACAATGATCCTGAGGGGCAACCTGATACCGGTTCAATAGAAAAACCTAAGGAAAAAAATCAAAGCAAACACCCTGGTTTGAAGGCTGGTTTTTATGACTGTGGAGGACCACATTATACCAATAATTATCCAATTAAAGGACTAGTAAACAACCAGAAGAGCCAAACCACAGGATCTATGCAATCATTGGTAGTCATAATCTAGATGGACAAGCTACCCCACTACTATTGAAAGGTATGATATTTAATAATAATGTTAAGATTTTAATAGATAGCAGAGAAACATATAGCTTCATTTCTTCTAGCTTAGTCAGGGATATACCAAAAAGATCAAGATTCTTGGTGGAAGGGTGGAAAGTAGAGTATGGTTCTAGACAAACCTACTCTATGGATCAATGTTATCCCGATGTACAAGTCATCCTACCCAACGACTCCACATAATAGCACTTATATGTAGCTCCTCTCCATATCTTTGATATTATTTTAGGGATGGATTGGTTGAAATACCATGAGGCTATAATCAATTTCCATGAAATATGGATTGATTATACTGATAGTGATAAAAAAAGAAAGTGAATTATTAGTGAACAAGGTTATTTTCAACCTCAGTTACTATCAATGATGCAACTAAAGAAGACCATGAGAAAGGGTGGAATGATTTTTGTGGTCAAATTTAATGAAGTGGAGATAGATAAAAAGGAAGAGGTGTTTGGTAAACACCCAATCTTGTAGGAATATAGGGATGTGTTTCCTAAATATTTGCCTAGATTACTGCCAAAAAGAGAATTTGACTTCACTATAGAATTAATGCCTAGAAACTGAGCCAATACATAGAACCCCATATAGGATGAATCCTATAGAGATGTAGGATTTGAAGGTACAACTCTAGGGGTTGTTAGAGAAAGGGTTGATAAAACCTAGTGTGTCACCATGGGGTGCACCTATTCTCTTTGTAAAGAAGAAGGATGGATCACTAAGATTGTGTATCGACTATAGAATGTTGAACAAAGTGACCATAAAGAATAGATATCCCTTGCCCAAAATAGAGGATTTGTTTGACCAATTGAAAGGGGTAACCATATTCTCCAAAATTGACTTGAAATTAGGATATCATTAGTTGAGAATTCATGAGGAAGATACTCATAAAATTGCCTTCAAGACTCGATATGGACACTATGAATTCACAATGCTACCATTTGGGCTATCTAATGCACCAACAACCTTCATGAATCTGATGAAAAGTGTGTTTAGAAGATAGTTAGATCAGTTTGTTTTGATATTTTTAGATGACATTTTGATATATTCCAAGAACAAGGAAGAGCATGATAAGCACTTAAGGATAGTACTTGAGTTGTTAAGGGAAAACCAACTTTATGGTAACCTCTCAAAATGTGACTTTTATGTCCCTAAGGTACAATATATTGGGCATATTATTTTTATTGATGGAATAGCAGTAGACCCAAAGAAGATAGAGGCCATTTTGAGTTGGCCACAACCCACCAATGTGACTAAAGTATGAAGTTTTATGGGTATCACAGGCTACTATAGATGCTTTGTAAAAAATTACTCTAAGATTGCCTATCCTATTACCAATATTTAGAGGAAGAGAAAATAATTTAAATGGACAAATAAGTATAAGTAACTTTTGAGTTATTAAAACAAAAAATCACTACCACACCCATTCTAAAAATTCTAGACCCATAGGAAAATTTCTCAGTATGCACAAATGCATCATTGGAAGGATTAGGAGGAGTCCTATCCCAAGAAGAATTAGTGGTAGCATATGAGTCAAGGAAACTCAAGAAACATGAAGTAAATTATGCTACACATGATTTAGAACTTGCAATAGTGGTGCATGCCCTTAAGATGTGGTGACACTATCTATTAGGTAAACCATTTGAGCTTAGGACTGATCACTAGAGTTTGAAGTATATCTTCACTCAACCAATGCTGAATGCAAGACAAAGAAGGTGGATCGAGTTCCTAGTAGAATATGACTTTGGTATAGAGTATATCAAAGGTAAGGAGAACAAAGTCATAGATGCCTTGAGTAGACGAAGGCATATAGCTACTATAACCCATAGCCATATAGACTTGATGGACCAATTCAAAGAGATGCAAATCCAAGATCAATTTTGCATGGATATTCAAGTGAAGATGGAAAGAACTCCTGATAAAAATAAATATTATTGCAATAAGGATGGACTCTTATGTTTTAAAGATAGGGTTGTCATACTAGAAAATGGTGATTTAAGGAAAATAATTATGCAGGAGGTACATAGATCTCCTTATTTTTCTCATCTTGGAGGGGCTAAAATGAGGGAAAATATGAAAAAGATCTTCTTTTGGATATGGATGAAGAAGGACATAAATGAATTTATCGCTAGATGTATGGAATTTTAGAAGGTGAAGGTTGAACACCGACATCCAGCAGGGTTTTTATACCCACATGATATACCTGTTCAAAAATGGTAGGTGATATCCATGGACTTGTTGGCATTTTTGCCACATTGTGTTGATTATTGATTGTTCATGCATAAGCTGTTGAAATTCTAACTCCTCTACAGGTTTTGATGCAAAAAACAAGCTAAGTCTGAAGACTGTCACGAAATCGCGACAAAAAATAGCATGGAGAGCCAAAGTTAAAAATCGTCGCGATATCGCGACATGTCGCGTTATCGCGGGTCGGATGAGGAGAGAGAAAACAAACGCAAAGTCGTAGCGATTTCGCGACGTGTCAAAAAATCATGGTCAACGCAGTCAACGGCAGTGAGGGGGAAAACCATCGCGATATCGCGACGCGTTGGATTTTTGCGGTCAAAATGGTCAACGGAGGCTAAGCGACAAACTTGTCGCGAAATCGTGACATGTCGCATTTTCGCGACTTGCGATGGCCAGGGAGCATAACGTTAGAAACTGTCACGAAATCGTGACATAACTCAGCAGAGGGTGATGGCGACAAAGTTGTAGCGAAATCACGACAAAATAACGAGCAAGGCACACAAAGCAAAAGACGTCGCGAAATCGCGACGCGTCGCGTTTTCACGGTGTAGGTGGACAAAAGAGTTTAAGGCACGAATGGCGTAGCGATTTCGTGACACTTTTGAGAATGAGTCCAAGCAAGACGAAGATGTCATGAAATCATGACAGGAAGTGGGAACAGTGGAGAATGCAAGCAAACGTCACGATTTCGTGACACAGTGAGCAAGAAAGGCTTAAGGCAGAAAATGGTAGCGATTTCATGACATTTGCAGGATGGAGCTGAGCAAGACAGAACTTGTCACGATTTCATGACATTGTTGAGGCTAAGGGCAAGAAAGAAGTTGGCATCGTGATTTCATGACATTCATGGAGATAAAGGCTAGCAGCAAGGAAACGTCATGATTTCATGACACATTGTTGAAGAAAGACTAAGTGTAGAGAATTGTAGTGAAATCGCACAGTGTCACATTTTTGCGGTTGACGAATAGCAAAGTCCAAGGAAATGAACGTAGCGAAATCGTGACATGGTGGAAGTTGAAGAAGCACAGAGGCAAGAGTGTCACGTTTTCACGATTTGAAGCAGTGAAGAGAACAAAAGATGAAGAACGTCGCGAAATCGTGCATTGTCACATTTTCACGGCAATAGGGCAGAGAAAGAGCATAATTGTACGGACGTCGTGAAATCGTGCAGCATCGCGTTTTCATGGTTCAGGGTAGCGAAGGAGACAAAGAAGCCGAATACGTCATGATTTCGTGACATGGTTGATTTTCATGGTTCGAAAGTAAGAGAAGTGTATGGAGCAGAGATATGTCACGATTTCGTGACATGTCGCGTTTTCGTGACCTATTACAGTTTCACGCCAGAAAGCAGTTCAAACGGTCCGATGAGGTTTTGCGATTTTCGATGATTAAAAGCGCTCCAGAATTAAATGTGTCATTGCTTTTCGATGCGGTCAAGGTAGAAGAACGTGCCCAAGCTACCAGAATTGAAGATTTCCATTATTCGAAGTTGTTGTTCATGATTTTTCTAACGGTTTCAAGCATATTTTCAAGAACAACAATTTAATGAAGACGACCGACTCCTCCTTATGGCATTTAATTTCTGGTTTCTCCGAGGCTGTTTAAGGATATCATTTCCTTGTTTCCGTTGCATAATTTGTAGATCTCGAGGAGGTCCGTTTCATATTTTTAATGCTGCAAAGAAGCAAGACTTCTATATAAATCAATGTAAATCTCAAGAACAAGGGTCGGGAGTTTGAGAGACAGATTGCATGAAAGCTTTCAAGTTCTTGCATGAATGAAAGAGATTTGGCCTCTGATTTTGCAAACGTCTTTCTGTGTAATTTCCTTCTATTCCATGTATTTCTAAGTTATGCTTGTCTTTCTGATCTGCTGTTAGATTTAAATTCTGCATTTGAATTTAAATACTGCTAGTAAGGAAGTAAGTTCTGGAATGCAATCTTGGAGGTAGTTTGCGCAAGGTCGTAGATGAATTATGCTATTTTCTGTTATTATATGTTGTTCATACACTTGAAGGTCCATCTTGCTGAGTTTCTTTTCCCCGATCTAACAAATTCGGCCTACGACTATATTTCCCATCTCTTTCCGTAATTTCCTGTTTCTTTCTGCATTTTTATAATTCCTTTCCAGCAACTTTAATCTGAAATCAAACTTAGAAATAGTAAGGGAACCAGCCCTCTCTGGAGATTGGTCTAGGAGACATCTCTTTCTCCCAGCCTTTCAATGTTGGCCGGGTCTAGGGTGCATAGTTTTTAGAAAATCCTTTCCTGTGGCAGATTCGTGACCAACAGTTTTTGGCACGCCCGGTGGGACAGACTTCTTCTGTCTCAGAAAGATCCCATAGTATTGAAGGTTTAATGTTCGCCTTCATGCCGTAAAGTTAGAACATTTGGTGACTCTGCGGTACCCAAAAATCTCTGAACGTGGATGCAGTGAAAGCTGTACTTCATGATCACGAGATCAAAGTCTAAAAAAGTTGAAGATCTTGTTGAGTTTTTTGAACTTGACATCACAAAAAGAGGTGAACAATCTAGGTTGGTTTCCCCATCGCTTGCATCATCTGCCATATCTACACAAATCCCTGGTATTGTTACTAGTTTTCCATCTTCTCAGTCACATCCATTAGTCCCAATGGCCCAGTATCCTCCACCCAGGAAGTTCTTGGCATGGAACAGTTCGGGAGCCTTGAATTTGCAGGCTCAGAATCCAGTTCCTCAGGCCGCTTTGAAGGTTTTGCCGACCTATGATGGTACGGGTAAGACTGCATATGAACATATTAATGATGTAGCTTCTCTGGCAGCCATTCATGATATAACTGATGAAGATGTGATGGTGAAGTTGTTGGTGTTATCACTGAGAGGAAAATTGTTGTACTGGTACCGAACGTTGCAACCAGGCACCATTACGTCATGGGATCAGCTAGGAGAACTGCTAGTTAAGAATTTTCATGAACAGGCTGATCCATTTTCATTGTTGCATCAGTTTAACGCGATCCAGAGGCACCCACAGGAAGAGATAGCTGATTTTAATGTTCGATTCACCAGAACCTGGCAGAGAATTCTTGATGGTCTTCGGCCTGTTGATGAGTTGGCTGCATTTTATTACCTCAGAGCATTCAACATGGACATCGGTTGGGCTGTCCGACAGTCCAACGTGACGACATTTCCAGAGTTGTTTGAACAAGCGTTAAAGGCGAAAGCTGATCTGATTGCTATAGGTAGACTTCCTCCGAAGGTAACTATGCCTATTATACCTGATCTGCCTAAGTATTTATATTCTGGTTCGCTTCCACAACCCATGCCATCTATGTATCCTACCCCATCATGGAGCTCCAATGCACCTCAAATCGCACCTATTCCAGTTCCCCAGCTTCCTGCTCCAACTGTTCCCCAGTTGCCTGCACCGAGCATTCCAAGGTTAGTCCCTCCACTTCCAACTCCTGCAGTATCTTCCCCATAGTTTCCATTACCTTTACCGGCACCGCCTGTGTCCTCAAGCCCAGATCCTCAATTGGTTATGTTACAAGAAATTCAGTCGGCTATGAGATCTCTCACTGACAAGGTGACATCTATGGAACGGAGAGAGGCGGAAAGAAGCTATCAGCCACGAAGATTTATGTCGACAGTAACTAGAGAACAACCTGCTCCAAGCAAGGCTATGGAGAAAGCACCTGAAAGGAACTCAGTAGTTCTGGTAAGTGAAGAGGCTGGCCCTTCTGAAGTTTCACATGAGCCATCTTATTGGTGTTCTTCCTGCAATGACCCACATGATGAGTCCACTTGCATGGTCCACCAAAATTATTTGCAAGTTCTTACAGGGAGCCATGTAAATATGATTCGAGAGGTGGATCTTACTTTCGTGGAGTCTCTGGAGGAACATATAGCAATACTGACATGCAGCGGCAAGAAACCAATGTTGGTAGATCCGGCTAAGATGGAGCCATTGAAAGTGCCTCCTGTACAAGCAACGAAGCAGCAAATGCCAACAAAGGCTCATGATTCCCCAGCGCAATGACAATCACCTATTTTGTCGAAGGATCCACTTCCACCACCAGTAAAAGACAAGGAACAAGCTTCTACTTCCCAGCCGCAAGCAGAAACAAAGGAGCAAGCCAAAGAAACGTTGCGGTATCCATCATTGACCAAACGACAACGAGTGGAGGCCACCCAGCAATATAAGAGCACATTTGAATCTGCTAGTGGCGGGAAGGAACAGACCTCCATGGAGTACAACATTGTTGAAGAACTTAAATGGATACCAGCTAAGGTAAGTCTGTATGACACCTTACAGTTGCCTGGACAGGTAAATCTCTTACAGGAATCCCTGAAGACCATACAAAGTAAGGGGAAAGCTCCAGCCCAGGTAGTTATGGCTCAAACGTTAACTTCTGTAGCCACTGAAAGGAATAGACCACCCCCATTTTATCTGTCACTGCAAATGGAGGGTTGGATCGTACATAATTGCCTGATCGATTCTGGTGCCGCTACAACTGTCATGCCTAAGGCAGTCTGTGAAGCAATGGGAATGGAATTCACATGAAGTAGCCCTGGAGTTTTGCAGTTAGATGGTACTCCAGTGAAAATAGTGGGTGTAATCAAGGATGTCCCGATTGTTTTGCATAATATGCCCCAGATTACAGTCATCCAGGAGATAGTTGTGGTAGATCTAGAACCGTATTTCAGTATGTGCTTATCTAGAGAGTTTACTGCAAAGTTGGGCGGTTACCTTGCACTGGATTATTCTCACTTGGAGATTCCATTCAAAGGAAGACGAGTCCGGGTCTACAATCAGAAACCTTCTACTTTTCATATTGAGAAGATAGAAGAAGAACATGTTGTTCATATGATAACTGAAGATTTGGAGGATGAGTTTTCAATGCTCAATTTCAATGCTATGATCCAGACCGAAATTGGCTGTTATTCCATTATGCAGCCTGAAGAGGTTGAAGTCAAGTTGCCACCTGATCAAGTTGAACAAGATTCTCTGCCAGATCAGCTCTATTTTGATGGAACACAATACAAAAATGGTGCTAACATTGGGACTGAACGATCATGCCTAGGTCTCAAGATGGCTGGGACACTTGGAGTGCAGCAGTTACAGACCCTTGGTGATTCTGAGCTAATCAAGAACCAGAAGTCTACTAAGCGTTTGTCAAGGATCTGGGATCCAGGAGACAGAACCGTGTTTGGGTTCGTGTCTTTCCCGAAAGTTCACATCTAATTCGGGAGTTACCTTGTATATAGTAAAAAAAAAAAAAAAAAAAAAAAAAAAAAAAAAAAAGTATTGTTTTCCTTTGTCCACTTCGGCTCTTTTTGCATGCGAGCCCGCAGGTACGTGTTTCTTTCTTTTTTCTTCTTCTTTCCCAGTAGTTAGTGGCTTCCTCACTATTTCTTCCCTTCCCCTCTTCATTTCCCTCCTTCTCCTACTCCTTTTTCTTCTGCAGTAATCAAGCCACTGCTGTTGTTTCTTTTCCCCTTTTCTAATATTCCCGGTTCTTCTTTTCCTTTTCTTCTAATTTCATTGTTGTTTTAGCATTTATCGGTTCCATTCCACCACTTCACTCCTTTCATTCCCACCTTCCATTTCCATTCACTTCCATTTCCCTTTCATAGCAGTTGGTAGCACAGAAGCACTCTGTTACTGTATCTACCGCATCACTCCCTCCATTCCATTATTCCATCATTCATCATTTCCATTCCATGGTCAGTTCAGCCAAATACAGAATTCCTTGAAGTTTCAGTCATTCAGCAAGAGTTGTTGCAGCAGTCTGCCGAGATGTATCCCATCAGCCAACTTTCTATTCTCAGTTTTTCTTGACTCTGTTGCCCAATGGATTCAGGCCTGGGATTCGTGCATACAACAGAACTGTATACCCCGCGAGCCACCAAGAATGTTGGCATTTTTGCCACATTGTGTTGATTATTGATTATTCATGCATAAGCTGTTGAAATTCTAACTCCTCTACAGGTTTTGATGCAAAAAACAAGCTAAGTCTGAAGGCTGTCGCGAAATCGCGACAAAAAATAGCATGGAGAGCCAAAGTTAAAAACCGTCGCGATATCGCGACATGTCGCGTTATCGCGGGTCGGATGAGGAGAGAGAAAACAAACGCAAAGTCGTAGCGATTTCACGACGTGTCAAAAAATCATGGTCAACGTAGTCAATGATAGCAGGGGGGAAAACCATCGCGATATCGCGACGCGTTGGATTTTCGTGGTCAAAATGGTCAACGGAGGTTGAGCGACAAAGTTGTCGCGAAATCGTGACATGTCAGATTTTCGCGACTTGCGATGGCAGAGGAGCATAAGTTAGAAATGTACGGAAATCGTGACATAACTCGGAGAGGGTGATGGTGACAAAGTTGGTAGCGATATCGTGACGGAATAACGAGCAAGGCACAAAAGGCAAAAGACGTCGTGAAATCGCGACGTGTTGTTTGGTAGGTGGATGAAAAGAGCTTTTAAGGCACGAATGGCGTCGCGGATTTCGTGACACTTTTGAGAATGAGTCCAAGCACGATGAAAAAGTCGCGAAATCGTGAAGAAGTGGGAATAGTGGAGAATGCAAGCAAACGTCGCGATTTCGTGACACAGTGAGCAAGAAAGGCTTAAGGCAGAAAATGGTAGCGATTTCGTGACATTTGTGGGATGGAGTAAAAAATTGAAGCGAAATGGCATGGTGGAAGTTGAAGAAGCACAGAGGCAAGAGTGTCATGTTTTCGTGATTTGAAGCAGCGAAGAGAACAAAATATGAAGAACGTCGTGAAATCGCGCATTGTCACATTTTTGCGGCAACAGGGCAGAGAAAGAGCATAATTGTATGGACGTCGCGAAATCATGCAGCGTCACGTTTTCGCGGTTCAGGGTAGCGAAGGAGACAAAGAAGCCGAATACGTCACGATTTCGTGACATGGTTGATTTTCACGGTCCGAAAGTAAGAGAAGCGTACGGAGCAGAGATATGTCACGATTTCGCGACATGTCGCGTTTTTGCGACCTGTTACAGTTTCGCGCCAGAAAGCAGTTCAAACGGTCCGATAAGGTTTTGTGATTTTCGATGATTAAAAGCGCTCCAAAATTAAATGTGTCGTTGCTTTCCGATGCGGTCAAGGTAGAAGAACGTGCCCAAGCTACCAGAATTGAAGATTTCCATTATTCGAAGCTGTTGTTCATGATTTTTCTAACGGTTTCAAGCATATTTTCAAGAACAACAATTTAATGAAGACGACCGACTCCTCCTTATGGCATTTAATTTCTGGTTTCTCCGAGGCTGTTTAAGGATATCATTTCCTTGTTTTCGTTGCATAATTTGTAGATCTCGAGGAGGTCCATTTCATATTTTTAATGTTGCAAAGAAGCAAGGCTTCTATATAAATCAATGTAAATCTCAAGAACAAGGGTCGGGAGTTTGAGAGACAGATTGCATGAAAGCTTTCAAGTTCTTGCATGAATGAAAGAGATTTGGCCTCTGATTTTGCAAACGTCTTTCTGTGTAATTTCCTTCTATTCCATGTATTTCTAAGTTATGCTTGTCTTTCTGATCTGCTGTTAGATTTAAATTCTGCATTTGAATTTAAATACTGCTTGTAAGGAAGTAAGTTCTGGAATGCAATTCTGGAGGTAGTTTGCGCAAGGTCGTAGATGAATTATGTTGTTTTCTGTTATTATATGTTGTTCATACACTTGAAGGTCCATCTTGCTGAGTTTCTTTTCCCCGATCTAACAAATTCGGCCTACGGCTATATTTCCCATCTCTTTCCGTAATTTCCTGTTTCTTTCTGCATATTTTATAATCCCTTTCCAGCAACTTTAATCTGAAATCAAACTTAGAAATAGTAAGGGAACCAGCCCTCTCTGGAGATTGGTCTGGGAGACATCTCTTTCTCCCAGCCTTTCAATGTTGGCCGGGTCTAGGGTGCATAGTTTTTAGAAAATCCTTTCCTGTGGCAGATTCATGACCAACAGGACTTTATTGTGGAACTCCCTATGAATAGATTCCAATATTATGCAATCCTTTTGTTATGGGAAAATTGACCAAGGTTGCACACTTCATTCTAGGGAGTACGAAGGATGGTGCAATTGTGGTGGCTAACCGATTTGCCAAGGAAGTCTTCAAGCTACATAGATTCCTTGAAGTAATAAAATTTGATAGAGATTATAGATTCACAACTATATTATGGCTTTGGGATATAGGCATAAAAATAAATATTATTTCTACCTACCATATAGATACTAGTGGCCAATCTATAAAGGTCAATCAATTTTTCGAAGACATGCTTTGCATGTACTATATTGATCAAAAAACTAAATGGGAATATTATTTACACCTATTTGAATTTACCTATAACAATGGGTATCATGCTTCTTTAGGAATGGCTCCATTTGAAGTGCTATATGGAAAAAAATACCAAACACACCTCTCATAGGATAATCTAGAAGATCAGATTGCCATAGGACCAGACACAGTTTGAGATATGGAGGAATATCTAAAGATGATTAGACAAAGGCTCCAATAAGACTCCGATCAGCAAAAGAGTTATGACAATATAAAGTGCATACCTAAAGAATTATTTATAGGGAACAAAGTTAGATCTTAGATATGATCCATTGATATCATCGATAAGATAAGTCTCGTTGCCTATCATCTTACCTTACCACACAACTTGTCCAAGATCCATGATACTTTCCATGTATCCCTACTTAGGAAGTATGCAGTTGATCCTGGTCATGTATGGAATTTTTATAAATTACAGATAAAAAAACCTACAATGATTGAAATAAAACCTATGATGAACCAAACAATGATTGAAATGTTGATTCTAGAGTTCCATTCCAAGCATTTGAGGAACCAAACTTTGGAGCAGCATAGAGTCCAATGGTACTGGTACTCAAAAAATAATGCTACTTGGGAAAAAGTAGTTGGTATGAAAAAACATTTTCCATATATGTTTGAATGAATAAAATGAGATTTTGGTCATATTGCAGGATACTGGTGCAACATAAAGGACTGTGTTTAGTCCAAGGGGGGTAGTATGTCATGATCCTCCCCTAGCCAAGTTTGTCATATAAAATATTTATGAATTATTATGTTAATTGCAATGATATATTTTATGTCTTAATGATGTTTTGATGAAAAGTGATATATTACTAATAGATTTGTATGGTTGTAGGAAAAACACTTTCGCAAATGGGTAGAAAACTGATGGCTAATTTAGTCAAAATTATCTGACAAATGATATATGTATATTAGACCTAGATTTTATCCTTACTTTTAATTTATATGTCATTTCTACATTTAATTTGGTAACATTTCTAAAATTCTTTATGATGGACTATAAAGAGAAGTGTCTAATGTGTTTTAACAATAAAGACTTATTAAAGAAAATAATAATAATAAGGAAGAACATTAAACATTAAGAATAAATGAAATAATGTTATTCATTAAATAACAACTTACAAAATCTAAGTAAAGGAAGTGGTTTTACGGGTAGTTGAGAATTTGTTATCTATAGCAAATTTTCTTTGAGTTTTTATTTTAACCCAAATGGAGAAAGAAGGGAGCATGAAAAAAGGAATGGTTTTGTTTTAGCTTCAACAAAGAGAACATTCAAACTAGAAAGAAAGCTTTTGGATATTATGGAAGAAATGAAGTAGTAGAGGATCTATCATTGGGTGAGCCCTTGTGTCTTTTCCAAATAAGCATCCAATAAGAACAAAAGGTACTCAACTATGTGTTTGCTTTGAAGAAGTTTGCTTGGTAGGAATAAGATAAAGGATTTTCTATTGCATAGAATGTTGTGCCTATGTAAACCAAATAAAACCTTATTTCTATAGATAAAGCATCATAGGAAGAACAGAGTCATTCATCCATGTTTACACTGTGAGAAAATATCTACTCTTAGGGACTTTACGTAAGCCTTTATCTTCTTCAAGAATGTATCAAATGACATCCAGAATTTTCAACCCTAAGGCGAATGCATGGCTCACACTATCCTGATGCAAGTATTCCTTCCTGAGTGCATGGCTCTTCATCGTTGTTATCACCTGGTTCATCTATTTTACCATATATGCAATAGAATATAAGGTTCTTCACACGAAGACATTTTCGTTAGACCATAACATTGTTTATAAAGAAAATCAAAGGTATAAACCTTTAAGTGATTTGTTTGTTTCTTAGGAATCGCTAAGTGTTATAGATATCGAAGCCATCCATGGATGCTTGTGTAATCTCTTGAGTAGCGTAGTCTTAGTCAACCAGACAAGATGACAAGATTAAATCCCTCATATGTGGCACTAAATTTCTTGAGCGCTTAATGTTATCCTAGGCACTAGAATTAATCTAGCTACCATGTTGGTAGTTATGAGTCCTCCAAGGGGTGCCACTCACAGCATACCCTAGCCTCATGGTAGTGTTGTTAATAAGTGTTGGATTCATAGTTGTTTGGTTTAAAACTTGAGTATGGAATGGTATGGATTGTTGACTATCCAATGTTGAGAAACTATTTTATTAAATGTTTAATTTTTTAAGGTTGCAAATATTTTGACTAAGTAAATTATTCAAGAAATAGTTCTTATATTCTAAAGTATTTATGCAATATGTATGTTAAAAAATGATTGGACTTTATGGTAGAAAATTAACTAATCGACTTTGTAATTTGGACATTACACATAGATGTTGAAATGCTTTTGAATTTATAAAAATAAGTATGATTTACACATATAATGTCAATGAAAATATATAGTTATGTTTATATGAAAAAAGTTTCGAAGGTATTCATTTTAGAACATATACATTGGCTCGTCTCAAAAGATATTCTAAATAGAAATATAATTATAATCTTGAAAATACAAATGAAGATGCTTTTATTATGTGCCTATTCTAAAGATAGAGAAAAGGGGAATAATCTATAGATTAAATACATTCCATTATAGTTTTAAATGTGATTAATGTTACTATGTGATAATCTAAAGGGGATTAGGAAAGAATAAATCTTTGGATTAAATGAAATTCAATTTAATATTGAAATGTATATATCTTTAATATGTTTTACATTTGAAAGAAAATTATGGATTCCTTTATGTTAGATTTAGGGAAAGAAATTAGTATTCTTTTATGTTTGATATTTTTGAATTAAATTATGAAGTCCTTATGTTGCAAATGGTATTCATTTTATGAAAAGATAAATTTATTATATGCTATAACTAAATAATGGATTGGGTGTGGGGCCAAATAAAAAGAAAGAAACTTGTGGGGTTTCCACAATTACTCCTTTGCCAAAAATTAATCAGGGAATTAATTCTTGAGTATTGGTGAATTGATGAGATGAATGGGGTTTAATGACAGTGAAATCATTGGTTTCTCTCAATTTTGTAAAAAGGAATTTGTAAACATGTCGTAATGATAGAACTTAAGAATTGTGAATATTATTATGTTACAAACTAAAACTATGGTAAAAGGAATAATGGATTCCTTTTTTTAGAATGACTAATAGAATTGCAATGGAAATAAAGATGGCCTTTTAAGGCTGGGTTTTTCCTAGAAGGGCTTCCTAGGACACATGATGTGTCATTTGTGTACCTTTTGTAGAACTTGTTATGGTTTTTTATAAGAATTCAATGATCTATTGATATGAATTGAATATGAAAAAGAATTGGAATGATTTATTTTATTTCTATAAAAAGTAACATTGTAAAGAAATATAGATGATTAACGTTTCTTATTTCTTGTAAAATAATATGGATTATACAATTGTGGTTTCTAAAATTGTAATGAATGAAATATAAGTCTATATTTATTTTATTAGATTTACCTTAGGGTATGGGGGTTCTACCTTAAGAAATAGTTGCCCACAAAATGCCAACCTAATTGAACCCTTAAGGTTAGGACCAGAAATTAGGGAGATGTGATGTGATAATCCCTTAATTACAATGGGCACTTTAGTAATAGATCACTGAGGTGTGCTCTGAAATATGGTGAGCTTAGAATTCCATTATAACTAAATCCTAGTGATGTATTCTCTGATAGATAGTGATGTACATATCATGCAATTGATAGTCATAGGAACCTGAATGAAAGAGGAAAGAATTCCTATGGGGATGTCATTTGGTGAGGTAGTTGTTGGTAACCTCAATTGACTTATGGATGACCAAAAGGAAGATGCCATATAGGTGATAGTCACCTCCATTAAACTATCAATTGAATAGTTTAATGGTGCATAGTATTTTTATTCTAGATGTGTGTGTGTTAAACTATAAAGAAGATTACGCAAAATGCATTAGTAAAGAATATTTTATAGTAAGGGAATTGGCATCCCTCTTCTTAGATAAATGAGATAGTGTTAACCCATGTGTTGAGATAAATTATCCTTCAAAAGAGAGAAAGGAAATGGGGTGACCACTCAAAGGTATTATTTAAGTTGTATGGGTAGTGTACAAGGTAAACCCCAGAATTATCATGAGAGTCTAACTGCTCATATCCACTCAAGGGATGTTGCAACATTTGGAACTCATAATGTTGTTAGAAGCTTCTATGGAATTTATCTGGGATGTCATGGTTTAAATTGAACAATTATAAAAAAATTGAGGTTAGTTTTTGAGTTTATTACAAACTGTCAATATCATGTATAGATAGCTACTAACATTATCATCATAATTGTAAAGGAAAATACATAGTAGACTTAGTTCCAAATGAAGGAGAAAGATCAAGGTCACTATGTTCAATTCATAGGTTGATCCATACACCCAACAAACTAAGGTATTGTGCCAAGGTATTTCTATTTTTGATGTCATGGTAGATGGTGGAGACATTATTAATATAATGGTTGAATCTACTTTGAAGATATTGAGACTAGAGAAATGTCATACATATAACATTAATTTAAGATCTTTGAATAAAAGAAAAATAAATCCAATAGGAGTAGTATCTAATGTACTAGTATCAATCATTGGAGTCACTTGTATGGTATATTTTCAAGTCATGAAAGATGGTTCGGTAGCCTATCCAATGTTGTTAGGAATGCCATGGTTAAAAAAATTCCATTCTCATAATTACTAGTGTGAAGTGTATATCACCATTGGTCAAAGTCCCATTCAATTGAAGATAAATATGATACCTCAATCTCATACACTAAGGAATGTTGGCGAATATTAAATTATTTGGTACATGAAAATGGTACCTTTATGGTACAAATATAAATATGTAATAGATTAAGGTTTGATTTTATAGTTTAGGAGAGGTATTTATATTTATCTTTTATATAGGTGTTAATGTACAGGATATCCACAAGTGTCATGTAAGCATGTATTGAAATAATGTGCATAAGTGTCTTGTATGTAAGTGTGTAAATATGTAAGGTGAGAATGTGCATAAACATCTTGTACTAGGAGTGCATGTAGGATATTAAGATTCATGTAGAAGTGTGTGAGTATCATAGATTCAAATATGCATGTAAGAAGAGAGTGAATATTCTATTATACAAGTGGTAATATGAGAATCCAAAGGTCAAGAATAGGGAAGTTCATATCCCCTAGATATGTGAGAAGTGTAGTAGACAAGTATTGATGAGTAACTTCCTATGTCTATATTATGGAGACAAATCTCCATACAATGTAACATGATATATACAAGAAAACTGAGAAAATGGTCTATAGTAATCACCACATTGATAATAAATCTTGTATACAAATATTGAGCAATTCAAATTGTAAGTATTCTTCATGCATGTACACGAGTGATTTTTTCCATTTACATTCATATTTTATAGTATGAGTAAATGTTATTTAATAATTATACTGGCCTATATATATATTTGATTGCTCACATATATAATTGTACTCTTGATATTTATATTTTGACCTTTAACATTGTGGGTTATTTATATTGGGACCTATGATATTTTGAGATAATTCAGCTTAAACGCCAATAGTGGTATCAAAGCCACCACCATTTAACGTTATCCATTGTTGATAAAGTTATATTAAAGTCTATCCACTTTAAAATTAGTGAATACTTGGACTCTATTTTTAAGGTTTGATTAAGCAGAGATTTTGGGGATAAGGATAGGTCACCTTGATTTAGATGCTAAGGTTTTCAACTTAGTTGAAGTAAAACCAGTGAAGACAATGGCTCATCTAATTTTATTAAGGAAAAAATCAAAAGAAATATGGACATTGAGAGAAACCCAACTCAAAATAAAGTTGACTGTTTGGGTACATTCAAATTCATACTCATAATATTCTAGATTCTCTAAAGAAAATAGGAGAATCACTATTGAATATTGAGAGAGCCAAATCAGGAGAAAGTTGGACATGTGGGGATATTCATAATCACCTTAATATTTATTTTGGATTCTCTAGAAAAGAGAAGAATAATTATGTTCTTAGATTTGACCTAAGACGTTAAAGATATATTACAAATATTGAGAAGAATCAAATCTTCTAGGGATAGAGAAGCATCTAAGCTTCTTGAGATTGATAAGCATCAAAGCTTCTAAGTATTTAAAACAATCTAACTTTCTTGAGTACATATATTGAGTAGCAGTATATAGAGAATATATAAGATATGTATTAAGAAGAACAAATAAGGAGCCTCCTAAGCTAAGGATAGATAGATACACAGAATTTTTGGTTATTTAGAAAATAAAAAGCATTAGATTGACTGTCACAATTTCAGTCTTGGCATTGACTTATTTTTTAAGAGATTTTTTAAAGAAGAAGTTTTCTTGAAGAAATATGATCCTACAACAACTAGATAATAGTGTTACTAGAGTGTTTTCTAGAGTCTCATATGAAAAATCTAGCAAGAAACATTAAGGTATAGTAAGTGTCTAATATAGTAGAGCCATCATCCACCATAGAACAAAGAGTTCATCACCCAAGTAGCCAATACAATAGAGAGGATAGCACTTGTTGTGGCTGCTCCACAATGTGCCCCAAAATTGGGGACACACCTTTTTTGCATGTTTTCCAAGAAGACCGAAGTGGCCCATATGCTAAAGATCAAAGAAAAAGAAAAACACCAGAAGGAAGAAAAAGTGTCGTGATATCGTGACATGTTGCATTTTTGTGGTCCAAAGCAAAGGGAGAAAGCAAGGATGAAAAAGTGTCGCGATATCGCGACATGTTGCATCATCGAGGCCAAAGGAAGAAAAAGTGTCGCGATATCGCGACATGTTGCATTTTCACGGTCCAAAGCAAAGGGAGAAAACAAATATGAAAAAGTGTTGCGATATCGCGACTTGTTTCATTTTCGCAGCCAGAACAGAAGAAAGAAAAAGTATCGCGATATCGTGACATGTTGCATCGTCACGGCCAAAGAGAGAAAAAGTCTCGCAATATCGCGACATGTTGCAACATCATGGCCAAAAGAGAAAAAGTGTCACGATATCGCGACATGTTGCATCGTCGTGGCCAAAATATAAGAAGTGTCGCGATATCGCGACATGTTGCATCGTCGCGGCCAAAGGAAGAAAAAGTGTCGCGATATCGCAACATGTTGCATTTTCGCGGTCCAAAGCAAAGGGAGAAAACAAGGATGAAAAAGTGTCATGTTGCATTTTCGCGGCCAGAACAGAAGAAAGAAAAAGTGTCGCGATATCGCGACATGTTGCATCATCACGGCCAAAAGAGAAAAAGTGTCGCGATATCGCGACATGTTGCATCATCGCGGCCAAATGAGAAAAAGTGTGGCGATATCGCGACATGCTGCATCATCACGGCCAAAGGAGAAAAAGTGGCATGATATCGTGACATGTTGCATCATCGCGGCCAAAGGAGAAAAAGTTTCACGATATCGTGACATGTTGCATCATCACGGCCAAAGGAGGAAAAAGTGTCGTGATATCGCGACATGTTGCATCGTCGTGGCCAAAGGAGAAAAAGTGTCACGATATCGTGACATGTTGCATCATCGCGGCCAAAAGAGAAAAAGTGTCGTGATATCGCGACATGTTGCATCGTCGTGACCAAAAGAGAAAAAGTGTCGCGATATCGTGACATGTTGCATCATCGCGGCCAAAGGAGAAAAAGTGTCGCGATATCGAGACATGTTGCATCGTCGTGACCAAAAGAGAAAAAGTGTCATGATATCGTGACATGTTGCGTCGTCATGGCCAAAGGAGGAAAAAGTGTCACGATATCGTGACATGTTATATTTTCATGACGAAGGGCCACAAAATGAAACGTACAGTCAGGGAAGGTGAAACGAACAACCATTGGAAAATGAAACGAACAGTCAGGGAAGGTGAAACGAACAGCCATTGGAAAATGAAACGAACAGTCATGGAAGGACAAACAACATTTTTTTAGAAGATTAAATACGCCATTCAAAGAGGCAAGAATGGGTTGGAAACTACTGCGAGCAGGGTTGCAGACTTGAAGGCAAGAGGGCCATTCTGGACCTGTTTGGGCTGTTTTTCTTCCATGGACTGGTTTGGGAAAACTAGAAATTTTTGTTATTGTAAAATGACAATTTTTTAATACAGAAAGTTTTAGAAAGTTGCATCTTATGGACAAGAAAGAAGGAGTCATTTTCTGCATGCAAGATTAAATGTCTATTTTTCCCCTTTTCAGATTTTAGGCTTGTAAATGGAGTTTATGCAAGTTTCTTGGTTGCTTCATGCGAATGTCTAAATCTGAAAACCTCATTTAAAACCCTAGGAGCTAGCACTTAGCTTATCCGGATCATGCTTGTTTTGCAGGTCCAATAGGTTAGGTTGCATGTATGGAAACCTCACATATTTGGTTTTGTCGGAATAGGATAGCATCATACTGAATGCAATATATTTTTATTTTTTCTGCATTTTATTTTTTCCAAAAATTTGAACTTTTTTTTTATATTTTCAGGTATTAAAATAAACATTTAAAAATTTTCAAAATCCAAAAATAATTTCACCATTGCGTTGGTTATACTTCATAATTCCCGTACGCACTTTGAAATTTCATTTTTGGAGTTGTTTATTATTTTTAAAAATTCATCGAAGTTGTCATTTTACTGCAGATTTTAAAAAATCCGAAAATAGAAAATTTTCATTTTAAGGTCAAATTTCATCTTTTCAGTTTTTTTTTACACTTGTGAGCCTATGATGACATCCCCTTCATGAAAATTCAAATTTCATTGAAGGAGTTATGTTTTATGGCATTTTCACAAATTTCCGTTTTGAGCATCACATTGAAGGTCATATGAGGGCCAACTCACATTTTCTTTATTTTGGTTCAATGAACAATAACTAAAGTTTCACAGTAAAATAAACCAACATTGCCCCTTGTTTGCAGTTACTTGCAATAACTAAGGTGTTCCAAGCATTAAAATTGAATATCTTTATTTGAGATTACTAATACACATGCAAATGCTAGTACAGTGGAGACCTTGGAGAAGTTTTTTGTTTAACTTCTTTTCCAGAGAAGTTTTTTGTTTAACTTCTTTTCCAGAAGGGATTTGGAGCCCAAATCCTAAAGGAGAGTGTGCTTTCACAACTGTGTGAAAATACCACTCAACATTTTGGCGCTAGAAGAAGGGCACAAATTGGTTTATTTCAGTGTGATTTAAATGTTATAGGGATTTAAATTTTGAATATTTCACGCCCTATTGATTATTATCTTTAGTCCTCTTTTAACAATACAACCTTGTAGTGTTAAAAGGAGGACATGAATTGCTATGCATTGTTCTAACGCTTTTGATTTTTCATACAGGAATAATGTGTTTTGATTTGATTTTGAAAAAATTTGGTCTTGACTAACGAGGTTGTCTCCATTCAATTACTTTCATTTGTTTTTAATGGATACATATTTTGGTTGATGCTAACATGATTATTCATACGTTTTAGGTTTGATATTTTCTAGTCATTTCATGCTTATTTGTAAGGAATTATTTTCATCTAAAAAAGTATTTGTTGTCGGTATTATGTTCTTCACTTGCGTGTTATGTGATCTTGTGAATCAGAAAGCCTACAACACTAGGAGTATGCTCTTCACTTGCGCATATGCGATCTGGTGAATCAGAAACTAATTTACATTTTTAGAATATTGCTTTGTCATGGTTCCTTCTTTTATTCATGACTAAAAAATTGGTTTTGGAGTTATTCTTTGAGTTTCATTAATGGCTACAACTGCAAGAACGTGGTATGGGATACATGTTAGTCCTTTGAACATTAGTGGAGATTCTCATGATTTACCTAAGAACGTAGGAAAATATCTGCCCAAATTCAAGCACAATAGTCCAACATCATCCGAGGAACATATTCAAGCCTATGTGGATATCCTAGTTAGATGGAATGTCGAACATGAGGATGTGGCATGTAGAATGTTTCTTGGAACCTCAATATGCTCGACAATCGGCACAGTCATTCTACCAGTCCAGGTAGGACAAAAGTCAATACCTACATTGTGCCATGTGCTGGAAGGCGAAATGGCTTATAATATACTGCTAGGGCGGCCTTGGATCAGGGATATGAAGTGTGTCCCTTCGATTGCCCACCAGTGCTTAAAGTATGCTTATGAAGGAGAAATACATGTAGTCCCAATGGACTTAGAGCCCTTCAAGTATTGCAATGCAGTACAATTCATACCTCAATCGACCCTCCCTTCAACGCATTTGGATTTCCAATTAAATCCATCTAAACAAGGTCCAATACCGCAGGCACCACTGGTGGCCAACAAGGCAAAATCCCAGCCAGGTGAGACTTCATCATCGGCTCCTTCATCATCAACACCACCTATCATGGCCCAACAGAAGGACAAGGGAAAAAAAATCATGGAAGAGGTTAATCCCTTAGAAGAAAGGTTGCCCACAATTTCAACAATAACAACAGAGGAAGCGCCCAACGTAACGGAAACCAAGATTCCTGAACCACCAAACATGGAATGGACTCAGGAAGGACTATCGTTTCCTCCCACCCAATCATCAACAATCACTATTGAAATGGCCAGTACAGGCCTGGGGTAATACTTAGTGCAAAATGTTGTGGCAACCCCCACACTGGAGTCAATACAAGACATGGGAAGACCTCGCCTTCCCATTGGAACAATCGTCCCTCTAGGCTACCCACCGAACCAGACAAATTTTGTGTATGGGGGCCTTGATCATGGTCTTGAACCATGCCAACAAAAGGAAACAGACGAAGATCCTTTTGTTGAAAACATTAATTATCTTTCAAACCCAGAATTTGCCCTAAAATATCTTGGCCAATGCAATTGGCATGGATACGGGCTTGGCAGCTATGAGCAAGGGATGCGGATCCTTTGCCAACCAAGATACCAGATGCCATATGACAAGTCAGGGGTAGGGTTCAACCATCCCATGCCATTAGACATCTTGGTTGAAAATATGCAAGGCCTAGAAATAGGCAACAAGGGGGGATTGGCATTGGGTCCTTATGCCAATCCGAATACAGAATACACATTGGGAGACTACCTCCCATGGTCAACAAACACCCCTGGAAGCAACAGTAATCCCTCTTCTTTGCTAGAGAGAGGCAAAATTTCAGAGATTAATCCTCAAAGAGAACATCAACGGCTGCCAGACATCTTTCTGAAACTGTTCCCCTTAGAGGTTCCAGACGAAATAACACAGTCTCAAGAGAATCAGGTCCCTCCACTAAGAGTGGAACAACCGCAATGGGACCAGATTAATTCACTGGAACAAGAAAAGTCCTCAACATCGCAAGCAACAGATGCTGAAGAGGATGAACAATTTTGGATCTATGAAAGCGATTCAGAAGATGAAACTGAAATGGACTATCTCAAACATGCGCGACGACATCACCGCGCTCTAACTCATGAAGATCTAATGGGACATATGGGTACACTGTTAGGACATGAATGGCACGTAGACCCAGCGAGGTGGGACCAAGTGTTAGACCTATGGCTCCAAATTCAAGATGAGCATCGTCCACCTCGAGATCCCATCATGACAGAAGTGCCAAGGGAAGACCCCGCCTTCCTTTTCACACATAGAGATGAATTTGGACCTAGAGAGGATCCATTCATGCCCGTTCTCGTAGAGCCAGATCCGGAGTATAGGGAACATCTAAAAGAATCAAGTCATCACACCCGCGGTTCCGGAGACCAAATTCATTCCATCCACATGATCTCCATTGATTTTACCGCACCCATCCGCAATCCGACCGATCCATCACGGTCATTACATCTAGACATGGATGCCATCGATTGGGATCGCATCAATTCACCATTGTCACCATCAGAGTATTGGCATTTCGGTGAAATGCTTCATTTTACCCCAAGGACAACTCAGGATATTTTTTAAGCTGAAGAGGGACCCGAGGTTCCAAACACAAATCTTAACTCAGCTGATGATATCCATTTAATCCCAACTCCACATCAGTTGGAGGACAGATCCCACATGTCAGTCGAGGAGATGACTGACGTAGACATCGACACAGATCCAATGAATCCATGGATTCTCAAGCTAGGGGTAAGCCTTTCCCCCGAAGAGCAAGCCGAATATATTGCCCTTCTCAAAGAGAAGAAGGAAGTTTTTGCATGGTCGTACAAAGATATGCCAGGACTAGACCCACAGCTAGTCATGCACAATTTAACGCTTGATCCGAAAATCAATCCTGTAAAGCAAAAACTAAGAAAGATGCACCCAACAGTGGCCTTGATGGTCAAAGACAAATTGCAAAAGCTATTGGATGCACAATTTGTCATCTGCATGGATTATCCGCCATGGTTGTCCAACATGGTTCCCGTCAAGAAGCCCAACGGGAGGATTCGCATATGCACCGACTTTCAAGACCTAAACAAAGTGAGTCCTAAGGATGATTTCCCCTTGCCAAGCATCAACGCATTGGTAGACGCTACAGCAGGTCACGAAATGCTCTCCCTAATGGACGGTTTCTCAAGATACAATCAAATTCGTATCGATCCTGAAGACCAACTCAAAACGGCATTCACAATGCCTTGGGGGAAATTTTACTATAAGGTCATGCCTTTTGGCCTTAAAAACACTGGCGCTACATACCAACGTGCTATGACATATATCTTCCATGATTACATGCACAAAACTTTGGAAGATTACATGGATGATTTGTTAGCCAAGTCTCTCTTGTGCTCAGATCATCTCGGTGACTTAAGCAAGATTCTCGATCGCCTCATAGAGCATAAGGTCAGAATGAATCCCAAGAAGTGCGTGTTCGGTGTCACATCCAGAAAACTCTTGGGTTTTATAGTCTCAAAGAGAGGCATCGAAGTGGACCCAAACAAAGTCAAGGCAATCCTTGAAATGGCTCCCCCAACCACTATCAAGCAGCTCAGAAGTCTGCAAGGAAAGGTCGTGTCGATTAAACGCTTCATAGCGCAATTATCTGACAAATGCCGACCAATGAACAAATTATTGCACAAGGGAGTCACATTTCATTGGGATGACGAGTGCTAGTCAGCCTTTGACGAAATCAAACAGTACTTGGCTTCGCCGCGCATTGGCACCACCTAGACCAGGTGTGCCATTCTACTTATACATCTCAGCCATCGAGGTGGCACCGGGCACAATGCTAGCCCGAAGAATGAACTTAACAAAGAACAGGCTACTTACTATCTTAGCCGCACCCCGGTCGGGTTACGAACTTAACTATGCATACGTTGAGAAACTCGCTAGGCGGTGGTGTTTGCTACCAAAAGGCTACGCCACTACATGCTGAGCAACACTACGTATGTTGTGTCTAAGGAGAATCCATTGCGATACATGATGAGTCATACTTATCATAGTAGCCACACGACGAAATGGATCATGTTGTTGACGGAATTTGACATTGAGTTTATTGGGCAAAAATCTATAAAAGGACAAGTCATAGCCAATAAACTAGCAGAGGCTCCTCTTGAAGACGATCAGCCTCTAGTCATAGAACTACCCGATGATGGGGTCTTCCATGTCTCAGAATCGCTAGATTCTGATGAGCCTGAGTCTCAGGCCGACATAACCTTATTTTTTGATGGTTCTAAATGCGAGCAAGGTGGTGGCACAGGAATTGTATTCTTCACACCGCAGGGCGCTCCAATGCCCCTGTCATTTAAATTAAACTTCCAGTGCACCAACAACAATGCAGAATATGAAGCCTTGCTCCTAGGTCTTCGAACAACAATCGCCATGAACATCAAAATATTGAACATCTTTGGCGATTTGTTGTTAATCGTCAATCAAGTCAAAGGGGCATATCAATGCAAATGCCTAGTTCTAAAGGCCTATAAAGCCCTTGTGGATAAATTCTTGGAAAAACTTGAGTGGTATGACATCAAGGCACTCCCTCGATCATCGAATCATTTTGCGGACACAATGGCCTCCTTGGGGTCACTAATCCCACAAGATCTTTTCGGTGATATAACAACCATTCAAGTCAAAACCTTATCACAACCCGCGATGGAGCGCGCAAGCTCAGACTTGACTCCAGGAGTCCACATGATCCTGATCGAACCATCTTCGGGTAAGTTCTTTTGAATTCGAGACTGTTTGAAACGTGCCAACTGGGGGTCTTTGTTTTCCCCCACTCCCATTAATAGCAACACAATGCTATTCTTACAAGTTTTATCCCAATCAGCATTTGTTAGGGAAGAACTCCAAAAGGGATTGGCTGTTCAAACTGTCGAGGTATCCGATCAACAGGACTGGTATTTACCCATAAGAGACTACCTCAAGATAGGTAATCTACCCTTTGGATTGACGCATGCCGCAAAATGAACATTCAAATAGAAAGAGGCAAAATATGTCTTGATAGGAGACATTTTGTATTGTCGCAGCTACGACGGAATTCTTCTTCATTGCTTGGACCAAAGAAGAGTCCACTTGGGCAGTCACCCAAGCGCATGACGGTACATGTGGCAGCCACTTTAGTGGTATGGCCATTGCAAAGCGCATTCTTCGCATGGGCTATTATTGGCCATATTTAGAGCGAGATTGCTGCACGTATGTCAAGAGGTGCGTGAAATGTCAACATCATGCCAATTTAATGCACGCACCTTCCCAGGCCCTACAGATAGTCCAGTCTGCTTGGCCATTTTCGTAGTGGGGCCTCGATCTAATCGGAAAGATCTCCCCTGCATCGCCTTGTGTATGGGGGCCTTGATCATGGTCTTGAACCATGCCAACAAAAGGAAACAGACGAAGATCCTTTTGTTGAAAACATTAATTATCTTTCAAACCCAGAATTTGCCCTAAAATATCTTGGCCAATGCAATTGGCATGGATACGGGCTTGGCAGCTATGAGCAAGGGATGCGGATCCTTTGCCAACCAAGATACCAGATGCCATATGACAAGTCAGGGGTAGGGTTCAACCATCCCATGCCATTAGACATCTTGGTTGAAAATATGCAAGGCCTAGAAATAGGCAACAAGGGGGGATTGGCATTGGGTCCTTATGCCAATCCGAATACAGAATACACATTGGGAGACTACCTCCCATGGTCAACAAACACCCCTGGAAGCAACGAGTAATCCCTCTTCTTTGCTAGAGAGAGGCAAAATTTCAGAGATTAATCCTCAAAGAGAACATCAACGGCTGCCGGACATCTTTCTGAAACTGTTCCCCTTAGAGGTTCCAGACGAAATAACACAGTCTCAAGAGAATCAGGTCCCTCCACTAAGAGTGGAACAACCGCAATGGGACCAGATTAATTCACTGGAACAAGAAAAGTCCTCAACATCGTAAGCAACAGATGCTGAAGAGGATGAACAATTTTGGATCTATGAAAGCGATTCAGAAGATGAAACTGAAATGGACTATCTCAAACATGCGCGACGACATCACCGCGCTCTAACTCATGAAGATCTAATGGGACATATGGGTACACTGTTAGGACATGAATGGCACGTAGACCCAGCGAGGTGGGACCAAGTGTTAGACCTATGGCTCCAAATTCAAGATGAGCATCGTCCACCTCGAGATCCCATCATGACAGCAGTGCCAAGGGAAGACCCCGCCTTCCTTTTCACACATAGAGATGAATTTGGACCTAGAGAGGATCCATTCATGCCCGTTCTCGTAGAGCCAGATCCAGAGTATAGGGAACATCTAAAAGAATCAAGTCATCACACCCGCGGTTCCGGAGACCAAATTCATTCCATCCACATGATCTCCATTGATTTTACCGCACCCATCCGCAATCCGACCGATCCATCACGGTCATTACATCTAGACATGGATGCCATCGATTGGGATCGCATCAATTCACCATTGTCACCATCAGAGTATTGGCATTTCGGTGAAATGCTTCATTTTACCCCAAGGACAACTCAGGATATTTTTCAAGCTGAAGAGGGACCCGAGGTTCCAAACACAGATCTTAACTCAGCTGATGATATCCATTTAATCCCAACTCCACATCAGTTGGAGGACGGATCCCACATGTCAGTCGAGGAGATGACTAACGTAGACATCGACACAGATCCAATGAATCCATGGATTCTCAAGCTAGGGGTAAGCCTTTCCCCCGAAGAGCAAGCCGAATATATTGCCCTTCTCAAAGAGAAGAAGGAAGTTTTTGCATGGTCGTACAAAGATATGCCAGGACTAGACCCACAACTAGTCATGCACAATTTAACGCTTGATCCGAAAATCAATCTCGTAAAGCAAAAACTAAGAAAGATGCACCCAACAGTGGCCTTGATGGTCAAAGACAAATTGCAAAAGCTATTGGATGCACAATTTGTCATCTGCATGGATTATCCGCCATGGTTGTCCAACATGGTTCCCGTCAAGAAGCCCAACGGGAGGATTCGCATATGCACCGACTTTCAAGACCTAAACAAAGTGAGTCCTAAGGATGATTTCCCCTTGCCAAGCATCAACGCATTGGTAGACGCTACAGAAGGTCACGAAATGCTCTCCCTAATGGACGGTTTCTCAGGATACAATCAAATTCGTATCAATCCTGAAGACCAACTCAAAACGGCATTCACAATGCCTTGGGGGGAAATTTTACTATAAGGTCATGCCTTTTGGCCTTAAAAACACTGGCGCTACATACCAACGTGCTATGACATATATCTTCCATGATTACATGCACAAAACTTTGGAAGATTACATGGATGATTTGTTAGCCAAGTCTCTCTTGTGCTCAGATCATCTCGGTGACTTAAGCAAGATTCTCGATCGCCTCATAGAGCATAAGGTCAGAATGAATCCCAAGAAGTGCGTGTTCGGTGTCACATCCAGAAAACTCTTGGGTTTTATAGTCTCAAAGAGAGGCATCGAAGTGGACCCAAACAAAGTCAAGGCAATCCTTGAAATGGCTCCCCCAACCACTATCAAGCAGACTCGAAGTCCGCAAGGAAAGGTCGTGTCGATTAAACGCTTCATAGCGCAATTATCCGACAAATGCCGACCAATGAACAAATTATTGCACAAGGGGGTCACATTTCATTGGGATGACGAGTGCTAGTCAGCCTTTGACGAAATCAAACAATGACTTGGCTTCGCCGCCGGTATTGGCACCACCTAGACCAGGTGTGCCATTCTACTTATACATCTCAGCCATCGAGGTGGCACCGGGCACAATGCTAGCCCGGAAGAATGAACTTAACAAAGAACAGAGCTACTTACTATCTTAGCCGCACCTCGGTCGGCTACGAACTTAACTATGCATACGTTGAGAAACTCTGCTTGCGAGTGGTGTTTGCTACCAAAAGGCTACGCCACTACATGCTGAGCAACACTACGTATGTTGTGTCTAAGGAGAATCCATTGCGATACATGATGAGTCATACTTATCATAGTAGCCACACGACGAAATGGATCATGTTGTTGACGGAATTTGACATTGAGTTTATTGGGCAAAAATCTATAAAAGGACAAGTCATAGCCAATAAACTAGCAGAGGCTCCTCTTGAAGACGATCAGCCTCTAGTCATAGAACTACCCGATGATGGGGTCTTCCATGTCTTAGAATCGCTAGATTCTGATGAGCCTGAGTCTCAGGCCGACATAACCTTATTTTTTGATGGTTCTAAATGCGAGCAAGGTGGTGGCACAGGAATTGTATTCTTCACACCGCAGGGCGCTCCAATGCCCCTGTCATTTAAATTAAACTTCCAATGCACCAACAACAATGCAGAATATGAAGCCTTTCTCCTAGGTCTTCAGACAACAATCGCCATGAACATCAAAATATTGAACATCTTTGGCGATTTGTTGTTAATCGTCAATCAAGTCAAAGGGGCATATCAATGCAAATGCCTAGTTCTAAAGGCCTATAAAGCCCTTGTGGATAAATTCTTGGCAAAACTTGAGTGGTATGACATCAAGGCACTCCCTCGATCATCGAATCATTTTGCGGACACAATGGCCTCCTTGGGGTCACTAATCCCACAAGATCTTTTCGGTGATATAACAACCATTCAAGTCAAAACCTTATCACAACCCGCGATGGAGCGCGCAAGCTCAGACTTGACTCCAGGAGTCCACATGATCCAGATCGAACCATCTTCGGATAAGTTCTTTTGAATTCGAGACTGTTTGAAACGTGCCAACTGGGGGTCTTTGTTTTCCCCCACTCCCATTAATAGCAACACAACGCTATTCTTACAAGTTCTATCCCAATCAGCATTTGTTAGGGAAGAACTCCAAAAGGGATCGGTTGTTCAAACCGTCGAGGTTTCTGATAAACAGGACTGGTATTTACCCATAAGAGACTACCTCAAGTTAGGTAATCTTCCCTTTGGATTGACGCATGCCGCAAAATGAACATTCAAATAGAAAGAGGCAAAATATGTCTTGATAGGAGACATTTTGTATCGTCGCAGCTACGACGGAATTCTTCTTCGTTGCTTGGACCAACAAGAGTCCACTTGGGCAGTCACCCAAGCGCATGACGGTACATGTGGCGGCCACTTTAGTGGTATGGCCATTGCAAAGCGCATTCTTCGCATGGGCTATTATTGGCCATCTTTAGAGCGAGATTGTTGCACGTATGTCAAGAGGTGCGTGAAATGTCAACATCATGCCAATTTGATGCACGCACCTTCCCAGGCCCTACGGATAGTCCGATTGCTTGGCCATTTTCGTAGTGGGGCCTCGATCTAATCGGAAAGATCTCCCCTGCATCGTCAGGCCGTCACACATTTATCATAACGGCCACAGAATATTTTACCAAATGGGTGGAAGCAATTCCGTTAACCTCTACGACAGGACCCCGCATTGCGGAGTTCATTTTGCATTACATCATATGTCATTTTGGTATTCCATCCAAAATAATCTTGGATAATGGGCCATCATTCAAGAACAAAGACGTGCGTGCTTTAACCACAAAGTACAAAATTCAGCATAGCTTTTCAACACCCTATTATCCGCAAGCAAATGGGCAAGCAGAGGCGTCAAACAAAATGCTAGTCGCCATCCTTAAAAAGACCATCGTAGATAGTCATAAGGATTGGCACATACAAATCCCACTTGCCCTTTGGGCTTATCGCACTAGCATTCGGACGCCCACTGGGGCAACTCCGTTTTCACTGGTGTATGGCTCAGAGGCAGTAATGCCTCTCGAGTTGGAAATTCCTTCCCTGCACATATCAATGCAGGAGTTCATCGATGATAACACTATGCGGCAGGCCCGATTAGACCAACTTACGTTGCTTGATGAACGACGCGTTAATGCTCTCGAGCACTTACGTATCTATCAAGAGCGGCTTAAGAAAGCTTACAACATGAAAGTTCACCTAAGAGACTTTCGGGTTGGTGATTTGGTTCTGAAGGAAAACCAACAAAACTCTAATTTGCCGTCCCATATGAGGGACAAATTCGCGGAAAATTGGTTAGGTCCTTATGTCATTGATAGTAAAATAGGACCCGGGACGTATCGGCTAGCTTCTCTTGACGGTATCAAGGAAACAGAACCCTTGAATATCAGTCATTTGCGACCATTTCATATCTAAGAAAGCCATATCCAAAAAAAAAAAAAAAAAAACTCCAAGGATTATCGCAATCTCTTGGTCACCCAAAAAAGCTCCAAGGATTATCGCAATCTCTTGGTCACCCAAAAAGCTCCAAGGATTATCGCAATCTCTTGGTCACCCAAAAATCTCCAAGGATTATCGCAATCTCTTGGTCAACCCAAAAAGCTCCAAGGATTATCGCAATCTCTTGGTCACCCAAAATCTCCAAGGATTATCGCAATCTCTTGGTCATCAAAAATCTCCAAGGATTATCGCAATCTCTTGGTCACCACAAAAAGCTCCAAGGATTATCGCAATCTCTTGGTCAACCCAAAAAGCTCCAACGATTATCGCAATCGCTTGGTCAAAAAAAATCAAGAAATTCAAAAAAAAAACAAAACAACAAAAATCATAAAAAACAACAAAGATTTGCATCTCAATTCTAGGCATACTCAAATTCATCAAAATTTCATATTTTCGCACCTCATCTTCACCTTCACCAAAAACAATACATCAAAATTACAAAAATACATAGCTGCATTAAGCATTGCATCCATACATTGCATATTTGTAGTCATACAGGTCAAAAATACAATAGGCTGCAATAGCTCTGATAGTCCATCTTGTTCCCCATTGTCTAATGTTACAAAAACAACAAAAACACCATGCATAACTTTTACCACACTACAGTCAGTGGTCTAGGATTGTACCAAGAGTTTCAGTGATTCAGTCATCATTTTCCTCTTTAGCCATGTAGTGTATCAAGTCGAATAGATTTTACGAAGGTAGAGTCATACTTGAAATACACCTTGTTACGTAACATCCCAACACAAATCAAAACACTAAAATTCCCAAATTATGTGAACGAAAGACGAAACCTGCAAAATAATCTAGGTCACCACAAGCGAAATGGTTATCTTGCTCATCCCCCTATGCGAATGACCCCTAGAATGCTGAGAGTTGGCAAAAGGACAAGCATCCTCCCTACCCAATTCCCTAAGAATCCCTAAAGTTCTCAACAATTGCAAAACACAAAAAATTTGCAAAATGTCAAAACTCCAAATTTGACAAAATACAGTGCACACATAAAAAGGCACAAACAATAGTGATTTTCGTCACTCCATATCCCCAATCCCTTGCTCGAAAGAAAAACAAATCAAAATAAACAGTGATCTCATCACTACAATGAGCAAGTATCCCAATACAATTGAAGAAAAGAAGGGAGTTGACCTTGAATCCCTGGAATTCTCAGCATTTTATAGGTCATAAGGCAAGCTTCAGTACCAATTTGGTTGATAGCCAATGGGTAACGGAAGTAAACCTCCCGCATGACGATATATCTGTCACATTAACTTGCGTACAGATCAATATTTGCATGTGGATGAGCTAGCTTATGGCATCCTGGATTACACCGCAGATTAATCTTAGTACATACAACAAAGGAATTCGTGGAACTAATTAGGTGATCCTCAGTACAAGTTCGGTTGAAAGCCCATCTGGCACTGGCGGTATCCTAACAAATACCACTAAATGAACTCAATTGCACACACAGGGATGTAAAATAACTTGGTCAAAAACAAGTCCGATTCATACCTTGTCCAAAAGTCTTGTAAGATAAAGTACAGTCTTGGCTAGTGAGTTAAAACCGTCTGAGTCTCAGAAAACCTTAGCTACATTTCTAAACAAACTGCGCTACCTATCATCCTTATGATACCATCAAAAAAAATACAAAAAAAAAAAAAAAAAGAAAAAAGAAAAACCATGTAAATAAAGAGCTTCTTAAACAGCCTATAGTGCAATCATCACAAATGTAAATCATCCATTTCACCTCACATATCACATATACATCAAAAACATTTACATTCATCATAACATCTGCATTCATCAAAATAAATATAAACATGCATAACAAAAATCACATCATCACATGTACAAAACCAAAAATAAAACCGGTATATATATATATATATATCGTCAAAAAGATGCCCGCAGGCTACAAAACCGGTCCTCAGACCCCGCAATCATATCCAAAAACCCAACCTAAGGCATCGACCACCATGATCACGCAGGATCGGTGCGACGGGAACTACCCCCCATGGTGTGGGTCCTACGGGACCCTGCAGGGCGGCTACTACTAGCCCCCGCATCATGCCTGCTACCACCCCCCTCATCTAACCGCCTGCGACGAGATGATGCTGACTGCTCAGTCAGACTATCCCTTGTCCGTCACGAAGATCCACCGACCGAAGGCTCAGGTAGCCGCCCATCGAGGCGGATGACCTCCCTCTCCAAGTCTATCCGGTATAGACACCACTCTGCCTCTCGTCGATGATAGATAGACAATGCATCATCGTGCTACGCCAAAGCTCTATCCCGCTCTGCCAACTGAGCCTGCAGAAGATCCCTCTCCTGCCGCGCATCCCCCAGCTCCCGCCTCGCATCCCCCAACTCCAGATCCCGCATCCGCAGTAGCTCTGTCAGTCGCACAATCTCAATGCCTACATCCGACCCCACCTCCTCTGTATCTGCCGGACGCATAGGACTCACGGGGACAGTAGCCTGCTCAGGCTCCAACTGCTCCTCCACATCCTGCATGTCCGGCTGCTCCGGAACACCCAAGTCCACATCCTCATCTCCCACATCCACCATGTTCGCATCATCCAACGGACCCCCCCAATCACCCCCTGCTACCTCAGCATCCTCCACTACCGCCTCCGCGCCTCCCAGTGGCCCCTCTCCTCTCCAACGCCGTAGTACCCACCACGAATCATACTCAGTGGTAGTCCCGATGTCATCCACATCCGGGACCTCAATCACTGCATCGGACTCCTCGCCCAATGGCGCGGTGATCGGTGGCTCCAGATCCCTCTCATCTCCCCGTCGCCGATAGACCACGGGCTCACCAGGCAACCCCTGGCGCACCCCAAACTGTCGTGTAACCCGGCGGTACGGAAAGAACTCATGCTCCGTCCCGTGCCGCCCAGTCAACCACCGCTCCCTCCGTACCCGTCGGAGCCACTCTCCAGCCTCAGGCCACGCTGGACAGTCCCGATAGGGATGCCAAAACACCTCCCCTAGAGTGAGCCGAGAAAAGGCATCAATGTAGTGCTCAACGGCACCTGCCCATCGTCGACTCTGCCCCTGCTCCGTAGACCGCCGCCACAAAGCTGCATAGCCAATATCATCGTCATCCATCACCACCCGCGTCGTCCACGGTAACCCGGTCGGCCTCTCCACTACTATGTGCTGCCAACCCCAGCACTGAAGAAGATAACTGCAACTCACCCCCTTTCGCTACCGACAGCGGACGCCGTACAGCTCCCCGTAGAGCTATGCCAACAATGTCTATCCCCATCCATAAATCAACGGTGCCTCTATCGGGCACTCTACCAACTGCCATACCAACTCCAGCAGGTTCCACGGGAACCTCCCGCCTGACGAATCAGGTAGAAGCATGTTAGAAATGAGGCCCATCAAGAATGCGTGCCTCACTCCTAACACCCCCCTCTCCTGCCACCAGCTAACAAAAATCCCGCTAGCCTGACAGTCCACCTCGGCTGTCTCCACTGGGTTCGTTACACCCAGCCGCTCCGCATGCCCAAAACATCTCGTCAGTATAGCAGTCCGCTGATCACGCGGCGATGTCCTAATGGGCAGTCCATCTATCGGAATCTGAAGCAACCGATAAATGTCCTCCAGTGTCACAATCATCTCCCCTATCGAAATATGGAAAGTGTTGGTCCGTGGATCCCAAACTTTGATCAGGGCCGTCAGATAGGCCTGATCCGGGACCACAGGCTCCAGTCGAGCCACCTGCTTGAGCCCAAGGGCATCAAGCCACCGCCGATCAACATCAGTCAGCATCGACCGCGCCTCAGCGAATGCGGCAGGTACACGGTACCGGCTCCTAACCTGCAAAACAATAACACACAAAAATTCAAAATTAATTTTTCAGATTTAGGGTTCCTAAGCTTAACTGATAATTACAAAAAAAAAAAAAAAAAAATGCACTTACGGGTTTCGCCTCCGCTCCGCCGCTCGAACCAGTTTGTGCACTCATGATGACAGAGAGAATTTCGGCAGCGCTTCGCTTCGCAGAATTACCTCCTCCTCCCAGAACTCACAAATCGCAGAAAAAAATGACACAAATGAGCCCAAATCCAAGTTTTGGGCCTTAAATAAGCCTACCAACTGGAAATCGTCCTTGGCCGGGACGAGCGCTCTGGTCAGCGCTCGTCCCACCCAGGGACGATTTTCGCAATTGGAAATCGTCCCACCCAGGGACGATTTCCACCAGAAAAGTCAAAACATCAAAAAATCAACAAAAATGCACTAAAAACAACAAATAAAGTTGCCTAATAGAATGTTGTTACACTCGCAATACAAGGCAATCAAAATAGACGTTGGGGTCATATATTGTCGCTATCTCACTCCCCAAGAAGGCTACCATAGCCGGACCGCTCCACGGGAAGAAGATTACAACAATTTTATCCCCACATGCGTCACACAAAACAACAAAAACAATAAATAAAAAATAAAAACATTGCCGGACACAAGTGCTCTTTCACTTAAACTCCGAGCAAAGAAAATCGATGTCGAGGTCCAAATTATCGCTCTCCTACTTCCCCAAGAAGGCTACAATAGCCGGACCGCTCCACGGGAAGTTAGATTTTCGATGATTTCACCTCATTACGACATCACCAAAAGGGTTAACACCCACCAAAAATAGGTCCAAATGTTGGAAAAATTGCACACGCTTAATGGTAAACCCTCTAAAGGCACCCTTGCACAAGTCATCTTGGGTCAAGCGACTCGTCGCTTCTCTCACGAAGGTCATTCCCTCATCGATTCGTCGCTTGAGGGGGTAGTCACACTTAGTCACCAACCAACAATCACACACCCAATTAAGGAAAATGACATGCATTCAAAGAATCATTGACAAAGACAATCACGCTCCTGCTTGGGGCAGTAAACAAGCAACAATCAAATCAATCAAACACTTGGCATTTCGTGAATCATGAACACAAGGTTCCCCCTGAGGATAAAAATGCCCTTTGCCTGTTCATGACTGATCAATGTCTAAGTTCAAGTCACACCTCACCAAAATAGGTTAATACTTGAAATCAAATTCCTTAGCTCGTCAGAAGCAAGGATTCAAGAATGCATGCCCTTTCCATACTTGGGGCATCAAAAGTTGGTTAGGTTACCAAGAAACCCTAATCATTAGTGCTTTGGTTATCTATTTTTTTGCTCAGCACTGCGTCACCCGCAGCGCTTCCCAAAAAGGGGCATCTATAGACACCAAAACAACACCAATCCGATTATGTGACTGCAAACACTGATCGCTTTGACAAACACAGCCCCCAGGGCAGCCCTCAGAGGTCAAACAGTGGTCTTAACCACTTTCATAGCAATTTTGTGAGGTCAAGAAGCAATTTGGCACACTTAGACACTTTGCCTAGTAATCGTCTCACCCAGGGACGATTGCTAACTTGAAATCGTCTCACCCAGGGATGATTTCTGAAATCGTCCCTGGGTGAGACGATTTCCAAGTTTAACGGGCAAAAAGACAAATGAGGCCAAGTGGCAGCCCAGAACAGTCAGTTGATGACTCCTGCCTCGCACGCGTGTGTGAGTGGACAAATAGGCCGTTTGAGGACTGTCACAAAGGCATTTATCAAAGCCCAAGTCAACGGAGGACTCCCCTCCCTCATGGGAAGACAAGACTGCCACATGGCGCCTATGACCAACACATGGCATTTGTGCTTCCCTCCCAAAAGAGACCCCATGGGTCTATAAAAGGTGGGACTTTTCTCACCCAAAACAGACAGGTTGAAGGAGTTTTCAAGCAACGAAGTGCTGCCGAGTTGAAGACCCACTTGCATCCCTTTTGGTTCACCTTCCCACATCCACCAATCTCTTTTGCAAGGGAGGTTGTTGGGTGGCTTTTGGAAGCTTGAACCTGACCCAAATCCAACACATGGACACCTGAACCAACCAATTCGCCGACCCCCCAATCCTAAGAGGTTTTGGGCCCATCCCTAGTGGATTGGCGCCGAAATCAAGTGCCAACGGTGGGAGGCCCACTTGGGCACCCCCACACTTTTTAAGTTTTAGAGCATTCTAGATTACTTTTTCAGGTTGCATTTTGTGTTATTATGTTTGGTTAACTCACAGCTGCAATTTCGTAACTTTTGGTCAGATTCTAGTATGTTTTGTGTCGCTTTGTTGTTTCATTGACTTGCAGGTGGCGATATCAAATTCCCGAAGATAGAGGCCAAATTGGGAGAATCCGACCATCTGGGTCGTCCCAAAATGGCCCCAATTACATAACCCCTTTGTCTGCAGGTGTTTTGGAGACCTCGAGAGTCGACATTGGAGCGTGTCAGTTCGGCTTCCCCAACACAGAAGAAATCGTCCCACCCAGGGACGATTTACAGTAAGAAATCGTCCCACCCAGGGACGATTTACAGTCAAAAATCGTCCCACCCAGGGACGATTTCCAGTTGAAAGCAGATTGGCCGACTGTCTCAGTGGCAATGGCCTGTTGGTAACATTTTCTGTCTTCTGGCAAGTTTTCAGGCTGTTTAGAATCATTTTGTTTACTCGTTTTAGATAAATGTTTGCATGCATCTTTTGATGATTTTAGAAGAACAAACACTTTTCACTGGAAGCAGGTGCTACTGACATCTTGGTTGTTTCTTTGTTCGTAGGAGAAGCAGCAGAGGTGAAGAACTCATCGACATCAGCGACGACATCATCTTGGCCCGCCCATTGCAATCGTGGGCACGCGGAAGGAGGAAGACTAAGTCAAACATTGTAACAAAGACAAATTTAACGCTCCTAGCCCCTAAAAAGGGAGGAGACGTCTATGTAACCGAGGATAAGATATTTGAATAAAGAGGGCTGTGATTTCTTTACATCTTTTCTTTCCTTTCCAAATTGTCTCTTTTCTTTGTTTTTGTGCATAAGGTTAAAGCGTTACATTTCGTCTTACATTGCATAATTAGTGTTTCCTTTGCCCGGAATCTCGTGCTTTCAATTTCTAGCACCTATGAAGCTAGAGACATGATTGTTTTTATGGCTGCAAGCAAAGTAATACCGTATCACCAACATCAAATATATGCTCATAACGGTGGTGATCATCTTATTGGAAAATCTAGTTCTAGATCATTTTCAAATTCATCTTTAGTTGATGGAGGACTTTGGCATGTTGGTTGAGTGTAGTGTTGATTACATGGACCTTGGAGTTGCTTCGAATGTAGGAGGAGGGTGTGAATGGAATTCATTCATAAAGTACTTCAAAAGGGTGACCTTTGTTGTCATGTAATGGGAAGTGTTATACAACCACTCTACCAAGGGAAGCCACTTTGCCCATTATGTAGGATGATCAGAGGTAAAGCAATGAAGGAAGGTATCCAAAGATTTATTGACAATATCAGTCTAGCCATCCATTTATGAATAATAAGATAAAATCATTATGACCTAAGTTCCCTAAAAATTAAACAATTCTTACCAAAAATTACTAGCGAATGTATGGTCACAATTAGACACAATGGATGCAGGCATGCCATGAAGGTGAAAGATAGAATAAAAAAAAATTGGGCAACGATGGAGGCCGTGTAAGGGTGGGAGAGGGAATGAAAATGAGCATACTTTGAACGATTATCCACTACCATGAAAATAAATTATTTGCCTTTGGACTTAGGTAACCCTTCAATAAAGTCCATGGAAATATCTATCCAAACCTGCTTGGAGATACACAAGGTTTGTAGAGTTCTTGGAGAATGCATTGTTTTATCTTTTATCTGTTGATAGGTGTTATATGTTACCACAAAATTATGAATGTCCTTATTTATACCTTTCCAAGAAAAGGTACGCTTAATCCTTTCATATGCTTTGAGGAACCTAGAATGGCCTATAGTGGGTGAAGCATACATTTCCTTCCTGAAAGTTCCTGAAGTGAAGATGTATAAAAATCAACAAGGCATTGGTGGTATTGCAAATATTTTCCATCCCAAGTGTATTCAGGATATGAGGTAGGCTCTGTTTTAAGGGATGTAACCAAAGTTTGCAAACCTTAATCCTTAAGCACCTCCTCATAATGAAAATTTATCCACTATGCAATGAGTGAAGAAATGACACATAGAATATTATGAGCGTCAAATTGGTGAGATAGAGCATCTACCACAATGTTATCCTTTCCCTTTTCATAAGTAATATCATAATCATATCCCATGAGATTAGAGACTCACTTTTTTTGTTTGGGGGTGGTAATCCATTCCTCAAAAAAATATTCGAGTCTAGTGATCTATTTTAATGAAAAAATAATGCCCAATGAGATAAGGTCACTAATGAGTGATTGCATGCAAAATGGTAAGAATTTTCTTAACATAAGTTGATTTACCTAGATTATGACTATAGAGTGCTTTACTAGTGAAATATATGAAATACAAAGGGTGCCCTTCATGCATCATCATGGATCCAATACCATTGCATGAAGCATAATTTTCAATTACAAAAAGCTTGGAAAAATCAAGCATTGCTAAGACCAATATGGTTGTCATAGTGTGCTTCATCATAAGGAAAGTCTGTTCAACTGGACCGATCCAAGTAAAAAAATCATTTTTTAATATGGATGATAACGGAACATCAATTTTATCATAATTGCAAATAAATTTATAGTAGTATCCTATAAGCACCAAAAATACATGAAGACTTTTTAAAGTGTGAGGTTTCGACCACTCTTAAACCACCTGAATCTTCCTAGGGTCAACTTTAACTATTTTTTTGGTGACAATGTATCCAAAATACTCCACTTTTGTCAACCCAAAAGAACACTTGGACCACTTAACATAAATTTGATGTTGTGCCAAAAGTTGTAAAGTTTAATTCACATGGGAGAGGTGTTCTTCCCAAAAGTGAATATAGACCAAAATTTCATCAAATAAAACTAGAATGAATTTACGAATTAATGGATGGAAAATATTATTCATGAGACTTTCAAATATGGAAGGTGCATTGGTCAACCCAAATGGCATCACCAAGAACTCATAATGTTCCTCATGAGTATGGAATACGATTTTAGGAATATCTTCATCCTTGAGCTTGATCTGATCGTACTCAAAGTGAAGATCTAATTTGGAGAAAAATATAGTCCCATGCAACTTGCCTAGTAATTCATCTTCCCCATGAATATGAATCTTAATGGTGAGCTTATTGTGCTCATAAAAATCGATACATAATCGCCAATGCCTATCTTTCTTTTGCACCAATAAGATAGGAGAAGAGCAAGGTTTGTTACTTAGTCAAATAACTCTAGATTTTAACAATTCCATAATAAAAATAATGAGATTTGGATAAAAAAATAGAATTATGGAAAAGGGAAAAATAAAAAATTAATATCAACATTATCATAAAAGGTAAGTAAAGTCTACATTATTATCCAAAACTATTATAATTTAGAAATGGTGAATGTTCCAAAAAGAAATGAAAAAAACATATGGTTTTTTGAAGGAAATTATGGTTAGTTGAATTGTATCCATATAATCTTGAGTTCTTTCTAGATCAAGTATCCAACATTTCTAAAATAAAGGAGAAACTAGGATTTATAATATTTCATTATTACCAATAAAATGGTGGACAAAAGTCTTACTTATATATGTTTAAAGATAATAATTTTTATAGTGTATAGTATGCATTGTTGTCTAAATTTGAAGTAGGTTTACACAAGTACATGGGGACTTATCCATGAGCATAGGTGATTTTTCCTTAAAGGAAAGACTAGTCTTCGAAATCAATTAATATATTAAAAAGTTTAAATATAAAATAAATCTAGATTGTTGTTGGTATATCATATGATAAATCAAAAAATTTAAGTCCAGCCAACTACAACTAATATACAAGATGGATGCAAGATAGATGTAACCTACCATGATAGAAGAACCATGGTTGTGTATTAGTCATAAATAAAAACAATGTCCTTGATAATGATGGTCATGAAATTTTAGTGTATGCTTAATGTTAGTTAATTGGAAAGTCACACTTCATATGCTATTCAATTATTAAAAAAAAATTACTCTCACTAGGGTATTTTTACAATAAAGAGGCAACCGCTAGTAAATTTTTTAATAAATCCTTATTTCTAACCCATTTCGACCATTTGTTTCAAATTTTAATATTGATAAAATTTATTATTATTATTATTGTAATTCTAGTTGAAAATATTTCTACTTATTGATTAGAATTCTTGTCAAAATAATTTTAAATACAAAATTTGTATACATCAATCATCTCAAAAACCATTTCAACATCTTCCAACCATGAAATATGTATATTTCTCATAGTATAAGACTTTTAAAAATCTCTAACATTCAAGAATGCTCTTAGAGATATAATTAATAAATATTAAACCTTATTTACATATAACTTAACGGTTAAGAGTTTGTAATTTTGAGTAGGAGGTCGAGGGTTCAAATATTAAACGGGTATAGGCTATACACTATACTTTGGTATAAATGAGTTTAAAATGGGAACAACCAAATTATCCCTTATGGTGTATAGCCTCATGGATGTTAAAAACAACTTTTAACTAACAATTTACCCTTTTTCATTTGAGAATACTAAAATAAAACATAGCATTGTAACACTAATATTTTTTTTGGCTATCAAAGAATTACAAGGTTGACATTGGTGGAGTATTTAATATTCCATTACCATATTTTGTGCTTATTTACCACTTCTTAAATTTTTTTATGGAGTCTCATCCATCCCTTGATATGAATGCCAAATTCTATTAAAAATATAATTATCTTTAATACTCCCAAATGCATGACCAAAGGATGTTCTTGCAAGCTCAATATGAAATCAAGATCAACATAGTCATATGTTAATAAGGTAATCAATCATATCACATAAGTTATTAATGCCATAATCACTTTCTCTTGTTCACCCATATATTTATGTATTTTTTAGTTATACTCACTTGTTTTAGATTAAGCCAGTGGAGATTATAGTATTAAGTGTATTATATTTTTAGATTTGTCCGAATAATGATGATATGTATTTTGTGAATATAACATAAAAAAATTCTTGTGAGTGGATAACTCTTGTATTTTAAATATAATTACACTATTTTTTTGATGTATTTCTAAAATATGCCCTTAAATTAAGTATTAAATAAGTAATAAAATCAAGAAAACCATCATTTAGTCTGTAAGGCTAAAATAAAATAAAATAAAAATAAAAAATAAAAACTGAAAAAACTACAATGAAATCAATAATTGAAGTTCAATTTAATGAGGTGGAATATCAATATGATGATATGGTATATAATGAGAAATTATAAAGTGTAGATGTCAAAATTTGACTCATTCCTTTCAAGATAACTCGCTTGAACTACATCCCAAAGACTATAGAGAGATTTTTTAAATGGATTTTGTCATGGTTGTAAGACATGTATTAATATTAGAAATGCTAATCAGAGATATGAAGGAGTTATATTTTCAAGATCTATAGAATTTTAAAATATCTATTTAATAGATACTATAACCAAATCTATGATGGTTAAAATGATTGAAATAAAAGGAATAAAGTTAGTGGAAAATATTAAAAAATAATGATCAAATATATCCTAAAATTATAGAGAAAATATCCAAATTAAATTACATGAAAAATACATAATTTGAGGGTCCCATAGGATAATTTAAGAAATAATGTAACTAAATTTGGGCTTTCCAAGTATAAAGAATGAGAAAATTTTATAAAACATACAAGATAAATAACCAATAATAAATAAAAATAAAAATAGTCATAATTAATACTATGTAATATTTCTCCTAATAATTGGATGAACAATAACCTTGAGAAAATAGTTGAAACTTTGAAGGTAATTAAGAATAAGAAATTGCATATTTTTTTTTAGCTTGGCTGAGCTCTCGGCGATTTGGCGGGAAATCTTCTGAACTGTCGGAGGCCGAAGCTCTTGGATTCTGGCTCGCGGCTTCTTCCTGGGTCTCTGTTGGTTTGACATCGTTCCCCTCTGAAGGCTCGTCCGTTATCCCGGGAGGGCCCTATGGGGTCTCCTCCAGGTTCTCTTGACGGGAAGAAGAGCTCTTATGCCGAGATTCTAAAAGAAAATTTTGCGTCTTCTTCTGATGAAGCCCAGCGGGGTGCTTACCAAGCGCTTCTCAAGAATGTTGGCAAGGGTTCTTCTGCAAACAGAGTTAATGGATGCCTCCCGCAATCGCCTTCCAGACCTAAGATAGTCATAGAACCAAAGATGGTTGAGGATACGATCACCTACCGTGCTAACCATGACTTGATCTGCAAATTCATGGGAATCCGACCCACTCTGCACTTTCTGCACACCTGGGTTAGACAGAACTGGGAACCTATCGGTGAGTACTCCTTATGGCCTATAAGCAACGGGTATTTCATTATTAGTTTCTCTTCTTCGGTAGATAGAAACAGAGCATTTGAATCAGAGAAGAGGACCCATGGCCCGGCAGGGTTATTTGTCCAACCATGGAGAGTGGGTTTCGATCCTCGCATTGAGCCCACGACTGTTCCACAGTGTGGATCCGGCTGTACGCTCTCCCGATGGAGTTTTGGGGCGAGCAGATTCTTGAGATGATTGGTAACTCTCTAGGTAGATTTATGGGAGTTTCCAAAGATACCATAGAGGGAAACACTGTTGTCTTTGCTAGAATCTGCGTTGAAATGGATATCAGTCAGCCACTACCAGCTGAGGTGGAACTGGAGTTAGCAGGACAATCCTGGATACAAAAGTTAGATTACGAAGCCCTACCTTTTAGATGCAGGGTCTGCCATAAGCATGGCCATTTGGCTAGGTTCTATCCGAATACCTTGAGCACAAAAGCGGAGGCCCCTCTAGGAATCTCAAATCGACCCGCAGAGGGTAAGTTCACCCCGGCCAAAGAATCACAAAACACCCCCCAAGGTTCTGAAGCCCGTAAAGATGGCTTTGAACAGCAGAAACGAAGAAGAAACAAAAAGAGAAATGGCAAGGACCAAGCTTCACTCAAGCCAACCAACCGGTATGAAATCTTTAAATCCCTGGTGGATCAAGAAGACCAAGTTATGGATGGAGTGGATGGGAACACTGAGGATTTTAACATCCACTCTCATGTTTCTCCCTCTTCAACTCCTGCCCGCGAGCAGGTGCTTAAACCCACTGATTTTTTACAGCCAGAGAACCCAGGGGCATTGGTTATCCATCCCTCAACACAGCCAGTTATTCAGGATGTCATCATGGGAAGTGCCGAAAAGAATAGAGAAAGGCCAGCCCTGGGGATTACCCAGGTGGAAAAACGGTCCAAGAATAACATTTCTCAAGGTGCAGGCAGGAAGTCTAATAAGGACCTAATAGCATCGCAAGGAGACAAGTTGGTCACTGATGGATCAGTGAGAACAATTGACTCTTACTGCTCTCAAGGTTTCCAATGATTATTCAATCTTGGAATGTTAGGGGTTTAAACAGTAGAACCCATCAATCTGCTGTTCAAAGACTCATAAAGAAGGGTAAAACAGACTTTTTGCTCCTCCAGGAGACAAAAATGTCTTTAGATCTTATGTGTAGAACAGTTGGTAAAATATGGAGGGGAGCTGGATATATGGATGTGGCAGCTCAAGGGGCCTCAGGAGGAATTGTTACTTTTTGGAACCCCCTGGAATGGTCTGCTTTAGAACATATAGCTTGGAGGGGTGTTCTCACATCTCTTTTTAGGAATAATATCACAGCTGAGCAAGTTTTAATTACAAATTTTTATGGGGCTCAAAGCCATGATGGCCAGAGGCTTCAATGGAAAGCAGTTCACAACATGAGGTCCTCAAGACAAGCTTTTGACTGGATCATTGCTGGAGATTTTAATGCCAAATTATCTGTTCGGGATCAGGAAGGTGGTTCCCCTGTTTTGGACCTGGGGGATCGGCTTCTGATTGCCCAGGTTCAAGCTTTTCACTTAGTTGATGTCCAAGGTCCTGGAACTTTTTTCACTTGGACTAACAAACGGAGGGATCCACACTGTTGTAAGGTAAAGTTGGATCGCTTCGGTCTCAGAGGAGGCTTTTGTTAAGTGGAATGTGCAATTACAGATTTTGGACGGTCCTGTTTCTGATCACTCTCCCATCATGCTGAAGGGTGGGACTCTGACAGGGCAGTTCCATAAACCGTTTAGATTTGAGAATTTCTGGCTTCAGAAGGAGGACCTTCATGAGGTAATTCCGCAATGGTGGGAAGAAGGTCGCCCACCTTTTGGGACAGCAATGTTTAAATTTCACAAACAACTTCTTTTTGTCAAATTTAAATTGAAACAGTGGAGGCACGCCAATAAATCGGATTTCAAGCTGCAAAGAGCCCCCTTGTTGGCCCGCTGGGAGGAGGTGCAGAAACAATTTAGGGAAGGTTTAATTTCTGAACAGCTTAAAACTGAAGATGATGCCTTGCGCAAAGTTGTTGAGGACATTGATAACCACGAGGAAATTTACTGGAAGCAGCGGGCTAGAAATTCTTGGCTTTTGGAAGGAGATAGAAATACAAAATTTTTTCATCGTTCAACATGTGCTAGAAGACAGATGAATAATATGGCAGTTTTAAAAGATGAGAATGGTCACTCCTTTGATACTCTTCCAGGTATGCACTCCCACTCTGTGGATTACTTCTCCAAGCTTTTTGCAGAAAATAGGGACCAAGATGTGGGGGCTCAAAATGAAGTTCTTGATGTTATTCCCCCTATTATCACTCCAGCAGAAAATCAGGCTCTCCTCAGACCTATTGATCGAGATGAATTGAAAAATGTGGTCTTTGGAATGAGCACAGGCAAATCTCCCGGTCCAGATGGTTTTCCTATTGAGTTTTTTCAGGCCTTTTGGGACACCTTGGAGGAAGATGTTTTGGCTGTAATTGAGGAGTCCAGATCTAATAAGAGAATGCTCAAGGCTCTAAATCATACCTTTATCACGTTAATTCCAAAGGGGGAGGAAGGAGTTCATATCTCTGACTTCAGACCTATTGCTTTATGTAATGTGATTTATAAAATTATCACAAAAATTATAGCTGAACGTCTTAAACCTCTCCTTCATTACATCATTTCTTCAGAATAGGGGGGATTTGTTGAGGGTAGACAGATCTTGGATGGAGTGATTCTTGCTCAGGAGGCTATTCATTCAATGCAAAACTCTGGTAACAAAGGAATGTTCATCAAACTGGATATGTCTAAGGCTTACGATCGGGTTGAGTGGGGTTTCCTGTCAAGGATGTTGGCTGCCTTTGGCTTTTCCCAGGAATGGATTGACTGGGTTATGAGTTGTGTTTCCACGCCTTCTTATTCGGTTCTCATCAAGGGGATTCCCTCGCCTCCCTTTGGAGCCTCTCGTGGCCTCCGACAAGGGGACCCTTGCTCGCCCTATCTATTCCTTATCTTAGTCGAAGGATTAGGCCGACTCTTCTTGAGAAGAAGACTTCAAGGCCCGATAATGGTATTAAGGTCGGGGATGAAGTCTTGACTCATTTACAATTTGTGGATGACACTGGCTTGGTTGGAGTGGCTAGTCTCAGGGAAGCTAGGGGAATCAGAGACTCTCTTTCTGTTTACCTTAGGGCCTCCAATCAAGTTATCAATGACAACAAATCTAAAGTTGTCTTTTTCAATCTTGCCCAACGGATGCAGGACAAAATCTTAGAGATTTTGGGCTTCTCTAGATCATCTCTTCCTATACTCTATCTGGGGGGGTTCCTTTGCACTTCAAGAAATTGAAAAATGACATTTGGAAAGATCTTCTGGATGGCATCAAAGATAGAATGAACCACCGGTCTCACAAATGGTTAAGCTACGGTGGCCGTTTAACTTTCTTACAGTCAGTTATTCAGGCCATGCCTATCTATAAATTTTCAATCTTGGCTGCTCCTCTTTCTATTTGGAAAGAGTTGGACAAACTGGCTAGGCGATTCTTATGGGAAGGAGCAAAAGGTGGGAAGAAATGGGCCTTGGTTGGCTGGGACAAAGTTACTCAGCCCAAAGAAAAAGGAGGGCTGGGTTTGAGAAGCTCTAATCTCAACAACAAAGCCCTGGCAGGTAAATTGTATTGGAGATGGATCTCCCAGCCATCATCTTTATTCAGTAGAATCTTGACCAGCAAATATTTGGGTAACATCCACCCCTCTGAAGTTTGTCGTTTCCCTCTGGATGGTAATGGTTCCCTAGTTTGGCAAGCTCTCAAGTTGGGCTCTCAAGTAATTAAAAATCAATTGTTCTGGAAAGTGGGAAGGGGGGAGAAAGCACGTTTCTGGACTGATTCATGGGACCAGTTTCCATCCATCATTGCGGAGTATCCTGAATCGCTTCCAATTAAAACTGCCATAGAATCCAAGGGTCGGGTCACTATTGAGAACTATTTCTTCACTAGTCAATTGGGTGAGTATAAATTCAAGAAATTTAAGCGACTTGAGGAGTGGCCTGTCACTATCCCTCCGGAGCTGGCAACCACTCTGACCAACATTTTGTCTGCAAGATTTCTCACGGGCAGAGATGAAGAAGACGAGTTAGCTTGGGGTCATGGGAATCTTGGAATTTACACTGTGAAGGCTGGTTATGATCAGCTTCTCCCAGAGCCTCCCCCGCATTTATTTCCGGTTCATGACTGGAAGAAAATCTGGCATTCCAAGTGCCGGCCGAAAGTGAACTTCTTTGTCCGGCGCTTTATGCATAATGGCATCCTCACCTACGATAACCTCGTAAGCGGAGGAATTATTGGTCCTTCTCAGTGTATTTTGTGTCGTAAGCATGAAGAGACTGCTGACCATTTGATGTTCGAATGTTCCTTCACAGGTCAGATCTGGAATCGATGGTTCTCTCTTTTTAATCTCCAGGGTAATGGTGCTCTGACTCGAAATAATATCTGGCAAAGATGGAAGAAAGCTAGATTTAAATCAAAAGCCCTTCGATTGGGGTGGGAGCTTGGTCTCTTCTTCATCTGGTGGCAAGTGTGGCTGGAAAGGAACGCTCAAATTTTCAGAGAGACCTTCTCCTCTCTTGATGGAATTTGGCAGGTTATCTGGAGCAAAGTCACTGAGACGGTTGCCTTACATGCTGAAGAAGATATTCTGGTTGAGCTGGGCCCACAGGAAGAGAGAGTTGCTGCTCACGTTAGAGAAAACATGGTTAGTTGGAAACCCCCCCCGGTTGGCTGGATCAAAATTAACACGGACGGAGCTGCAAAGGGCAATCCGGGCAACGCTGGAATCGGTGTTGTGTGCCGTGATCATACTGGATCTGTTCTTTATTGGGAACTCCAAGGTATGGGAAGAGCCACCAATAACGAAGCCGAAGCTTTTGCCATCAAAGTTGCTTCTTTCTGGGTCGTCACTCAGGGATACAGAAAGATAATCCTTGAGACTGATTCTCAAATTTTGGTTGGCGCTCTTGATTGTATGAGAAATTTTGCTTTGAAAGCGTGGAGGATTCAGATCTTAGTCTCTCAAATCAAGGTCCTTTGGAGGGAACTTGAGGATGTGATCCCTATCCATGTGAATCGGGATTCAAATTCGACGGCCGATTTCCTTGCCAAGTTGGGTGCGGAAAAGGAGGTTGGAGTTCAGCTGCACAGTAACATGCCTGTGGAAAATGCTGTGATTAGACAAGGTCTTGCAAAATTTCTGAGCAAATGAAAAATTCTGTCTTGGGAGTTTTTCGTCGCGTTTTCGCGACCTGCTGTGTTATCGCGACCCTCGGTGGCAACCTGTCGCGATATCGCGACAGGTTTTGTCGCCACGGCCTTTGGAGACTTCCTGTCGCGATATCGCGACACTTCTGGCGCATTGGTGGCATTTGGAATTTGCGTAGCGATATCGCGACAATTCTGAGGACTGTTTGCTTTGTGATGTTCCCGTCGCGATATCGCGACATCTTTTGTGGTCGGGAGCAGCTGGACTTGGTCGTCGCGATTTTGCGACATGTCGCGATTTTGCGACATGTCGCGAAATCGCGACACTTTTGGTGCAAAGGTGGCAACTGGAAAATGCGTCGCGATATCGCGACAATTCTGAGGATTGACTGCTTGGTGATGTTTCTGTCGCGATATCGCGACATCTTTCGTGGTCGGGGGCTGCTGGCTTTGGCCGTCGCGATTTTGCGACATGTCGCGATTTCGCGACATGTCGCCAAATCGCGACACTTCTGGCGCATTGGTGGTATTTGGTTGATTCGTCGCGATATCGCGACAATTCTGTGGACTGACCGCTTTGTGTTGGTTCGGTCGCGATATCGCGACATTTTTTGCGGTCGGGGGCTGCTGGCTTTGGCTGTCGCGAAATCGCGACATGTCGCGATTTCGTGACATGTCACGTTTTCGCGGCCGGTTGTGCGGTTGTGACCTCGGCCGGCTTGTCTGTCGCGATATCGCGACATGTCGCGATTTCGTGACATGTCGCGATTTCGCGCCTTGTTTGTCTCTAGTGCTTAGTGTTGGTTTGTGCTGCCCTCTCTCTCTCTGCTGAGGTCTTGTGTCTCTGGGTTCTTGGTTGGGATGTTCTTGCTCCCTCTTGTACTTGCTCTTTGTTTTAATACAAGATTTTCAATTTTTTCAAAAAAAAAAAAATTAAAAATAAGAAATTAATTGAAATCCAAGTACCAATTACCAAGGTTTCATCTTATATATTAAGGTTATATTTTCTATTGAAGCCATCAAACTCACATTTTTAAACTCACATACTCCCACTAGAATCAAAAACTAAATTCAAAACCTACTAATAAATTCAACCATGTTTGAAATATGGAATTTTTCGTCAATATTAAATTAGAATTTATATAGGATTAAAAATATTATGTTCCTTTCAATTGAAATATTAAATTCCTGTGTAGATGGATTGTTGGTAATGTTAGGAATGTGACTTTCTGGGATGATGTTTGGTTGAGATATCATCCTTTGAATGAAGACATTCATTTTAGAGACATAATTAAAGGGTCTAGGATTGCTAGGCTGGTGAAAGTTATGGATTTTACTGAGGTTCATGAAAATAGAATAGTTTGGTCCAATCCTCTAACTATGGTAAGGAATGCTAGGGATATCTAGCTTTGGTCCTTGCTTATGGTGGAACTTTAACTTTATGTGGTATGAAAGATAAATATGGAGGACTTCCTTATTTGGAAAGTTGATAGAGCAGGTGTATATTCTATTAAGTCCACTTATGAGCTCCTCAGTGAGGATGGGGATGGTTTTTTTCCTCATGGTTCTATTTGGCTAAAGTACTTAACTCCTAGGGTTAATATATTTTTTTGGTTGGTTGTGCAAAAAAATATTCTTACTATTGAAAATATCCACAAGTGAGGCTGGTGTCTGGTTAACAGGTGCTATATATGTAAAGAATCCTGGGAATCAACTTTGCACTTACTTCTTAATTGTAGATTCTTTAAGGAAATTTTGATGTCCATCCTCTGTAGGTTGGGTGTTAGCTGGGTTTTTTCTAATTCAGTGATGGATTACGTTATGCAGTGGGCTCTCCTATTTAATTTCCCACACTTAAGTGTTTCTAGATATTTCTTTTACCCCATGTTATGTGGGGGGTGTGGAAGGAGAGGAATGCTCGTGTTTTTAAAGATAAGGAATCTTCTTCTTCTCATTTGAGAGTTGTATTTTATGGAATATTATGGAGAATGTTTTGTGTGCTTGAAAGGAGTCTAAGTTTTCAGAGGTCTTCATTTCCTATAATTTTTTTATTAATAAGAGTCTTAGTTTTGGGCACATTGATCGCCCTCCGTCAGCTCCTGATCCTAGGAGTTTGGTTCATTAGACCCCTCCACTGGTTGGTTGGTACAAATTAAATTTTGATGGGGTATCAAAAGGTAAACTAGGTATTGCTAGTATCGGGGGGGCATTCGAGATAATAGTGGAAATTTGGTCCTTGCCTATGCGAAAAACATTGGTGTCAATTCATCCTAGTTTGTTGAAGTGAGGGTTGTATTCTTAGGCTTGTCTTTGATTAGATATTTAGGTATTCGTAAAGTTATTATTGAGGGTGATTCATTAAACATCAACAAGTTTCTAAATAGTTCTTGCCATGATAGTTGGAGGATGGAAAATTTGATTGATGAAGCTATTGATATTTCTTGATCCCTGGATGAAGTTTTGATGGTGCACATTTTTAGAGAAGGCAATTCTGTAGCACACTTAATGATGAATATCGAGATATATCTCCAAGGATCTTATGTTTGACAGATAGATTTCCCTCCTGAGCTCATCCATTGTATTCATAATTACCTCCATTAATTATTGGCAAGTGTTCTACTTATTCCTAATTGGGTGGATGGGGTTTTGGAGTTGCAGTTGTTGGGTTTAGGCGGGCGATTAGTATTTATTCCCTTGGCATCATGGAGACACTCCCCTTTCAAATTTTAAATTTCAAAATTTATCTTCCTCCTCGTATTCGATGTCATGGAATGCCCCGAATCTTCTCTAGATTCCAGTAGAGTGTGTCCTCTACCCAAAATCCTGCCCTTATTTTTGGTTCTTTGTACGGGATTTGTTTTGCAGATCAGCTTTACACCTTCTTTTACATGTCTTGTCACATGTTCATTGGTTACTGGTGACTTCTCATTTAGATTTGTTGTTAGGAGGGTACCTGGGATGGTGATTATTCCTGTTCTTGGGATTGGTTTTTTATCATTCATTTTTGAAATTTATGCCTTGGAATGTTAACCCTCTTTTAGTCCTTGGTCTTGGAGTTGTCGTCAATGATGTACCCCTTTGTTTCTTCTCCACTTTCCCGTATTCTTTCTATTATCTAGCCAGCTGGAAGTGGGGAATGAATTTATCTATTTGGGCATGTATTTTGTGGTAATTTATCTCTCCCTCTTAGGTCTAGAAGGATGCCCATGTCCTTGTTTTAGTTTTTAGAGCTCCTCATTTATACGCTTATGCATTTTTTCAAGCTTGATATTCTCTTTCTATGTTTGGTTGGAGAAGTTCTAGCTCAGTGGCTATTCCCGGTGCTCATGAGACTTTGGTGTTGAGGACCTTCATTTTTGAATTTAAAGTTTTTGTTTGGCCTGTTATGGGAGTGATGTTTTATTTATGCTTAGGCCGGTTATGGGGCCTCTTGTGTTTTGTTGTGTGTGCGGACGTCTTCCTCTTTGGTTTCTTAGTGTGGACTGTAGGGATTTTTTGTGATTGGTTTCTTGCATCCTTCTTGAATATGGGGAAGGCTAAAGTCCTTGGGTGTAAGATGAAGTAGACTAAATCAAGGGTGGAGCCTAATGCTTTGATTGCTGATGAGGATGTTCTTTCTATTCTGAAGGATGGGGGTTTACTAGAATGTGTCCAAAAATTCCATGAACACAACCCAATTATTTCTAAGTGGATGGCTACTACGTGGAAGGAGGGATGGATAAGAATAGGGTCATGGTCCTTTGAGGTTTTGGTAGAGCTGGTTAGCCATACTTCAGGGTTAGATCTGGATGGAGCATATCATAACCAGGACAAACACTCATTATTGAAGGAGATCAAATTATTATTAGAAGGAGATGAATTATTATCAAGAATTAAGAATGGATTCAGTGCTAAGGCTCTAATTTCACTATGGAACAAGGTGATTATGGATTGTTTCATGTTGGAATCTTCATATGATATCCTTCATAATTTTATGCTATGTTCCTAAATCATTTGTGGAGGCAAATATGGATGAACATTCCTCTATTCACATTTATTTCTATGTGAAAATTGATGTTGTCTATTCAAGGTTGGCGGGGCCAGTTTCCCCTACATCAGGGATTGGCACTGTTAGTTTTTTAATGTGTTGTAATGGAGAAAGGGGTTGTGGTGGAGGATATTTTAAAGTCTTTGAATTCTCTTCCAATCCTAGTGCCTTGTGATGCTTTGCAGGTTTCAGAGAGTTCGAGCGCGAACTCATAGGATGTGTATTCATTTTCCATGGGTTTCGATATGGATAATAATTCCCATAAGGTTCTTATTTTTGCTAAAGGGGTATGGGGTTCTATGATGAATAACTCTTTTGTTGGGGTTGTTAAGAATTCTATGGTTTCTCCTGTTACTACTTAGATGGTGGAGGACCTTTCTACTGGTTACATTGCGCATGGAAGTGGTATCGTAAGTCGTTGCGACTTAGTGGTAAAAATAGGGATATGGCAAAGTCCTCTCCCTTATCCAAAGTGGAAGAAGTGGAGGTTCTTCCTAGAGATTTCATCAAGGAAAAATCGGTGGTTGATGTTTATTCCCCGAAGGAATATTCTGTGAAGAAAAGTGCTCTTTTGCATAGCCTGCGTCTGATTAAAATTAAGCAACGTACGATTTGGAGCTCTATTAAGATGGCTTTAGATTTTGCTAAGGAGGTTGCCCAAATATCCGGTAATGTTGTCAAAAAATTTGACTCAATGATGTATAACTATATCGGTTCTCTCATTGGTTGATTCATCTTGTTTCCCTTGTTGTTTTGGGGGCCTCTTTCTTTTTTGTGTTTTGTTGTGTTTTCTTTTGGTTGCCTCTATAGCAGGTTGCTTTATAAAAGGTTGTGGGATCCATTTCAAAACCCTCTTTCCTCTTAATAGTACAAAAAAAATATTAAATTCATGTATTCCTATCAACTTATGTGTTCTCTTATACATATTTATTTTTAAAAAGTAAAAATAAATAAAAATAAAGGATTTAGAAAAAACATTTACTAATTAGAATAACTATATTCAATCAAGTAATTATTAGTTTTCATTTGGATATATATATTTTTAGAAATTTTCTTCTTCATTGTATTATATACATATTAACTCTAACATGTTTTCAATTATATATGGTAATTTTTATTATTATCATATTAAAAGAAAAAGTAAACATAGATTCGAAGCTACTTGTGTAAAAAACCTAAAACTAAGGACTCCAAATTTATATACTAACATATTAATGATTTAGAATGACCAAACCTTCAAAATCAATGTATATATATATATATATATATATATATATATGCTTTTTAGATATTTATATATTTAAATGGACATACCTTAAAAAATGGAGGCAACTACCATAGGATGGAATTAAATCGTGAAGTAGAAAATAGAACCCATTATTATGAGAATGAAGCTATCATGATCAAAGATAAATTATATAATATAACTCTAGTGCATGAATAATACCATAAATTTGTATGGAAGAGTAATTGAAATTTTAGCTACCATACACGAGATTAAATAATTCTAGAAAAAAACTATGGGAAAAGAAAACTAAGCTACTAGTGAATTTGTATTATTTTATATAGCATCCATACAATATATTTGCTACTTAATATCAAAATTGGAATCTACCCACCATAAATTTACTTTATCTTTATCTCTATTATTATGTATTAGTTACTATTGTATTCATTAGGATTAAATTATCATTGATTGAAGTTGAAGCTTTTAATATTTTGTGGTGTTTAAGGAATAAAATAACCACTCATATGGTGGCCTCTAAATGAAATTTATTTTTCCATTTCCATTTCTTTTTATCTACTTTGTGATGGTTTTATTTAACCAAAATACCTCATTATAAACTCTTTACTCACATTCTTGTTGCAACTAGTAATGCATGTGGAGTTTCATTTACTTGAAATTATTCAAATGACATTCAAACACATGGATGTAACCTATGTTCCTATGTATTAAATCACCCATTATGTAAACTAATTAGTATTCCAAAATTTTATATTGCACAATACTCTTTGTTCAAAATATTTTACACTAGTTGAATAAATCTACTATAGAAGAAAATTTTTATTTATTTAAATTCATATAGCTAAAAGTAGCTATGTTCATTTTATAAAATAGAAAAAATTAAAAGAATTACTTGATTTAATTTGTATCCATCTTATAGAACAAAATACTTAACATATATATGTTTACAATATATAGATAAACCATAAGATAAATTATTTGTAACATTTCTATACCTCCCAAATATATATGTTGTTTAAAACATAGGAAGCATCAAAATTTATTTTGAAGTATTTCGTATAAATTACAATTAAAAATGAAATACAAAATATAAAATATCAAATTATAAGGTTGAATTCAACCATCCCACATTGAGAAAATGAAACCCAATGAACGTTTGGTATGAGTATTTCTAATATCATGTTATTACTAACTACACCACTCAATTTTAACATGATCTAGCCATTGATGTTCCTATAAGATAAAATTGTAATATCTCCAAGGACTAGATAAGCATTGTCAATGATATTATAAACAAATCCCTAACTATTGTATTTAACAACATTATATTGGATCAGTATATAAAATTACTCATAGAATGTACATTTCGTATTTAACCAATTAATAGATCTTATCACATGGTAGTTTTAAATAGGTGTCATCAATAAATATGCATTTAACTATTTTATGATTATTAAGTCATTACTAGGTGAATCTATTGGAAAATTTATTAGAATATAAATATAACTTATATATCAAATCTAACATAATATAGATGAAGAACCTCTCAAAGAGATAATCATTTAAATGTTTTCACCTTTAATCATACTTGAGATAAGGAAATAATTAAATTATAACACTTCACAAGAGCATATATAATATTTTAATACATAAAATAAACCTGAAAAGGATAAAATTTCATTAGATCTAGAAATTTTAATAGAAGTGTTACTAGGTATAGAATTTAATAGATGTGAAATTTACTTCTTTATATCAATCATACTACTGAAATAAGTGTAATTTTCTATTTCTTGGATAAATTAGTACCATTATGCTCAATTGAAAGTTCTATGAGTGGACCAACATGCATTTGATGATGCAATTATGATTTTTATTATGAAATTAGCAAAATATTGACCAATAAAAGTCAAATACTTTGAATTGATAAAAAATCCCAATCCATGATAGTTTAGGTATGATGCATTTTGTTTTTAGCATAGAATGCTAAGGATTGTGATTTTAGAAATTTAAAAAATTTAGTCAATTTCATTTGAAACATTGTATTTGAATTTAAAAGAAAAAAAATAAACCTATTAAATATAAGAAAACTATATGAATTATAGTATTCAAGATATGTAGATTCATGTGATAAACCCTAATCTCTTACAAATTAAAAAATTTATATTTTTAAAGATCCATTGCTGATCACTAAGATTCCATGAGACAACCCAAACTATTGGAATTTCAATTATGTGCCCATTTTATCAAGCATTTATGAATATAATTGATTGTATGGATGTTAGTTACTCATATAACAATAATAATATTCAAAACCAAAATTATAGTGTTAATATTAAGGTGTATAATATTAAACCTAAATTTTAAATCTTAGATTGTACACATTTATTACTAGTTATGTGGTTAATATTTTTTGTATTGAATATTGTAAAGGAAAATATTATAAAATGTATTATTTAAATTAATTTCACTACTAAAATGAATAAAATTAACTTATCCAAATGAATCTTACAAATCTAATTGGGCTAAATAAAGTATAAAATTTGTAATGGATAATATTTTAAATAAAATCAAATTATAATTCACATTTTCTATCCTTTTGCTCCTAGATTTTGCATGATATCAATTAAGTAATATTTAAATAACAAGTGCTACAAGAGATTATTTTCATATGCGAATTTTATTACCTATTTGTATTATAAGTAGCAATTTGCATTGGTCAAGGCTATAATTATTGCACAATAACTTATTACCCATACTAGAGAGAAAACCATTAATATGCACAAACTAGGCTTCATTATTTTTGTATTCCTCCTTGAATTATTCCATGGATGACTATAACTACAACACAATTATAATAGAGTAAAAAAAAATCCTATTGACTAAGAAAAAAAGTTAGACCTAAAAATCCAAGTATGACAAGCAATACATTCTTTAAAAGTTTCAAATAATCCATCAAATGTAGATATAAAATCCAAATAAGCCTCTTTTTAAATAAGCTTCTTATAAAAGATAATTACGTAGTCTTACAAAACTTTCCTGAAGACATTTTTTTTGCCTATGCACATGACTAGAAAAAACTTTTGGCAATTTTGGGCCTACTACAATGCACATAAAATAAAAACTAAAAGCCTAATATTATAAATAGCTCTAATTAAGGTTTTAGTGCTTCACTTATCAAAATAAATATAAAATTAAAACAATAACAACAACAAAAGATAATGATGTGCGTGTTGACTACTCTTTCATACGCAATATAATTTTAAAAATTAAATTAAATAAAATAAAAAATACACCTATATACATAGGTAATATTCAAATAGTCCTATGATTTTGACCAACTTATTAGTAGTAGTTCTAATAGTGACAATTAAAAATAATAATAATCATTTCTTATGAAAATCTACAATTAAAACTTCAATAAAAAATTTAAATTATTAATAATAAAAAATAAATCTATTATAAAAAATCTTAAATTTATATAAAATTTAAATTATATTATTAATTATTATATATTAAAAAAAAAATTAATAGAATGCTTAAATAGAGTTTCAACAACAACACATACAACCACAAAAGAAAGAAAGATGTCACTCTCAATAACATAGGAACAAGTGTTGACCCTTTAATTGTAGAACTTAGACATTGAGGATCTTCTCAAATAAACCCACCTATTATAAAGCCCTATTACGCACTTCTGTTTCTTGTAAGCATACATTTTTTTGATACTTCACTCTTGCATCAAACTGAACCCTATAACTCCAAGTCCTTTCTTTTATAATTGCTACCCTCTTTTAAGAGCCATTGTAGTTTCCCCACCAAAAACTATAAACAGATTTTATAATCTAACTCTAATAAGTTATTATTATTATTATTATTATTATTATTATTATTATTATTATTATTATTATTATTATTATTATTATTATTATCCAAAACACTTCTACATATATTAATAAAAGATTTGACAAAAGCTCTTCGGTGGTGGGCGGTGTCCTTTTCTGGTCGGGGCATCTTCATTTCATTCTCGATTTATTGTGGCTTGTTAGTCATTGTAGATGAGAGACAGAGCTATATGTCGGGTCCATCGGGTCCAACATGCGGGGTGATTTGGAACTTTTGTTATGGTGCAAAATTTGGCTGGTGGTTCCTTGTTTGGCTCTGGACATGCATGGTTAGTGAATGTAGGATTCGCTTGGGTTGGCTCTGCATCTTTTTTTGGTTTAGGTTTGCCACTGTATATCTGGCAGGGGGATAGGGTCAAATGCCGACACATCTGGCAGGGTCCAAGGAATAGGGTCAAATGCCGACCCACCAGCAAGGGTGATTTGGAGCTTATGTCTATGCAAGATGTTGTGGTTGGTGGTCTACTGTTTGGCTCTGGACATGCGTTTTGGTTGGTGAATGTCGGATCCACTAGGGTTGGCTATGAATCTCTTTTGGTTTCAGTTTGCCACTTGAGGTCCCTGAGGGAGATAGGGTCAAATGCCGATCCAAATTCGTTAAAGGTGATTTTCGGGTGTTGTTGTTGCAGTAGTTGTTGGCTGCTTTCCTTGGCTGGCGCCGAGAAAGGATTTCGGGTGCTCGGCCGGTTTGGTGGTGTTTGTGGATGCAAAATATATTTTTATTTTCTTCAAATCTTGCTTGGATGAGCTGCAAGCGTGTGGCTTGCAGTTTGATATTTTGGGTGGTTCTCGAAAGAGTTACAGTGACCTTTTGTGCTTTGAAGTGGTTTTCACTCCAAAGTTTTCACTGCAGGGTACTGGCTTCCAGCTAGCGCTTGGTGGATTTTTCTTTTTGGAGTGGGTGTTTTGTTTTCCTGCTCGCTCGTGGTTTATCCTTGTTCAATCGATCGTTTCCTTTTAATTCGTCTTCCCTTTGGTGGGTTTGCTTGGATGTTAGAAAAGTGGTTTGTTTGGTAGGTTTTTAGACCTTGCTTCTACGGAGCATGCGCATGTTGGGATTGTTTTTCAGAACTAAGTGATTCCTATTTGGTGTCTCTCCCTCAGGTTTCTTGGTTCTGTTGGTTTCATTGCTGCACAATTTTGCAAGATTTGTGATCATTGGTGCTTTTTGCTTCCCCTGGAGCTACACGGGATACAAAGCATGTACATGTTGGGATTGTTTTTCAGAACTAGGTGATTCCTATTTGGTGTCTCTCCCTCAGGTTCCTTGGTTCTGTTGGTTTCATAGCTGCACAATTTTGCAAGATTTGTGATCATTGGTGCTTTTTGCTTCCCCTAGAGCTACACGGGCTCCTGTGCCGTCAGATTTCTAGAATCCACGTGTTTGTTTCGATTTGAAATATTTTTCAGTTCCTAGTTGGATTATTGTTCGACTTCTCTTCTACCAGATGATTAGTGTTCTTGAAGCTAAGGTTCGCTGTCTATTTCCGTGTAAGAGGCCCTAGTTTGTTTTGAGCCGGAAGGATGTTTTTAAATTTCAATTTTACTTTTCATTCCTTTCCCCTCCTTCTTTCCGTTTTACCTGAGTTCTTCTCTCAGTCCTCGGATTTGGTTCAATTTGCTGACTGGTCTGTGCGGGATTGTGTTTTTTTTTAATTTTTTTTGTTTGTTTGTAAGTACAGCAGTTGATATGTTCTTTTACTCCTGTTGAAGTTGTTGTAAAAGGTTAAGGGATACCTTTCAAAACCTTCTTTTAACTGTCTTGAATTAGCCCCTGTTGAAGTTGTTATATAAAATTGTAAAATGCCTTTCAAAACCCTCTTCAAATTACTAATAAAAAAAATCTAAAAAAGTATGTAAATAGCTAGAATTTTAAACACCCCTCACCTCATTTCAAAGGTTGTTAACATTAAATTGTAGAATAAAAATAATCCTTAATAAATACAATAAAATTGAAGCTACGGGCCTATTATTTGTTATCACGTTAAAAAGCACTTTCCCGAATATTCTGTTCTAAAATTATGCGGTTGGTTTGCATAAAAGAAAAACAATTGAAAATAAAGTTTATTTTGTGTGTTTGACACTTATAATTTCCATGTTCTGCGTTTGACACTTTTAATTTCCATTGCAAAATCACTCATAGGGCCTTCTTTCAGTATTTCAAGATGACTTTTTCACGTCATAGCTCATTAGAAAAATATGGTAGCAGTTGGAACTCTGCTTGATAGTCTTCAACAATATGAAGAAAGTAAAAATCTAATACATTTTGGGATTACCTTTTAGGATTTTTTTTAATAATTTTGCCGTATTTTACATTTGCAATAATATACTAGAGTTGGATTTCTGGTTTATTTTCCATTTTCCTTTGCAAATATTTTTGCACTTAATAAAAAAATGAAGAATAATCATATTAATAGTTTGAGTGTGGATGAAAGTGGTGTTCCATATCTTCATTCACGAACCAGAGAACTTGGCGCCTGGCCTGGAATTTGAAGGGCACCTCCTTCAATTAAAAATTCATATACATGAACTACACATCAAGGTATAGCACCTAATTTTAGGCCGTAAAATACGTTTCAGAATCCCAAATACGTCTGCAGGACGTGAAATTCCGTGCTATGTGTAGTATAATAAAGAACCCATTGCGTTGTGAATACATGCGTGACGGTACTACAAGGAATGCCGACGCGATTTACGTTAGATAATCCGAAATTCATACGGATTTGCAACAATTTTTTAAAGAGATGACCCACCTACTTGTAACACTGACCTCCTTCCCCGCGTAATAATTGATGGCGCAACCCATAATACCACAGTAAAGAAAAGACCCGCATTACATCTAATTGTTGAAAATTAAAATAGATAAGTAGTTGATGTGATGTTTCACTGGCATCACTTCGGAATCACATATCTGAGATGAAGGTTCCACACAGCCGTGCTGGAACGAAGCCAAGATAACTTTAGTCGCGTCGCCGTCGAAATATAATATAACTGAAGCAGAAATGTCTAATTTTTTAATGCATATTTGTATGTTTGCCGACGTATTCATTATGATTCCTCCATCTTGGACACCGGATGTTCCGTCCGTAATGGACTTACAGAGGCACGGGTGACGATATCATGAGAAATATGTATGCTTGGGTAACTGGGTCCAGAACACGGATCCACAAAATCTTTTTAAAAATTATTCGATCAAAATGGCCTAACTGAGTATGGAATTTCCATTAGAGTATGCATATCTCGCGGTGAATAATTGGGCGGGAAGGCCTCGAATTTGACAGGTACCTTCACTGATCTTCAAATAAAAAACTATATATTGTTTATGTAACTCAATGTACTTGAATTCTTCTCTCATTAAACTCCGTAAATTTGATTCTTGAAACACCCACCATTACATGAACAGTATATCCATATGTAATGAATTATTTTTTTTATATTACTAGGCATTTTAAATATACAGGCGTAAACAAACAAATTTAGAGGTCATTAATTTATAAGTATAAATCTTTTATGTTTTAAAACTGAAAAAACGTGTAAGACTATCATTCCAGCACTCTGGCAGGAAGGAGGATTCGGTCAATTGCGGTATGATGAAGTGGGACGTTTTTTAGCAGAGTTGTACAGTGTAGGTTGGCCACTATTCGATTGTATGCCGCAGAATCCCCCATTGATCTTTCGTACAAAGCACAAGTGCTTTTCCCTCGTAATGCTGCGAGAAAAGCGTAAGCCTGGCCAGACGTTGAGACAAGGTACGTGCCGTGCGCCTCAAATCTTGAACACTAATTTCTTAAACCCAATATAGTTTAGGTCAAATTTGGCTCTGAACTTTGACCGTAAAGGACTTTTTTTATTAGTCCGGTACAAAGCACTAAGTTAAAAAGGAATTTATATGACCTAAACTTCTGAGCGGTTTTTAGTGGGATATCCCCATTTTTAGCTTCGGTTATCAACCAAAAATATAATTTATTAAAATATTTAGCATTAAAAAAAATTAAGGATTAATGGATTGGTAAGTACATACACTTACTAAGAAGAGATTTAGGTTCAAACTTTGTGGAAGCCAATCCTTCCAAAGGTAGTAGATTCCGGCATCAGATCCATGATAACTGTACGAATAGTGAATGACCCGTAGTCCTCGTATTAAGTTGGGTTACCCAAAAACACAAGATAGATAGGTTTGTTGGAGCAGTTCTTGTAGTTTGAACCCGCTTAACTAGTTACTAAAAATAGTGGCTGTAACCAACTCTATGTAATTAAAAATATATATTATAATTAATATTTAATTTTAAAAACTAATATTTATTTAAAAATTAAAAAATTTAATTTATTATTTATTTTAATATTTTAAATAAATATTATGAAATAATTTAAATATATTAATTTTTAGTGTGATATCCCCATTTATACCATGAATTTTAGCTTCGGTTATCAACCAAAAATATAATTTATTATAACATTTAGCATTAAAAGTATAATAAATGTTAATATTAAATTTTAGAAACTAGTATTTATTTAAAAAATTTAAAATTTAATTTATTATTTATTTTAATTTTTAATTTTAATATTTTAAATAAATATTATAAAATAATATATATATATATATATAAACTATTTTAAAATAAAATATTATAATAAAGTGTTGCCCATTCAAGTACCAAATATTATTTTTCTTCATCTTTTAGATATATTTGAATACTTTAATTTAGTTTGGGCTAACATTATAAAACTATGTATAAATTATAACACTAAATAACCTAAATTTTAATATAGGTTGATAGTTCATATAAATTCCACATGTAAAACTCAAAAATATATAGTTTTTAAAACTCAATTTATAAAAGTTTAAAATATTAAATGATTATTATTAAAAATGAAATTAAAAATAATTTTGATAGGATAACATTGTAAAAAGTTTGGGTTTACATTGTGGAGACCCAAATTCAAATCATAAGGAGAGTGGCCCCATTGTGTCTTTAGGCCTATGTTTATATTGTTAAAGTAACTCTAATAGATAGATAAATATTAACATAGAACTAAATTCCAATCATAATATAAATATAAATATAAACATTAATTAATTAATTAATTAATTAATTAATTATATATATATATATATATATATATATATATATTTATTTATTTATTTATTGTTTTTAATAGTTATTAAAATTATATTTAAAAAAATATTATATAATACATAAAAATATCATACATTCATAAAAAACAAGAGAGGATATATATATTTTTGATACACAGGGGAATTGGCAATTGCTTTGTCTTTTTGAACAACTGGTCGCATGTCAAATCACATAGCGTCAAATCATTGAACTACCATTATAATCTCTACCTCATCTCAGTAAACAGCACGGAGGGTCTCAGAGTGAGGAGACCCCCGGTGACTCAGGGTTGGTATCGTCATCATCAATCTGGCACACACTCAACAGATTTTAGTCAAACTACTATCTTTGCCCTATAGTGGACATGCCCACGAGGTTTGAACCTATGTCTTCTCCTGGAAAGTGTCCAACATCTTACCAATCCACCTAGCCTTCATGGACAATAAGATGATTATATCATGCAAGATTATTTTTATTTATAATATTATTATTTTTAAATTTCAAAATAAATATCATGTTTATTTAAGCAAAGGATGAAATAAAATTAAACATTTTTTTTTTTAAATACTTCTTATACACATCCACCACGGTGGGGATTAAACCCAGGTCACATCATCAATAAATTTAATTTTTTTTACAAAGATTAATGTTCTAGTTATAAAAAATGTCAACAATTAAGGTTGATCCAGGTAATAATGAATAATTAATTAGAATTAATTTTAAAATGTTAAAAAACTAACAAAATATTATTTTTTGTGCTAGTTATATATGTTATTATATGCCATTATGGACAAATTATTGTTTATATAGAATAAAAACACTTGAATTTAATAGATAAATACTATAATACAAAAATAAAGATAATTTCATTGGGATGTTGTAAATTTGTTAGTTAGTTATTTATCATGATAGGTAATTAAGTGAATATTCAAGACATTACATTCATTAGGAGCTATTTAATTAATCAAGCAAACAATATTGCTTAATAAAACATAATGAAGGAGGTTTTAATTGAATATTATTCTTTAGCTAATTGAGTAAAGAGAGTTTTGTAGTGCTCTTCCTAATTTTGAAACTGAATGACTTATAATTTTTATTGAATGTACATGTGAGAAAAGTTATATTTAATATCAACATATATAATTATATAAATATGTTGTATTCAACCTTTAAAAATAAGAATATAATATTTTTTAGATTTAGAATATTTATTTATGAAATTTGATATTTTATATCTTTAATTATGTGGGACTAAGTTATGAAGTGAATTATTTATGAAAACGATAGTTTTAATGAATAATTTTTTTAATTTATAATAGAGTTTTCTTTTAAAAGCAATCACAGGAGATTACACCTAGGTTAAAATTTATTCATAACGATCTTTATTCATAATTTTTAAATATTACAATATGTTAGTTACAACTTATTGTAATTTTTAGTAAATTGATAATGAGAAGATATTTCATTAGGAGGAGAGTTTCATTACTTTTGATGCATGTGTACAAGATATAAAATAAAAATATAAATTTTGTATAGAAATTGCAAGAAAACACATAACCTTATTTAAAATCAAAGTGGTAGAAATTTACTTTTATGCCTTAGATGTTATCCTTGCTATATATGTTTTAGTTCAAATTGCTAAAGAATAAAATTGTAGGAAGGCAGCTAAGCACATGATAGGAAGGTAGGATTGGTTGACCAAGGTTCACCCTACTTCTAATCAATTTATTACTTTTGGTGATGAAAGTACCCTTCCAATTGAAGGTGTTGGAGAGGCACCACTTGCTTTACATGATGGTAATAACGTTCCTACAACATATGTCTTGTATGTACCTAGTCTTAATAGGAGTCTCCTTTCTATTGGGAAACTTACAAATGAGGGTTATACTATATATTTTTAAAAAGACAAGCACTACATTCAGGAACCAAATGACATTGTCAAAGCCATAGGAGTCAAAAAGGATGATGTTTACTACCTCTTTACCAAATATGTAACTCAAAATTCTTTGCATACAACTACTACTTTCTCTTTGGATTACATTTGACATGAGTGAATGAAGCATCTAAATTTTCATAATATTTAAATTATGAAAATAATGGATTTTATAAAATGACTTCCTCACATAAGGGAGTCTAAATATTTGTGTGAGCCATGTGTTATTTCAAAACACCATAGATAGCCTTTTGAGTCAGGAAAGGCTTGAAGAGCCAATAGACCATTGCAATTGGTTCATTAAGACATTTGTGAGCCAATGTCTATTCACTATTATACTGGGAAAATATACTACATCACTTTCATTGATGATTATAGCATAAAGGTATGGATATACCTAATTAATTAAAAATGACAAGACCTTGAAAAGTTCATGGCACTTTTTGAGAGAGAAAGTGTCTACCAAATATCCACCTTAAGATCATATAATGGTGGATAATATATCTCCAAATAATTCTTCAATTTTTGTAAGTACCATGGGATAAGGAAACAATTCACAACTCCTTATACCCCCCAACAAAATGGATTAGCTGAGAGTATGAATCAAACAATCACAAATAGAGAAAAATCATTGTTACTTGTTGCTACATTGCCTAACTCATTTTGTGGATAAGTTATTCTTACTACTGCATACTTGAAAAATAGGTCCTACATTAAGGTTTTACATAATTGAACACCTGAAGAATCATTGAGTGGAAGGATGTCCTATGTGGACCATTTTAGAGTCTTTGGATGTGATGCCTATGCTCACATTCCTCAAGAAAGGGAACAAGTTTGATGATAAGAGCCAAAAATGCATCTTTGTTGGCTATAATTATGGTGCCAATGCCTATAAGTTGTTTGATCTTACTTCCAAGAGGATATTTTTATCTAGGGATGTTACCTTTCATGAGTATCCCCCATATAATCCTCCTCCTATGGCCCCCACTTTTGAATTAACTAATGAAACAATTGCTCCCTTGATACCTAAAATATCATCTAGTCCTTCCTCTTCACTCATAAATCAATAATTTTCTCCACATAAAGAACTCCCCATAAATAATCCATCTCCTCCTAATCCTCCATTTAATGATCAATACACATCATCCAATCCTTTACCTAAGTGGATTCAAGCCACCATAGATGAATTCCAAAGTCATTTGCCCACTTATACAGGTAAAAGACCTTCAATCCTAAGATACCAAGTGAATTATACCTCATGGCCAAAGTCCTTAGCCAACCTGGACCTTCTAATATTAAAGAAGAACTTGGTGATCCTAAATGGGTTCTTGCGATGGATCAAGAATTAGATTCCATTGAAAGGAATCACATATAAGAGTTAGTTGATTTACCCCAAGGTAAAGTATATAGTATATGGATCATTAGATCGCTACAAGGCTCTCATAGTAGCTCAAGGCTACAAAAAACAAGAGGGAATTGATAATGAGGAGACATACTCCTATGGTAAATATGGCTACAATCTGCATAGTTATTGCTTTAGCAGCTCAAAAACATTGGCCTATATATCAGATGGATGTAAAAAGTGTATTTCTTAATGGTTCATTGAATGAGGAAGTGTATGTGAACCAAAAACCATGGTACATAGTTGAAATCCAAAAACAAATTCCTCAAATTGAAGAAAGCTCTATATGGGTTGAAGCAAGTGCCCTGAGCTTGGTATGCAAAGATTGACTCCTATTTCATCAACCTTGGTTTCATGTTTTAATATGGATGCAAAGAAGAGTGAGAAGGTGAACATGTTTGTGGATGCTGGTGGATCAAGTGAGAAAGTAAAAATTAATGGTTCAAATAATGATAAGGCAGATGCTAAAGTGGAATTTATCAATTCTTTAGGTCCACTAGGGAATCACAGACCTATTTTAAGTGATTCTATTAGTGGGGAACCACCATTGGATCTATAATTTCTCCAAAGATCTTTTGAACCTTATGCTAGCTCCTATGCTACGTTGGTATCAAACTATGCTGGTAGGGGTTTTTCTAAAGTGTTTTTTGACCTGACTCCTATCCATAATAAGTTGTGTGTTCCTAGGGTATCCTAAATATGACTATGGGTTAGGAAGTATGGAACCTCATGGATAAGCTCCTAGGAATTTGACTAGACTTAGATTCCATTAGAATATGAGCAGATTAAAAATGGAAGCCTCAGTGTTTGATAAAATTTGTGGCTCTCCCAAGAGCATTTTTCCTCATAAAATTAAATGGTGATGACTCAAGGTGTATTCTAAGTGGAGGCACATGGTTCTGTGACAATCAGGGTCTATTTCCTTAAAAATGAGGCTCAAATTAATATTGTACCCCTATGGATTATACTACTTAGGCTCCCCTTTCACTTGTGGTATAATGACATTGTGAGAGGAATTGCTAAAGAGGTGGGGGATTTGGTTCTAATTGACTTGGTGGAAAGTGTGAAGTCAAGGATGATTTTTTTGAGAATGTGCATTAATGTAGATCTAGATTTTGACCTTCCAGCGCCCATAAAACACATCTGAAACTTAGGGTCCTTAAATCAAGCTATTGAGTATGAGAGTAGACCCTTTTTTTTACTACAAACTCTTAGGTTATATCTCGTCTCAATGCCCCTCTAAGAAAAATCCAATGGAAAAATATTGATAAAAAAAGAAATCATGGGGTATATCAATTCAAGATTCCTCTATGAAGGAAGGCGATAAAATTTCTCTTTAGAAAGAAGGAAAATTAAAGGTTTTTGGTGTTGGCATACACTTAGTCATGAAATATACAGAAATAAACTTCTCTCTGTTGGTATCTAGAGAATTCCATAATGGCCCTAAATTTACTCCTCAAGAAAGTAGTGTCCATGTTTCCTCCCATACCATAGATAAGGAGAGTCTCCATAATAATTTTTTTTAGGTTTCCTCCACTCCCGTATCTTGAATTGATTGTCTCAAATTATCTCCTACAAAATTCTTTCGAATATCTAGTTCTAGTTACCAATTTCCTAGTTGATGAGATCATTGGTCTTGGCTCTTCTTTCTATTTTATTGAAAAATTTCTCTAATTTCTTGAGTCCCAAGTTGATATCCCTAAACCCATGTTGGAGAAGGGTTTTCCTTGATCAAAAATTAGAATCCATAAAAAAAATCCTATTAATGTTGGTGCAGAGCATAAATTTGGGAAGCCTCCAAATAAATTTAATAGAAAAAGAGAAATAGAATCAAATATAGTTAATGAAACCCAAACATTGTTGAGGATGGAAGAAGAAAATATTTCTTGTAAAAATAGTTAAACTTAACTTCCTTTAGCTCTCAACCTCCCTTGGCTAATTATGGGGGAAAGAAACCCACTTCCAAATTCTAAAAATAAATTTCTTTTCTTGGATTATTAGAAGCCTTAATGGTCACTCAAAACAAATATTGTTATCCTCTTTAAGAAAATATTTTATGCTTGGAGTAAGACGTCTAATGATTCTCTTCTAGAAGTTAGAGGTCTGGAATTTCCAAGTTTTTGTTGCAGATCCTATGATGTATTTATTAAAGTTTAGATCCAGAATGTGAGAGGTCTTAATGGCTTCATTCTTAGGGGCTTCTCTCTCTATTTGTTTGTTAATTTTCTTTTGGTGTCATCCAATCATTTTCAATTTTGAATTAACACTAGGCCTATAGATTCCAAGTTCCTATGTTTTTTTTTCTATTTGGCACATTTTTTCTCTTGTTTAAATTTTGAATCCGCCCTTATGGATAGTATATTGTTGGTAATATGGACCTATTATTTTGGGTGTAAGTTACATTTTAAAATCCTAGCTTGTTTATTTGAGAGGTAACTTTATTTAAACCATAGACCACAAGGACCCCAAGCCTTAAGGTAGGGTTACCTAACCTCCCTTAGTTAGGGCACTGATTAGAATGCAAAAACCAACCACACATTGGCTAAAGGGAAGGTTCCCCCTTCATGAATCACCCACCTTCTTCTATGTGACCATACACTCTATTGATGTAGTCACGTGTCACTCTTGCACCATGTGCCCAACATGTGCACCCTTTTCTTCTCCCTTAGAATATTATCTATATTTAAATTGAGGGATATCATCCTCATGGAATAATATAGAGGAAGTAAGGGATATCATCGTATGTATATAAGATCATACATGGAGACAAAGGTTATATAAATAACCTTATGCATAATAAATTAACCCTACCTAATGCACCTGATTGGCACCTACTTCATCTATGTTGGATGGGTGCATTTAATACAAGATTGACCTTGTATATGTGCATATGTTGACAACTAACATGAAGTAAATGTAATAATATAATATTTTAACAAGTCATTGACTCTTAATACTTTTTTTAGAGGGAATAATAGTCTCTAATTACTATCAAGTTACCATCAATAACATCAAGTTTCATAAATCCTTGAGAGTCACGTAGTGCTGAAGGTCAACCAACTCTCCATGGGTTTTTTGGAGGATTCTAGGATGACGTTGAATGTGTTGAATTTTTCTATAATTTTAATCCAAATTTCAAGAGCATAATGACATGTTAGAAGTAGAAAATATACATTTTTCTTATTTTTATGGTATAGTAGACATTGCCTTTGATCTTGGAAACCTCTCTACTTTAGTTATTCATTAATTATAATCTTCCCATGGCTTAGAAATATTGGTGAGACTTATGGTTTATTATGATGTTGTTCAAGGGTTGAAACCCATACAGGTATGATATTGAACTAATAATTTAAGTTTAAACAAAAAATTTCCTTGCTACTTGAGGTTTGAAACACATGGGAAGCATGCTAACTTGGTTGTTACCTTAAAAATCACTTTTGACCTTATCATCACCCTTAATCCAATGCTTCAAACATCCAAGTATGAAATAAATGGAGAGTCCAACATCCACCCATATTTATGGAGTTCATTTCATGGAAACCATATTTTCTTGTTTTGCATAGGTTATTGAAGGATTTTACTATTTATTTATTTTAATATATTCCCATTTTGCATGACTCCAATTTTATAGTTGGATTGTTTTATTTGATTAGCATTTTTTTTGTAGGGTTGGAAATATTTGGGATAATATGGGATTTTATCTCACCTTATTATTTTCTAACAATAATGATTATTAATTTACTACTATGCAACTTATGCTTTTCTGATGTAGAGTAGGATATATAACTCTAGTATCATTCAAACTAGAAGAAGTGGAGTCATTATTTGTTGTCAAAAGAGTTTGTCCTATTCACAAATAATCATGCAATATAGTTTATTAATAGTCATAGTAAGTTGAAGAAAAGTCATATAAAGTGGGTAGAAATTTTGCAAGGATATCCATTTGTATTCAAGCATAGAAGTGGAAGATCAAATTGAGTAGTTGATGCCTTGAGTATGTAGAATTTATTGATGAATATAGAAGTTGTTGGTTTTGATGCCATGAAGGAGCTTTATAAGGATGATGAATATTTCAAGGAATATTGGTTTGCATGTAGTAATTCTATTGTAGGATATAGGGTCCCATGGCTTGATTATTTCATCTAAGAAGGAATATTATTCAATGTAAATTGACTATGTATACCATGAAGTTCAATGAGAGAAAATCTATTGCATAGTGAAGGGCTTGCAAGATATTTTGGGATGGATAAAACCCTAAGATAATTTGAAGAAGGTTACTATTAACCTAGGATGAATGTGGATGTAAGAAAATTTAAACAAGGTTGTCAAGTATGTTAACATGCAAAAAGGAAGAGTCAAAATATTATACTATGTCAACCATTTCTAATTCTAGAGAAAGCATGGGAGGATATAAGCATGAATTTTATTCTTGGTTTGCTTATGATACACAAGGGTAATGCCTCTATTTTTTTTGGTTGATAGATTCTCAAAGATGGCAGATTTCATTCCTTACAAGAAAATAAATGATGCAACTCATAGTGCTATCTTAATCTTTACAAAAGTTATGAGATTACATGAGTTGCCAAAGAGTATTATTTTAAATAGTGATAAAATAAATATGGGAAATTTTTGGAGAACATTGTAAATTAAATTGGGTACTACGATGGCAATTAGTTCAACTTATCATCCAAAAATCAATGGAAAAACTAAGTTGTGAATAGGAGTCTTGGGAATTTGTTGAGATGCTTAGTCGACAAGAAGATGAAGCTTTGGGATATTATTTTGGTACAAGTATAATTTACATATAACAACTTAGTGATTCTAACTACAAATAAAATTCCACTTTAGATTGTATATGGAGTGTTTCCAAGAGGATTAGATGTGTTGTGAAGTAGATGAGTTGTGAAATACATCTATTTCATAGAGGATAAGTGTTCTTGTGAAAGAATCTACTAACTATATTCATGATTTTCATCAAGAGGTAAGAAGTAAGTTAGAAAATTGTGTCATGAAATATAAGCGTGTTGATAACAAGAAAAGAGTGCTAGAATTTAAGGTTGGAGACTTGGTTTTGGCGCATTTGAAAAAATACCACTATTTAAAAGGCACTTACAATAAGTTAAACTAGAAATATATTAGACCTTGTAGAGTTTTCAAGAATTTTTTAACAAATACTTATGAATTAGAACTACTTAAAGGAGTGGATATATCACCCATCTTCAATGTAGAAAATCTATACCCTTATCATGAAGGATGAACTAGTGACCAAGATGGTGCAATTTTAGAACGTTTGAAGGTGGATTAGGTACGAAAGCTACAAGAAAAGGAACAAATAGATTTAGGTAATCGTATTTTCTATAGTAGCCAAATAAACAAGAAATAATAAATATCATGAATATTTGATTAATTGTATGAATTAAGAAATTGAGGATGCAACATGGATGAATGCACTTGAGATTGCCAAATTTGGATTTCAAATTGAAGATTTGAAGAATTTTCATGAACCATTTCTTTTACCCAATGGTTATGATATAGGAGAATCCAAAAGCCCAATTTCAAGTTGAGAAGCAAGAAATTCAATCATTTGACCATTATGTAAATCTTTTAAAAAAATTATAAATATTTTCTAAATAAACATAATCGGGGTTATTGTTGCAATAAGATAAGAGAGGAGACAAGGGGTCTCAAAATTAATTTTTGTATTCTCAAATAAATAATAAATAATATTTAACAAATAAATTCTCAAGATTTAGTTTTTATGGAATGTATATTTAATAGATTGTGAGTTTCACTACTTTCTAGTGTGTAGGATACAAAGACACTTCTAAGGCATTAGAGTCCAAGTGGAGGAGAGTTGTGATGTGGGCACCAATAGAATTAAAGGAAGACAAATTTTTGTATTGAATAAGAACACAAAATTGAGGGGAAAAAAAAACCCATTGAAAACATCCTCCTATGGAGAAGACTACCATCCTAAATACATGATAAGATTGTTTGAATCAAGAACTCAGTTTTCAAACAACAATGTGAGAATTTTCATAGCCACACAAGAGGAGACAATGTTTTAATATGAAAGACAAAATATTTTGCTTTGACAAACGAAGCTGCTAAAATAGTTAATTAGCATCATTACTACAAAACAAAGATCCAATCCTTGGATTTTCATCACATGTTGAAAGTACATCATGTAAATTTTTTATTATATGAACGATATTGGATTGTATGAGTAATTAGGAACCAATATTGAAAGGTTGAAAGGAAGATTCCTTGAATGATGCATGTCATAGATGTGAATGAAGAGAAAATTTGGCATGTAGTAATGTAGACACCAAAACAGCACCAATCCGATTATGTGACTGCAAACACTGATCGCTTTGGAAAACACAGCCCCCAGGGCAGCCCTCAGAGGTCAAACAGTGGTCTTAACCACTTTCATAGAAATTTTGTGAGGTCAAGAAGCAATTTGGAACACTTAGACACTTTGCCTAGTAATCGTCTCACCCAGGGACGATTGCTAACTTGAAATCGTCTCACCCAGGGACGATTTCTGAAATCGTCTCCGATGAGGACGATTTCCAAGTTTAATGGGCAAAAAGACAAATGAGGCCAAGTGGTAGCCCGGAACGGTCGCTTGATGACTCTGCCTCGCACGCGTGTGTGAGTGGACAAATAGGCCGTTTGAGGACTGTCACAAGGGCGATTATGAAAGCCCAAGTCAATGGAGGACTCCCCTCCCTCATGGGAAGACAAGAGCGCCACATGGCGCCTATGACCAACACATGGCATTTGTGCTTCCCTCCCAAAAGAGACCCCTTGGGTCTATAAAGGGTGAGACTTTTCTCACCCAAGATATACAGGTTGAAGGAGTTTTCAAGCAATGAAGTGCTGTCGAGTTGAAGACCCACTTGTATCCCTTTTGGTTCACCTTCCCACATCCACCAATCTCTTTTGCAAGGGAGGTTGTTGGGTGGCTTTTGGAAGCTTGAATCGGACCTAAATCCAACACATGGACACCTGAATCAACCAATTCGTTGACCCCCCCAATCCTAAGATGTTTTGGGCCTATCCCTAGTGGATTGGCGCCGAAATCAAGTGCCAACAGTGGGAGGCCCACTTGGGCACCCTCGCACTTTTATTAAGTTTTATTTCAGAAGCATTCTAGTTTATTTTCTCATGCTGCATATTGTTTTTTCTGTTTGGTGAATTCATAGCTGCAATTTCGTAACCTTTGATCAGATTCTAGTATGTTTTGTGTCGTTTTGTAGTTTCACTAACTTGCAGGAGGCGATATCAAATTCCCGAGGGTAGAGGCAAAATTGGGAGAATCCGACCATCTGGGTCATCCCAAAATGGCCCCAATTACATAAACCCTCTGTCTACAGGTGTTTTGGAGACCTCGGGAGTCAACATTGGAGCATGTCAGTTCAACTTCCCCAACACAGAAGAAATCGTCCCACCCAGGGACGATTTATAGTCAGAAATTGTCCTACCCAGGGATGATTTCCAGTTGAAAGCAGATTGGCCGACTGTCTCAGTGGCAATGGCCTGTTGGTAACATTTTCTATCTTCTGGCAAGTTTTTAGGCTGTTTAGAATCATTTTGTTTACTATTTTAGATAAATGTTTGCATGCATCTTTTGATGATTTTAGAAGAATGAACACTTTTCACTTGCAGCAGGTGCTACTGACATCTTGGTTGTTTCTTTGTTTGCAGGAGAAGCAGCGGAGGTGAAGAACTCATCGACATCAGCGACGACATCATCTTGGCCCGCCCATTGCAATCGTGGGCACGTGAAAAGAGGAACATTGAGTGATTGTAATTGAATTCTTTTAACGCTCCTAGCCCCCGAAAAGGGAGGAGACGTCATTGTAACAGAGATCAAGGGATATTAATGAAAGGGTTGTGTTTTCTCCATTTGCTTGTGTCTCTTCCAATGCATTTATTTTCCATTTCATGCACTTTACGTTTCTAGGACTTAGGCACATTTTGTTTTGGTTATATTGCAATTAGTGTTTCCTTTGCCCGGAATCTCGTGCTTTCAGTGGCGATCACGGTGGGACCTGTTCCCTGTTTTTAAGATCACAGAAAACTAATCGGGTTTTTGTGTTTTGTGTTTTATAGGTACATTTTTTTTTTGCAGACTGTTAACCATCTCTGACTGTTACGATTACTTTACTGGAAATCGTCTCACCCTGAGATGATTTTAAAATCGTCTCTGCTAGGGATGATTTCTGTTCTGTAAATCGTCTCACCGGGGGACGATTTTCTGTCTGCAGATTTTTAGAGCAAAAATTCAAAGGCAACTGGAGCAGTCCGAGAAGAGGTAGGGATTTTATCATCTCTATTAAATTTTTTGTTTATGTTTTCTGTTTCTTTGACTATTTTCATTTTATCCTGCATACTTAGGGAAAATCATTCATGCTTGTTTCATTTTCGCTAAATAAAATGAACCTCACACACTCCACATAACAATTTTAAACCAAGGAGCTGGTCGTAAGACCCAGCCCTTTATCAAGACCATTGGTGGATTTCATCACCACCTTGGCTTGATTTGCATCCATTTCCTGATTGTCAACAATTGTTAGGCGTAAATCCTGACGAAGACAGACCGAGTGTCACTGGGGTGATTCCCATGTGTGCGAGGATAAGTTTTCTATGGTAGGTGCCATTAACAGGACAATCCCCCTTTCGTATCGCCTACGTACCATGTACGTTCTGCTCTCACATAACTATAGTCTCCCTCTCGTAAGGGCGGGTATATAGAGAGGTTGGTATATCAGACTGGTTGGTATATTGAAGGGGCTACCATTTTGGGAGTTATATGAGCCATCATAATGCATTTAAACGATCTTCAAAACATACAAAAACAAAACAAAACACCAAAATGCACTAAACCAGTTTAGGGCACACCAATAATACTTAAAAGAGATAATCACGATTTTGTGAATGTGTGTGCTTAATTATGCTTAGTGTAGACAAAAAAAATTATAAACGAGATAAAAAATTATTTAGATAGCATAGAAGCACCACAATGGTGTACACCCGTAGTCAAGCCCAATCAAGGGTAGAAGCTCTGGAAGGTACACAAGAAGCAGGCACAAGTCGCCTTCGCTTCAGTCCTGAGGATTTGGTCATACCGCATTATAGGTCTAACCTACAAAAGAATCCAATTCAGAATCCTCGGTGGGGTATGCCTATTCAAAGCAGCCCCTTTCGGGAAGATGCCTTACATGTAGACCTTGACATAAATAGAGAATCACCTCTTGAAGTTAGGCATGAGTGGCCACCGCGCGATGAAGCGCTAGACAAGCACACCGTCCATTTGGAGGGGCAATGTGGATATGGCATCCCTTCTTTACCTATCATCAGAACAGAGAGACCAAATCCAGAGCGTAGGGATCCTTACATAGGGCGACCTAACTCCGCCCACCCTCTTCACACCCGTGAAAGGGAGTATGAGGAAAGCCATCGCATTCCTCAAGGGCAACAAACAACGCGGGAACCTTGCATTTCCGCACCAACAGGATATCATGATCACCCCTTGAGGCCAGAACCTCGAGCACATACCGCTTACCTCGATAGAGGGAAGCGACCCATTGAAACCTTAGATCAGAAAACTCGAGGTAAACACATAGGAGAAACATTCGAACCTCCTGAGCAAAATAGGGTAGACCAAATTGACCCAGCTGTTGCCAGATATACCACCCGTCAAGCCCAAACCATGCGGCTTAAACCAAGTTATCAGGAAATAGAGTACCGACACCGCTTGGATAGAGAAAACATGCAACGCGAAGCGGATGAGTTACACTATGAAATACCTGAGAGGGGGCCAACCCCTTGCATCCAAAGAGCTAAACAGTATGAGAGGCATAATACGTTGGTGCAGGATAGGTCTCCACGACCTCTTCAAGCTCTGCCTCCAAGACCTCATAGATTCGAGAGGGAGGCAACTCCCCAAAACAATGATGGGTACCTTCAGCAAGAGCTTGATCAGGGTCATAGGTTTCGCCCAGAGACTCCTCAAGAATTTTACGAGGAGTATGAACCAGAAGAGGAATATGTTGAAACTCCCCATCAAGGCAGGAAGGATGCCATTCGGCCACCCCTCCATAGGCCTCCAGTTTACCGTAACTTGCAACAAGAGCGAACAAGAGAGGAAGAAATAAAATCTTCCGATGCATACCAAGCGCTATTGGAGCGTTTGGAGTCTGTGGAGACAAAATTTGTTGGGCATCAAAAACCCACATTACGTCTACTCCACAGTAATCCGGAGCATCCCTCAGTGCCTACACCTCTTTACCCCGAACACTTCAAGTTGCCTCAATTGGCAATTTTTAAAGGTGAAGAGGACGCACAAGAACACGTTACACGATTTCTAATCCAATGCTTCGGCATCCAAGATAATGATGCATTGTTGCTTAGAACATTCATAACCACATTCGCAGGCCCTACCTCGGATTGGTTCACACAACTGCCCAAACATAGCATAAGCAATTTAGATCAATTAGTAGACACGTTTCTTGAATGCTTTGCCTTCAACACAAGGAAGAAGGCATCAATAAGTGATTTAGCGAGCCTCAAGCAATTTGAAGAGGAAACAATGGTAGCGTATGGGAATTGATGGAGAGCTTTGCTTTCTAGGTTACCCTACTGTCCTCCTATGTTTGATCTCACGTAGATGTTCGCAAAAAGTTTCTTAAAATCAATCTCTGGTCTATTGTTGCTGTGACAATACGACAACTTAGAAGAAGCTTTGGTGCAATCCAGAGTCATAGAAGAGATTAAGATAGGCGAAGGCGCAATTGCCAAGCCTAAGAAGAAAGAGTGGAATAAAACTACTAAAACTGGGACAACGCAACCAAAACACGCTGCAGTCAACCAAGTTGCGATAAATGTTTCCGTGACTGTGCAAGAAACGCAGCCTCAAAATGCTAACTACCAGGCAGTGCCTCTTGCTTATGAAAGAGATAATAGAAGACAAGAGCAAAATTACCCGTGTCGCCCTAGGCAAAATTTCACCCCATATGCGTAGTCCAGGGACTCCTTATTTGACCGCTTGTCAGCGGCAAATTTAGTCACTCTGTCGAAAATCCAAATTATAGACCCTAACATTACCAAGCCTAGGGGGTATAGAGAGGAATTGTATTGTAGATTCCATAGGCGCAGAGGACATGACTTGAATGGGTGCTGGAAATTCAAAGACCTAGTCCAGGATTTGATCGACAATAGAACATTGGTTGTGGACAACCCCATCGCACCAAACAACCAACAAATGGGGGTATTCAAGGACCCCTTGCCAGCCCATGAGGCACAGATAAAACCACTCCAGATTAACGAGGTGCGACAAGATCTTCCCACACAGGGATTTGTGGGAATGATTAGCATAGTAACAAGGAACATAAGGTACCCGATAGCTACCCCTGAGGTAGCTACGAGGGAAGTTTTGGCAACATCGCATCCTCAACAACGCCCAACGTAGTTACCTTCGCCTAGACCTGAGGTCACGATACGAACCAAACTCACGCAGAGTTTACGGACCACGTCGGCTAGGCTGTCCATCTACGAGCTTATTCAACAATCAGCTCCCCATAGAGAAGCTCTTATGGACATTTTAAAAGCCATTGAATTACAACCCCACAAGGAAAATTCTTTCAACGCCTTCGTGGGACATGTGAAACAATGTACGGAGCCGGTCATCACATTCAGAGAAGATGAGGTCAAAATGATATCAAATGACATGGCAGATCCACCCCTGCATGTTATCGCACGGGTCAACGAGATTTCGTACAAGAGAGTGCCGATAGATACTGGCTCGTCCAGTAACATCATAACCACTGCAGCCTTAAAGCATTTGAAGCTGCCAGCCTCTCACATCACAGCCTCCACGTACACACTGCGAGATTTTAATGATGTAATATGCTCGACAGTCGACACAGTCGTTCTACCAGTCCAGGTAGGACAAAAGTCAATACCTACACTGTGCCATGTGCTGGAAGGTGAAATGGCTTATAATATACTTCTAGGGAGGCCTTGGATCAGGGACATGAAGTGTGTCCCTTCGATCGCCCACCAATGCTTAAAGTATGCTTATGAGGGAGAAATACATGTAGTCCCAATGGACTTAGAGCCCTTCAAGTATTGCAATGCAGTACAATTCATGCCTCAATCGACCCTCCCTTCAACGCATTTGGATTTTCAATTAAATCCATCTAAACAGGGTCCGATACCGCAGGCACCACTAGTGGCCAACAAGGCAAAATCCCAGCCGGTGAGACCTCATCACCTGATCCTTCATCATCAACGCCACCTATCATGGCCCAACAGAAGGACAAGGGAAAACAGATCATGGAAGAGGTTAAACCCTTGGAAGAAAGGTTGCCCACAATCTCAACGGTATCAACAGAGGAAACACCCAACACAACAAAAACCAAGACTCCTGAACAACCAAACATGGAATGGACTCAGGAAGGACTACTGTTTCCTCCCCACCAATCATCAACAATCACTGTTGAAATGGCCAGTACGGGCCTGGGGGAGTACTTAGTGCAAAACATTGTGGCAACCCCCACATTGGAGTCAGTACAGGACATGGGAAGACCTCGCATTCCCATAGGGACAATTGTTCCTCTAGGCTACCCACCGAACCAAAAAAAAATTTGTGTATAGGGGCCTTGATCATGGTATTGAACCATGACAACAAAATGAAACAGACGAAGAACCTTTTGTTGAAAACATCAATTATCTGTCAAACCCAGAATTTGCCCTAAAATATCTAGGCCAATGCAATTGGCATGGATACGGGCTAGGCAGATATGAGCAAGGGATGCGGATCCTTTGCCAACCAAGATATCAGATGCCATATGACAAGTCAAGGGTAGGGTTCAACCATCCCCTGCCATTAGACCTCTTGGTTGAAAATATGCAAGGCCTAGAAATAGGCAACAAGGGGGGATTGGCACAAGACCCATATGCCAATCCAAATACAGAATACACATTGGGAGATTACCTCCCATGGTCAACAAAAACCCCTAGAAACAACAATAATCGCTCTCCTTTGCTAGAGAGAGGTGAAAGTTCAGATAGTAATCCTCAAAGAGAACATCAATGGCTGTCGGAAATATTTCTGAAGCTGTTCCCCTTAGAGGTTCCAGATGAAACAATACAGTACCAAGAGAATCAGGTCCCTCCACCAAGAGTGGAACAATTGCAATGGGACCAGATTAATTCACTGGAACAAGAAGAGTCCTCAACGTCGCAAGAAATAGATGCTAAATAGGATGAACAATTTTGGATTTATGAAAGCGATTTAGAAGATGAAACTGAAATGGACAATCTCAAACATGTGCGACGACATCACCGTGCTCTAACTCATGAAGATCTAATGGGACAGATGGGCATACTACTGGGGCATGAATGGCATGTAGACCTAGCGAGGTGGGACCAAGTGTTGGATCCATGGCTCCAAATTCAAGATGAGCATCGTCCACCTCGAGATCCCATCATGACAGCAGTGTCGATGGAAGACCCCGCCCTCCTTTTCACAAAATTCGCACCTAGGGAGGATCCATTCGTGCCTGTTCTTGTAGAGCCAGATCCAGAGTATAGGGAGCATCTAGAAGAAACAAGTTATCACACCCGTGGTTCTGGAGACCAAATTCATTCCATCCACATGATCTCCATTGATTTTACCACAACCATCCGCAATCCGACCGATCCATCATGGTCATTGCATCTAGACATGGATGCCATCGACTGGGATCGCGTCAATTCACCATTGTCACCATCAAAGTACTGGCATTTCAATGAAATGCTTCATTTTACCCCAAGGACAACTCAGGATATTTTTCAAGCTAAAGAGGGACCCGAGGTTCCAAACGCAGATCTTAACTCAGCTGATGATATCCATTTAATCCCAACTCCACATCAGTTGGAGGATGGATCCCACATGTCAGTCGAGGAGACGACTGACGTGAGACATCGGCACGAGATCCAATGAATCCACGGATTCTCAAGTCGGGGGTAAGACTTTCCCCGAAGAGCAAGCCGATTACATTGCCCTTCTTAAAGAAAATAAGGAGGTTTTTGCATGGTCGTACAAGGATATGCCAGGACTAGACCCGTGACTAGTCATGCACAATTTAACGCTTGATCCGACAATCAAGCCTGTAAAGCAAAAACTAAGAAAGATGCACCCAACGAAGTGGCCTTGATGGTCAAAGATGAATTGCAAAAGCTGTTGGATGCATAATTTGTCATCTGCGTGGATTATCCACCATGGTTGTCCAACATGGTTCCCATCAAGAAGCCCGACGGGAGGATTCGCATATGCACCGACTTTCGAGACCTAAACAAAGCGAGTCCTAAGGATGATTTTCACTTGCCAAGCATCGACGCATTGGTAGACGCTACAACAGGTCACGAAATGCTCTCCCTAATGGACGGTTTCTCAGGATACAATCAAATTCGTATCAATCTTGAAGACCAACTCAAAACGGCATTCACAATGCCTTGGGGGACATTTTGCTATAAGGTCATGCCTTTTGGCCTTAAAAACACTGGCGCTACATACCAACGTGCTATGAATTATATCTTCCACGATTACATGCACAAAACTTTGGAAGATTACATGGATGATTTGTTAGCCAAGTCTCTCTTGCGCTCAGATCATCTCGGTGACTTAAACAAGATTCTTGATCGCCTCATAGAGCATAAGGTCATACTGAATCCCAAGAAGTGCATGTTCGGCGTCACATATGGAAAAATCTTAGGTTTTATAGTCTCAAAATGAGGCATCGAAGTGGACCCAAACAAATTCAAGGCAATCCTTGAAATGGCTCCCCCAACCACTATCAAGCAGCTTAGAAGTCTGCAAGGAAAGGTCGATTAAACGCTTCATAGCGTAATTATCTGACAAATGCCGACCAATGAACAAATTATTGCACAAGGGGGTCACATTTCATTGGGATGATGAGTGCCAGTCAGCCTTTGACAAAATCAAACAATACTTGGCTTCGTCGCCAGTATTGGCACCACCTAGACTAGGAGTGCCATTCTACTTATACATCTCAGCTACTGAGGTGGCACTGGGAGCCATGCTAGCCTAGAAGAATGAACTTCACAAAGAACAAAGCTACTTACTATCTTAGCCGCACCCTAGTCAGTTACGAACTTAACTATGCATATGTTGAGAAACTCGCTGGCGATGGTGTTTGCTACCAAGAGGCTACGCCACTACATGCTGAGCAACACTACGTATGTTGTGTCTAAGGATAATCCATTGTGATACATGATGAGTTGTACTTATCATAGTAGTCGCACGGCGAAATGGATCATGTTGTTGACAGAATTTGACATTGAGTTTATTGGGAAAAAATCTATAAAAGGACAAGTCATAGCCGATCAACTAGCAGAGGCTCCTCTTGAAGACGATCAGCCTCTGGTCATAGAACTACCCGATGATGGGGTCTTCCATGTCTCAGAATCACCAGATTCTGATGAGCCTGAGTCTCAGGCCGACATAACATTATTTTTCGATGGTTCTAAATGCAAGCAAGGGGGTGGCACATGAATTGTATTCTTCACACCGCAGGGCGCTCCAATGCCCCTGTAATTTAAATTAAACTTCCAGTGCACCAACAACAATGCAGAATATGAAGCCTTGCTCCTAGGTCTTCAAACAGCAATTGCCATGAACATCAAAAGATTGAACATCTTTGGCGATTCGCTGTTAATCATCAATCAAGTCAAAGGGGTATATCAATGCAAATGCCCAGTCCTGAAGGCCTATAAAGCCCTTATGGACAAATTCCTGGCAAAACTTGAGTGGTATGACATCGAGGCACTCCCTCGATCATCAAACCATTTTGCGGATACAATGGCCTCCTTGGGGTCACTAATCCCGCAAGACCTTTCCGGTGATATAACAACCATTGAGGTCAAAACCTTATCGCAACCCGCGATGGAGCGCGCAAGCTCAGACTTCACGCCAGGAGTCCACATGATCCAAATCGAACCATCTTCGGATAAGTTCTTTTGAATCCAAGACTGTTTGAAATGGGCCAACTGGGGGTCTTTGTTTTCCCCTACTCCCATTAATAGCAACACAACGCTATTCTTACAAGTTCTATCCCAATCAACATTTGTTAGGGAAGAACTCCAAAAGGGATTGGCTGTTCAAACTGTCGAGGTATCCGATCAACAGGACTGGTATTTACCCATAAGAGACTACCTCAAGTTAGGTAATCTACCCTTTGGATTGATGCATGCCGCAAAACGAACATTCAAACAGAAAGCGGCAAAATATGTCTTGATAGGAGACATTTTGTATCATCGCAGCTACGACGGAATTCTTCTTCGTTGCTTGGACCAACAAGAGTCCACTTGGGCAGTCACCCAAGCGCATGACGGTACATGTGGTGGCCACTTCAGTGGTATGGCCATTGCAAAGCGCATTCTTCGCATGGGCTATTATTGGCCATATTTAGAGTGAGATTGTTGTGCGTATGTCAAGAGGTGCATGAAATGTTAACATCATGCCAATTTAATGCACACACCTTCCCAGGCCCTACAGACAGTCCAGTCTACTTCGCCATTTTTGCAGTGGGGCCTCGATCTAATCGGAAAGATCTCCCCTGCATCGTCAGGCCGTCACACATTTATCATAACGGCCACATAATATTTTACCAAATGGGTGGAAGCAATTTCGTTGACCTCAACGAAAGAACGCCGTATTGCGGAGTTCATCTTGCATCACATCATATGTCGTTTTGGTATTCCATCCAAATTAATCTTGAATAATGGGCCATCATTCAAGAACAAAGACGTGCGTGCTTTAACCACAAAGTACAAAATTTAGCATAGCTTTTCAACACCCTATTATCCACAAGCAAATGGGCAAGCAGAGGCATCAAACAAAACGCTAGTCGCCATCCTTAAAAAGATCGTCGCAGACAGTCATAAGGATTGGCACATACAAATCCCACTTGCCCTTTGGGCTTATCGCACTAGCATTCGGATGCCCACTGGGGCAACTCCGTTTTAGCTCGTGTATGGCTCAGAGGCAGTAATGTCTCTCGAGTTGGAAATTCCTTCCCTCCACATATCAATGCAGGAGTTCATCGATGATAACACTGCGCGGCAAGCCCGATTGGACAAACTTACGTTGCTTGATGAACGACGCGTTAATGCTCTCGAGCACTTACGTATCTATCAAGAGTGGCTTAAGAAAGCTTACAACATGAAAGTTCACCTAAGAGACTTTTGGGTTGGTGATTTGGTTCTGAAGGAAAACCAACAAAACTCTAATTTGCCGTCCCATATGAGGAACAAATTCGTGGCAAATTGGTTAGGTCCTTATGTCATTGATAGCAAAATAGGACCTGAGACGTACAGTCTAGCTTCTCTTGACGGTATCAAGGAAACAGAACCCTTGAATATCAGTCATTTGCGACCATTTCATATCTAAGAAAGCCATATCCAAAAAAAAGCTCCAAGGATTATCGCAATCTCTTGGTCACCCAAAAATATCCAAGGATTATCGCAATCTCTTGGTCACCCAAAAAGCTCCAAGGATTATCGCAATCTCTTGGTCAATCCAAAAAGCTCCAAGGATTATCGCAATCTCTTGGTCAATCCAAAAAGCTCCAAGGATTATCGCAATCTCTTGGTCACCCAAAAAATCTCCAAGGATTATTGCAATCCCTTGGTCACCCCAAAATTTCCAAGGATTATCGCAATCACTTGGTCAAACCCAAAAAGCTCCAACGATTATCGCAATCGCTTGGTCAAAAATCAAAAAAAAAAAAAAAAAAAAAAAAACAACAAAAATCATCAAAAACAACAAATATTTGCATCTCAATTCTAGGCATACTCAAATTCATCATAAAATTCATATTATCGCACCTCATATTCAACTTCACCAAAAATAATCCATCAAAATTACAAAAATACATAGCTGCATTAAGCATTGCATCCATACATTGCATATTTGTAGTCATACGGGTCAAATACCATAGGCTACAATAGCTCTGATAGTCCATCTTGTTCCGCATTGTCTCATGTTACAAAAACAACAAAAACACCATGCATAACTTTTACCACACTACAGTCAGTGGTATAGGAATGTACCAAGAGTTTCGATGATTCAGTCATCATTTTCCTCTTTAGCCATGTAGCGTATCAAGTCGAACAGATTTTACGAAGGTAGAGTCATACTTGAAATACATCATGTTACGTAACATCCCAACACAAATAAAAACACTAAAAATTCCCAAATTGTGTGAACGAGACGAAACCTGCAAACTAATCTAGGTCACCACAAGCGAAACGATTATCTTGCTCAACCCCCTGTGCGAATGACCCCTAGAATGCTGAGAGTTGGCAAAAGGACAAGCATCCTCCCTACCCAATTCCCTAAGAATCCCTAAAGTTCTCAATAGTTGCAAAACACAAAAAAGTTGCAAAATGTCAAAACTCCAAATTTGACAAACTACAGTGCACACATCAAAAGGCACAAACAATAGTGATTTTCGTCACTCCATGACCCCAATCCCTTGCTCGAAAGAAAAACAAATCAAAATAAATAGTGATCTCATCACTACAATGAGCAAGTATCCCAATACAATTGATGAAAAGAAGGGAGTTGACCTTGAATCCCTGGAACTCTCAGCATTCTATAGGTCATAAGGCAAGCTTTAGTACCAATTTGGTTGATAGCCTATCGGTAACAGAAGTAAACCTCCTACATGACGATATATATGTCACATTAACTTGCGTACAAATCAATGTTTGCATGTGGATGAGCTAGCTTATGGCATCCTGGATTACAACGCAGATTAATCTTAGTACATACAACAAAGGAATTCATGGAGCTAATTAGGTGATCCTCAGTACAGGTTCGATTGAAAGCCCATATGGCACTGGCGGTATCCTAAAAAATACCACTAAATGAACTCAATTGCACACACAGGGATGTGAAAAATAACTGGGTCAAAAACAAGTCCGATTCATACCTTGGTTAAAAAGTCTTGTAAGATAAAGTACGATCATGGATGGTGAGTTAAAACCGATCGAATCTCAGAAAACCTTACATTCATTCCAAAACCATCTGTGCTACTTATCATCCTTATGATACCATCATAAAATACAAAAATAGAAAAACCATGTAAATAAAGAGCTTCTTAAATAGCAAATAGTGCAATCACCACAAATATCATTCATCCATTTCACTTCGCATATCACATAGACATCTAAAACATTTGCATTCATCATAACATTGGCATTCATCAAAATGAATAAACATGCATAACAAAAATCACATATCACATGTACAAAACCACAATAAAATCAGTATATATATATATATATATATATCATCAAAAAGATGCCCGCAGGCTACAAAATCGGTCCTCAGACCCTGCAATCATATCCAAAAACCCAACATAAGGCATCGACCACCATGATCACGCAGATCGGTGCGACGGGAACTACCCCCTCGTGGTGTGGGTCCTATAGGACCTGCGCAGGGCGGCTACTACTAGCCCCCGCATCATGCCTGCTACCACCCCCATCATCTAACCGCCTGCGACGAGATGATGTTGACTGCTCAGTCAGACTATCCCTTGTCCATCGCAAAGATCCATTGACCAAAGGCTTAGGTAGCCGCCCACCAAGGCGGATGACCTCCCTCTCCAAGTCTATCCAGTACAGACACCACTCTACCTCTCGTCGATGATAGATAGACAATGCATCATCGTGCTGCGCCAAAAATCTATCCCGCTCTGCCAACTGAGCCCGCAAAAGATCCCTCTCCTGCCACGCATCCCCCAGCTCTCGCCTCGCATCCCCCAGCTCCCGCCTCACATCCCCCAACTCCAGATCCTGCATCCGCAGTAGCTCTGTCAGTATTGCAATCTCAATGCCTACATCCGACCCCACCTCCTCTGTATCTGCCAGACGCATAGGACTCGCGGGGACAGTAGCCCGCTCGAGCTCCCACTTGCTCCTCCACATCTTGCATGTTCGGCTGCTCCAGAACACCCAAGTCCACATCCTCATCTCCCACATCCACCATGTCCGCATCATCCAACGGACCCCCCCAATCACCCCCTGCTGCCTCAGCATCCTCCACTGTTGCCTCTATGCCTCCTAGTGGCCCCTCTCCTCTCCAACGCTGCAGTACCCACCACGAGTCATACTCAGTGGTAGTCCCGATGTCATCCACATCCGAGACCTCAATCACTGCATCGGACTCCTCGCCCAATGGAGCAATGACCGGTGGCTCTAATCCTCTCTCATCTCCCCATCGTCGATAGACCACGGGCTCACCAGGAAACCCTTGGCACACCCCAAACTTTCGTGTAACCCGGCAGTACGAAAAGAACTCATGCTCCATCCCGTGTCGCCCAGTCAACCACCGCTCCCTACGTACCCGTCGGAGCCACTCTCTAGCCTTCGGCTAGACTGGACAGTCCCGATAAGGATGCCAAAACACCTCCCCTAGAGTGAGCAGAGAGAAGGCATCAGTATAGTGTTGTACAACACCTGCCCATCGCCGACTCTGCCCCTGCTCCGTAGACCACCGCCACAAAGCTGCATAGCCAATCTCCTCGTCATCCATCATCGCCCGAGTCGTCCACGGTAACCCGATCGGCCTCTCCACTGCTATGTGCTGCCAACCCTAGCACTGAAGAAGATAACTGCAACTCACCCCCTTTCGCTATCGACAGCGGACATCGTACAGCTCCCCGTAGAGCTATGCCAACAATTTCTATCCCCATCCATAACTCAACGGTGCCTCTATCGGGCACTCTACCAACTGCCATACCAACTCCAACAGGTTCCACAGGAACCTCGTGCCTGAAGAATTAGGTAGAAGCATGTTAGAAATGAGGCCCATCAAGAATGCGTGCCTCACTCCTAACACCCCCCTCTCCTGCCACCAGCTAACAAAAATCCTGCTAGCCTGACAGTCCACCTCGGCTGTCTCCATTGGGTTCAAATAATGATAAGGCAAATGCTAAAGTGGAATTTATCAATTATTTAGGTCCACTAGGGAATCACAGACCTATTTTAAGTGATTCTATTAGTGGGGAACCACCATTGGATCTATAATTTCTCCAAAGATCTTTTGAACCTTATGCTAGCTCCTATGCTACGTTGGTATCAAACTATGCTGGTAGGGATTTTTCTAAAGTGTTTTTTGACCTGACTCCTATCCATAATAAGTTGTGTGTTCCTAGGGTATCCTAAATATGACTATGGGTTAGGAAGTATGGAACCTCATGGATAAGCTCCTAGGAATTTGACTAGATTTAGATTCCATTAGAATATGAGCAGATTAAAAATGGAAGCCTCAGTGTTTGATAAAATTTGTGGCTCTCCCAAGAGCATTTTTCCTCATAAAATTAAATGGTGATGACTCAAGGTATATTCCAAGTGGAGGCACATGGTTCTGTGACAATCAGGGTCTATTTACTTAAAAATGGGGCTCAAATTAATATTGTACCCCTATGGATTATACTACTTAGGCTCCCCTTTCACTTGTGGTATAATGACATTGTGAGAGGAATTGCTAAAGAGGTGGGGGATTTGGTTCTGATTGACTTGGTGGAAAGTGTGAAGTCAAGGATGATTTTTTTGAGAATGTGCATTAATGTAGATCTAGATTTTGACCTTCTAGCACCCATAAAACACATCTGAAACTTAGGGTCCTTAAATCAAGCTATTGAGTATGAGAGTAGACCCTTTTTTTTACTACAAACTCTTAGGTTATAGCTCGGCTCAATGCCCCTCTAAGAAAAATCCAATGGAAAAATATTGATAAAAAAAGAAATCATGGGGTATATCAATTCAAGATTCCTCTATGAAGGAAGGCGATAAAATTTCTCTTTAGAAAGAAGGAAAATTCAAGGTTTTTGGTGTTGGCATACACTTAGTCATGAAATATACAGAAACAAACTTCTCTCTGTTGGTAGCTAGAGAAGTCCATAATGGCCCTAAATTTACTCCTCAAGAAAGTAGTGTCCATGTTTCCTCCCATACCATAGATAAGGAGAGTCTCCATAATAATTTTTTTTAGGTTTCCTCCACTCCCGTATCTTGAATTGATTGTCTCAAATTATCTCCTACAAAATTCTTTCGAATATCTAGTTCTAGTTACCAATTTCCTAGTTGATGAGATCATTGGTCTTGGCTCTTCTTTCTATTTTATTGAAAATTTTCTCTAATTTCTTGAGTCCCAAGTTGAGATCCCTAAACCCATGTTGGAGAAGGGTTCTCCTTGATCAAAAATTAGAATCCATAAAAAAGATCCTATTAATGTTGGTGCAGAGCATAAATTTGGGAAGCCTCCAAATAAATTTAACAGAAAAAGATAAATAGAATCAAATATAGTTAATGAAACCCAAACATTGTTGAGGATGGAAGAAGAAAATATTTCTTGTAAAAATAGTTAAACTTAACTTCCTTTAGCTCTCAACCTCCCTTGGCTAATTATGGGGGAAAGAAACCCACTTCCAAATTCTAAAAATAAATTTCTTTTCTTGGATTATTAGAAGCCTTAATGGTCACTCAAAACAAATATTGTTATCCTCTTTAAGAAAATATTTTATGCTTGGAGTAAAAAGTCTAATGATTCTCTTCTAGAAGTTAGAGGTCTGGAATTTCCAAGTTTTTGTTGCAGATCCTATGATGTATTTATTAAAGTTTAGATCCAGAACGTGAGAGGTCTTAATGGCTTCATTCTTAGGGGCTTCTCTCTCTATTTGTTTGTTAATTTTCTTTTGGTGTCATCCAATCATTTTCAATTTTGAATTAACACTAGGCCTATAGATTCCAAGTTCCTATGTTTTTTTTTCTATTTGGCACATTTTTTCTCTTGTTTAAATTTTGAATCCGCCCTTATGGATAGTATATTTTTGGTAATATGGACCTATTATTTTGGGTGTAAGTTACATTTTAAAATCCTAGCTTGTTTATTTGAGAGGTAACTTTATTTAAACCATAGACCACAAGGACCCCAAGCCTTAAGGTAGGGTTCCCTAACCTCCCTTAGTTAGGGCACTGATTAGAATGCAAAAACCAACCACACATTGGCTAAAGGGAAGGATACCCCTTCATGAAACACCAACCTTCTTCTATGTGACCATACACTTTGTTGATGTAGGAATGTGTCACTCTTGCACCCTATTCCCAACATGTGCACCCTTTTCTCCTCCTTTAAAATATTATCTATATTTAAATTGAGGGATATCATCCTCATGGAATAATATAGAGGAAGTAAGGGATATCATCGTATGTATATAAGATCATACATGGAGACAAAGGTTATATAAATAACCTTATGCATAATAAATTTACCCTACCTAATGCACCTGATTGGCACCTACTTCATCTATGTTGGATGGGTGCATTTAATACAAGATTGACCTTGTATATGTGCATATGTTGACAACTAACATGAAGTAAATGTAATAATATAATATTTTAACAAGTCATTGACTCTTAATACTTTTTTTAGAGGGAATAATAGTCTCTAGTTACTATCAAGTTACCATCAATAACATCAAGTTTCATAAATCCTTGAGATTCACGTAGTGCTGAAGGTCAACCAACTCTCCATGGGTTTTTTGGAGGATTCTAGGATGACGTTGAATGTGTTGAATTTTTCTATAATTTTAATCCAAATTTCAAGAGCATAATGACATGTTAGAAGTAGAAAATATACATTTTTCTTATTTTTATGGTATAGTAGACATTGCCTTTGATCTTGGAAACCTCTCTACTATAGTTATTCATTAATTATAATCTTCCCATGGCTTAGAAATATTGGTGAGAATTATGGTTTATTATGATGTTGTTCAAGGGTTGAAACCCATACAGGTATGATATTGAACTAATAATTTAAGTTTAAACAAAAAATTTCCTTGCTACTTGAGGTTTGAAACACATGGGAAGCATGCTAACTTGGTTGTTACCTTAAAAATCACTTTTGACCTTATCATCACCCTTAATCCAATGCTTCAAACATCCAAGTATGAAATAAATGGAGAGTCCAACATACACCCATATTTATGGAGTTCATTTCATGGAAACCATATTTTCTTGTTTTGCATAGGTTATTGAAGGATTTTACTATTTATTTATTTTAATATATTCCCATTTTGCATGACTCCAATTTTATAGTTGGATTGTTTTATTTGATTAGCATTTTTTTTGTAGGGTTGGAAATATTTGGGATAATATGGGATTTTATCTCACCTTATTATTTTCTAACAATAATGATTATTAATTTACTACTATGAAACTTATGCTTTTCTGATGTAGAGTAGGATATATAACTCTAGTATCATTCAAACTAGAAGAAGTGGAGTCATTATTTGTTGTCAAAAGAGTTTGTCCTATTCACAAATAATCATGCAATATAGTTTATTAATAGTCATAGTAAGTTGAAGAAAAGTCATATAAAGTGGGTAGAAATTTTGCAAGGATATCCATTTGTATTCAAGCATAGAAGTGGAAGATCAAATTGAGTAGTTGATGCCTTGAGTATGTAGAATTTATTGATGAATATAGAAGTTGTTGGTTTTGATGCCATGAAGGAGATTTATAAGGATGATGAATATTTCAAGGAATATTGGTTTGCATGTAGTAATTCTATTGTAGGATATAGGGTCCCATGGCTTGATTATTTCATCTAAGAAGGAATATTATTCAATGTAAATTGACTATGTATACCATGAAGTTCAATGAGAGAAAATCTATTGCATAGTGAAGGGCTTGCAAGATATTTTGGGATGGATAAAACCCTAAGATAATTTGAAGAAGGTTACTATTAACCTAGGATGAATGTGGATGTAAGAAAATTTAAACAAGGTTGTCAAGTATGTTAACATGCAAAAAGGAAGAGTCAAAATATTATACTATGTCAACCATTTCTAATTCTAGAGAAAGCATGGGAGGATATAAGCATGAATTTTATTCTTGGTTTGCTTATGATACACAAGGGTAATGCCTCTATTTTTTTTGGTTGATAGATTCTCAAAGATGGCAGATTTCATTCCTTACAAGAAAATAAATGATGCAACTCATAGTGCTATCTTAATCTTTACAAAAGTTATGAGATTACATGAGTTGCCAAAGAGTATTATTTTAAATAGTGATAAAATAAATATGGGAAATTTTTGGAGAACATTGTAAATTAAATTGGGTACTACGATGGCAATTAGTTCAACTTATCATCCAAAAATCAATGGAAAAACTAAGTTGTGAATAGGAGTCTTGGGAATTTGTTGAGATGCTTAGTCGACAAGAAGATGAAGCTTTGGGATATTATTTTGGTACAAGTATAATTTACATATAACAACTTAGTGATTATAACTACAAATAAAAGTCCACTTTAGATTGTATATGGAGTGTTTCCAAGAGGATTAGATGTGTTGTGAAGTAGATGAGTTGTGAAATACATCTATTTCATAGAGGATAAGTGTTCTTGTGAAAGAATCTACTAACTATATTCATGATTTTCATCAAGAGGTAAGAAGTAAGTTAGAAAATTGTGTCATGAAATATAAGCGTGTTGATAACAAGAAAAGAGTGCTAGAATTTAAGGTTGGAGACTTGGTTTTGGCACATTTGAAAAAATACCACTATTTAAAAGGCACTTACAATAAGTTAAACTAGAAATATATTAGACCTTGTAGAGTTTTCAAGAATTTTTTAACAAATACTTATGAATTATAACTACTTAAAGGAGTGGATATATCACCCATATTCAATGTAGAAAATCTATACCCTTATCATGAAGGATGAACTAGTGACCAAGATGGTGCAATTTTAGAACGTTTGAAGGTGGATTAGGTACGAAAGCTACAAGAAAAGGAATAAATAGATTTAGGTAATCGTATTTTCTATAGTAGCCAAATAAACAAGAAATAATAAATATCATGAATATTTGATTAATTGTATGAATTAAGAAATTGAGGATGCAACATGGATGAATGCACTTGAGATTGCCAAATTTGGATTTCAAATTGAATATTTGAAGAATTTTCATGAACCATTTCTTTTACCCAATGGTTATGATATAGGAGAATCCAAAAGCCCAATTTCAAGTTGAGAAGCAAGAAATTCAATCATTTGACCATTATGTAAATCTTTTAAAAAAATTATAAATATTTTCTAAATAAACATAATCGGGGTTATTGTTGCAATAAGATAAGAGAGGAGACAAGGGGTCTCAAAATTAATTTTTGTATTCTCAAATAAATAATAAATAATATTTAACAAATAAATTCTCAAGATTTAGTTTTTATGGAATGTATATTTAATAGATTGTGAGTTTCACTACTTTCTAGTGTGTAGGATACAAAGACACTTCTAAGGCATTAGAGTCCAAGTGGAGGAGAGTTGTGATGTGGGCACCAATAGAATTAAAGGAAGACAAATTGTTGTATTGAATAAGAACACAAAATTGAGGGGAAAAAAAAACCCATTGAAAACATCCTCCTATGGAGAAGACTACCATCCTAAATACATGATAAGATTGTTTGAATCAAGAACTCAGTTTTCAAACAACAATGTGAGAATTTTCATAGCCACACAAGAGGAGACAATGTTTTAATATGAAAGACAAAATATTTTGCTTTGACAAACGAAGCTGCTAAAATAGTTAATTAGCATCATTACTACAAAACAAAGATCCAATCCTTGGATTTTCATCACATGTTGAAAGTACATCATGTAAATTTTTTATTATATGAACGATATTGGATTGTATGAGTAATTAGGAACCAATATTGAAAGGTTGAAAGGAAGACTCCTTGAATGATGCATGTCATAGATGTGAATGAAGAGAAAATTTGGCATGTAGTAATGTAGACACCAAAACAGCACCAATCCGATTATGTGACTGCAAACACTGATCGCTTTGGCAAACACAGCCCCCAGGGCAGCCCTCAGAGGTCAAACAGTGGTCTTAACCACTTTCATAGAAATTTTGTGAGGTCAAGAAGCAATTTGGCACACTTAGACACTTTGCCTAGTAATCGTCTCACCCAGGGACGATTGCTAACTTGAAATCATCTCACCCAGGGACGATTTTTGAAATCGTCTCCAGTAAGGACGATTTCCAAGTTTAATGGGCAAAAAGACAAATGAGGCCAAGTGGCAGCCCAGAACAGTCAGTTGATGACTCCTGCCTCGCACGCGTGTGTGAGTGGACAAATAGGCCATTTGAGGACTGTCACAAGGGCAATTATGAAAGCCCAAGTCAATGGAGGACTCCCCTCCCTCTTGGGAAGACAAGACTGCCACATGGCGCCTATGACCAACACATGGCATTTGTGCTTCCCTCCCAAAAGAGACCCCATGGGTCTATAAAGGGTGGGACTTTTCTCACCCAAGATATACGAGGTTGAAGGAGTTTTCAAGCAATGAAGTGTTGTCGAGTTGAAGACCCACTTGCATCCCTTTTGGTTCACCTTCCCACATCCACCAATCTCTTTTGCAAGGGAGGTTGTTGGGTGGCTTTTGGAAGCTTGAATTAGACCTAAATCCAACACATGGACACCTGAATCAACCAATTCGCCGACCCCCCCAATCCTAAGAGGTTTTGGGCCCATCCCTAGTGGATTGGCGCCGGAATCAAGTGCCAACGGTGGGAGGCCCACTTGGGCACCCCCGCACTTTTCTTAAGTTTTATTTCAGAAGCATTCTAGTTTATTTTCTCATGTTGCATATTGTGTTTTCTGTTTGGTGAATTCATAGCTGCAATTTCGTAACCTTTGATCGGATTCTAGTATGTTTTGTGTCGTTTTGTAGTTTCACTAACTTGCAGGAGGCGATATCAAATTCCCGAGGGTAGAGGCCAAATTGGGAGAATCCGACCATCTGGGTCATCCCAAAATGGCCCCAATTACATAACCCCTCTGTCTGCAGGTGTTTTGGAGACCTCGAGAGTCGACATTGGAGCATGTCAGTTCGACTTCCCCAACATAGAAGAAATCGTCCCACCCAGGGACGATTTACAGTCAGAAATCGTCCTACCCAGGGACGATTTCCAGTTGAAAGCAGATTGGCCGACTGTCTCAGTGGCAATGGCCTGTTGGTAACATTTTCTATCTTCTGGAAAGTTTTTAGGCTGTTTAGAATCATTTTGTTTACTATTTTAGATAAATGTTTGCATGCATCTTTTGATGATTTTAGAAGAATGAACACTTTTCACTTGCAGCAGGTGCTACTGACATCTTGGTTGTTTCTTTGTTTGTAGGAGAAGCAGCGGAGGTGAAGAACTCATCGACATCAGCGACGGCATCATCTTGGCCCGCCCATTGCAATCGTGGGCACGCGAAAAGAGGAACATTGAGTGATTGTAATCGAATTCTTTTAACGCTCCTAGCCCCGAAAAGGGAGGAGACGTCATTGTAACAGAGATCAAGGGATATTAATGAAAGGGCTGTGTTTTCTCCATTTTCTTGTGTCTCTTCCAATGCGTTTCTTTTCCATTTCATGCACTTTACGTTTCTAGGACTTAAGCGCATTTGGTTTTGGTTATATTGCAATTAGTGTTTCCTTTTCCCGGAATCTCGTGCTTTCAGTGGCGATCACGGTGGGACTGTTCCTCGTTTTTAAGATCACATAAAACTAATCGGGTTTTTGTGTTTTGTGTTTTACAGGTACATTTTTTTTTTTGCAGACTGTTAACCGTCTCTGACTGTTACGATTACTTTAATGGAAATCGTCTCACCCTGAGACGATTTTAAAATCGTCTCTGCCAGGGACGATTTATGTTCTGTAAATCGTCTCACCGGGGACGATTTTACTGTCCGCATATTTTTAGAGCGAAAAATTCAAAGGCAACTGGAGCAGGCAGAGAAGAGGTAGGGATTTTATCATCTCTATTAAATTTTCTGTTTCTGTTTTCTGTTTCTTTGACTGTTTTCATTTTATCCTGCATACTTAGGGAAAATCATTCATGCTTGTTTCATTTTCGCTAAATAAAATGAACCTCACACACTCCACATAACAATTTTAAACCAAGGAGCTGGTCGTAAGACCCCAGCCCTTTATCAAGACCATTGGTGGATTTCATCACCACCTTGGCTTGATTTGCATCCATTTCCCGATTGTCAACTATTGTTAGGCGTAAATCCTGACGAAGACAGACCGAGTGTCGCTGGGGTGATTCCCATGTGTGCGAGGATAAGTTTTCTATGGTAGGTGCCATTAACAGGACAATCCCCCTTCCGTATCGCCTACGTACCACGTACCTTCTGCTCTCACGTACCTATAGTCTCCCTCTCGTAAGGGCGGGTATATAGAGAGGTTGGTATATCGACCTGGTTGGTATATTGAAGGGGCTACCATTTTGGGAGTTATATGAGCCATCATAATGCATTTAAATGATCTTCAAAACCTACAAAAACAAAACAAAACACCAAAATGCACTAAACCAGTTTAGGGCACACCAATAATCCTTAAAAGAGATAATCACGGATTTTGTGAATGTGTGTGCTTAATTATGCTTAGTGTAGACAAAAAAAAAATTCATAAACGAGATAAAAACTTATTTAGATAGCATAGAAGCACCACAATGGTGTACACCCGCGATCCAAGCCCAATCAAGGGCAGAAGCTCCGGAAGGTACACAAGAAGCGAGCACAAGTCGCCTTCGCTTTAGTCCTGAGGATTTGGTCATACCGCCTTATAGGTCTAACCTACAAAAGAATACAATTCAGAATCCTCGATGGGGTATGCCTATTCAAAGCTGCCCCTTTCGGGAAGATGCCTTACATGTAGACCTTGACATAAATAGAGAATCACCTCTTGAAGTTAGGCATGAGTGGCCATCGCGCGATGAAGCGCTAGACAAGCACACCGTCCATTTGGAGGGGCAACGTGGATATGGCATCCCTTCTTTACCTATCATCAGAACAGAGAGACCAAATCCAGAGCATAGGGCTCCTTACATAGGGCGACCTAACTCTGCCCACCCTCTTCACACCCGTGAAAGGGAGTACGAGGAAAGCCATCGCATTCCTCAAGGGCAACAAACAACACGGGAACCTTGCATTTCCGCACCAACGAGGATATCATGATCACCCCTTGAGGCCAGAACCTCGAGCACATACCGCTTACCTCGATAGAGGGAAGCGACCCATTGAAACCTTAGATCAGCAAACTCGAGGTAAACACATAGGAGAAACATTCGAACCTCCTGAGCAAAATAGGGTAGACCAAATTGACCCAGTTCATGCCGGATATACCACCCGTCAAGCCCAAACCATGCGGCTTAAACCAAGTTATCAGGAAATAGAGTACCGACACCGCTTGGATAGAGAACACATGCAACGCGAAACGGATGAGTTACGCTATGAAATACCTGAGAGGGGGCCAACCCCTCGCATCCAAAGAGCTAAACAATATGAGAGGCATAATCCGTTGGTGCAGGACAGGTCTCCACGACCTCGTCAAGCTCTGCCTCCAAGACCTCATAGATTCGAGAGGGAGGCAACTCCCCGAAACAATGATGGGTACCTTCAGCAAGAGCTTGATCAGGGTCATAGGTTTCACCCAGAGACTCCTCAAGAATTTTACGAGGAGTATGAACCAGAAGAGGAATATGTTGAAACTCCCCATCAAGGCAGGAAGGATGCCATTTGGCCACCCCTCCATAGGCCTCCAGTTTACCGTAACTTGCAACAAGAGCGAACAAGAGAGGAAGAAATAAAATCTTTCGATGCATACCAAGCGCTATTGGAGCGTTTGGAGTCTGTGGAGACAAAAGTTGTTGGGCATCAAAAACCCACATTACGTCTACTCCACAATAATCCGGTGCATCCCTCAGTGCCTACACCTCTTTACCCCGAACACTTCAAGTTGCCTCAATTGGCAATTTTTAAAGGTGAAGAGGACGCACAAGAACACGTTACACGATTTCTAAGCCAATGCTTCGGAATCCAAGATAATGACGCATTGTTGCTTAGAACATTCATAACCACATTCGCAGGCCCTGCCTCGGATTGGTTCACATAACTGCCCAAACACAAGCATAAGCAATTTAGATCAATTAGTAGACACGTTTCTTGAACGCTTTGCCTTCAACACAAGGAAGAAGGCATCACTAAGTGATTTAGCGAGCCTCAAGCAATTTGAAGAGGAAACAATGGCAGCGTACGGGAATTGATGGAGAGCTTTGCTTTCTAGGTTACCCTACCGTCCTCCTATGTCTGATCTCACGTAGATGTTCGCAAAAAGTTGCTTAAAATCAATCTCTAGTCTATTGTTGCTGCGACAATACGACAACTTAGAAGAAGCTTTGGCGCAAGCCGAGTCATAGAAGAGATTAAGATAGGCGAAGGCGCAATTTCCAATCCTAAGAAGAAAGAGTGGAATAAAACTACTAAAACTGGGACAACGCAACCAAAACACGCTGCAGTCAACCAAGTTGCGATAAATGTTTCCGTGACTGTGCAAGAAACGCAGCCTCAAAAGGCTAACTACCGAGCGGTGCCTCCCCGCTTATGAAAGAGATAATAGAAGACAAGAGAAAAATTACCCGCGTCGCCCTAGGCAAAATTTCACCCCATATGCGGAGTCTAGGGAACTCCTTATTTGACCGCTTGTCAGTGGCAAATTTAGTCACTCTGTCGAAAATCCAAATTATAGACCCTAACATTCCCAAGCCTAGGGGGTATAGAGAGGAATTGTATTGTAGATTCCATAGGCGCAGAGGACATGACTTGAATGGGTGCTGGAAATTCAAAGACCTAGTCCAGGATTTGATCGACAATAGAACATTGGTTGTGGACAACCCCATCGCACCAAACAACCAACAAATGGGGGTATTCAAGGACCCCTTTCCAGCCCACGAGGCATAGACAAAACCACTCCAGATTAACGAGGTGCGACAAGATCTTCCCACACAGGGATTTGTGGGAATGATTAGCATAGTAACAAGGAATAGAAGGTACCCGGTAGCTTCCCCTGAGGTAGCTACGAGGGAAGTTTCGGCAACATCGCATCCTCAACAATGCCCAACGTAGTTACCTCCGCCTAGACCTGAGGTCACGATACGAACCAAACTCACGCAGAGTTTGCGGACCACGTCGGCTAGGCTGTCCATCTACGAGCTTATTCAACAATCAGCTCCCCATAGAGAAGCTCTTATGGACATTTTAAAAGCCATTGAATTACAACCCCACGAGGCAAATTCTTTCAACGCCTTCGTGGGACATGTGAAACAATGTACGGAGCCGGTCATCACATTCGGAGAAGATGAGGTCAAAACGATATCAAATGACATGGCGAGATCCACCCCCGCATGTTATCGCATGGGTCAACGGGATTTCGTACAAGAGAGTGCTTGATAGATACCGGCTCGTCCAGTAACATCATAACCACTGCAGCCTTAAAGCATTTGAAGCTGCCAACCTCTCACATCACAGCCTCCACGTACACACTACGAGCTTTTAATGATGCAATATGCTCGACAGTCGACACAGTCCATCTGCTAGTCCAGGTAGGACAAAAGTCAATACCTACACTGTGCCATGTGCTGGAAGGTGAAATGGCTTATAATATACTTCTAGGGCGGCCTTGGATTAGGGACATGAAGTGTGTCCCTTCGATCGCCCACCAATGCTTAAAGTATGCTTATGAGGGGGAAATACATGTAGTCCCAATGGACTTAGAGCCCTTCAAGTATTGCAATGCGGTACAATTCATACCTCAATCGACCCTCCCTTCAACGCATTTGGATTTCCAATTAAATCCATCTAAATAGGGTCCAATACCGCAGGCACCACTGGTGGCCAACAAGACAAAATCCCAGCCAGGTGAGACTTCATCACCCGCTCCTTCATCATCAACACCACCTATCATGGCCCAACGAAGGACAACGGAAAACAGATCATGGAAGAGGTTAAGCCCCTAGAAGAAAGGTTGCCCACAATCTCAATGGTATCAAAAGAGGAAACACCCAACACAACAAAAACCAAGACTCCTGAACAACCAAACATGGAATGGACTCAGGAAGGACTACCGTTTCCTCCCCCCCAATCATCAACAATCATCTGTTGAAATGGCCGAGTACGGGCCTGGGGGAGTACTTAGTGCAAAACATTGTGGCAACCCCCACATTGGAGTCAGTACAGGACATGGGAAGACCTCACCTTCCCATAGGGACAATTGTTCCTCTAGGCTACCCACCGAACCAGAAAAATTTTGTGTATGGGGGCCTTGATCACGGTCTTGAACCATGCCAACAAAAGGAAACAGACGAAGAACCTTTTGTTGAAAACATCAATTATCTATCAAACCCAGAATTTGCCCTAAAATATCTAGGCCAATGCAATTGGCATGGATACGGGCTAGGCAGATATGAGCAAGGGATGCGGATCCTTTGCCAACCAAGATATCAGATGCCATATGACAAGTCATGGGTAGGGTTCAACCATCCCCTGCCATTAGACCTATTGGTTGAAAATATGCAAGGCCTAGAAATAGGCAACAAGGGAGGATTGGCACAAGACCCATATGCCAATCCAAATACAGAATACACATTGGGAGATTACCTCCCATGGTCAACAAACACCCCTAGAAACAGCAATAATCGCTCTCCTTTGCTAGAGAGAGGTGAAATTTCGGATAGTAATCCTCAAAGAGAACATCAATGGCTGTCGGACATCTTTCTGAAGTTGTTCCCCTTAGAGGTTCCAGATGAAACAATACAGTGCCAAGAGAATCGGGTCCCTCCACCAAGAGTGGAACAACTGCAATGGGACCAGATTAATTCACTGGAACAAGAAGAGTCCTCAACGTCGCAAGAAATAGATGCTAAAGAGGATGAACAATTTTGGATCTATGAAAGCGATTCAGAAGATGAGACTGAAATGGACTATCTCAAACATGCGCGACGACATCACCGTGCTCTAACTCATGAAGATCTAATGGGACAGATGGGCATACTGCTGGGGCATGAATGGCATGTAGACCCAGCGAGGTGGGACCAAGTGTTGGATCCATGGCTCCAAATTCAAGATGAGCATCGTCCACCTCGAGATCCCATCATGACAACAGAGTGTCGAGGGAAGACCCCGCCCTCCTTTTCACAAAATTTGCACCTAGGGAGGATCCATTCGTGCCTGTTCTCGTAGAGCCAGATCCAGAGTATAGGGAGCATCTAGAAGAAACAAGTTATCACACCCGTGGTTCTGGAGACCAAATTCATTCCATCCACATGATCTCCATTGATTTGACCACAACCATCCACAATCCGACCGATCCATCATGGTCATTGCATCTAGACATGGATGCCATCGACTGGGATCGCGTCAATTCACCATTGTCACCATCAAAGTACTGGCATTTCGGTGAAATGCTTCATTTTACCCCAAGGACAACTCAGGATATTTTTCAAGCTGAAGAGGGACCCGAGGTTCCAAACGCAGATCTTAACTCAGCTGATGATATCCATTTAATCCCAACTCCACATCAGTTGGAGGATGGATCCCACATGTCAGTCGAGGAGACGACTGAGCGTGAGACATCGGCACGAGATCCAATGAATCCACGGATTCTCAAGTCGAGGGTAAGCCTTTCCCCCGAAGAGCAAGCCGATTACATTGCCCTTCTTAAAGAAAAGAAGGAGGTTTTTGCATGGTCGTACAAGGATATGCCAGGACTAGACCCGCAACTAGTCATGCACAATTTAACGCTTGATCCGACAATCAAGCCTGTAAAGCAAAAACTAAGAAAGATGCACCCAACAGTGGCCTTGATGGTCAAAGATGAATTGCAAAAGTTGTTGGATGCACAATTTGTCATCTGCGTGGATTATCCGCCATGGTTGTCCAACATGGTTCCCATCAAGAAGCCCGACGGGAGGATTCGCATATGCACCGACTTTCGAGACCTAAACAAAGCGAGTCCTAAGGATGATTTTCCCTTGCCAAGCATCGATGCATTGGTAGACGCTACAACAAGTCACGAAATGCTCTCCCTAATGGACGGTTTCTCAGGATACAATCAAATTCGTATCAATCCTGAAGACCAACTCAAAACGGCATTCACAATGCCTTGGGGGACATTTTGCTATAAGGTCATGCCTTTTGGCCTTAAAAACGCTGGCGCTACATACCAACGTGCTATGACTTATATCTTCCACGATTACATGCACAAAACTTTGGAAGATTACATGGATGATTTGTTAGCCAAGTCTCTCTTGCGCTCAGATCATCTCGGTGACTTAAACAAGATTCTCGATCGCCTCATAGAGCATAAGGTCAGACTGAATCCCAAGAAGTGCGTGTTCGGCGTCACATCTGGAAAACTCTTGGGTTTTATAGTCTCAAAATGAGGCATCGAAGTGGACCCAAACAAAGTCAAGGCAATCCTTGAAATGGCTCCCCCAACCACTATCAAGCAGCTCAGAAGTCTGCAAGGAAAGGTCGCGTCGATTAAACGCTTCATAGCGCAATTATCTGACAAATGCTGACCAATGAACAAATTATTGCACAAGGGGGTCACATTTCATTGGGATGACGAGTGCCAGTCAGCCTTTGACGAAATCAAACAATACTTGGCTTCGTCGCCAGTATTGGCACCACCTAGACCAGGAGTGCCGTTCTACTTATACATCTCAGCTACTGAGGTGGCACTGGGAGCCATGCTAGCCTAGAAGAATGAACTTCACAAAGAACAGGCTACTTACTATCTTAGCCGCACCCCGGTCGGATTACGAACTTAACTATGCATACGTTGAGAAACTCGCTTGGCAGTGGTGTTTGCTACCAAAAGGCTACGCCACTACATGCTGAGCAACACTACGTATGTTGTGTCTAAGGATAATCCATTGCGATACATGATGAGTCGTACTTATCATAGTAGTCGCACGGCGAAATGGATCATGTTGTTGACGGAATTTGACATTGAGTTTATTGGGAAAAAATCTATAAAAGGACAAGTCATAGCCGATCAACTAGCAGAGGCTCCTCTTGAAGACGATCAGCCTCTGGTCATAGAACTACCCGATGATGGGGTCTTCCATGTCTCAGAATCGCCAGATTCTGATGAGCTTGAGTCTCAGGCTGACATAACCTTATTTTTTGATGGTTCTAAATGCAAGCAAGGGGGTGGCGCGAGAATTGTATTCTTCACACCGCAAGGCACTCCAATGCCCCCGTCATTTAAATTAAACTTCCAGTGCACCAACAACAATGCAGAATATGAAGCCTTGCTCCTAGGTCTTCAGACAGCAATCGCCATGAACATCAAAAGATTGAACATCTTTGGCGATTCCCTGTTAATCATCAATCAAGTCAAAGGGGTATATCAATGCAAATGCCCAGTCCTGAAGGCCTATAAAGCCCTTGTGGACAAATTCCTGGAAATACTTGAGTGGTATGACATCGAGGCACTCCCTCGATCATCAAACCATTTTGTGGATACAATGGCCTCCTTGGGGTCACTAATCCCGCAAGACCTTTCCGGTGATATAACAACCATTGAGGTCAAAACCTTATCGCAACCCGTGATGGAGCGCGCAAGCTCAGACTTCACGCCAGGAGTCCACATGATCCAGATCGAACCATCTTCGGATAAGTTCTTTCGAATCCAAGACTGTTTGAAATGGGCCAACTAGGGGTCTTTGTTTTCCCCCACTCCCATTAATAGCAACACAACGCTATTCTTACAAGTTCTATCCCAATCAACATTTGTTAGGGAAGAACTCCAAAAGGGATTGGCTGTTCATACTATCGAGGTTTTCGATCAACAGGACTAGTATTTACCCATAAGAGACTACCTCAAGTTAGGTAATCTTCCCTTTGGATTGACGCACACCGCAAAACGAACATTCAAACAGAAAGCCGCAAAATATGTCTTGATAGGAGACATTTTGTATCATCGCAACTACGACGGAATTCTTCTTCGTTGCTTGGACCAGCAAGAGTCCACTTGGGCAGTCACCCAAGCGCATGACGGTACATGTGGCGGCCACTTCAGTGGTATGGCCATTGCAAAGCGCATTCTTCGCATGGGCTATTATTGGCCATATTTAGAGCGATATTGCTATGCGTATGTCAAGAGGTGCGTGAAATGTCAACATCATGCCAATTTAATGCACGCACCTTCCCAGGCCCTATAGACAGTCCAGTCTGCTTGGCCATTTTTGTAGTGGGGCCTCGATCTAATCGGAAAGATCTCCCTTGCATCGTCAGGCCGTCACACATTTATCATAATGGCCACAGAATATTTTACCAAATGGGTGGAAGCAATTTCGTTAACCTCAACGAAAGGACCCCGTATTGCGGAGTTCATCTTGCATCACATCATATGTCGTTTTGGTATTCCATCCAAAATAATCTTGAATAATGGGCCATCATTCAAGAACAAAGACGTGCGTGCTTTAACCACAAAGTACAAAATTTAGCACAGCTTTTCAACACCCTATTATCCACAAGCAAATGGGCAAGCAAAGGCGTCAAACAAAATGCTAGTCGCCATCCTTAAAAAGACCGTCGTAGACAGTCATAAGGATTGGCACATACAAATCCCACTTGCCCTTTGGGCTTATCGCACTAGCATTTGGATGCCCACTGGGGCAACTCCGTTTTAGCTCGTGTATGGCTCAGAGGCATAATGCCTCTCGAGTTGGAAATTCCTTCCCTCCGCATATCAATGCGGGAGTTCATCGATGATAACAGCTCGCGGCAAGCCCGATTGGACCAACTTACGTTGCTTGATGAACGACGCGTTAATGCTCTCGAGCACTTACGTATCTATCAAGAGCGGCTTAAGAAAGCTTACAACATGAAAGTTCACCTAAGAGACTTTCAGGTTGGTGATTTAGTTCTGAAGGAAAACCAACAAAACTCTAATTTGCCGTCCCATATGAGGGACAAATTCGTGGCAAATTGGTTAGGTCCTTATGTCATTGATAGCAAAATAGGACCTGAGACGTACAGTCTAGCTTCTCTTGACGGTATCAAGGAAACAGAACCCTTGAATATCAGTCATTTGCGACCATTTCATATCTAAGAAAGCCATATCCAAAAAAAACTCCAAGGATTATCGCAATCTCTTGGTCACCCAAAAATCTCCAAGGATTATCGCAATCTCTTGGTCACCCAAAAAGCTCCAAGGATTATCGCAATCTCTTGGTCAATCCAAAAAGCTCCAAGGATTATCGCAATCTCTTGGTCAATCCAAAAAGCTCCAAGGATTATCGCAATCTCTTGGTCACCCAAAAATCTCCAAGGATTATTGCAATCCCTTGGTCACCCCAAAATTTCCAAGGATTATCGCAATCACTTGGTCAAACCCAAAAGCCCCAAGGATTATCGCAATCGCGGTCAAAAAAAAAAAAAAACAACAAAAATCATCAAAAACAACAAAGATTTGCATCTCAATTCTAGGCATACTCAAATTCATCATAAAATTCATATTCTCGCACCTCATCTTCAACTTCACCAAAAATAATCCATCAAAATTACAAAAATACATAGTTGCATTAAGCATTGCATCCATACATTGCATATTTGTAGTCATACGGGTCAAATACCATAGGCTGCAATAGCTCTGATAGTCCATCTTGTTCCGCATTGTCTCATGTTACAAAAACAACAAAAACACCATGCATAACTTTTACCACACTACGATCGGTGGTCTAGGAATGTACCAAGAGTTTCGATGATTCAGTCATCATTTTCCTCTTTAGCCATGTAGCGTATCAAGTCGAACAGATTTTACGAAGGTAGAGTCATACTTGAAATACACCATGTTACGTAACATCCCAACACAAATAAAAACACTAAAAATTCCCAAATTGTGTGAACGAGACGAAACCAGCAAAATAATCTAGGTCACCACAAGCGAAACGGTTATCTTGCTCATCCCCCTATGCGAATGACCCCTAGAATGTTGAGAGTTGGCAAAAGGACAAGCATCCTCCCTACCCAATTCCCTAAGAATCCCTAAAGTTCTCAATAGTTGCAAAACACAAAAAAGTTGCAAAATGTCAAAACTCCAAATTTGACAAACTACAGTGCACACATCAAAAGGCACAAACAACAGTGATTTTCGTCACTCCATGACCCCAATCCCTTGCTCAAAAGAAAAACAAATCAAAATAAATAGTGATCTCATCACTACAATGAGCAAGTATCCCAATACAATTGAAGAAAAGAAGGGAGTTGACCTTGAATCCCTGGAACTCTCAGCATTCTATAGGTCATAAGGCAAGCTTTAGTACCAATTTGGTTGATAGCCTATCGATAACAGAAGTAAACCTCCCGCATGACGATATATCTGTCACATTAACTTGCGTACAGATCAATGTTTGCATGTGGATGAGCTAGCTTATGGCATCCTGGATTACACCGCAGATTAATCTTAGTACATACAACAAAGGAATTCGTGGAGCTAATTAGGTGATCCTCAGTACAGGTTCGATTGAAAGCCCATATGGCATTGGCGGTATCCTAAAAAATACCACTAAATGAACTCAATTGCACACACAGGGATGTGAAAAATAACTGGGTCAAAAACAAGTCCGATTCATACCTTGGTCAAAAAGTCTTGTAAGATAAAGTACAGTCATGGATGGTGAGTTAAAACCGACTGAATCTCAAAAAACCTTACATTCATTCCAAAACCATCTGTGCTACTTATCATCCTTATGATACCATCAGAAAATACAAAAACAGAAAAACCATGTAAATAAAGAGCTTCTTAAATAGCCTATAGTGCAATCACCACAAATATCATTCATCCATTTCACTTCGCATATCACATAGACATCTAAAACATTTGCATTCATCATAACATCTGCATTCATCAAAATGAATAAACATGCATAACAAAAATCACATCATCACATGTACAAAACCACAATAAAATCGGTATATATATATATCGTCAAAAATATGCCCGCAGGCTACAAAATCGGTCCTCAGACCCCGCAATCATATCCAAAAACCCAACCTAAGGCGTCGACCACCATGATCACGTAGGATCGGTGCGACGGGAACTACCCCCCGTGGTGTGGGTCCTACGGGACCCTGCAGGGCGGCTACTACTAGCCCCCGCATCATGCCTGCTACCACCCCCCTCATCTAACCGCCTGCGACGAGATGATGCTGACTGCTCAGTCAGACTATCCCTTGTCCACCACAAAGATCCACCGACCGAAGGCTCAGGTAGCCGCCCACCAAGGCGGATGACCTCCCTCTCCAAGTCTATCCGATTCAGACACCACTCTACCTCTCGTCGATGATAGATAGACAATGCATCATCGTGCTGCGCCAAAACTCTATCCCGCTCTGCTAGCTGAGCCCGCAGAAGATCCCTCTCTCGCCGCGCATCCCCCAGCTCTCGCCTTGCATCCCCCAGCTCCCGCCTCGCATCCCCCAACTCCAGATCCCGCATCCATAGCAGCTCTGTCAGTCGCGCAATCTCAACGCCTACATCCGACCCCACCTCCTCTGTATCTGCCAGACGCATAGGACTCGCGGGGACAGTAGCCCGCTCAGGCTCCCACTGCTCCTCCACATCTTGCATGTTCGGCTTCTCCAGAACACCCAAGTCCACATCCTCATCTCCCACATCCACCATGTCCGCATCATCCAACGGACCCCCCCAATCACCCCCTGCTGCCTCAGCATCCTCCACTGCTGCCTCCGTGCCTCCCAGTGGCCCCTCTCCTCTCCAGCGCCGCAGTACCCACCACGAGTCATACTCAGTGGTAGTCCCGATGTCATCCACATCCGGGACCTCAATCACTGCATCGGACTCCTCGCCCAATGGAGCAATGATCGGTGGCTCTAATCCTCTCTCATCTCCCCATCGTCGATAGACCACGGGCTCACCAGGAAACCCCTGGCGCACCCCAAACTGTCATGTAACCCGGCGGTATGAAAAGAACTCATGCTCCGTCCCGTGCCGCCCAGTCAACCACCGCTCCCTACGTACCCGTCGGAGCCACTCTCCAGCCTTCGGCTAGACTGGACAGTCCCGATAAGGACGCCAAACCACCTCCCCTGGAGTGAGCAGAGAGAAGGCATCAGTATAGTGTTGTATAGCACCTGCCCATCGCCGACTCTGCCCCTGCTCCGTAGACCGCCGCCACAAAGTTGCATAGCCAATCTCCTCGTCATCCATCATCGCCCGAGTCATCCACGGTAACCCGGTCGGCCTCTCCACTGCTATGTGCTGCCAACCCCAGCACTGAAGAAGATAACTGCAACTCACCCCCTTTCGCTGTCGACAGCGGACACCGTACAGCTCCCCGTAGAGCTGTGCCAACAATGTCTGTCCCCATCCATAAATCAGCGGTGCCTCTATCGGGCACTCTACCAACTGCCATACCAACTCCAGTAGGTTCCACGGGAACCTCGCGCTGACGAATTAGGTAGAAGCATGTTAGAAATGAGGCCCATCAAGAATGCGTGCCTCACTCCTAACACCCCCCTCTCCTGCCACCAGGCTAACAAAAATCCCGCTAGCCTGACAGTCCACCTCGGCTATCTCCATTGGGTTCGTTACACCCAGCCGCTCCGCATGCCCAAAACATCTCGTCAGTATAGCAGTCCGCTGATCACGCGGCGATGTCCTAATGGGCAGTCCATCTATCAGAATCCGAAGCAACCGATAAACGTCCTCCAGTGTCACAGTCATCTCCCCTATCGAAAGATGGAAAGTGTTGGTCTGCGGATCCCAAACTTTGATCAGGGCCGTCAGATAGGCCTGATCCGGGACCATAGGCTCCAGTCGAGCCACCTGCTTGAGCCCAAGGGCATCAAGCCACTGCCAGTCAACATCAGTCAGCGTCGACCGCGCCTCAGCGAATGCGGCAGGTACACGGTACCGGCTCCTAACCTGCAAAACAATAACACACACAAAAATTCAAAACTAATTTTTCAGATTTAGGGTTCCTAACCTTAACTGATAATTACAAAAACAAACAAAAAAAAAAAAAAATTTACAGAAAGCAAATTTTCAGATTTAAGGTTCCTAACCTAAACTGAGTAATTACAAAAAACAACACAAAAATTCAAAAATAAAACTTTCAGATCTAGGGTTTCTAACCTTAACTGATTGAATACAAAAACAACATAACAATTCAAAAAAAAATAAAACATAAAAACTTAGGGTTTACGTGCAGTTTATCCTAAGGTTTACTTCAAACAATAAACGTTTTTACATAGGTTTTATATTACGTTTAATGTACAATAAATCTTAGTTTTTATAAACTAAGTGTCAGGGTCTAAATTTTATTTCAAACAAAGAAATAAACAAAATCAATTCAAATCACATCATCAATTGCAAGAATAAACTCTAGGGAGCACTTACGGGTTTCGCCTCCGCTCCGCCGCTCAGACCAGTTTGTGCACTCATGATGATGGAGAGAATTCTGGCAGCGATTCGCTTCGCAGAATTACCTCCTCCTCCCAGAGCTCCCAAATCGCAAGAAAAAAAATGACACAAATGAGCCCAAATCCAAGTTTTGGGCCTTAAATAAGCCTACCAACTGGAAATCATCCTTGGCTGGGATGAGCACTCTGGTCAGCGCTCGTCCCACCCAGGGACGATTTCTGCAATTGGAAATCGTCCCACCCAGGGACGATTTCCAGCCAAAAAAGTCAAAACATAAAAAAATCAACAAAAATGCACTAAAAACAACAAATAAAGTTGCCTAATAGAATGTTGTTACACTCGCAATCCAAGGCAATCAAAATAGACGTTGGGGTCATATATTGTCGCTATCTCACTCCCCAAGAAGGCTACCATAGCCGGACCGCTCCACGGGAAGAAGATTACAACAATTTTATCCCCACATGCGTCACACAAAACAACAAAAACAATAAAAAAATTCAACAAAAATAGACAACAAAAAAAACATTGCCGGACACAAGTGCTCTTCCACTTAAACTCCGGGCAAAGAAAATCGATGTCGAGGTCCAAATTATCGCTCTCCTACTTCCCCAAGAAGGCTACAATAGCGGACCGCTCCACGATAAGTTAGATTTTCGATGATTTCACCTCATTATGGCATCACCAAAAGGGTTAACACCCACCAAAAATAGGTCCAAATGTTGGAAAAATTGCACACGCTTAATGGTAAACCCTCTAAAGGCACCCTTGCACAAGTCATCTTGGGTCAAGCGACTCGTCGCTTCTCTCACGAAGGTCATTCCCTCATCGATTCGTCGCTTGAGGGGGTAGTCACACTTAGTCACCAACCAACAATCACACACCCAATTAAGGAAAATGACATGCATTCAAAGAATCATTGACAAAGACAATCACGCTCCTGCTTGGGGTAGTAAACAAGCAACAATCAAATCAATCAAACACTTGGCATTTCATGAATCATGAACACAAGGTTCCCCCTGAGGATAAAAATGCCCTTTGCCTGTTCATGACTGATCAATGTCTAAGTTCAAGTCACACCTCACCAAAATAGGTTAATACTTGAAATCAAATTCCTTAGCTCGTTGGAAGCAAGGATTCAAGAATGCATGCCCTTTCCATACTTGGGGCATCAAAATTTGGTTAGGTTACCAAGAAACCCTAATCATTAGTGCTTTGGTTATCTATTTTTTTGCTCAGCACTACGTCACCCGCAGCGCTTCCCAAAAAGGGGCATCTATAGACACCAAAACAACACCAATCCGATTATGTGATTGCAAACACTGATCGCTTTGACAAACATAGCCCCCAGGGCAGCCCTCAGAGGTCAAACAGTGGTCTTAACCACTTTCATAGCAATTTTGTGAGGTCAAGAAGCAATTTGGCACACTTAGACACTTTGCCTAGTAATCGTCTCACCCGGGGACGATTGCTAACATGAAATCGTCTCACCCGGGGACGATTTCTGAAATCGTCTCCGATAAGGACGATTTCCAAGTTTAACGGGCAAAAAGACAAATGAGGCCAAGTGGCAGCCCGGAACAGTCAGTTGATGACTCCTACCTCGCACGCATGTGTGAGTGGACAAATAGGCCGTTTGAGGACTGTCACAAGGGCGATTATGAAAGCCCAAGTCAATGGAGGACTCCCCTCCCTCTTGGGAAGACAAGACTGCCACATGGCGCCTATGACCAACACATGGCATTTGTGCTTCCCTCCCAAAAGAGACCCCTTGGGTCTATAAAAGGTGGGACTTTTCTCACCCAAGATATACGAGTTGAAGGAGTTTTCAAGCAACGAAGTGTTGCCGAGTTGAAGACCCACTTGCATCCCTTTTGGTTCACCTTCCCACATCCACCAATCTCTTTTGCAAGGGAGGTTGTTGGGTGGCTTTTGGAAGCTTGAATCGGACCTAAATCCAACACATGGACACCTGAATCAACCAATTCGCCGACCCCCCAATCCTAAGAGGTTTTGGGCCCATCCCTAGTGGATTGGCACCGGAATCAAGTGCCAACGGTGGGAGGCCCACTTGGGCATCCCCGCACTTTTCTTAAGTTTTATTTCAGAAGCATTCTAGTTTATTTTCTCATGCTGCATATTGTGTTTTCTGTTTGGTGAATTCATAGCTGCAATTTCGTAACCTTTGATCAGATTCTAGTATGTTTTGTGTCGTTTTGTAGTTTCACTAACTTGCAGGAGGCGATATCAAATTCTCGAGGGTAGAGGCCAAATTGGGAGAATCCGACCATCTGGGTCGTCCCAAAATGGCCCCAATTACATAACCCCTCTGTCTGCAGGTGTTTTGGAGACCTCGGGAGTCGACATTGGAGCGTGTCAGTTCGGCTTCCCCAACACAGAAGAAATCGTCCCACCCAGGGACGATTTACAGTCAGAAATCGTCCTACCCAGGGACGATTTCCAGTTGAAAGAAGATTGGCCGATTGTCTCAGTGGCAATGGCCTGTTGGTAACATTTTTTGTCTTCTGGCAAGTTTTCAGGCTGTTTAGAATCATTTTGTTTACTGTTTTAGATAAATGTTTGCATGCATCTTTTGATGATTTTAGAAGAACGAACACTTTTCACTTGCAGCAGGTGCTACTGACATCTTGGTTGTTTCTTTGTTCGTAGGAGAAGCAGCGGAGGTGAAGAACTCATCGACATCAGCGGCGACATCATCTTGGCCCGCCCATTGCAATCGTGGGCACGCGGAAAGAGGAACATTGAGTGATTGTAATCGAATTCTTTTAACGCTCCTAGCCCTCAAAAAGGGAGGAGACGTCATTGTAATAGAGATCAAGGGATATTAATGAAAGGGCTGTGTTTTCTCCATTTGCTTGTGTCTCTTCCAATGCGTTTCTTTTCCATTTCATGCACTTTACGTTTCTAGGACTTAGGCGCATTTGGTTTTGGTTATATTGCAATTAGTGTTTCCTTTGCCCGAAATCTCGTGCTTTCAAGTAAAAATTTTAATACAAATAAGATCATATAGTCATACGATCGAGGAGGTCAAATAAAAAACCTGTGTCATACAAGCAATAGGTCATACAATAGATGAGGTCGTACAAGAAAGCTATCATATGAGAATATTATAATATGAGAAATTTATCGTACAAGAAGAGGTTGTATGAGAAGACTATTGTACGAGAAAATTGTCGTACAAGAAGAGGTCATACGAGAAGAATATTGTACAATAAGACAACCATAGGAGAAGAGGTCGTATGAAAATAAGGTCATACAAGAAGATAGTCATATGAGAAGACATTTTTTGAAAGTGAAAGTATTGTACAAGAGGAAAAGTCATGAGAGAGGAAGTGATGCACAAGTGCAAGTGTTATACATGTAGACAAGGTTGTAATTATTCAAAGGGTAAAGAATAGGAGGATTGCATGTTGTTATGACATCAATTTATCCTATCACTAGTTACATCATCCTTTATATATCTAAATTATTATTTTTCCTCACTTTCATGTCAAAAGCATTCCTATTGTTTAAGGTAGTGGTATGCTCACCGATTTACTAGAATAGATGCTACTTTTCATTTCAGTTATTTATTTCTTAATGTGCTCACCATTTTTTAGAAATTTCACCTAAATAAGAGGAAAATAAATTTATTCATGAATAAATTTTACTTTTGAGGGCCATAAGCCCCTCATTATACAAACCTTTTGGAGTTTTCATCAAGAATCCACTGCCTATAATTATGTAATGGTATTAATATTTATGCTTATATATTCATGTGCTACTCTTAGCTAATGTATTTAACATTTACATATTTATTTTCAATCCTTTTATAAATTTTCATTTTAATCATTAGTTATGAAAAAGAGGTTGAAGACATGCCTTGATAGACATGCTGCTATAGCAAAATCTATCATATCTCCTAATGGATTAATATGAGCTACCAAAATATCATGAATATTCAAGGTGTGATCATTCAAGTTTAAACATGTATGTTGGAATGAATTTACTATTCATAATTTTACCTCATATTTATATATATTTATAAATATTTTATTAATTCAAATATTTTCTAAACCTTGATCTAAGGTTTGTATATTCAATAATGTCATCCTACTCTTATAATAATGGTCATTATAACCAATGATACAATTTGAATGATTGGATTTATCTTGAGTAAATTTGGAGTCAATGATCCACTCATAAGATAATTCAATTTAAATTTATATTTGTTTAAATGATTATTTATATGTTTATTAATTGATTTTTTTCTATATATTTTGTAAAAATAAAAATATAAAATTCAATTCTAAAAGTTTAAAATAGCCTCTAAATCAATTTTTATTTATTTTTCATTGATACAAATGATATTTTAAAGTGACCAAAATTTAAAATGAATAACACTTTTTATTACTATAGTAACTTTCAAACATACCCTTAAAAACATGATAGATAAGAATGAATGAAAAATAGAATAATCTTATTAAATTAACTCCCTCAAAATCATCTCCATGTGACTAGGTTTTTTATAATCTATTTAAACAAGTTATTTATAAGTAAGGAGAACAAGTATTAATGACCATTCTATCAATATATGTTTACAAAGATAATATAATAAAATCCAAATATTTTTAATAGTAAAAAAATATTGGAGAAAATTACATTATTTGGTACATGATAATGTACCACCTTGGTATATTATTATAAATATTATATAATAATGTGTAGCAAATGCACAAGTATCATTTAAATATGTGTGCAAGTGTTATGAGTGTAAATGTGCACAAGTGTCTAATATTTAAGTGTGCACATGTGTCACATACAATTATATATTTGTGACAACATATGAGAAGTCACATACAATTATATATTTGTGACAAACAATTGTAATATTTATTGAACATGCATAGTTGTATACTTGCATTATTAGACCTTTATTCAATAGAATTTCTAGTATTTTATGTGTAGTATTGTGAGATTGTTTATATGTTTATTCTGTGAGTACTCTTTTCAGATATTCAATTTTTATATTACATTTTGAGTTATTATTTGATCCATTATATTACAACTTCATTATATTGGATCTTGTAATTATTTTCCTATGAGATTCACATTAGTATTAAATATTCAAAAGTTGATAGTTGTATCACAACTACAATAAGATTGCTTGCATAGGATTTGTTAAGTTCCAAAAATCATTAAGGGTGCACTCTTTCCATAGTTACAGGAACAACTAGTGAAGATTAGGACTTAGCTAGAATTTTTCCACTAGGTTGAAGAATAACTACTAAAAACATAGAATATTTTCTCTAGGTTGAAGAATATCTAGTGAAGAAAAGGATTCCAATTTTGGAGAACCAACTCAGGAGAAAGATGTTCATTCAAAAAATAACCATCATGATATTAATAGATATTTAGGGACATAGACAAATTCCTCGAAATTGGTTTCTATCAAAATATTTTAAGAAATTGGTACAATAAAGTTATCTTGTTTGGAGTATCAAGGAATTATATTGTCATCTCAAGAAAGAAGAATATTCAAGTTGCATCAACTTGAGATATTATTGCAGTAAAAATTGATGTACAAAAGTGAGAATCTTCCTACATTAGATAGAGAAGACTTTCATATTCAAGTGCAATAAGAATGCAAAAAACTTTCCTCAAGAAGGGATTTATTTAATTTGCATACTATCAAAAGTTTTAGGTCTCAAGGATAGACCTTGATAAAATTTTTGGTTCTCAAAGATAAAACTTGATAAATATTTTAGGTCATTAATTTATTGAACTTGATAAATTGAGTTTACCTATTTTAATAAACTATTAAAAATGGAAGGTGTTCTATAATATTGATTCTGGTCTTGAAGGAAAATACCTTGATAATAAGCTTGATAGTTGGTCTAAGAGAAGAGGCCAATACAAAGTTTAAAGAACTAGAGATTTGAGACCCTTCATATAAAGGGATCCATAGTTATGATAAGTGGCTCTAATATAAAATATGTCATATTTAATTGAGAAAGGAAGGACTCATAAGGAGAAAAATTCTAGAAGACATATACTTTCAAGATAGAAGACAATAAGATAGGAGACCCAAGGAAAAGAGGCCCCATAGAAGTCAAAGATAAGAAACCCATGAAAATAGGTCCCATAGAAGATAGATATATAGGATATCCAAGAAAGAGGTCTCATTGAATATTGAATATAGTGAATGAGACTCATTTGAAATAGGCCCATCATAAGGAAAATATAATGGTATTTAATAAGAAAAATACCATAGACTTAGAGAAGAAAGTAAGTAGAGATAGAGGATAACATAAGAATATTTGGCCAAGATTTGAGGCATAGATTCTGCAAAAATAGAAGATAAATTAGAAGTAGAATAGAAGTGCTACATAGTCCATAAAAGAAGGTAGTAAGGTAACAAGCTTGAAGAAAACAAGACAATGAGTTTGAATGGTAGAAGGAGTTTGAAAGTCATGTATTTTCAAGGTAACATTTTAAATTACAAATATTGCAAAATAGAATAGGAAAAAATTTGAAACATAGCCAACATATAGAGTACAAGGATAGAATAAGAATTGATATTGGTTTACAATAGAATTTTAAGTTAAGCTTAACTATAACACATTTGGATAAAGAAATATTAAATGTTGATGGAAACAACATAGAAGGTAGAGAATGTTGAATATTAAAGGAGTTTTTGGATTCAACTATTAAAGACAACTTGTAGTAAGCAGTGAGCTATAATATTAGGTTTGATCAAATAAGCTTAAGTCTTAGATCAATGAATATCTAAACAAGGTAGAAAGGTTGAAGTATAGTTTTAGACAAGCTAGACAAGAGTGCAAAGACTAGCTTTAATAGAAACATACTATAGTGAAAATATAGCCTATAGAATGATGCCACCATAGTGCAAATGAGGATAGTAATTATGGTGTTAAGTTAAGGAGAAACTAAGTTTATGTTTAAGTAAACCAATATGCTAGCTACCTTCACCTACACCTGCAAGGAGACAAAGAAATTTATGACATTATTTATCTCAATAAAAGTGCAGGCCATGTGAGCATTTTTAGTCAAAGGTAGTAAAATTTGACATAGCTAAAAGAAACATTAAAATAAAATTGATACCTAGCATTACAAAGTGATACATATAGTGGAAGAAAGCAAAAGACTTGATATCACAAGCCACTCACATTGTAGAAACTTGAGTAGATGAAGTGTTGTCTAAGCAAATATACTCCAAAGTACATGAAACACAACATTATCTAATCTTAGGAAGAGAAATTGTTAGCACCATCATCATTCCAAGATGATACAAAATACCAATGTGAAATCCATCCACATTAAGATAATTCAAGTTGAAATGAAGTACCAAAGCCAAAGGATAATCTAGAGAAGGGCAAAACCTAGACGAAATACCAAGCACCACCTTAGAAGGAGTTGAATATTAAAATGGAATGTTCAAAAATTGAAATTCCAATCAAGGAACAAGTAGCAATACAAGGATAGAGCACAAAACCAATGGGTAAGGGAATTACTAAAGGCCGTGTGAAGAACCAAAGGTCAAGCAAAGCACCAAGAACAAAGCGAAGAAGAGCAAGGGGTGAGTTCCAACAAGAAGAAAAAAGGTTGAACATCCATAAAACAAAGGAGAAGACAAACTAATGGAACTAAGGATCAACCAAGAGATACAAGAATACACTAGAACACCACTTGTGCACAAAAGACAAGAAGGAGATATATTTGAAATTCAAAATATCTAGTACAAAAACCAAGAAAATTTAAATGATACCAACTGAATTGACATAACCATCAATGTGCCAAGATAATGTAGATTGAGTGTTAGAAAAATGGATATTGTGCTAGAGAAAGTTGGAATGTTATAAATAATTGAAATGACATATTGTTCAGTGTAATTCGAGGGAGTAAAAGTCCAGTACGCTTTCCAATGTGCTTCAAAACAAGCACTTGCATGCTATACACTTATCAATTATGAGGTAGGAAAAAAATAGAGACACACCCAAGCCATCAAGATGTTGTTTCACTGCAAAAAATAATCGTCAAGTTTTATATTGACCTCCAAGAAAGGTATTAGGGATTTTATAAATTAAAATTTAAGTTTTTTCTAAGGTGCTAAGGAGAGATAATGTTTATTTTAATTTTTATAAGTTTAATTTGGAGAGATAAATTAATTAATTAAATAGTTAATATATTATTTGATTTTAGATTTTGTGGAGTGATAAGTAGAGATAAATATTATTTAGTATAATTTTTTTTGAAGTGATTTGTAATAATGAGGGAAAAAATATAATGTCATCATAAATATTATACCTATAAATATATAAACTAAGGTGGCATGGTGTGATATTGAAAAGCCTATTAATATTAGGCATTCAGTTATTGGTACCTCTCCCTTAAATATAATATAAAATATAAAATTGAGTTTAAATGTAATGATTATCATCATTTTATCTATAAGTACCTTCGTTTAGTTTGAAATATATACATTTTACATGTAACAAATGTCATCATAATTGCTTTTTATTGAATATGTAATGTTGAAACAAACAATTAAGAACGTTAAATATTACATTATTAACTAATATATGAATTCAAAAATAAAAGGATTTTATACAATTTATCTATCATTGATTTTTGGTTGGCAAACATGAAAGGGAAAATTTTCAACCAACATTAATTTAAATCCCTTATGTACATATGGATTTACCTTCCTCAATATTGATGAATCATTGATACAAATTTAAATAGTTTATCAATATAATATGTATAAAAACCTTGAAATAATGTCTAGTTTCATTATTAATAGTAATACATCCTCTTAGTAAGTTGCACAATACAATATTTAATTCTCTAATGGAATTAACATATAAAACTTATCCTAAATGAGATACTTTCAAGTCTCCATCCCATGTAGTTTCACTTGTTTTTAAGGAAGACTCTTGAATTCTATAGTTGAAGGCACTTTGAGTATACCTATATTAAGTTAATTCAATTATGGCATAAGTTTTACAAACAATTTTTCAACATTCATGCAAGTAAATAGAAAATAAATGGTCAACTAATTGAACCTTCATTTTTACTTGATACAAAACTAGATATAATTATTGACAAATATCATTATTCTAATATAGAGAGCTTTTTGCTTATGTATTTAAGTTTATCAGAACTATTTTTCTAACATAGTGAGTTTCTTGGTTATAATTTAAAAATTTTAGATGTTTTTATTTGATATTGAAAAGTTCAAGTTATTGGTATGTAATGAATATTAAACATTGGAGTATATTTAATAAATCATCCATGTTTAAGTGCATCAAATTTTAAGGTAAATATGAAGTACTAATATTAAATTTCTATTATAAATATGCTTCACGAATATTATTTGTTATTAAAAACCATGTCATTAATTTTTCTAAACTTTATATTACCAAAATTTAAAACATAAAACTTTATAGTTTACATATACAAAAGATGAATTAAAATTTTACAATATAAAATCATAAATGTTAAAGCAAATAATAGACTTAGAATTCATCATACCACATATTCATAACCTTCAAAAACCCATCAACCACCCATAGTACTAATGTCGATGGATGTAACCCATCATCTTATGAACACACTTGAGTAGTCATATTTTACTCTTTATAGCCATCTTGATAACATTATGTTTTACATATATTATCGTGTTAAACCACTTGCTCTAATTAGAAAATTCTTGACACACCTTTCATATGTAATAAAACTTCTTCCAACTAGATATACTATTGAGTCATGGGAAAGTAGCATAGGAATCAACCATGTCTAGGTCAGTATCCCAATGTCAATACGCCACAAGTAATGATCACATCATGAAATTATAACTCTTAAAGCTAATAACTTTAAATTTCCTATGTTTCCTTCATCCATGATTATAGATGCTCATGATTAATTAGCTTCATTTATAATTTTCCTTTTGGTCCCTTTCCTTAGCTTCAATCTCTTTATTGTAGATATAACCCTAGAACATAAAATACCAAATATATTCTTAACCTAGATCTAATTTATCCATGCATAATTGCACACCTTGTACGAGTAGGGCTAGATGTTGGATATAGAGGAATATGAAGGACATATCCATAAATTCCATTCTAATTACTCTCATCTTCACCAATCTAAACTATCATCAATCATCATCATAGAGAAGAAATAATAGGTTTCTACTATTACAAACTTTCTACATGTATTTTTGTACATCCCCCTTTCATCAAATATGTAAAAATCAAAATTTTCAAGTCCATTTTCATAGTAGCTATTACTCTCTACATTCTCTTTTCTTCACTTCTTCCAAAATAATTGACAACACTAATTAATCAAAAGCTACATAAAAATACTTTTCTATGTAGATATGGTGAATCTTATGATTTCTAATTACAATGTCCTTTTTTTGTAAAATATTCTATTATAACAAATTTAATAGTTTTATAATTTTGAAACATTGTGGTAATTAGGTACATAAATGTGTAATTTTACATGTATAACAATGATGACATTATGGCACAATTAATAACTTTAAATCTAATTTTAATATACAATTTGAAAATTGTAATAACTTCATAAATAAAAAAATATTACATTCACTTTTATATTTGTGAATATTGTAACAAATTCCAGTTTACGACTTAAGAATTGTTAGAGTTGTAATAATACCATAACTATTACATTTTTATAGTTTTGAAGCTGTGATTGATACAAAATAAACACAATTTATTTATGATTTTAGAAAATGAATTACTACCTTATAGGTAAAATACAAATAAATTTTATTAAAAATTGAAAATTCAACAAAAATTATTATGAATATTGAACAAAGTTATACTATAAATTTATAACTTATTTTTAAAATATTAGAATTAAAAAATAAAATAATTTTTAATTTGATTTAATAGAATTTCCATTTAAATATATATATATATATATATATATATATATATATATATATATATATATATATATATATATATATATATATATATATATATTCATAATTTTATTTGCTTCTATATTATACATAAAAATAAATATAAAATTGAATTCTAGAAATATAAATTTATTATATTATAGTTACAATATATGTAAAAGTATAATTGAACATTAAATAGCTTCTTGATCCATTGCTTTAATTTTTTTAAATTATAGAAATGCACCTTAAACTAATAAGTAATAATACTTTCTATTACTGTAGTGCCTTGAAAACATACCATTAAAAACAAGACAACTAAAAATGAAGGAAAAGTATAAAATGTGTTATTAAATAAAATCCATTGAAATCATCTCCATGTGAGTATATATTATAATTTAGAAAAACAAATTTGTTTGAAAGTTAGGAGAACAAGTAGTTATGATCATTCTATAAGTTACATGTTTATAAATATAAAATAAAAATAAATAAATAAATAAATAAATAAATAAATATATATATATATATAGATATATATATATATATATATATATATATATATATATATATATATATATATATATATATATATATATATATATATATATATATATATATATATATATATATATATATATATATATATATATATATATATATATATATATATATATATATATATATATATTATAATACATTATAAGGCAAAAAAATTATTAAGAAATGCTTTAAAAAATCTTGGTGTTGATCTCCAACTTAGCAAAATTTAAAATTTAGAAGACAATTGGACAAGTGATACTTTATCTCTTAATAAAAATGATGTGAAGGAGTTGATTACAAACCTATGATGACAAGGTCTACCTACTCATATTTGATTAGGATTCCTAGACTGCTAATGCTAAGCAATATCATTATTGCTTGACTCCTTACCATCTATTTCATCCTCCCATATGTTCCAGTTCCTCATAGTATCCTCTATATATGGTCCCTCATATTTCGTAGATCATAAGTTCCTACTTCCCATACATTGGCTCAAATATCTCCCTCATATCCTACCTTTATATTCATGTCATATGAATCCTCCATAACTATCCTTCATGGATATTTGTTTGCCCTTGTGTTTACCTCCTTTTTTTTTTATTTGTGGAAAACATCCCAAAAGGGATGCCACTTTCGGTAAGACCCAAGGAGGCAGGGGTATCCATTCCACAAAAAATGCCCAGGACTCGGACCTGGCCTACCACCTTTGACATACTCAAGGAGCAAACAAACACACAAAACCAAATTAAAAATAAGTAAATAACAACAAAAATAATAAAATAAAATAAAAAACATGCTCCTTGAGTGTGTCAAAAACAAAAGCACAACCAAACACGCACAATAAGATAAAAGAAACCACAACACAAACCACATAGAAAAACACAAGAACCACATAACAAAACACAAACAAGACAAAAACAACAGAACACTACAAAGACATAACCCAAAAAAACATGAAAAATAAACACAACCAAAACCTAAAAATAAAATAAATAAAATAAAAATAAAAATAAAAATAAAAACAACCAACAACAGACAATAAACAAAAACAAAAAACATAGAAAACACTCACACATAAAAAAATGAAATAACACAAACAAAGAGAAACCCAAGAACAAGAACGAAAAAAACACAAGAACAATAACAAAAAACATAAAAAAAAAACAAAACAACAAAAACACAAGAACAACAAAAAACAACACAAAGAACACAAAAACAAAACAAAACAAAAGAACCCACCCACCTTAAAAAACTAAACAAAAAAACAAAGAAGACAAAAGAAAAAAAAATGAACAAAACAATGACCTATCTAGACCCGAAGACTATTAATGCAAGAATCAACAGAGGAAACAAAATAAAGAATAGAATGAGCTAGGGAACTAAAAAAACTGAATGAACCAAAGAGAAACAAAAAAAAAAACAAGAAGAAACTAGGTACCTTCGAACTGGAGCCATCCAAAGAAATGATAGAAAGAAGAGCTTCCCTAATTTGAGAAGCCCACCATATAGGAGGGTGGCCATAACAAGTAAGATCACCTTTGTCCAAAGCCCAATTAGCTAAAGCATCAACACTCTTGTTTTGATCTCTGACCACATGATTGTAATCAACTTTCAAAAATCCCATCCGGATTAACCGAATCTTCTCAATAATTCTTTTTATTCTCCAATCCACCTTATGATTCTTAGAAGGAGTCTTCAAGAGATTAATCATAAGTTGAGAGTCAAACTCAACTAACACCTTTTCCCATCCAACCTTAGTAGCCTCCTGAAGGCCTCTAAGGATACCATACCCCTCAAGCAAGGTTATTGGAAAGAATACCCAAATTCTCAAGCAAAAGTAAAAACCAGGGAGCCATCCGAAAGTCTACCAATTCCTCCCACACTGGCTTTTCCAGGGTTCCCTCTAGAGGCTCCATCAGTATTGACTTTTCCAAAATCCTTAGGAGGAGGTTGCCAATTTCTAGTCCTATCCATCTTACTAATACTCACATTCCCTTTAAGTTGGTTGCCCTTAGAAGGTTTAATATTCAATCTTTGCATCACTTGATCCCATCTTTGGTGGGAGTTTTGGGGGTGATTAAGGAGTTGATGGACTCGATTCAACTAAAATGGCTATGGTCTTTTGCCAAATATAGTGAATATCCTTCCTATCTTGATTAAAAATTTGGTTGTTCCTTTCATTCCAAATATTCCAAAGAAGAATGGTAGAACCCATCCAAACTAACCGCCTAATAAAATGATCAACACCCTCTTGATTAGGCCAATCCCTCCAAAGTCTGTTCAAAAGTGAAAAAATTGGACCACCGTAAGCCAAGTAAAGTTGCCATTCTCCTCCATAGCTCGGAGGCTAAAGTACACTCAATAAAAATATGGTTGATATTTTCTACATTCTCTTCACACATTTCACATCTAAAAGGGCCATGAAAACCACGCTTCATAAGTTGCTCACAAGTAAGCACCCTACGATGCAATAAAAGCCAATTAAAGAACCTCACCTTAGGCCAGAGCTTTTGAGCCCACAATTGAGAAAATATGTCAGAAGAATGGTTGGGATTATTATGGCATAAGGTCAAATAACCTTGAGCAACCGAATACTCACCCTTAGTAGTGTTGTTCCATCCAAAACAATCTTTTTCATGGGACCAAGAGAGGGATCTCATATGAAGGATGCCTTGGATATCTTGTCTTTGCCTTTCTAGGATTTGAATAGGCCAGTCCTCAATAGGGATCCAATATCTACCAACCTTTGAATTACCAGTATGGTACCGACAATAATTAGCCACCTTTATCCAATTAGCTCGATGAAGCTCCTCCATCCAAGGCCTCCAATCGGGAAACTGAGTTATCAAAGGCTTGTGACCATCCCAAGAATCTGTCCAAAAATTTGCATGTTGACCATTATGAATGATCCAAAATAATTTTTTCTTTATCAAATCCTCACCAGTCTTAAGAACTCGCTAAAATGGGAGAACCTTTGGTAGGAAGTTGATAGCGAACAAGGTCTTCAGGACTTTTGTTCTCAGCATATTTAGCACGGAGATTATTGGCCCAAAGAGCATTGGGGTTATGCAACATCCTCCAATATAATTTAGCAGCTAAAGCTTTGTTGTTATTAATTGAAGACCGGAATCCTAACCCCCCTTCACTCTTAGGAAGACATAAAGTATCCCATTTCACCAAGGCCCATTTTCTTTTCTCCTTAGTACCACTCCAAAGGAAACGATGACTGATTTGATCCAATTCTCGAAGAACAGCCTTTGGGATATTCAAAATGGAAGAAACATAAATAGGAATAGCTTGAAGGACTGATTTTACCAAGGTGATTCTACCCCAGAAGAAAGCCACTTGTTGGTCCACTTTCCAATTTTCTTCTTGACTTTGTCCAACAACCAATTCCAATCTTTATTTTTCTGCCTTTGAATATTTATGGGAATACCTAAATAAGTGATTGGAAGAGAGGTCTTCTTATATCTTAATTTATCCAAGACCATGGATTCCTCGTCTAGCAGAGCAGTTGAAAGAAAATAACTTTAGATTTGTCTTCATTGATCAACCGCCCAGTAGCCTTAGAAAAATAGCTAATGATTTGCTTAATATTAGAAGCTTCCTTAATTGTAGCTTTACCTAAAAGGGTAGAGTCATCCACAAATTGAAGATGAGAGATAGGTCTAGCTCCATGAGCAATGGTAACTCCCTCAAGGGTTTTGTTTTCCCTCTTTTTGGTTATAGTCCTACCCAAGCATTCAACAAGAATGATGAATAAATAAGGGGATAGCGGGTCACCTTGCCTAATACCTCTAGAAGCTAGGAAAGACCGAGAAGGCCTACCATTGATAAGAACTAAGTAGGAAACTGAAGAGATACATCCCATAATCCAATCCATCCAATCCTTAGAGAAACCAAATTGCCTCAAAACTTTGATAAGGAAGTGCCAATCCACTCTGTCATAAGCTTTGGATAAGTCTAACCGAATGAACATAGAAGGAGAATTTTGCATATCCATGGAATGGATGGCTTCCCGAGCAAGAACTATCTCATCTACTATTTGACGTCCTTCCACATATCCCCCTTGCTCTGGGGAAATAATCTTATGCAAAAGAGGCTTCAACCTTTCTCGCCATGATTTTAGTAATAATTTTGAGAAGAACATTACATAAAGCAATAGGTCTAAAAGCTGAGATATGATCAACCTCTTGAGCTTTTGGAACAAGAGTAATATAAGTTTTATTGATAACCTTCAAAATTTCTTTGGATTTCCCGGCTTCTTCCACCACCTCTAATAAATCAACATGAAGGATATCCTAGAACTCTTGGTAGAACTCAATAGGAAAACCATCAGACTTGGGGTTTTCCCTTTTTGCATTTTAAAAACTACTTGTTGAAGCTCATTGATAGTAACAGGAGCAGTCAAAATAGAGTTCTCCTCAAAAGTGATAAGAGAAGGGATTGCTTGAAGAACATTTTGTTGTGAAGCCGAGTCAAGAGGAGTAGCAAGAAAAATATTGGAAAAGTAATCAACAACAATAGAGTTCATGCCATCCCAAGTATAAACAACATCTCCAGAATCTGATTTTAAGGAAGAAATAAAGTTGTGAGATCTTCGAGCTAGAAGAGATTTGTGGAAGAAATTTGTGTTTCGATCTCCTTCTTTGAGCCATTGAATTCTAGATTTTTGCTTCCATAAGATTTCTTCTCTTTTTTCCCATTCCTCTAACCGAGTTGTGAGTTTAATTTCATTCGCACTTCTCTTCTCTGTGAGGCCATCTAAACGGATTTTCTTATTCAAATTTTCAAGATGAGCAATAACTTCATGTTTTTTTTTATGAACATCCCCAAACTCTTTCCAGTTCCAAGTCTTGATTTTGGATTTAATGTATTGCACTCTTTTGGCAAAATAGAACATCTTAGTCCCATGCCTAGGTTTACCTTCCTTCCACCATTGTTGCACATGAGGTCTGAAGGAAATGTCTCTAAGCCACATTAATTGAAAACGAAAAGGAGAGAAACTCACATTGGTTTTCCACATTTCCACCATGACTAGGCCAATGATCCGAACCAAGCATTATTAAGAGTCTTCACTTTAGGAATGTGACCATGGATTAAGAAATTTTTAGAGAGCAAAAACCTATCCAATCTCTCCATTATACAAGCTAAGCCTTGCCTTCTATTAGACCAAGTCATAAGGCCATTATCTGGTTGGATATCCACAAGATGGAGGTTTGCAATATATTCGCTCATGAGGTCAGTACTTTTGTCCAAATTTCTATTTCCCCCTTTTCTCATCCAGAGAGAGGATGGTATTGAAATCTCCTCCGATCAAGATCCAAGATTTAGGAAAATGAGAGATAATATGAGTAATATCCTTCCCCTGTCTTATTTTTTCCTCCAAAGAAGTCGGGGCATAAAAAGTAATGCAGAGCATAATCTGGTTGGAATGTCTACTTTGAATAGCTATAGCCAACAAACCCCAACTGCCAACCATATGGTGAATAACTACCTCTTTTGGGTCCCAAAGACAAGCAATGCCACCCGAAGTCCCTTGGGAACCGAGGGAAACCACTTTTCCAACTGGCCAAATTTTACCGGCAATTAAGTCCATATCCTCCATTGACATCTTTGTTTCTTGAAGGAAAACAAGATGTGGATGATTTATCTGAATCATTCTTCTAATTTCATTTTGTTTTGAAAGACTCCCTTTGAGTCCTCTAATATTCCAAGTGATGATCTTCATTAATACTAGGGCTAAAAATGTTGGGAAGGGCATTAATCTTACCTTCCTCTACAAGCTTTTCACCTTCTTTTACCATATGATATTGATTGGTCTTGCGACCTACTTTTTGATTAGAATCCATCTTCAATTTTTTTTCCCTGTTTCTTGACTTATTCCAATTGAATCTGAGATGGCTTCTAACCTTGAAGAATGCTCATACACAGCCAAAATTTTACTAGATGGTTCAATGGAGTCTATATTGGGACCTGCATTATTTGAAGTTTTGACATTTGAAATATTGTTTTTCTTGTGTAAATTTTCTCCTTTTTTTTTTGTTGAAAACCTTTGATTTGTTGGTTTGTCTCTCGAGTTCTTTCCTTCATATTTAAATTGTGTTTCTAAGATTTCAGTTTCCATTATTTCCTCTTCCTCACTTGGGACATCATTTGTGGAAAGGATTTCAAACATATTAGCAAATGACTTTGATTGATCCTTCATTACCGGTTTTTTCCGAGTGTTCTTCTTCTTAGGTATTTGGAAACCTCACTGAGTTTATATCTTCTTTCTTTTGATCAAGAATTTTATTTGGGCAAGCATCGGCCAAATGACCATATTCATGGCAAATTCTACAATGAAAAGGAATGTTCTCATAGTCCACTACTTGCTCCCAAGTGTCTTCCCCAAATTGTAATGTGATATTTTTAGGTAGGGGTTTGTCAAAATCCATTAAAACACAAATTCGAGCATAAATAATATGTTCAAAATTTTGAGTACAATCAGCAATCATCATAAAAGTTCCTAAAGAGTTTCCAATTGAAGAAAAAATAGTAGGATTCCAAAATTCAATAGGGAGGCCAAAGAGTCTAACCCACACGGGAGCTATAGAAGGCATCTCTTCTTCGGCTTTAAATTTAGTATGCCAGGGCTTCATGAAAAGCCCCGCCCTTCCAAAAAACCAAGGACCCCCTTGAAAATTTTTCTCTCTATCTTCATTATTAGCAAATAAAACAAGAAAATAACCATTTGGATAAATAGAGATTTGTAACTCACCTTTAGTTTTCCAGCTTTTTGCAGCCCAGACTTTGAAAGCAGATAGACTCGGACGAAAACCCACGAACCGACAAATTAGTCCTCTTTTTTCCAAATCTTCAATGCCACTCTGAATGTTACCCATATCAAGCTTAACAATAGGAGTTCCATCAGCCGCTTTAAGACATCCTGACTCCATTTTCCTGGGATCAATCTTAGGCATTCTTAGAGGTTTATGAGAAGCCCTAATATTGATATTAGCATTGGGCTGAGGCTGTCCACCATGAAGGGCATCCCTAAAATTCATTTTTGGGACCGAGTCTTCAAAATTCTTACCCTTGACAGGGGTTTTCATAGTAGAATTATTTTGTGGGTGCACCTTAGCACCAGATTCACTTGAGATATGAGCCATTTTTTGATCAACTACTTGAAACTTATTTCGTGGTCTCTTTAATCCTTGCCCTAGACGCCGTGGAAAGGTATGGTTTTCACTTTTCTTTTGTGCAACAAATTGGAAGTCGTTGTCACTCAAGTTCACAGTATGATCTGTTGAAAGACAAATTTCTAACCCATATTGTATCCCCCGCAACATTTCCTGCTAAAATATTGAGCATAAACCACAAAAATATTGGCCGCTAGGGCCCGAAGGCCCTAAAACCAACCTCTGGAGCTGCTTGCACTCAACCCAGATGAAACCCTCGCATAGCCGCTTGCCAAATATATCGTTCACACATAGGGATGCGCTAGGATCTGTGTTGCTCCAAATGATATGAAAATTGGTGGAGACGTTCTAGGGTTTTTCAGGCATCTACCCTCAAAATTTTAGCTCAATCCGAGTTCGGATGAGTGAGATATGGCCAAAATGAGTTCGGAAGTTTGGGCAGTCCTGCGAAAAACGTCTAGAGTGCCTCGAGGGAAGACATGTTTACCTCCATTTATCTAATAATAATTTATGTTAGTTTTTTTTTAGTATCTCTTAATTGGGAAGCCTCTATTATTATATCCTCATACATCTATTTTTATATCATCTATAATGGGGTATTTTTACTCCTATGGTTGCAGTTAGATGTTGTGTTACTAGTGAGGCTAATGCTACAAGTAGTGAAGGTCCTACTTATGAAATTTATTTTCCTTCATGTGATCTCACGATTGGTACATGGACCATACCAATACTAGGTCCTCTTTGTCCTAAGTTGCATATCCATATATTTCTATGTGTGTAGGAATTGTACATCATATTATCATATATAACTACATAAATGAGTTTATATTCACCCATAGTGTCCTTTAAGTAGAGTCCCTTTTAAGTCTTGATATATCTTAGTTGTATTAGAAATACTAACACTAGTGGTCAAAACATTAAAAACTTCACATAAAGTCAACTCCTTAGAAGATGAATTGGTCTCATTCCTTATGATCCTTATAAATGTGATAAAATTCATGGTAATTTTGGTATAAGATAAATTTATCCCATTAAAACTCTCTCTCTCTCTACCATATTATCCCTCTTTAGAGAGCCTAAAAATGTGGCCACAATAGAGAAGCTAGAACCTATTTGTCTCTTTATGTCAATACAATAGGGAGAGTAGGATGATGGATTCCACTATATAGAATATAGGAATTCATATCACATACTTAGTTCAAGGTAATTAAATATTATACTAGACCTCTAACCTTACGTCCCTTATCACCAACTATGCCATAAAAACTTGAGATATGATATTTATGTATAAGTGTGGCATCATCTAAGAATCAAGCTTAGTTTAAAATAACACATCCTATAATGTTATAGTGATCTTAATGGTATCCTCTTGTAAGTTTAATAATTAGAATATATTGGAGAGTGACTCACATGATTCAATGACTTCCTACCATAACACCCCACTAAACCAAATATAAACTATATCTAGAAATTTTCATAATACGTTATATGAAATAATGGTAAGGTCATCATCAATTAATATTGAGATCCATTATTTTAAATAAGGATGGCTTGTGTTGGATTGATATTCTACTATATAGGGTTAATATTGTTGGTTTTTCTTCATCCTCTTCTCTTTCATTGTGACCTATTAATTATTCCCTTCTTATTATCTATAATGGTATGCTTGTATCCATTTTATAATCAAATCACCTTATAAAATTTGTTAGGTCAAGTTTGAAAATATTAGAAAATTTAAAATTGACCAATATTGAGGCTCTCACCTTTAAAAAAATTACCTCTATTTTAGTGAATGTGTCACCATAATTATTATATTATTATTTATTTTAAGTTTTTATGATGTAGGAGAATCAAGAAGCCCAATCACCAATTGAGAAGAGACAAGGCAAATCATTTGATCATTATGTTATTATTTTTAAAAGATATAAATCTTTGCTAAATGAATAAAATTAGGGTTGTTGTCACTTGAAAAGAAGAGAGGATATAAGATGCCTCAAAACTAAGGTTTGTATTCCCAAGTGTACGATGCTATAACGCATGCACCTACTCTATTTGCATCATAATATCAAAGATAAAACAAGAAAATATAAAATGACAATGAATTAAGAAAAATATAAAGGATCCTTTTATTAATTCATCATGAAAATTAGTTACATGTACATCCATCTTAGGGATACCGAATTTAGATACAATGAATACAAATATATGAAACCCTAAAATAGAGATGGTGCAATTCGCAGGCCTTCTAGATCAACACGAATTGATTGAGGGCTTATTGATGCACCCTTCTCACTCGTTCGGAGGAAAGATCCTTATATGCAATTTTATCCTTTGTAGATATTGTCACTTGCACATAAAGCAACCACAAAATATATCAATAGCATATGCAATCTCTCACGATGAGGTTTTTTTCAAATAATTTGCATGAAATAACATGAAAGCATGAAAATCATAAAGGTATGCAAAGATAATCAAGAAACAGCTAAATCAATGCAAAGCATGAAGTAAAACACAAAGATCTAGTTAATATAACATGTTATTTGTAATAATAGCATGAAATGAAATTGATCTAAGAATACTTATGAAAGTAAAAAAATATGATCAAAGTTAAGGCAAAACTACCTCTAAAATTGCTAATGAATTGTACCAATGCATTGAAAATAGTAAATCTACTCTAAGCTAAGCTAATAAGGCAGGAATAAAAAAAAATCTAGACTAATAACTAAAAAATAAATGCATCAAAATCCGACCAATGTCACTAAGAGCAACTGGTTCTACTAGCCACTAATACTTTCAATGACTACACCTATGGGCCGCTATAGAAGATAGCGACCATGAATTGAGTATTCTACCTCTTAAATCAGGGGTTGTGACACATAATTCTTCATTTGAATTGATGGTCAAGGGTTTCCTACATATCCAAATATGGATTGGTGGTTAAAATGATTAGGATTCATGTTATATTGGTATGAATTTGTGAGGTATGCTTTTGAATCCTTCTAAAGCTCCATTTTTGTTTTCATACTTTTCATTCCATAATTGTGTAATACTTCTACTCTCCTCAAGAGCTATCAATTAGTTGTCCAATTCGGTAGGGCTTCGCTGCATAAATTCAAGATCACCTATCTCCAATTTTGAAGGGAGACTTATAGCCTTCCTAACTCCTCATCCTAGCTTCCTTGGGAAGCCATCAAGAATTGATAGGTTGAGGTAGTTGGGAGGAAACATCCAGAAGCTTCCTCACCAAAAACCACCTAGAATCAATTTCGCATGGCTATTACAACTAATTTTATCTCGGCTCAAAGGTTGAGTCTATTCTAGAGCTACCTGTTATCAGCAAGAGTAGCTAGCTAGTACCTACTTTGAGAGTTAGAGGCTAGGCTGGCAGTTACTGTGATCATCAGTGACTGAGCCTGCATAGGACTAGACTATCCTAGATGAGTGGTTAGAACCACTATTATCTCTTGGAAAGGTCCAATATCATTCATATGAACTACAAAGGTGCCCATATGAGTAGTCTCCTAAACATGATGTGTTTTAGGTGTATACACAAAGTAAATAATAAATGATATTTTACCAATAAATTATTAATGTTTGATTTATGTGGAATGTATATTTGATAGATTGTTTGTTTCACTACTTATTGGTGTGTAGGATATAGAGAAAATTTTGATGCATTACAGTATAGGTGAAGTATAGTTGTGATGTGGGCACCACTAGACTAAAAGGAAGATGAATTATTATTTTTGAAGAGTAATATTGAATTGAGGGGAACAAAGAAACACATTGAAAACATCCTCCTATGGATGAGACTATAGCCCTAAATATAGGATAGGTTTTGAATCAAGAACTCAATTTTAAAGCAACTATGTGATAAGTTTCATAGTTGCATTATGGGAGAAGGTGTTTTTATATGAAAGACAATATATTCTACTTTGATGTAAGGAGTTCTAGAAATAGTTAATTAGCATCATCATTAAAAATATAAGATTGAATCCTTGGCTTGTTATCACATACTGGAATTACAATATGTAAATTATTTCCATTGTACAGGAGATATTAAATCATATGAGTAACCAAGAATCGACATTGAATGATTGAAAGGAAGGATCATCAAATGGTGCATTTCATAGATGTGAATGAAGAGGAAATTTGACATGTAGTAAAACCTATTGTATAAATCAGATCATATAATTATATGATAGAGCAAGTCATACAAATAAGAACCTACATCATACAAAAAAGACATCATACAATAGAGGTCGTATGTGAAAGTTGTCATATGATAAAGTTATATGAGAAGAGTTAATACAATAAGATCATTGAATTCAAAGAGGTTTTATGTGAATACTGCCATGCAATAAGATAGTTGTATGATAAGATAGTCATTCAAGAAGAGGTCATATGAGAAGAAGTTGATACAAGAATATTGTTGTACGATAAGATAGTCAAATGAGAAAATCATACAAGAATATGGTGTACAACTAGAAGTTTTGTATAAGAGTGGAAGTGGGGTATGATATAAAAATTCATGTGAGAGGAAATGACATAGAAGAGGAAGTGTCATATGAGTGGAATTTGTGTATAAATAGAAAGGATTATAATCATTCAAAGGGTAAAAATAGGAAGGTTGAGTGTTTCTACTACATCATTTTTTGCATTAGAGCTAGGTTATCTCTAAGGATTTATTTCTACCTAAGAGAATATGGTAAAATGAAGAGGAATATTGCAATTCCCTTAAGAAATAAATGTATCTAAGATGATAAGAAGAATAATCACTTGATTAGATGCACTTGAAAATTCCTAGAGAAGGGGTTGTCAAGTCCAAGATGTAAGTGATAGTGAAGAGGAGGAAATGGACCAACTAGAAGTTTGCAATGAAGAAAAAGAATAAGAACCTAAATAAAAATTACTTTGGGTAATTTCTAGCATGGGTAGAAATCCTAGGTTAGAAACCCCATCATATGATGGAAGTTTAAATTCCAAAAAATGCATCAATGTTATTGTAGACATGGAGAAGTATTTTGATTTTGAATGAATAGAAGACCCTAAGAGAGAACAATTTACCAATATGAAGCTGAAGGGGTGTGTGTCCTTGTGGTGGGACCATGTTTAAATTTAAATATAAAGAAAGATAAAGGAGAAGTATGAGCCATGGGAGAAAATGGTCACCAAATTGAAGGTCAAATTCCTCTTGTAAGATTACCAATTGGGTCTTTTTGACAAACTATAAAATTTAAGAATAAAATAAATGAGTGTGTGATATTACACATAGGAATTTTATAGGCTCATCATTTGGAATGGTCATGTGGAGGATTATGAGAAGAAGGTTTCAAATAATATCAAAGAACTATGATTGTCCATATAAGATGAAGATATATGATAAGAATTAGGATTATGGAGGAAGCCAACCAATATGACTTGAAGGTAGAGAAGAAGTTGACATGAAAATAACAAAATAATCAAAGAGGAAGATGATGGTTCTTGCAAGGATGAGGAGAAAAATGTGCTGGAAGAGGACAACAGAAATAGGAAGGGGAAACTAGTATTTCGTATAATGAATTTATCTATAACACTAGAAGAGGTGGAGATAAGTCAAGAGGAAGAGGTATTTTTGGTAGAGGATTCTTTGGAATTTATTAAAAATGTGAAGAATATGTTCATTGGGTATTTGAATGTCTAAAAATCCAAAAAAGAAACAATAAGTGAAAAGAGCTTAGGAACCATATTACATATGAAAAGGAATAATTTGTTGCTTCCTCGAGACACATAGATGGGATATAACAAGGAGAATCTCTCATTATGAAGATAGTACTACTAATGCCAAAAAATATAAAATTTGAACATGTTCAAATGAGAAGTCTTTTAGAACAATATGTAAATCAAGGGATAAATGTTGTAATGCTATTGTAGATAGTGGGAGTAGGGATAATCTAGTATCCAACAATATGGTAGAGAAATTAGGATTGAGGATAATGGAGTACCCTAATTTGTAGAAAGTCTCTTGTTGACAAATGGACACCAAATTTTAGTCAATGAATAGTGTCAGGTGAAATTTCATATTGGATCTTACAAAGATGATGTCTTGTGTGATATTATGCCTATGGATTCTTACCATGTGTTATTGGGAAGACCTTGGAAATTTGACATAAAGTTTGTACATGATTGTATGAAAAAAATCTACACTATTCTGAAGCATGGTAATAAGTATGTAATACATCCATTGAAGGATAATAATGAAAAAAAGGACAATGATCCAAAGGTTAGTTTGTTTTTTTAAAAGAACATTTTAAAGAAGATGGCATGGAAGAAGGTGTATTTTTCTTTTATTGCTAAACCCATAGAGTATGGGATATCAAACTAGAAGGATGAGGTTCCAAGTGAAGTGAAGGATTTACTAGAAGAGTATGTAGAATTTTTTTCAGAATAATTATCATATGGATTTCCACCAATAAGGAGTACTAGCCATCACATCGATTTTAGTCCTAGATTGAGTTTACCTAATAAGATAGCATACAAAATGATATCGATAGAGAATGATGAAATAAAGAGATAAATCTAGCAATTATTGGACAAAGGGTTGATCAAGTAAATTGTGAGCCCATGTGCAGAACTAGTTATACATACACAAAAAATAAAGGTGGAGAATGGGAAATGTGTATAGATTCATAGACTATTAGTAAGATAACCATAAAGTATAGATTTCCATTTCCATACATGGATTATTTTATTGATTTTTTGGGTGGATAAAAGTACTTTGTGAAGATATATTTGAAGAGTGGCTATCATAAAATCTAGATTAGGGAAGGAGATAAGTGGAAAACTACATTTTAAACAAATGATAAATATCATTTGGATTGATGAATACACCTAGTACCTTTATGTATTTGATGAAAAAAGTGTTGAATAAATTTCTTGGTAAGTTTTTGGTTGTCTATTTGGATGGATTTTTTATATTCAATAAGAGCAAGGAAGAGCCTTTGAAACATTTGAGACTAGTCTTGCAAAGACTGAAGAAAGAGAAGTTGCTAGCCAACTTGAAGAAATATTGTTTCATGAAAGAGAAATTTGTGTACATGAGTTTTATTATTTCACCAGAAGGATTGTTGATGGATCCCAAGAAGGTAAGGCTATTGTGAATTGGCCCTCTTCAAGAAGTAATTTTGAGGCTAAGATTTTCCATGGTCTAGCAAGTTTCTATAGGAAATTTATCAAAAAATTTAGTGGAATTTGAACACCAATTATAAAGACCCTAAAAGGATGAAGAAATGAATTGAAATGGAAAAGTGCAATACAAAGGATTTGTTGAATCCTAAAGGAAAATATAATAGAACAACGAGTTCTAGCATTATCGGATTTCAATAAGGTCTTTTAGGTAGATTGTGATTTAAGTGGAACAACAATAGGAGTCTTGAGCCATGAAGGCAAGCCCATTACCTATATCAATGAGAATTTATATTAGGCAAAGAAAAAATACTCGATCTATGACCAAGATTTTTATAGTATCATTCAAACTAGAAGAAGTGAAGTCATTATTTGTTTTTAAAAGAGTTTATCCTATTCACAAAAAACTCATGCTTTGTAGTTTATTAAAAGCCATAGCAAGTTGAAGCAAAGACATATAAATTGGATAGAATTTTTACAAATATATCCATTTGTATTCAAGCATAGAAGTGGAAGATCAAATTAAGTAGTTGATGCCTTGAGTAAGTAGAATTTGCAAGTGAATATATAAGTTGTTGCTTTTGATGCCATGAAGGAGCTTTATAAGGATGATGAATATTTCAAGGAATATTGGTCAACATATAGTAATTATATTGTAGGATATAGAACCCCATGGCTTGATTATTTCATCTAAGAAGGAATGTTATTCAATGTAAATTGATTATGTATACCATGAAGTTCAATGGGAGAAAATCCATTTCATGGTGGAGGGCTTGCAAGATATTCTGGGATGGATAAAACCCTAATATAATTTGAGGTAAATTAATATTAACCTAGGATGAATGTGTGTAATAAAATTTATGCAAGGTTGTCAAGTATGTCAGCATGCAAAATGGAAGAGTCAAAATACTAGACTATATCAACCATTTCTAATTCTAGAGAAACAATGGGAGGATATAAGCATGGATTTTTTTCTTTATTTGTTGAAGTCACAATAGGGTAATGACTATTTTTGTTTTGGTTGATAGATTCTCTAAGACGTAACATTTCATTCCTAAAAAGAAAACAAATGATGTAACTCATATTGCTATCTTATTATTTATACAAGTGAGATTACTTGAGTTGCCAAAGAGTATTATTTTAGATAGGGATACAAATTTTATGTGGTATTTTTTGAGAGCATTGTAAATGAAATTAGGTACTAAGCTAGCAATTAGTTCAACTTATCATCCAAAAATAAATGGAAAAATTGAGTTGTGAATAGGAGTCTTGGGAATTTTTTGAGATGCTTAGTTGACAAGAAGATGAAGCTTTGAGATATTGTTTTGGCATGAGTAGAATTTACATATAAAAACTTAGTGATTCTAAGTAAAAATAAAGTTCCAATTTATATTATATATGGAGTATGTCCAAGAGGAGTAGATGGGTTGTGAAATACATCTAATTCATAGGGGATAAGTGTTATTGTGAAAGACTCTACTAACTATATTCATGATTTGCATGAAGATTTGAGAAGTGATTTAGAATAGAGTATCATGACATATAAACATGTTTATTACAAGGAAATAGTACTAGAATTTAAGGTTGAATATTTGGTTTTGGTACATTTACAAAAGGAGCAATCTCTAAAAGGTACTTAGAATAAGTTACACTGGAAAAATATTAGATGTAGAGTTTTGAAGAAGTTTTTCACAAATGTTTATTAATTAGAACTACCTAAATGAGTGGATACATCATCCATATTCAATTTAGCAAATCTATACCCTTATCATGAAGGTTCAACTAGTGAGCAAGATGATGCAATTTTAGAATTTTTAGAGGTCGATTAGGCATGATAGCTACAAGAAAAGGAATAAAATGAAATTGAGGTAATCATATGTTCTATAGTAGCCAATAAAATAAGAGACAAGGAATAGCATGAATATTTGATCAAATAGATGAATCGAGTAGCTGAGGATGCAACATGGATGAATGCACTTGAGATTACCAAATTTGGATTTTTTTTTGAAAAAAACTTGTATTAAAATTGAGATCAATTACAAATTGGAAAGGGAATTTTCCCATCCGACATCAAAGAGAACACCAACTTACAAAAGGAAGGAATATTTGCAATGGGGCCAAATCTCCTAAACCATTAACTAGCAACCAGGGGGGTCAGATTAGTCTGTAGATGCCACTTGTTACGAAATCGTGACACACTTGCCCTCTTCTCCTTTGGCCACAAAAATGCAACATGTCGCGATATCGTGACACTTTTTCCTTTGGGCGCGACAATGCAACATGTCATGAAATCGTGACACTTTTTCCTCTTCTATCCGTGACATTGCAACATGCCATGATATCACGACACTTTTTCTCTTTGGGCAGCAGCATTGCAACATGTCACGAAATCATGACACCTTTTCCTCTTTTTGTCATGACAAAGCAACATGTCGCAAAATCGTGAAACTTTTTCTTTCTCGGTTGCAACGAAGCAACCTATCGTGATATCACAACACTTTTTCTTTCTCTACCATGACAAGGCAACATGTCGCAATATTGTGACACTTTTTCTCTTTTGGCCACAACGAAGCAACATGTCGCGATATCGCGACACTTTGTCTTTCTCTGCCGTGACAAAACAACATGTCGTGATATCGTGACACTTTTTCTCTTTCGGTCGCAACGAAGCAACATGTCGCGATATCGTGACACTTTTTCTCTTTCGGCCGCAATGAAGCAACATGTCGTGATATCGTGACACTTTTTCTCTTTCGGCCACAACGAAGCAACATGTTGCGATATCGCAACACTTTTTACATGTCGCAATATCGCAACACTTTTTACATGTCGTGATATTGTGACACTTTTTCTTTCTCGACCGCAATGAAGCAACATGTCACGATATCGTGACACTTTTTCTTTCTCTGTCGCAACAAAGCAACATGTCACGATATCGCGACACTTTTTCTATTTCGATCGCGACGAAGCAACATGTCGCAATATCGTGACACTTTTTCATTCTCGACCACAACAAAGCAAACATGTTGTGATATCATGACACTTTCTTTCTTTTGGCCGCAACCAAGCAACAGGTCATGAAATTATGACATCTTTCCTCCATTGACTGCGACCAAGCAACAAGTCATGAAATCATGACATCTTTCCTCCCTTGTCCACGACCAAGCAACATGTCATGATATCACGACGCCTTTCCTTCCTTGGCCATGACCAAGCAACATGTCATGATATTGCAACACCCTTCCTCCCTTGGCCATGACCAAGCACCAAGTTGCAAAATCATGATAACTATCCTTTCCTCCCATGGCCGTGACCAAGCAACATGTCTCGAAATCATGACAACTATCCTCCCTTGGCTGTGACGAAACAAAAAGTCATGAAATCATGACACCTTTCCTCCAGTGACCACGATAAAAAAACATGTCATGATATCATGACAACTAACCTCCCTTAGCCGCGATGAAACAAAATGTCACGATATCGCGATAACTTTCCTCCCTTGGCCACGACGCAGTAGCATGTCGTGAAATCGTGACACCATTCCACCCTTTGCTTTTTCCTTGATCATTAGCTCAGGGACCTTTCAAGACCCTGCCTAATCACCTCTTCCTCAGTAGCCATGTCACTGTGCAACTAAACCCCAACCTCCTTCTCAACACCAATCTTAGCCAGGAAATCGGCCGCTTTGTTTAAATCTCTACTCATGTAGAATGGAACCACATCATCTAATTGTCTCCATAGTTCCTTAATTTAATTGACAAGAATTCTCAACCTCCAAGCTTTCAAGGCAAAGTTCCTCATGCAATCTAGAGCTTCGACCATTATTTGAGAATCTGATTCGAGTATTATCCTCCTATGGCCCTGTTTAACTGCCCAGATAGAAGCATATTTGATAGCTATGGCTTCTAATTCATTGTTTGTAGCTCTTTCCAAGCCTTGTAGTTCCCAATAAAGAACCGCTCCAACATGATTACGGCAAACCACTCCAATTCCAACTCTACCCGGGTTGCCTTTTGTAGCACCATCAGTATTAATTTTAATGCAACCTCCTGGGGGTGGTTTCCAATTAGCTCTGATCTGTTCCTCTTGCACTTCAAGTACTTCTTCCATTGCCTCAATAGCCACCTGAGTTTCCTCTTTAGCATAGACGACCACAGTTTCAGTGACTTTGCTCCAAATGACCTACCAAACTCCATCTAACGAAGAAAAAGTTTCTCTAAAGATTCTAGCATTTCTCTCCAACCACACTTCCCACCAAATGAAGTTTAATCCAAGCTCCCAACCAAGATGAAGAGTTTTAGATTTAAATATACCCCTCTTCCATCTTTCCCAGATATTGATTTGGTTCAAGTCACTATTTACTTGAGTTTTAAAACATGAAAACCATCTCTTCCAGATCTGGCACGTGAAAGATCACTCAAACATCAAGTGGTCAGTTTTTTCCTCGCTCTTGTAGCATAAAACACATTGGGAATGATTCATTTACATCTGACATTATCAAAAGTGAGAATTCCATTGTGCATGAACTGCTAGGCAAAAAAGTTAACTTTCAGCCACCCTTTGGAATGCCAGATCTTTCTCCAATCCTCAACTAGAAAATTAAGCGGGGGAGGCTTTGGAAGGATCTTGTCATATCCGTCCTTCATCGTGTAGACACCAAGGCTCCCATAGCCCTAAGCTAATTCATATTCCTTGTCTCTACCTATGAGGAATCTTTCTGTCAATATTTTAGTCATGATGGATGCCAAATCTGGAGGGATAGATATTGGCCACTCATCCAACTTCTTAAACTATTGAAACTTGTAATCCCCTAGATGACTAGTGGTGAAATAACTTTCAATTTGAACCCATACCTTGGTTTCAATGGCTGCTTTTAAAGGTTGCAATCCAAGAAATTTGACAATTATAGGTGGGTATTGATCCCAAGAATCTGACCAAAAATGTGCCTTCTCCCCTCTCCCAACTTTCCAAAATAATCGATATTTTACAACCTGAGATCCTAACTTGAGAGCCTGCCACACTAAGGATCCAGTACCCTCCAAAGGGAAATGACCCACCTCATTTGGGTTAACATTTCCCAAATATTTACTGGTAAGGATTCTGCTGAATAAGGAAGTTGGATGGGAAATCCACCTCCAGTAGAGCTTTCCATCCAAAGCTTTATTATTTATCTTAGATCTTCTCATACCCAAACCTCCTTTTACCTTAGGATGGGTCACTTTGTCCCAACCAACTAAGGCCCATTTCATCTCACCTTTTACTCCTTCCCATAGAAATTTTTTGGGCATCTTGTCCAACTCTTTCCATATAGAATGCGGGGCAGCCAGGATTGAGAATTTATAAATTGGCATGGCCTGAATGACTGACTGTAGAAAATTTAATCTACCCCCATAGCTTAACCATTTGTGAGACCAATTATTGATTCTATCCTTGATACAATCTAAAAGATTCGTCTAGATCTCTATTTTTAGTTTTTTAAAGTGCAAAGGGACCCCCAAGTAAACCACTGGGAGAGAAGTCCTTGTAAATCCCAAGATCTCTAAAATTCTTCCCTGAAGCCTCTGATCAAGATTGAAAAAGACCACTTTGGATTTTTTATCATTGATGACTTGGTTTGTAGCCCTAAGGTAGACACTGAGAGAATCTCTAATCATTCTAGCTTTCTTGAATCTGGCAACTCCCACCAATCCAGTATCATCCACAAACTATAGGTGAGTCAAAAATTCCTCACCCACCTTGATACCTATTAGCAAACCTTGTTGTCTTCTTCTCAAGAAAAGTCTACCTAGTCCTTCAGCCAATATGAGAAACAAATAGGGAGAGTAGGGATCCCCTTGACGAAGGCCATAGGTGGCTCCAAATGGTTGCAATGGGAGGCCCTTGATTAACACGGAGTAATAAAGAGTAGAGACATAGCTCATAACCCATTCTATCCAATCCTAAGAGAAACCAAAGGCTGCCATCATCTTTGCCAAGAAGCTCCACTCCACCCTATCATAGGCCTTTGAAATATCTAATTTTATGAACATATCTTTATTACCAAAAGTTTACATTTAATGGATTGCCTCCTGAGCTGGAACCACCCCATCTAGGATTTGTCAACCCTCAACAAAACCCCCTTGCTCTAGGGAGATAATGTTATGTAAAAGATGTTTTAGACGCTCATCCATTACCTCTGTGAGTTAGTATTTGATTCATTATATTAAAAATTTATTATATTGGATCTTGTGATTATTTTCCTTTAAAATTTACATTAGTTTTAAATCTTAAAACATTTATAGAGGTATCAAAGCTACAACAAGATTGCTTGCATAGGATTTGTTAAGTTTCAAAAATCAGTAAGGCTAGAGTATTTCTACAATTGTAGGAACAACTAGTGAAGATTAGGACTTAGCTAGACTTATTCCACTAGGTTGAATAATAACTAGTAAAAACATAAAATCTTTCCACTAGGCTGAAGAATAACCAATGAAGAATAGGATTTATATTTTGGAGAACCAACTCAGGAGAAAGTTGGTCCATTAGGAAATAGCCATCCCAACATTAATAAATGTTTTAGGGACATAGAAAAATTTATGGTAACTGGTTTCTATCAAAATAATTGAATAAATTGGTACAAGTAAGCTATGTTGTTTGGAGTATTAGAGAATTATATTATCACCTTGATAAAGAAGAAGATTCAGGTTGCATCAACCTAAGATATTGTTGTAGTGAAAATTGATCTCCAAAAGTGAGAAGCTTCCTACAACAGATAGAGAGGACTTTCATCTTCATGTGTAATAAAAAGGTAAAAAAAATTCTAAATAAAGGATTGATTTCAGTTGTAGACTATCAAAAGTTTTAGGTCTCAAAGATAGACCTTGCTAAAACATTTTGGTCTCAAACATAGTGTTAGAATTTCCCAAGAGTAGAACTACAAAGCATTACAATATTTGAAGGAACAAAATAGAATTGATTGATTTATTCCATGGATCAACTTTGTATAAATAACAAAGTTGATAATTGAGAGCCGTTGGATTACAACAACTCATTAAATCTAATCTAGACTATACTAAGAGTTCACATGACTTATGGAAGAGTGGAAAATAAAGTATGTCTATCCTAGTGTAACTTAAGAGAATAATTATTTATTCTAACACCCCCCTTAAGTGATACTAGGGGTGTATGATACAAATGAGTCCCGACAATAGGGCCTAATGAGGTACTCATTTACAATATATAGATGGTGAAAAAACCTCTTGGGAAAAACCATATGTCAGAAAAATAAATATAGAGGCATGTCTTCGGATGACAAAGATTATCCTCATGAAAAAATAATGAGTCTCTGCAACTTGGCCTGATGAGGTACTCATTTACAATATATATATATATGGTGAAAAAACCTCTTGGGAAAAACCCTCTATCAGAAAAATAAATATAGAGGCATGTCTTCAGATGGCAAAGATTGTCCTCATGGAAACAATAATGATTCCTGGCACCTTGGCCTAATGAGGTACTTATGAACAATTTATACTTTAGGAGAGATGATAAAAAAAACCACATGGAAAAAAACACCCTCCAAAGAATACAATAATAAGAAGAAAGGAGATGTGAAAGACCTTTATTGTTTTAATGTAGTTGTTTTATTCCAAGTTTCTCTCGCAATTGAATATAACACGAAGAAAAAAATGACTTGGTGAAGATGTCTGCAATTTTATTTTCATTGGGAATATAGTCCAAGTATATTTACCCTCTCTGAATATGTTGTCAAATGAAGTGCATGTGAATCTTAATGTGCTTGGTGCGTTGATGCTCAACTAGATTGCATGCAATATGAATTGTTCTCTGATTGTCACACCAAAGAGTAATAGGTCTGTCATGTGAAAAACCAAATTCTTTTAGTATCTGATGAATATAAAGAGCTTCCCGACTTACCAAAATTGCCCTATATTTTGCCTCTGTAGATGATAAGGCCACTTCCTGTTGTTTTTTGTATAACCAAGCAATTGGTGAAGAACCAAGACAAAATACATAACCAAAATTTGACCATCTATCTTCTACTGAACCTGCCCAATCAGAATTTGTGTAACTAATGATATCCATGGATTTTCCATTATATAAGAGACCAAAGTGAGGAGTTCCTTGCAAGTAGCGGAGGAATATTTTTTTTGCTTTCCAATGACTGAAATTAGGTTTATGTGAGAATATGGATATCAAGACAACAACATATGAGATATTTGGGCAAGTATGAGTAAGGTATAATAGACTCCCTACAAGCTGACTATATAGAGTTGCATCACAAAGAGGGGATGTGCAGGAAGTACTTACAGTGACTCCAAACTGAAAAGGTGTAGGAGAAGGTTTAAAATCTGTCATATTAAACCTTTAAATACGGTATAGAGTGTTTTTTTGACACAATGAAATTCCTACATCTGTTTAATTTATTTGAATTCCAAGGAAGTAACGAGCTAAACCTATATCAACCATTTCAAAAATTTTAGAAAGGGAGTCCTTGATAGTTTGAATGTGAGCGATGTCACTACGAGTGAGTAATAGGTCATCAACATAGAGAATAAGTATGGTGATTTTTCTTCATCTCTCCAAATGTAGACTGTGGCATCAGACTCACAATGAGAAAAACTTGTGGAAAGAAGGAAGGAGTCCATTTTTTCATGCCAAGATCTAGGATCTTGTTTGAGGCCATAGAGAGACTTCCTCGGCATACAAACAAGGGATGGTTATTTAATGAAATCAGTAGGTTTTTCAATGAATATCTCTTCCTTTAATTTCCCATGTAAGAAAGCACTTTTTACATCCATTTGAAAGACAAACCACTTTTAGGAAGCAACTAGAGCAAGAACTAGTCTAACAAAATCCATTTTGGCAACTGGTGCAAAATTTTTAGAATAATAAATCCCTTCAATTTGAAAGAAACATTTGGCTACCATGTGGGCTTTGTGTTTTTCAATTTCTCCATTAGGTCCATATTTCATTATGTAAATTCATTTATAGTGAACTAATTTCCTTCCTTTAGGTAGGGGAACAAAATCCCAAGTTTTATTTTTTATTAAGGAAGAGAATTCATTCCCCATGGAATCATCCCATTATTAATACCAGTTGTTTCTTTGAAGGATTAAGGATATGTGGAAATGGATGGACAAACAAGACTAGTGCCTATGGAGTTGCCCAATCTAGATGATGGAATATTTTGGATGTAAGGAGTATCTTCTTTAACAATGGTGCAGGACCATTTTGGCATAGTGGAAGGAGTAGTAGGAGTGGTAGGATTTTGATTTGGAGTTATAGGTTCCTCATATTGATTATTAATCTCTAAATTAATCTCTAAAGCTGGTTCTTCATTATATTGAGGCTCTAACATTGAAGAAGGCTCAAGAGAATCAATGGTGGAAGAGGATGGTTAAGGATAATTATGAGAAAATGTTTCATCAAATTGGACATTCCTATGAAAAATACCTCATGATTTGTGGGATCAAGAGCCTGTACACTTTCATTACCTCACAATAACCAAAAAATATGAGCGTTTTGCTTTTCTTATCTAGAGCCTTCCTTTTCTTATTTGGGATATGCGTCCAAGAAGTACACCCAAAAATCTTGAAGAAAGAGACATCAAGTTTTGAGCCATTCTAGGCTTCCTCGAGAGTCAAATGGCCAAGATATTTATGAGGTGTGTAGTTTTGAATATAGTTTGCATAGTTAATTGCTTCTGCACAAAAAACTTTTAGAAGATCTCTTGAGTGGAGCATATAGTTTGCCATTTCCTTTAGAGTTTTTTTTTTTCTCTCTACAATACCATTTTGTTGTGGATTATGGGAGATAGAATGTTGATGAATTATGCCATTACTTGATAGGAAAATTGAGAACTCATTACTAAAGTATTCCCCTCCATTATCTGTACAAATTTGCTTTATTTTGCAAGAGGCCTGATTTTCAACTAAGGCTTTGAATATTTTAAAGTGGGATAGAACATCCCTTTTGTATTTTAGGAAGTAGACCCAAGTTCTTCTGGAAAAATCATCAATGAAGGTTAGAGCATATTTTTTTCCTTTGAAAGAAGGCTTTGGGAAGACCATAAAGTCACTATGGATTAAGTTTAGAGAGGATGAGGCTTTTAGAGAACCACTTGGGTGGAAAGTATCTTGATTTTGCTTTCCAATAGAACATCCAGGACATACTCCATAAATAGAAGAGACTTGAGGTAATAATGTTACCATTTCATGGGTGTTCAATTCCTTTAGGTAGTTATAACAAAGATGACCAATCCTTTCATGCCAAATTTTACTTTCAAGATATCCATGTGCAACAAGACAAGAGGCCCCTTATGTATTTTTGAATCCTTTGAAGTGAAATATGAGAGCATTATGATCAATATCTCCTTTGGCTATGAGAGAGTTGGGGTCTTTAAAGTTTCTTATCTCAACTCCTGTTGGTGAGAAGAGAACTATTTTTCCCTTTCCATAAGTACAAATTTGATAGATAGAGAGTAGATTTGTTGCAATGTTTGGAACATAGAGAACATTATTGATAGAACCACCATCAATGGATATGTCACCTTTTCCTTCGACTACGATAAAGTATGAGTCACCAAATTCTATTGTACATGTTGACTTGAGAAGATTGAAATTAATGACTCATCTGAGGTAGTCATGTGATGAGTTGCTACAGAATCAGGAACCCAATATTTTGATGCAGTGTTTGTGGTCTTTCCTTAAACATTTAGTTATTTTCTTATTTGCTTCTTAGTGTCTATATTTTTATCCTTCATTGCTACCTCTAGTTGTCGTAATATTTTCTAGCATTTGTTTACAAAATGACCATTCTTTTTACAGTGAGTACAAGTTATGGAATTCCTTTCTTTATTTTTGAATTTTTTTTAGTGGATGCTACTAAGGCTTTTGGTTTTCTTCTCTAGTTAGCCTATCACAAAATTCTTCTAAGGAAGGCATTTTAAAACTTGCACCAAGAGCATATTTTGTAGATAAAAAAGTGGTTGCAAAAATTTGAAATACACCATTTAATTTAGAAATAATTAGATAGATGCATTCTTCTTTTATTTTGTTCTTGCCACTGCCTTTGTATTGAGTGAGGACTTCTTTAAATTTGGTGAGAAAGTCAACAATATTGTTGATGTCTTCAGGAGATAATATTGTTAATTCTGCCTCTAGCTGCATTGACCTTATTTTATCTACTTTTCCAAATAGGTTTTTTAGTTTTTTCCAAATTTAATATGGATTTTTACAATCCGTAATGTGAAACCATAAGCTTTCATTTATATTGGTGCTTATAATACCCATTGTTTCATACATCTTCCCTTTATGAACAAAAAAATCATATTCTTTTTCAAATTTAGGTTGCTTCTCTTCTAGCAGGTGTGTGAGCCTTTTTTGAGAAATATGACTTAATATTTTAGGTTTCCATGTATGATAGTTGTGAGGGGTGAGTGGATCAATTGTATTCATTGTATTCATTTTTCCAAAGAAAATTGAATTGACCCAATAATTCCCCGCTTTAACATCAGTTATATTATTTAGAGAATGCAATGGATCTTATAAAGAAGGAAACAAATGCCTTTATGAAATACCAAGCTCCTCAAATTACCTGCTCTAATGAGAGGGAAACTATAAGTAAATAAGGTATTTTGATAAAGCTAAATAGGCAAATTGTATATTTTCAGGCCTATATATATTTTCTTCTCCATTACTCACCCGTACATGAGGGAAACTATAAATAAAGAGGAGAATTGATACTTGGAACATAGGATTTTAATAATCTAGATTTTCATATCATATTTGTAATAACCCACCCTTATGTGAGGGAAACTGTAAGTTATTAGAAGTCCAATACTAGGAAGATAGGTGATTAATAACTTTTTAATGATCTTGTTAAGGTTATTGAAAATTTTATTAAGTAACAATATTGAAGGATTAAATTTTTTTTATTAAAAAATTTAACTTAAAATAAATATCTTATTAATTAAAAAAGGAATATTTTCTTAATAATAGGATCCTTTGAAGTTGCTCCTCAATTTTTAACTTAACTAGTAATTATATCAAAACGAAAGGAATTAGATTTTAATATTAATTCTATAAAAGAAAATAGTAATAGGAATTAGATAAAAAAAAATTATAGAGGCAATGACCAAAACAACAACAAACCCCCCTATGAAGATTTTAGAATAGGTGCTAAATATTGCACCTAACCCCCCCCACAAAAAAAAAAAAATATTGAGATTACAATTTTATCCTTTTGATTTCTTATAGTGGCCAAAAAAAGGCACTAAAAAAATGGATATAAGACTTTTTTAGAGGGTTACAAATTTATAAAATGAGCAGAAGTATTATTCTTGCTCGAGAAAAAAAATATGAAACCCTAAGGTTTGAAACTTAAATTAAATATAACATTATTTACCAAGGATTTTAGAAAAGAGACGTCATAAGAGAAGAGGCAATGAGGTAAGATTTTAAAGCCTTCAAAGGCTATAAAATTTGTTGTACCAAGGAATTATTACCTCAAAACCAGAAAAAAAATATTAAAATTTATACATGATTTTGAAGAACACAAGCTTATACTGAGAGGGGGGGTGAATAGTATAAGACCACTTTTTACTTTTGCTTTAAAATCAACTTTCAAAACAATATTAAGCAGTGTATAGAAAGCAGTATCAATAGCAACAATTAAAACAATGCACAACACATCATCCACAAAGAGACACAGCAATTTACGTGGTTCACCCAATGCGGGCTACTCCACGGATAAAATTTTCACTAAATTTTATCAACTTAGAATCTAGGAAAACCTTTCCTAATTACAATTTTTATGGGCACCAACCCAAAGGAGATACCTTCCCCTAAATCTGCTCTTACTGGTGATCCTCTAGAAGACCTCTGCCTTTGTTGCCCTTAGCAAGTGGAACTCTATCCATAGAAGACACCTGTCTTCCCTGATCTGGCTGGAGACCTCTGTACTCAACTCTTTCACCTCCTAATATGGTCCTCTTATCTACACCAAACATAGTCCTTCGGTCTGGCACAATTTTGTCCTCTTCCTCTATTCTTTTTTGTTACAGCTGCACTTGGTCGAAACCAACTTTTCATTGTCTGCACAAACACAACAACACTCAATCAACTTATGTACTTCTGCAAAACATAGTAGCACAGTCTTCACACACTCTTCACAAACACAGCAACACAGTCTTCACACTCTTTGCTTCTCGACAAACAAAATTCTCCCCTGCAATCTATCTGTGAATCACACTTCGAACGCACACTTCGATTGATGCGACACAACTGCTTTTTGTGCATCGTGGACTTAATTTGTACAATTTTGATACTCGCATTCAATACCTTCAACTCGAAACAACCCTCCTTTTATAGAGTAGAAATAATGATAAAAAATCTCAAACTTAGTCGGTTGTTACTCTTCAACTACGTTAGCTGCAAAACCCTATGCTGCGTCAGCTGAGATTTAACTTTGTTGGCTCAAGGTTAACTTTGTCCTTCAACCGCCTCTAATTCTATAGCTTTTGGCATGAAACTTCAACATGTTGTGATATCATGACACCTTTGCCTGTCGTACACCTTCTATTGCCCGCTATCGCGAAATCACGACACTTATTGCCTTTGTCTGCCTTGACTATGTTCTTGTCACAAAATCATGACACTTTTGACTTTTGCTTATGTCATATTCACTCCTATCATGAAATCACGACGCTTTAGACTTCAATGCCTTCTTCTCTGCTTTTGTCACGAAATCGTGACACATCTGCTTCTACTGACGTCATCTGCAACTTTGTCACGAAATCATGACACTTTAGACTCCATTGCCTTCTTCTTTGATTTTATCACAAAATTGTGACACATCTACTTCTACTGATGTCATCTTCAACTCTGTCACGAAAACATGACCTTAATGACTTTATGGCCTTCTTCTCTGCTTACACTAGCGAAAACGAAACATGTCACAAAATCGTGACACTTTCGCTGTCATGAGCTTCTTTCTGCATTACACCTGTGAAACTGGAATATGTCATGAAATCATGACACTTTTGTCTACAAAGCCTTCCTCTCTGCTTCTATCATGAAATCGTGACACTTATCCTATAGAAGACCTGCTTCTAGTTTCTGTCACAAAATCATGACACTTTCTCCAACTGAAAGCTGCCAACTCAACCTATCACGAAATTGTGATGCTTATCATTTCAGAATCTTTCCTTTGCTGCACGTCACGAAATCATGACAGTTGTTACTTTGAGCTTTTCAGCATGTCATAAAATCATGACAGTCCTCACCTCGACCTCTGCAGCATGTCACAAAAATGCGACAGTCCTCACTTGGAAATTTGCAACATGTCATGAAATCATGACAGTTTCTGAATAACTTTCTCTCTCTTCGATCTTGTCGCAAAATCGTGACAGCTCACACTATGGACTCTCTCTTCTGCAACATGTCGTAAAATCGTGACACTTTTTCCATATTATATTTTTCTTGCTTTTGTGCTTTTTAGAAAACTTGGCTTTCTTGCTGTAGTATGCCTCTTCCTCACTAGAAGACTCATCACTCTCTTGAATCTGTTTGCCCTTTGATTTATTGGAAGCTTTGAAAGCTGCCTCTTTCTTGACATCAACTTTCACTTGAGTTCTCAGCTCAAATGCTACAAGAATACTATGGAGCTCATCCTTTTTCAACTTATCTAAATCTTTAGCTTCCTCAATAGCATAAATATTTTCACTAAATCTATTAGGAAGAGATCTTAAAATCTTATCACACACATCATTTTTAGCAAGCTCAAGACCTAGGTATTTCATGGAGTTAACAACCTCATCCATACGAAGCATGTAGTCACTAATATTTTCATCATCATTCATTTTGAGTTGTTCAAACATACCTTTAAAATGTCTCAATTTGGCCTTTCGGACATTTGCATCACCTGTATGAACCACCTGCAATTGTTTCCACATTTCACTAGCTATCTTGCAGTGAATAACTTTGGTGAGATCTACTTTCTATAAGCCCTTCAAGATTGCATTCATTGCTTTTGAATTGCTATGATGTAGGAGCCTGTCTTCTTTAGTATAAGGGCCATTTTCAAGAATAGTGTACCCGTCTTCAATCACTTCCCAAACCTCATTACCAAGTGCCATTAGATAAACCTTCATTCTTGCACTCCACAGATTGAAATCTGATCCATCAAGAATAGGTGCTGCATTGCCACTTGAATAGTCCATTGTGTTCTTAACTAGTTCTTCCTTTCAGTTGTTAAACCTTTTCGAAGGAACACGCTCTTATACCAATTGAAGAACACAAGCTTATACTGAGAGGGGGGGTGAACAGTATAAGACCACTTTTTACTTTTGCTTTAAAATCAACTTTCAAAATAGTATTAATAAGTGTATAGAAAGCAGTATCAATAGCAGCAATTAAAACAATACACAACACATCATCCGCAAAGAGACACAGCAATTTACGTGGTTCACCCAACGTGGGCTACTCCACGGATAAAATTTTCACTAAATTTTATCCACTCAGAATTTGGGAAAACATTTCCCAATTACAATGTTTATGGGCACCAACCCAAAGGAGATACCTTCCCCTAACTCTAATCTTACTGGTGATCCTCTAGAAGACCTCTGCCTCTGCTACCCTTAGCAAGTGGAACACTATCCATAGAAGACACTTGTCTTCCCTACTCTAGATGGAGACCTCTGTACTCAACTCTTTCACCTCCTAAGCTGGTCCTCTTATTTGCACCAAACATAGTCCTTCGATCTGGCACAATTCTGTCCTCTTCCTCTATTCTTTTCTATTATAGTCGCACTTGGTCAAAACCAACTTTTCACTGTCTACGCAAACACAGTAGCACTCGATCAACTTATGTACTTCTACAAAAACATAGTAGCACAGTCTTCACACACTCTTCGTAAACATAGCAGCACAGTCTTCACACTCTTTGCTTCTTGACGAACAAAATTCTCCCTTGCACTCTATCTACGAATCACACTTCGAACACACACTTTGATCGATGCGACACAACTGCTTTTTGCACACCGTGGACTTAACCTATGCAATTTTGATACTCGCATCCAATACCTTCAACTCGAAACAACCCTCCTTTTATAGAGTAGAAATCATGATAAAAAATCTCAAACTTAGTTGGCTGTTACTCTTCAACTACGTCGGCTGCAAAACCCTACGCTACGTCGGCCCAGATTTAACTTTGTCATCTCAAGGTTAAATCTGTCCTTCAATCGCATCTAGTTCTGTAGCTTTTGGCATGAAACTTCAACATGTCACGATATCACGACACCTTTGCCTGTCGTACACCTTATATTGCCTGCTGTCGTGAAATCTTGACACTTATTGCATTTATCTGCCTTGACTACGTTCTTGTCGTGAAATCATGACACTTCTAACTTTTGCTTACATCATCTTCACTCCTGTCATGAAATCGTGATGCTTTAGACTTCAATGCCTTCTCTTCTTTTGTCATGAAATCGTGACACATCTGCTTCTACTGATGTCATCTACAACTTTGTCGCAAAATCATGACACTTTAGACTCCATTGCCTTCTTCTCTGCTTTTGTCATGAAATCACGACACATCTTCTTCTACTGACGTCATATTCAACTTTGTCATGAAAATATGACCCTTATGACTTCATGGCCTTCTTCTCTGCTTGCACTAGAGAAAATGGAACATGTCACGAAATCGTGACACTTTCGCTGTCATGAACTTCTTTTTGCCTTACACCCGTGAAACTGGAACATGTCACGAAATCGTGATGCTTTTGTCTACAAAGTCTTCCTCTATGATTCTATTGTGAAATCGTGACACTTCTCCTATAGAAGACCTGCTTCTAGTTTCTGTCACAAAATCGTGACATTTTCTTCAACTAAAAGCTGCCAACTCAACCTGTCGCAAAATCGCTACGCTTATCATTTCAGACTCTTTCCTTTGCTGCACGTCATGAAATCGTGATAATTGTTACTTCGAGCTTTTTAGCATGTCGCAAAATCATGACAGTCCTCACCTCGACCTCTATAGCATGTCACAAAAATGTGATAGTCCTCACTTGGAACTTTGCAACATGTCACGAAATCGTGACAGTTCCTGAATAACTTTCTCTCTCTTTGATCTTGTCGCGAAATCGTGATAGCTCACACTGCGGACTCTCTCTTCTGCAACATGTCACAAAATCATGACACTTTTTCGTCCATACAGCCTCCTTTGCAGAATGTCACGAAATCACGACACTTTTCTTTCTCTGCCTTCCTGCACTGTCCGAGTCGTGAAAATGTGACATGTCGTGAAATCGCGACACTTTCCATGTTGCTCTTCTTCTCTGCCAACATGTCACGAAATCGCGACAATTTTTCCTGCTTCATCTCTGCCTTCCAGCATGTCACTAAATCGTGACAGTTTTGCCAAAACTTTCTCTCTCCTCAAACATGTCACAAAATTGCGACAATTTTGCCAGCACTTTCTCTCTCCTCAAACATGTGAAATCATGACAGTTTTTCCAGCCGCCTACATACTTTTTCTTACTTGTATTTTTCTTGATCTTTTGCAACTAGGCTACACTGATCTTCTTGGAAAACCACTGTCCAAACTAAAACCTTCATCAAAACACATTCTTTGACATCAAATCAAATTGCTTCAAGAACTCTTTGACATCAATGACAACATCTACACTTAGAGCAAAGGTAATGTACCCAAGGTACCCAAAATTGCCAACAGATTTAATGACAGACTTCAGAAGAGACATCAATAGAAAACGAGGAATATTTGAAAGCCTTCAAAGGCTTCGAAATCATAGGCGTTTGGCGTACACGAAATATATTAGGGAAGTGCACAACAATCCTAGTTCCTATCGAAGGGAGGTGCACCAGAATACCAGTTGTTGTTGAAGACTTCAAGTTTTGGCACACACGAAAGACATCAGGGATGGCGCTATGCAAAGAGGCTCCCATAAAGACATCAACGAATGCACCACCAACTTTGAAAGTGTAGCGAAGGTTGCGAAAGACCTTAGTAAAGACACCACACCACATACTATCAATATTAGTGCTCTATATTGAAGAACCAATATGCAAATATAGGTAAAACAATTATGTCGAGTATTCACAAAGGAGAATAATATTTTAAGCATTGACTTGATGAATATATATAAAAATAATCGAAACTCTTCTTTGAAGTGCTGAGGGACGAAAAAGAGGAGAAGCTTTGAGATAAATTGAGATGGAAAATCTAATCTTTCGATCATTGAGATTTAACTAGGAAATGCTCGTTGAGAAGATGAAAGTCTCATATGTTGCGTGCCATATAAAACCGTTGGTAAAGATACCATGTCTTATAAACAATTAATGGTCTTTGATATATTTTTTTTAAATAACCAAATGTCCACTTAATTTGGACACGAGAAATGTTGCATTTATTTTTTAAATATTTCACGAAGTTAAAATATTTTCCAACATAAAAAACCAACTATTTAATTGATCACAAAATATGATATGCCTTTCAAAATTTGTCTCCACTATAGAATAAAATGTAGCGATGGCTAAAAAGGAGCCAAAGCAAGCATGCATTCACAGATTAACATTTCTAGTGATGGCTATAAGCAACCAAGCAAGAAAGCATTCGTTAGGAGAGAGTAGAACAAATAGGCATACGAGGAGAAGAATAAAATATAAAAGGCAATTATAAATTATAAATTTTATATATTTTGCAGTGTAAGAGTAGCAATTTTAATATTTTTTCAAAAAACATTGAGGATAATATTTTCATAATATGGTAAAATAAATCTAGACAAACTATTTTGATATTACCATAAACAAATTTCTCTAAAATAATTGTAGATATAAAATGAGCAATCTACAATAGATAGAAAAACCTCTTTTCCTTTTTTAAAAAACAAAAGATAAGAGATAATGAACCAGTTTGTGAAACTACCTTCAAGAGAGAATGCCTAGTAGAATCTATCCTGCTCTGGTACCATGTTAGATTTTACTAAGAGTAGAACTACAAAGCATTACAAGATTTCAAGGAACAAAATAGAACTGGTTGATTTATTCCATGGATCAACTTTTTATAAATAGAAAATTTGATCATTCAGAGTCGTTGGATTACAACAACTCATCAAATCTAATCTAGACTATACTGAGAGTTCACTTGACTCATGGAGGAGTGGAAACTCAAGTATGTCTATCCTAGTAGAACTTAATATTATAATTACTTATTGTAATAGGTCATCAAGATATTGAACTTGATAAAATAGATCGAGTTTACCTATTCCAAGAAACTATTTGAAATGGAAGGTAGTCTATAATATTGATTTTGGTCTTGAAGGAAAATACCTTGATAATAATCTTGATAGTTGGTCCAAGAGAAGAGGCCAATATAGAGTTCAGAGAACTAGATATTTAAGACCCTCTAAAGAAAGAGGTTCATAGTGAATATAAGTGGATCTAATAGAAAAGAGGCCATATTTGATTAAGGAAGGATTCATAAGAGGAAAACCTAGAAGACTTGTAGATTCAAGATAAAATATAACAAGATAGGAGACCCAAGGAAAAGAGATCCCATAGAACTTAGAGGTAAGAGATCTAAGAAAAGAGGTCCCATAGAAGATATATATAGGAGACCCAATAAAAGATGTCCCATAGAAGATATATATAGGACACCCAAGAAATAGGTCTCATTGAAGATTGAAGAATGTGAATGAGACCCATTTGAAAGAGGTCCATCATAAGAAAAAAATAATAATCCTTAATAATAAAAGAGATCACCGAATTAGAGAAGAAATTAAGCAAACATAGAGGATAGCATAAGAATATTTGGCCAAGATTTGAGGAATAGATTTTGTAAAAATAGAGGACAAATTATAAGTAGAATAGAAGTTCTATGTAGTGTATAAAATAAGGTAGCAATATAAAAATATTAAGGACATAAAGACAATGAGTTTAAATGGTAGTAAGAGTTTTAAAGTTGTGTATTTTGAAGGTAGCATTTTAAATTAGAAAGGTGCCAATGTAGAATAGGAAAATAGTTGGAATACAACCAACATATAGAGTGCAAGTATGAAATAAGAATTGATATTGGTCTACCATATAATTTTATGTCAAGATTGAAGACAAAATGTTTGGAGAAAGAAAGATTAAATTTTGAAGCCAACAAGATAGAAGGTAGATAATACTGAATATTAAAGGAGTTTTTGAATGTAACCATTAAGAAACAACTTATAGTAAGCAATGAGCTATAAGATCAATTTTGAGCAAAGAATCCTAAGTGTGAGAGCAAGTGATATTTAAATAATATAGAAATGTTCAAGTATTCTTTTAGACAAGCTATAAAGGAATGCAAAGAATAGCTTTGATAGTGGTAGGCTATAGTGAAAAGATAGCCTATAGAATGATGCCACCATAGTGCAAATGAGGATAATAATTATGGTGTTAAGTTAAGAAGGAACTAGGTCTATGCTTGAGTAAACCAACATGCTAGCTACCTACAACTGCACCTACAAGGAGATAAATATATTTATGAAATTATATATCTCAAAAAAAGTGTAGACCATGTGAGCATTTTATAGTCAAAGGTAGTAAACTTTGACACTAATGAAAGAAACATTAAAAGAGAACTGATACTTAGTATTACATAGTAATACATACAAAGGAAGAAAGTAAAGAAATTGAGATCATAAGCCACTCATACTGTAGAAACTTGGGTATCTGAAGTGTTCTCTAAGAAACTCTAATATAGAGTAGACAAAGTGCAATATCATCTAATATTGGGAAGAGAAATTGCTAGCACCACTGATATTCCAAGTTGATACAAAATTCCAACACCAAATCCACCCACATGAAGATAATCCAAGTTGAAATGAAGTTCCAGTGGCAAAGGATAGTCTAGATAAGGGCAAAACCTAGATGAAATACCAAGAACCATCTTAGGAGGAGTTGAATATCAAAAGGGAAGGCTCAAAAGTAGAAATGCCAAGCAAGGAATAAGTAGAAATCCAAGGACAAAGCACAACACCAAAGAGTAATGGAATAACCAAAGGCCAAGTGAATAACCAAATACTAAGTGAAGCATAAAGAACCAAGCAAAGAAGAGCAAGGGGTAAGCACCAACAAGAAGAACAAAGGTTGAGCATCCCTCAAACAAAGTAGAAGACAACCTAATGGAACTAAGCATAAACCAAGATATGTAAGAATACACTAGAACATCACTTGTGTGCAAAGGACATGGAAGAGATGTATTTAAAATTTGAAACATCTAGTGCAAACACCAAGAAAATTCAAACGATGCCAACCGAATAAATGTAACCATAAATATACCAAGAGAATGTAGATTGAATGTTAGGTGAATGGATTTTTTGCTAGAAAAATTTAGAATGTTAGAAGCAATTAAAATGATATATTTTTTAGTGCAATTCGAGGGAGTAAAATTCTAGACAGATGCCCTCTAATGTGCTTCAAATTAAGCACTTGCATGCTATAAACTTATCAATTTTGAGATAGGTAGAAACACAGAGAAATGCCCAAGCCATCAAGATGTTGTTTTAGTGCAACAAAGAATCATCAGGCTATATATCAACCTCCAAGGTATTATGAATTTGACAAATTAAAATTTGAGTTTTTCTAAGGTGCTAAGGAGAGATAAGGTTTATTTTAATTTTTATAAGTTTAATTTGGAGAGATAAGTTAATTAATTGAATAGTTAATATATTATTTTATTTTAGATTTTGTGGAGTGATAAGTAGAGATAAATATTATTTAGTATAAATTTTTTTGAAGTGTTTTTATTTTTTGAAAGGTTTTATTTTTAATATTTCTTGAAATTCAAGGATATATAGAATATTTGCAAATTATTTAATCTTGGAGAGATAAGGAAGTCTACTTCAAACTTAGGAATATAATTTTTTTAAAATTCTTACTTTTATTTTCTAAAACAATTAGGGAGACATAAGGGATTCTACTTCATAGGTTTTTAGAAAATTTAGAAACATTGGAATTATTATTAAAATCTAGGAGTTAAAACGTAGTCTACATCAAAGGAGATATATTCTTACCATTTTTATGCTATAATGGAAGAAATTGTTAAGAATGCATTTAATGAGGATAGTGAAGATATGTTGCATGCACTTAGGTTTTACTCTCAAAACTTAATAATGACAATGATGGAAAAAAATGCTTAACGATTTAAAATAAAACTTGACTGTGTTTCTGAAAGAGGTAAGGAAATTTCACATCTCTTATAAGCTATCTTCATGAAAGAATTTTTAGGATATGGTAGGATTCTCAAAACTCCATTATATTTTTTTCAAAATAGTGTTTAGTGATGTATCTATCATTAATTAGTTTTAAGATTTTTCAAGGGAAGAGACAAGTCGAGAAAAATAATGAAACCTATGAGAAGTCATTGAGATCAAGGTTATATTCTTGTGATGATTTACTAACTCAATGCTTAGAAGGTATATCATAAATGAAGATGAAGAAAAAGCAAAGAGGAAAGAGGAAGAGAAGAAATCATATCAAGGACATCAATAAGGATAAGTTTTACAAATAAACTTCGGATATTGATCTTAAAGAGTTAGATTGAATATCACTCAAAGGATGAAGACCATGATTGAAGACTAAAGTCTTCAATAACCAAATAATGTGATACAAGGGGGTGTTGGAGAATATTACATTATTTGGCACATGACAATGTACCACCTTGGTACATCATTGCAAATATTATATTAGGGTTGTATCTTAGATTAGAATGTGAGTTAATATTTTATGTAATGTAATAACATGCAGTAAATGCACAAGTATCATGTAAATATGTGTGCAAGTGTTATGAGTATAAATGTGCACAAGTGTCTAATATGTTAGTGTGCACATGTGTCCTTAAAATAGGGAAGTGAAGAGTTATAAAGAAGTGTGAAGGTCAATAGTGCAACATATGGGAAGTCACATACAATTATATATTTGTGACAAAGAATTGTAGTATTTATCAAACATGCATAACTTTATGTTTGCATTAGTAGACATTTATTCATTAACATTTTCAATATTTTATGTGCAATATTGTGAGCTTATTTATATGATTATTTTGTGAGTATTCTCATGAGATATTCTATTTTGATACTACATTTTGAGTTACTATTTGATTCATTATATTAAATTCTTTGATTATTTTCTTGTAAGATTTACATAAGTATTAAAGCTTCAAAATTTGACAAAATTAGGGGAAAAAATAGGTTGGTAAATGATTCATCAAGTCATGGTGGTGATCTTTGACTTAACAAAATTTAAAATTTAGAAGGTAATTGGATGAGTGATATTGTATTTCTTGATAAAAAGGATGTGAGGGAGCTTATTACAAAAGTATATTTCTTGATGAAAATGATGTGAGGGAGCTGATTAAATAAGAATATATTTTATAAAAGATAAGTTGGATATATTTTAATTACAATAATATAATGTTTTGTTATTTTGATAAGAGTGGGCCCCAATAGAAGTTGCACATACGTGCTTGTTTATAATTTTTAAAAGCATATTAAGAATAGTAATATGAATTATACATTTGTAAATTATGTGTATTACTTTTTACATTCTATACTATGTTGTTAGATAACTATAATCTAGAGTAAAATTTATTTAACATGTTTTAAAATATTAAAATATTTCTCATTTTGAAAAACATGCTGAAAATAAAAGGTGCACAAATTATTTGCAACATCTAATCGTATTACTATTATTATTAGATAGAAACTAATATTATATTTTTAATATGTATATAAAAAATAATGTATATCCTTCCAACTATATGATGTATTTGTAAATAGCACATAAATGATATGTTAGTGATAAAAATGTGTAAATGAATAATTATTAAGCTCCTAAATGCCTTCTAACATGGAAAAAAAAAAAACTTAAAAATCACTATTATTGGGTAAAAGTGGTCACTACATATCCATAAAGTACCTATTTTATATTAGGTAAATGTATTTTATAGTAATGCTATATATCTATCATGCAAAATGTAAGGATATTACATTGTTAAATATATTAATTCATATATATGTTATCTAAATCATGTAAAAACAATGATAAATAAATATACATGTATCAAAATAAAACCACAACATAATTAGTGAATAGTGTGTTACCTTATGGTATGTTAGGTCTAGGCCTTAGGCATCCATGCTAGTATCTACAATCTTATAGATTTATTCCTTAATATCCTGCACATATCCATCCAAGAAATTTTAGTAATACATATCAATGTACTTAATGTCTACCTGCTCATCTTTGATTAACATCCCTACACTACTACTATGCTTGAAAATATCATTATTGTTTGACTCCTTGTCATCTAGTTAATCCTCCCCTATATTGCCCTTTCCTATATAATTCTCTCTCTCTCTCTCTCTCTCTCTCTCTATATATATATATATATATATATATATATATATATATATATCATCCCTTATCTTGCATATATATATCTCTGTATCTCTCTGTTAGAAAGCCTCTATTGTTATATTCTATTACATCTACCTTTATATAATCTATAATGTGGTATTTTCCTTCCTATGTGTAGATTAAAAATACACGCCAAACAAAAGATAAAACCACAATGACAGAGTACAGAATAGTTGCACAAAAACAAACGATTTATATTAATCGATGGAGTTTAAAAACTCCTTTTTGAATACAACTGGGCTTGTAACCCTTTATTTGTGATACACAGTTACAAATTATGCTAGGGTTCTCCGAAACCCTAGCTGGCACGAATGGTGGCGCTTCCGAAGAACGTATCTTCAATCCCAACAGAGTGAGTGGGCTTTGTCGTATCCCTTGCTTGGACCACTCCAGCTTAATCAGCTGCCATCAATAAACTGGATCCGTTATCAAAAACCTGCACACATTAACACTATCAAGGAGTTAGAAATTAATGAGAGGGCTCCACTGCGTGAGCCCTCATAAACAATCTAAAACCCTATAAAAATGGAATGCAGGAAATCAATAACAGATTAATACATAAAATACGGCTACTTGCTTTAAACTAATTTATACCTGTTCTCTGTTAACGCAGCTAGACCAGGCGACACCTGGAAGTAATGTTGTTGTCATAATAGGCTGCGAAAGGCGCCTTGGTGCACTCGCCGAATGCCCGCGTGCTTCCGGATCTGGATTACGTACGCCGGTCCGAGTCTTGTGGTTGAAGGTAAACGCCCGTGGGCACTTGTTAAACGCCCGTGGGCACTTGGTAAACGCCCGTGGGCACTTGGTGAAGGGGTAAACGCCCGTGGGCACTTGCGACAGGAATGGGAGATTCTGCAGAGTGCTACAGAAGGAATGGCGGCGAAAGCGGCGACGAAAGCGGCGATGGATGCGGCGAAAGGGTAGCGGAAGAGAGGAGATAGCAGTAGAAGAATTAGAATCAGAGATAGAAGTAGCAAAAGACATAGGCGAAGAAGATAGGGTTTGAGCCATCAAAGTGACTCAATTTATAATCTACTCTTAGGGCACACTTTAGGGTTTTAACGACACTTTGAACGTGTGGCTAAGATTAAAGCGGATCCAAGGGTAGAGAATAAATCTTGGTTGTGGAATGGATTAAGATGGATGGACTGGATGAGATTAAATGAAGGATGGACGGCTCGTATTAAATCACTTAAACTATTATTTAAATATATATATTAAAATATTAAAATATAAAATATATATATAAATATTAATTTAAATAAATTTGGGGATGAAAAATGGCGGGAAAGGTGAAATTGGGCCAAATAATGGCGGGAAAGTGTGGATTTGGGCCAAATAATGGCGGGAAGGTGGATGACCGACATGTGGCTGACAGGAAGGTATAGATGACTTGCAAGTGGCTAGATTTTGGTGTCTACAGATGCTCCTTTTTGAGCTGCTTTGTGTGAAGACACAATGCAAGCACAAAAACTTAGGACACCCGAAAAGTCGGATCGTACGCAACTCTCTCTCAAGACTAAAGCACAACTTTGAAGACCAAAGAATAAAAGAATGTTTAAAATTTATCAGCTTACCCCCTCAATTGGCGAGCGAGAATGGTTCTCACAAGCCAATTGGAAGAAATTCGAAAGAAAATGAACCGTTTTTGCCCCAACGGTGAAAAAGGGGTTGGTGTATGAACCATCTGTTTATGTCCCAACATAAAAGGGGTTGGTGTACAAACCAGAAAATAATATGATTGAAGACGATATGAGTGATGTGAAAGATGAACCGTTTTCTGCCCCAACGGTTAGAAAGGGATTTTTGCCAAATTTTAAATTCCATGATCATGTAAGATGAATTCCACTATTAGGAAAGTTAAAAATTGATAACGGATGCCCCAACTCTTGTGGGTGAATCCATACCGTTGATGAAATTGCCTTGTTGGCGCCATTGATATGCAGAGATGCAATATGAAAGAGTCCGTAACTTCGGAGATGCTCCTAGTGACTCGTATGGATAATTCCTCGGGTCGGAACCAATCAACCTAGGTAGCCTTAATCTCTAGCAAGACTCAAAATAATGATGATATTGAAGATTTGTCCACGTTTAAGGCCCCATGAACTAGGCCATCAATGACAACTGTTGAGCAAATTGATCTTGGTATGAGGTCACTTGAAAAGTAGGATACCCAAAATTGATTTCCAATTTTCAAACGGTGAAATAATTGATGATGATAAATGGTAAGTGTCCTTATGGTGGTTTAATCCTCTTACCGAATTGCATGGATGCAAATCGCCGCAATCGCCAAGGTGATAGAATATACCACTAGATACGAGGTTTACTTTAATTTAATTTGGCAAAAATATGCATGATGAAAGAAGAATGAATGAAATTAACGATAGATCAGAAGAATTGATGAATGTGGTTAATTTTGTGAAGGTTTTGAATATTTTTAACCCAATTTGTAAATCAATGATGAATGATGCGCTTTTTGAGCAAAATGACAAAATTTGTTTCCAAAACTGTTGTAACCTTCACAAAATGTTTTATTATGATAAGAAGAATGGATGGATGCAATTTGATGAAATTTGGAGGAGGTAAGCTTCAATTTTGTAAGTTTTGTTCTTTTATTCCATACTGACATCAAACGCCGGTATGCATTTGGAGGTGGCATAAACGCCCGTCGGTGTTTGAATGCATCATGAAATGCCCCACTGCGTCTGAATGTGCCATGAAATGCCCCACTACGCGTTTCAGGGCGCCAAAACCAGCTATTTAAACAGTTTCAACGAGAATTTCGCTCATTTGTGCGTTCAAGCTTGAGAGAAGTGCGTCTGAGGGAGTGGAATGAAGTGAAGTGAAGTGAAAGGTTGTGTAGGAGAGTGAAGCACGCGGGAGCTATGGCGGAGATGGGAGCGGACGCGCCAGTGCAGTCAGCTGAGGTATTTGTTTATTTAAGCAAGTACTTTTATTTGTTTTTTTTTTTTTTTTGCATTTTTTTTTTTTTGAAACAAACTTGTAACCAATTTTTGTTTTGTTGTTTTGCAGCTTAGGGTGTTAGAGGCACGACACCGATTCTCCCCTATCATTCCGGGGATGAGGAGGTCATTGTCCCATGAAGACTGGGAGACATTGGAAGCAGTAGGGCTAGCGGAGGCAGCCCGGTTGGAGGTAGTTCGGGCAGATGAGGGGTACCTCTCGGCTTTGGCCGAGAGGTGGGATCCAGATCGGGGACGTTCCAGCTCCCGACTGGAGAGATGACGGTGACGCTTGAGGATGTATACCGCATCCTCAAGGTGCCCGTGGAGGGGGCGCGGGTGGAGGTTGGACGAGATAGGGCCACGGAGATGGCCAAGTTGTTTGGGGATGACTGGAGGGAGATCCGGACGGAGAGCGGGGGATTCCTTACTTGGCCATGTATACGGCCAAGGAGTTGGTAGCGGTGGAGGCTCTGATGATGTTCGTATTGGCCAACATTGTGGCCCCGAACAACACCGGGTGCAGGTTTCCATGGAACCTGATGGGTGTAGTGAGCGAGATGCTCACTAATAGGGTAGTGTATGCCTGGGCACCCGTTTTATTGGTGCAGTGTACCGGGAGTTGTATGAGGTTCGGAGACAGGGCCGAAAGGGCCTAGGCTGTAGTTTGGTTCTCCAGTGTCGGGGCCGGGAGCACTTCGTAGTGGCTCGACCGGAGGGGTTGCCATGTGCTTACTGGGACATGAGCCAGGCTTATGGTAGGAGATGGCTAGTGGCGGAGGAGAGACAACCGAGCCGCCCCGTGAGATCGGGGCAATGGTATAGGAGTTTATGGGCAGACTTGACAGATGCCCAAGTCATTTGGAGGCCCTGGCGGGAGGCAAGGTGGATCGGTGATGGAGAGCATCTGAGACGGGTGCGACAGGCTAGATGGGTAGTGGGTCGGGGCCACAACGAGGCGGAGTACATACAGATGTCTCGAGTGCTCCGCCAGGTCGGATTGAGACAGGATGTCCCCGGTGAGCCAGTGCGCTACCGGAGGCACAGATCAGAGGGGGATTTGCCGTGTGCCGAGCCATGGAGAGAGGCGACAGAGGACGATGAGGACATGGAGATCCCTGACGTGGACGACGTCGGGGTAACAGCTGAGTATGCAGCATGGATGGCCGCAGAGCCGAGGTGGGAGCCACCATTAGTGGCTGTTGGAGCTGGAGAGGACGAGGGAACCGCAGAGGTTCCCAAGCGCGAGGAGGGTCCCCGCCTTCGAGCCGACAGTCGAAGGCGAAAGGGGAAGATGGTGCGATAGGCACCGGGGAGCGGAGATGACGAGGAGGATGATGGCGAGGGCCTAGGAGAGGCCACTGGAGAGACTAGAGAGGTACCCCCTAGCGGGCACGAGGATGATCTGGCGCAGCTGCAGCAGCAGATAGCAGAGCGTGATGCTATGCTAGCGGTCCGGGATGAGAGGATAGCTCGGCTGGAGCAACAGGTTGCAGAGCGGGATGCCCTGATAGCTGTTCAGGAGGGGAGGATGGCCCAGATGCAGGCGGACTTGGATGGAGCGACTAGGGTGCCCCAGGATGACAGGGTGACGAGACTCCAGGTAGAGCTAGCGGAGCGAGAGCGACGACACGGGATAGACATATCTAGACTTAGGTCTAGGACTCGTTACATTGAGGCTCTGGAGGACACATTGTTTAGGCATCACATTGTGTTGCCTGATCCTCCATCCTCCTCCGTCTCTAGGCGTAGTGAGTCTAGGCACACCACTAGGTCTAGGGCTCCTACTAGGTCACAGGGGTCCTCTTTTGATGGTTAGCTTAGTGCTTAGATGCACTCTTTATGAGCCTTGGTGCTCTATTGTATTTTGTAGCCTTTTGGCATTCACTGTACGTTTTGATCTTTATACATATATATAATACATGGCTTTTATTTTTAGTGTTTTACTTTCTTTTGTGTGAATGCCTATGTTTTTGTGATGCATGTTTTTATATGTTTTAATGCATATGTGATGGAATGGAATGCAAAGTTATAGATGATTAATGCGAGACTAAGTAAATGAAATATGCACTAAGAAGCACTCATACTTTTAGATAGTTAGATTTAGCCAACTGTTATCATAATTGTTTAATCAGGGGCACCGAACTTGGTAGCTTGTGAATGAATGACGTATGGAATGACATGAATATGGAAGAAGATATGGAGGTTGATATGGAAGAAAATATGGAGGAAGACTGTTTTACAAAGACTCAAACATGCTAGTGGTATCAAACAAACTTACTAATACTGCCTAATTCAACTAGGACCAAATGTGTGTGCATGTGAGTTCATTAACCAAATCAGAAGCATGGTAGTGACTCTAGGCAATCAAAAACCTGTGTGTGCAAGTGTGTTCATTAACCTCATCTTGCACAAATTAGGTAACCCTGTTATGGAGAAGACCCCAAAGCTAGTTTGTCCGTATGAGCATTCAGAGGTCTCTCTTTGAGGAGAGACATGTCGCCACGCAATGAGTATACTCCACTCGCCACTCAAGTGTCTATAGCCCCGATGAAGGTTAACTCCATAGTCCATGTTGTTTTTGACCTTTGTAAGCCTTGGGGATGACTACCTATCCGTCTGACTGGACAAGTAGTACGATCCTTACAACTTATTTGGGATCAGTGGTGTGTGAAAAAAATGTTCATTTCCTTAGAGCTTTGGGGAATCGGATTCTCAACCGAAGTATGATGAGAATTTTACCCTATCCTTACTACTCTGTTTATATTTATATTTTGTTATTTGCTTGTGATAGTGGTAAGAACCACTATTTTATGGACTATGTTTGCATGATAGGACAAACGAGGATTCCCCTGTTCACTTCGAGGCACAACCCAAGGATGGTGTTATCTCTCTTTGACACAAGATGTTTTTAAGATGTGAAAATGTGATAGGTTCAAGACCGCTTTTGAAATCATTTCCCAATACTCAAGATTTTATTTAGTGTAATTTGTGATATGGCCCTAGAGAATTTTGACATGCATTTCGAAGTTTGCTTAAAACACTAGAAATGGCTGAGTGACTGAAAACATTTTTGCAATGTAGATATGTGCAAATGGAAAATGGGTGTACGAATGACAATTCGGTTTGATGGATTTTATGAAGGTGCCCCCGATTAAGGCAACATGACTTTTGCTTGACCAAATTTTATATCCAAAAGATAGAATGGTCTCTAACATGATATGCAACTATGGCTGAAAATGAAATGTTATGGTTTTCAATGAGATGTATGCACATGAAATGCAATGTTTTTGAATGAGATGTATGCAACTAACAATGAAATGCAAATTCTTTTTATTTTATTTGTTTTTTTTTTTTTTTACAAGCCATGTATATATGTACATATAAAATTCAAACTATGCGTAGAATGCCCTCAAGTGTATAACATTAAGTGGTTCGGGTTCTTCCTCTCCCTCTAAACTCGGCAAGTCTATAAGTTCCATTACCCACTCTTTAAGTGACCATATATGGACCTAACCAATTAGCCGCGAATTTATCTCGAAGATGCGGCAATGCATTGGTGTTTTGTTGATTCTCTTTAAGGACAAGATCCCCTACTTGAAATTCTCTTAGATGAACTTTGGCATTGTAAGCACGTTTCAATCGGTCTTGATAAACTCGCAAATGCTCTAAAGCATTGATTCGTTTTTCATCTATGAGTGTGAGTTGATCAAGACGTGCTTGTCTAGCAATATCATCATCGATAAATTCCTGCAAAGAAATTCGCAAGGAAGGGATCTCGAGCTCAAGAGGCATGATTGCTTCAGCTCCATAGACCAAAGAAAATGGCGTTGCCCCAATGGGAGTTCTGATGCTTGTTCTGTAAGCCCATAATGCCAAGGGGATTTGTGTATGCCAATCTTTATGATTTTCTTTAACAAGTTTCTTAAGAATAGCAATTATGGTCTTATTTGAAGCTTCAGCTTGTCCATTGGCTTGTGGGTAGTAAGGAGTTGAGAAACTATGTTGGATATTATACTTTTCGCAAAGAGCTCGAACATCCTTATTCTTAAAAGACTTGCCGTTATCAAAAATGATTTTAGAGGGAATACCAAAACGACAAATGATATGGTGAAGTATAAACTCCACAATTCTAGGACCTGTCAGTACTCGGTTAGAGGAATAGCTTCAACCCACTTTGTGAAGTATTCAAGTGGTCGTAATGATGAAAGTATGCTGTCCCGAAGAGGCAGTGAAATCTTGCCAATTAAATCGAGACCCCATTGTGAGAAGGGCCAAAGGCTTTGGATGGGTCAGTAAAGCTTGTGATGGTATATGGATTAAATTAGCGTGTTCTTGACACTTTTTACATTGTTTAACATATTTGCAACAATCTTGTTCCATAGTGGGCCAATAATACCCCATACGTAAAATACGCTTCGCAATGGCCATTCCACTAAAATGACCACCACAAGTACCATCATGGGCTTCAACAATAGCTCTATGTGTTTCACCTGCTTCTAGACAGGGGAGGAGTACTCCATCATATCCACGTTTATACAACACATCCCCCAAAAGAACAAAACGAGCTGCCTTTTGCTTAAAGCAACGACGGGCAGTTCGAGACAAATCAGGTGGAAGTGTTCCAAACTTGAGGAAGGCTACTATCTCACTAGACCAAGGCTCATATGGATCCGAATGGATAAAGCAAACATCTTTTTCATCTTTAGACTCAGCACGGACAATTGCAGACTTAGAGATTGTGGAAATGATTAGGGGTCGTACCTCTCCAAGGGAGTCCTTTGGAATCAATGATCCAAGAGAGGCCATGGCATCCGCAAATCTATTAGTCGAACGAGGCAAACTAGTGATCTCATACCAATCAAACTTAGAGAGCAACTTCATTGCTACATCATGATAAAGCTTAATGGTAGGTTCTTTGGCTTGGTATTCTCCCGTAATTTGTTTAACCACGAGTTGAGAATCCCCAAATATCCGAATACGCTTAATGCTCATAGCTATGGCTGATTGAAGACCTAAAATTAAGGCTTCATACTCTGCCGTATTATTGGTGCATTGGAAGTCTAGTTTGAATGATAAAGGGATGGGAATCCCTTGAGGTGTATGAAACACAACTCCAAGACCTCGACCTTTCGCGCACTTAGAGCCATCAAAGAATAGCGTGATGTCAACATCTTCCTCCGGAATGATGTCCTCTTCTTGTTCAAGTGATAGCAAATACCGAATCATCTCGGGAGCTCAATAATCAAAGGATGATCACTAGGTAGTGGAGCTTCCGCAAGTTGATCGGCTATAACTTGACCTTTAACGGATTTTTGGCTAATGAATTCAAGATCGAATTCGGTAAGCAACATTATCCATTTAGCGGTACGAGTGTTATTATAAGTGCGAGACATCATATAACGCAGAGGGTTTTCTCTAGCTATGACATATGTTGTATGGCTAAGCATATAATGACGAAGTTTCTTAGTGGCAAAAACCACTGCTAAGCACAACTTTTCCACATAAGCATATCGGGTTTCATAGCTTACCAATGTTCGACTAATATAATAGATAGCTTGCTCACGATTTTGTTCATTCTTTTGTGCAAGCATTGTCCCTAAGGCAAAGTCCGTTGCTCGAGATATAAAGGTTGAAAGGGACCCCCGGACGAGGCGGAGCTAAGACTCGGCGGAGATGCTAAGTATCGCTTGATGTCATCAAAGGCTTTCTCGACATTCATCTCGTCCATGAAAATTGTACCCCCTTTTGTAGTAGGTGGCAAAATGGCCTACATTTATCATAAAGTTGTGCAATAAAGCGACGGATTGAATTAATCTTTCCTTGTAAACTACGCAACTCCTTCAAATTAGTTGGGGGACACATTTCCATAATGGCTTTGACCTTGTTTGGGTCCACCTCAATACCTCGTTTAGAGATAATAAAACCTAGGAGTTTGCCTGAGGTAACACCAAAGACACATTTCTTAGGGTTCAACCTTACTTTATGCTCTAGAAGCCTATCAAAAACTTTTTCCAATACATCAAAATGCTCTTGTCGAGTTTTAGATTTTGCCAATAAATCATCCACATAATCTTCGATAATCTTATGCATATAATCGTGGAAAATATAAGTCATGGCTCGTTGATAGGTTGCACCTGCGTTCTTAAGGCCAAAGGGCATCACCCCGTAACAAAAAGTTCCCCAAGGTGTGGTAAATGCTGTTTTGTGTTGATCTTCAGGGTTTATTCGAATCTGGTTGTATCCTGAAAATCCATCCATGAACGAAAGCATTTCATGACCAGCATAGGTGTCGACAAGAGTATCAATGTTTGGAAGAGGAAAGTCATCCTTAGGACACGCTTTATTTAGATCTCAAAAATCGGTGCAAACACGTATCCCCCCGTTAGGCTTGCGAACGGGTACCATGTTAGAAAGCCACTCAGGATAATCAATCGGGACGACAAATTTAACATCCAGAAGTTTCTGAATCTCCGATTTAACTAGGAGGGCCACAGTAGGATGCATTTTCCTAAGTTTCTGTTTGACAGGTTTAGCATCTTTTTGTAAGGTGAGGTTATGGACAACCAAATTAGGGTCTAGGCCTGGCATGTCTTTGTAAGACCATGCAAATATCTCCTTCTTCCGCTTGAGTAGAGCAATCATTTGCTCTTGTTCCTCTGATGATAGACTTTTAGCCGCTTTCACAATTTGGGTGCCATCTTGGTCTGTACTAAGGTCTACATCGATAGTTTCTTCAATAGACATGTGGGAACCTTCCTCAAGCCGATGGGGAGTAGGGATCGGATTTATGTCATCTAAAATGTCATCAAGCTCCCGTGCCTTGCTCTCATCTATGTCCGCTCGGAAGACCTCTCGGCTTAGAAGATGAAGGTGAATGTGGAGGTGAAGGAGGAATGTAGTTGGCGGAAGCCCTTAACAATTCCTCGAAAAGGATGAACTCTGAAATAGATGGAGGGGATGAAATCCGATCCATGTCAATCAAGCTTGGGTTGATCGGGATTGGCTTATCCGGATCATATGGATTATGGAGCGAGGTGAATAAGTCTTCAAAATTCATTGTCAACTTATGAAAGAAAGAATAGGCGGAATGGAAGGGAAAACCGGTGAAGACCTCGTAAGACCTGAAGTGCAAAACAACATAGTTTTTCAGCTTTTTTTTTTTTTTTTGTATTTTGAGTTTTTTTTTTTTTTGTAGTGGTGAAAACCACTATTACACACATACATAAAGCAATAAAGTATTTTTATATGTTTTGATTTTTTTTTTTTTTTGGAATTTTCTGATTTTTTTTTGTTTTTGGTAGTGGTGAAAACCACTATTTTAGTATATACATATAATACAGGTTTGGATTATGGCTTATGGATGTGGCGGGGGTGGTGGTTCACCTCGTTCTTGTGGAAGAAGCAAGCGAAAGATGGCCTCTTGGAGAGGAAACAATTGGAGATAAAACTCGTCTTGTTTAGTGAGGGGAACAATGGGCGCCGACTCTTCTTCGTATTCATCAGCATTTGACATGACGTCAAATTCTTCATAGACTTCATCTTCGGATTCGTCTGGGTGGAGGATTTCTTCTTCCGAATTAAGATTAATGCTTTGAAAAGCTCGTTCAAAAGAAGAAAGGGATGGAAGTGGTTGGTAGCCCACACCAAAACGCTCAGTGGGTCTCTCGATATGGCATATCGATGCGTTCAGCTACCCCTTGCTCGTATCGACCTAGGCCAAATTGCCGCCAATTATGTCTCGTGGAAATAGCGAGAGGGAAAACCCTCCATCCTTTCGATATTGGCGAGGACTCGGATGCTTGGGTTCTAGTATGGTGGTAGGACTAGAAGATGACTCTATTCCCCCATATACAAAATTAATGGAATTTGGCATAGAACCCATGTTATAAACCGATCCAATGGATAAATGTTGGTCATGTGGACGACCAAAATCTTTAACTCGTTTGCACATTGAACGGTGTGATGTGGACATCTTGAATGGCATACTCACCAATACCCGCATCAGTGAGATGGACCTTGACTTGGGAGGGAGATGGACTTGATGATGGAATAGAAGAATGTGGGATAGAAGAATTGGAAGGATTTGGTTGGGTTGATGCTTCACTAACTTGTGAAACATCATCTGGTGATGGTTGGGAAGATGGAGGAATAATAGGTGATGTTGAAGAAGGTGTAGAAGAAGGGGGTAATGACGTGGAAAGAGATGATTGGTCATGGCCACATGTGCATGTGGTCACTGATGAAGAAGAAGGAAGATTAGTTGATGAAGAAAGTGGTGAATGAGATGGAATAGCGAAAGAGGAAGATGGTTGCGATATGATGGGTGGCTCCTCAAGAATGGGAGCTTTAGAAGAAGATGGTATAGAAGAAATAGATGGGGTCAAGAAAAGATGAGTGGATGGCAACACAATCTCATAAGGATTTGAGACATAGTTGCAATGTTTGAAGGGTTCTGTGTCAGCAGGTACACAATGAACCTGTCCCTCATATACATACTTCAGACATTGATGCAGTATAGAAGGGACACATCTCATCTCCCTAAGCCAAGGCCGTCCAAGCAATACATTGTATGCCATGGTCCCTTCCAAGATGTGAAACAAGGTATGCAAAGTTCGGGCCCCTACCTCAATGGGCAAGATAATCGTGCCAACCGTGGAAGATAAAGCATCATTGAATGCTTTAAGAGTAAAAGTCGACTTTGTGATAAGGGATGGCGACAGCTTTAGATGACTCAACGCCGATGTTGTAATGATATTGATTGAGGAACCGGTGTCAATTAAGACTCTCTTGAATGGCTTGTTATCGATCTTGGCCATGATATGTAGTGGAGGATCTATACTTTCTGTTGACATAGGTTTGATTTCAAAATCATAGAAAGTGATGGAGGGCTCCATGCATGTTTGAATACTCCCCACAAAGTTGTTGAAGGCATTAGTATCTTGAGTTTGAAGCTCGATTGACTTTAATATTTCCATTAATGCCTCTCTATGCGGGGGAGATTGTTGAATGAGGTCATAGATCGATAACTTGGCGTAAGCCATTTTTAAACCGGTAGTTAACCGGCTACTCAATGACATGATGGGTCGTTGGCGTTGAGTAGAATGATTTAGCGGTTGTTGAGAAGTACTAGCACGTCGTTGGGTCACCGTTACCCGAGGTGGACTCGGGGTTTGTACAGGTGGCCGTGGTTCAGCCTCGATTTGGTTGGTTCGCCCTTTGACCCCGGGTTACTACGTTAATAGTACCCACAAAACCTTGGTATTGTTGTACATGGTTGACTTGATTAGGAGGAGTTACCCGAGTTACTCCCCCGAGTTGTTGGAGCTTCCTCCCGATGTGGAAGGGGTGTTTGAAATATACCAAGATTTTGATTTTGTTGGGCTAAGGGGCTATCCAATTTAATGGCTCCAATCTCAATAAGATCTTGGATCACATGTTTGAAAGCCGTACAATTATTGATATCGTGCCCATTTTGCCTATGATAAGGACAAAATAGGTACTCCTTGTAATACTTCCCCCTTCTAGATGGGTCTAAAGGTTTAAACTCGGTAAAGTTAATTGATTTGTGCTGTATAACTTGTTGAATATGACCGCATATGGTTCATCTAAAGGTGTGAATTGTCGCTTGGGACGATTGTTTTGCCAAGGTCGAGTTTCCATGGTTGGCCCAAAGATTGGGAGTCTGGTTGAGTAGGGGCGGGTACCGCATGATAAGCAATTGGTTGCGGTTGACTTTGCATTACTTGTTGTTGTTGAGCCATTACGGGCTGACTCGCCACCACTTGATTAACTTGGTTAACATTTGAGGTCGTACTAGCCTCGTGCTTGTTTGTTTTGGCCATAATTATTATTTCGTTGTTGGCCCTTTTGTTGCCATTCTTTTCTACGGGGTTTTAAAACACCCTCTTGGACTTTAATTTCTTCTATGATACTTGCTTGGGCCAAAGCCTCTTCAAAAGTCCCGTATTGTTGTAATTGGAGTAACCAAGAGATAGGTTTTAGACAACTCTGGGTGAACATTTTGGTTAACTCCTCCATTGGTAGGGAGAATGGCAGTTTATTAATGATAGCCCTCCAACGGTTTCCAAAGTCATAAATAGTCTCATCGTCATGTTGCTTGAGCTTGTATAAGTCAGCTAATGAGACTCTCTTTTGTACATTCAGGGAGAATCGTTCTAAAAATAGATTAATCAATTGCTCGTAAGCATAAATGCTATGGTGAGCTAAATGATTATACCATTGTACAACATCTCCTCCTAATGTCTGAGGAAAAGTTCTGAGCATAAGAGCATCATTATTTTGGATTCTAAAGCAAGAATGCATGAATGAGCTCACATGTTCATGAGGATCCTCAGCTCCTCGAAATTTGTCAAACTTCGGTAATGTGAAATCAGTCGGATATGGTGGTGAAGGTACCGAAGGATGAATTGGTTGATTGATCAATGACCTTAGCGTAGGTTTCTGACTAAATGAGCCAGGCGCGTTAAGCATAAGGTTGTCAATCTGTTGTTGCATAGCATGGAGTCGAGAATCTTCATGAAAATTCTGACTCGTTTGATGATTATGATGATGTAATGGAAGAGTGGAAAATTGATGAGATGGGATGAAATTGCCTGGATTAGGCGGTGTAGAATGGACATGTTGTTGGTATGGATGATACCGAAAAGAAGGTGATTGGGGTGAATGATGAACTGGACTAGGTTGGGAGAAAGGTGGGGTAGGAATGGACACCACCGAAGATTGGGGTACCTGTGTGGGGCCCGAGCTAATAAAAGTCGGTCGGGTAGAAATTGGTTGGGGTGTAGGTTTTACTACGACAGGTGGTTGAGCATTTTGTTGTCGTTGTTGCAAAATCAATTTGTCGAGATACTCCTTAACCTTATTAATCTCTAACCCAAGGGAGGTGGGATGATTGGATGAAGGTGGAGGGCAGGCTGCCATGGTAGTCATAGGAGACTGCATAGCAGGGGCAATGAAGTTGGGAGGGCAGGCTGCCATGGTAGTCACAGGGGACTGCACAACAGGAGCAATGAAGGTGGCTGACCGACATGTGGCTGACAGGAAGGTATAGATGACTTGCAAGTGGCTGGATTTTGGTGTCTACACTATGATTGGATTTGGATGTTGTGCTACTATTGAGTCTAGTACTAAAAGTAGTAGACATGATATTTGTATCCACTCCATCTACTAAATCTCTTCATTCACTTCATTCTAATTTCATAGGTTTTATTTATACTACACTCATGGAGGTTGGACCCTTAATATATGAGAGGGAGTGGTCTCTTAGATATTTTTATTATAAATTCACTTAATACTCAATTCAAAGGCTTTATTTTTCTATCTCATTTATGTGATATCATAATGGGTTCATGGAATACACTACTACTAGATCCTCTTTGGTCTAAGATGCATATCAATCTATACATGCCTTGGAATTTTACATTATCTTATCAAATGTAACTACATCAATGTGTTTTTATAATCACCCATATTTTCCTTTAAATATAGTCTTAATTTTTAATCTTGATATCTCCTAGTTGGAGAAAAATGCTAACATTACTAGTGAGAAAATAAAAACAATCTCATTAATTGTCTTTATAAGATAAATTGACTCTATCTCCTTATTGTTCTTCTATATCATGGTAAATTTGGTACAAGGTATATTTATACCATTAAAACCCTCCCTCTCTCAATGCCATACTTATCCCCCTTTATCATCTAAAAGAGTGGTCAAAACAGAGGAGATAGAATCCTACTTGTATGTTTATGTCAATACAAATATGAGAGTAAGATAATGGATCCCACAACATAGAGTATAGAAATCCATATCACATACCTAGTTTAATGTAATTAAATATTCCACTAGGTATATAATCTTACGTTCCTAATCACCAACTAATCCATTGAATCTTAGGGTATGATATCTATATATAAGTGCGGCATCATTTAAGAATCAAGTTTAGTTAATAAGAACACATCCTATAATGTTATCTTAACCTTAGTGGTATCTCCTTGTAGGGTTATGAAGTAGGGAAAAATGGTGCACCTAATGATGAATAACAATATGTGTATCTATCCTCTATAGCTTATGAACATCAAATGGAAGCATGCATGTAAAAATGGAAGCAAAACCAAACAACAAGGTATGAAATAAAATGAGCATCTTTCTTATTAATTTGGTGGATTAGATCCAAGGTTACACAGAAGTCCCCTTATAGGATCAAAGGTGATACAATTGTTACAAATTTTGGGTGCCCAAGGATCAAATCCTTCAAGAAATCTGAGTGCACATTTAGTGCCCTTCGTCGTACCCACAATCGAGGTGGGCGGGCCAATGTCACCGCTGATTGTATATCTAATATTTGATGTCTTTTATTCCTTCCCAATGCCTTATATAAACCTGCACCTATACACAAAGAAACCAAAAGGTTCAAATAGCAAGTGCATGTGATGGAAAACATGCAATCCCCATAAGCATCAAAAGACTAGTAAAGGGCATATATATATATATATATATATATATATATATATATATATATATATATATATATATATATATATATATATATATTAAAAACATATCAAATCAACTCAGAATGAATTGAAATTTTATGGAGATGTTAAATAGGATGTTTTGAAGGGATATCACCAAAAACAAATCTGAAATTATCTCTGTAGGCCCCTCGATTTTGCATCGCCCGTCTCCAACCTGCGAGGACCAATATAAGCAATTCCCATCCCTAAACATTTCCAAAACACATGAAATTTGGACATAATTTATAAATAAACATTTTAAGACAACCCATGTGATTAGATTTTTAAAATGAGGCGTAGATCCACCTACATGCAACTGGGGTGCCTGGATGGGCCCTACGAACCTACAAAATCTGAAAAATATGATATCTCGGTCAATCAAATTGCATGAAATTTGAACTGTAGAATCCTATGATAGTATATAATAATAAAAAAAAATAGTAAAGAAATTATGCAAGGATTTTTCCTCGTCCCAGGGTATGGTGGTGACAGCAACTAATTGGAGGGCACCCTAGGAGGGGATACCTACCAATTATGCACACCTTTTGCTACCAATACCACTTTGGAATTATCCTAAATACTGGGTTTTTTTGTCTAGTTTGGTGAAGAAATTCACCTAGATGGAAATGTTATGCTGAAAGGACCCTCTTGACGTCACCCGATAACCTCCATCTCTAAGGAGAGATTTAGAGGGCAAGAGAGCACAATAAAGTGAGGGGAAATATCAACATCAGTCTATTACATATCCTAGAACTCCTCCCTATATATGTGTGTGTTTTTTTTGTGGAAATTGTATCCATTTTATAGGCCAAGGGGGCTTATGTGCAAAAAGGGCATGCATGGTAGGAGGCACCATTTGTCAAAAATGGAAGCATGCATTGGAAGGGAGAGGGAATATCCATTTTTGGCCTTAATTATGAAGCATATCATAAGGATGCAGTGCCATCTGACCCACATGCTTCAATTGGTGGGATAAATGGCAATTTTTGGGCATCATTCGTCATAGATTTGACTTTTTATGGGTCAAAATTGCTCATCATCCCACCTTGGGATGATGGCTCACCACCATCCTAGGGTGGTATGGTGGGAATATGCCACCATACCAGGGTGGAACAATGGTTTATTTTGGGCCTAAACCTCCCAAAATCGGGCCAGAAGCCTCCAAAACCTCTTCTGGAGTGGCTAGAACCATTGTGTGCCTTTTGAGGGCTGCCCAAGGGGCCATATGATGTCAATTTGATCATTGTTTGTGGATGCTTAATAGGATTGACCATATTTTAGTGTTTACAAATGCCTCTTTTTGAGATGCATTGTGTGTAGCACAGCGCTGAGAAAAAATAGATGACTAAAATATTCAATGATTAAAGTTACTCGATAATCTAACCAACTTTAGATGCCCCAATCATGGAAAGAGCATGCATTATTGAATCCTCACTTCTGACTCAGTAAAGATATTGATCTTGATTTCTCTTCAGCTTCTAGGTATGCTCAAGGGATTTGTAACCCTAGGCGTTAGAGAAAACCAAGTATTTTGGTAACTTTTGAGGTTACCAACAGGCAGGTTCACCTGCACTGTTATGTGCTTAATCGAGATATTTGCTTGTTTTATGTCCCAAGGAGGGGTATGATTATCTTTGTAAAATATTCATTGTACGAATGCAACTTGCATGATTGAGTGTTTAATTATTGGTTTTTTATTATGAATTTGTTAAGCATGACTACCCCCTCAAGCGATGAGTCAATGAGGAAATGACCAGTGAGAAAAACGATGAGTCGCTTGACCCAGATGACATTTGTTAAGGTTACCTTTAGTTATTCTCATTGAAAAATGGCACAATTTTGAAAGGATTTGGATGATGCTATGGATATCTCATGGAAGTAAAGAGTTGAATACCTCCTTCCTGTGGGGCAGTCTAGCCATAATGGCCTTCTTGAGTGTAGTAACTTGTCCATGCATCCATGAGAAGTTTGCATTCCTTATTGACCCTGAATGAATTTCATCATATTTGACTTGTTTTGGTGGGTGTTGAAACCTTTTCTTTGGCTTTTTTGTTGTTTTGTTGTTTTTTTTTTTTACTAATATATATGTATGTATACTTGACCAATGGGTTTATTGGATGTCATTGGGGCATTTTTAGTGACCAAAGGGTTTAGAGATACTTTTGGGGATTGTTTGGATTGAGCAAAGGGTTTATGGAGACCTTTGGGGATTTTTTAGTTGACAAAAGGGTTTATGGATACCTTTGGGGCTTGTTGGGTGACCAAAGGGTTTATGGATACCTTTGGGGCTTTTGAGTTGACCAAAGAGTTTATGGATACATTTGAGACTTTTTGAGTGACCAAAGGGTTTATGGATACCTTAGGGGATTTTTGGGTTGACCAAAGGGTTTATGGATACCTTTGGGGCTTTTTGGGTGACCAAAGGGTTTATGGATACCTTTGGGGCATTTTGGTTGACCAAAGGGTTTATGGATACCTTAGGGGATTTTTGGGTTGACCAAAGGGTTTATGGATACCTTTGAGGTATTTTGGTTGACCAAAGGGTTTATGGATACTTCTGGGGATTTTTGAGGCTCTTTCGACTCTTTTTGTATTTTTGGATGTTTAGCATTGTCAGGTCTGTCGACCCACTTTATTGTAGCCTACGAGAATTTTTGGAATCTATGGTGTATTTTGTTTTACCCCATATATATATGAGATTATTTTATGGTCATCATGTGTCTCCCTTATTTCTTTATGATCTGGATGCAATGTATGCATTTGCTTTTGTAGATGTGTTGGATTCTTATTATGTATGCATATGGATGCTTTTGTGATATGATGGAATGGTGATAAACATATATCATGTATGAATGTGTATTTGCTTTGATTTGATGCTATCTATATGCATGGATGCACAATGAGATGAAATATGGGGTGATTGAAAAACATGTATTGTGGCTAATGATTTGACATACTATGTGAACACTATAGACTGTACAAAATACATTAGTGCTCTTTGTTTTTGCTTCTTTCATTTTTTGTAAATAAAATGTGAAACCATTATTGCGATGTAAAAAATGGATTAAATGATATGAAAAGTTTAAATAATGTATGTGAGGTTTTTAGGAGACTCAAACACTCTAGCTGATATGATCAAAGGTTGTATACTTACTATGCAAGACTTTTTGACAAGGTATGAATTTGCTAGGACAACCAAGGTACGTCATATCCCTGTGTATGCAAGTGAGTTAATTCCTATCAAATGCATAAAGATACTGCCATTTCCAGATAGGCTATCCACAAAACCTAGAATGAGGATCACCCTATGAATGTCACAATCCTAGGTTTTGTACTTAGTAGGACTAGACCACTAGGAAATCTAGGTTATGAAAGCTAGCTCGTCCACATGAAAACATTGGTTTGCACACACGCATGAGGCTAATGTGACAGACATATCGTCATGCGGAAGTCTACTACCATTTCCAAGTAGGTTATCCACCAAAATTGTAATGAGGATCACTTGATGGTTTTCCAAATGCTGAGAGTTCCAAGGATTCAAGTTCAACTCCATTTTTTTCTTCAATTTTATTGGGATACTTGCTCATGGGCAGTGATGGTAATCACTATTTTATTTTTTGTATTATTATTTTTTTTTAGCAAGGTATTTGGGATTTGGGATTTGGGATTAGTGGTGCAAAACACTATTCACTTTGCTTTTGCTTTTTTCTTTTTACTAAAATTTTGATATTTTTGGGATGGGGATTTGTGGGAATTGGGATTTTTGATAGTGGTGAAAACCACTGTTTATTTTGTGGAATTGGAAGGGAAGATGCTTGTACTTTTGCCAACTCTCAAAATTATTGAACCTTTCACATAGGGGGACAAGCATAATGACCTTTTCACTTAATGTAACCTAGACCACTTCATGGATTTCATATTTATTTGCACAAAAATTGGATTATTAATGTTTAACTATGTTTGGGATTTGATGTACACAAGGCATAATCAATGCAAGACTCTACCTCCTAAAAATCAAGCTAGCTTTCTACAAAACCTGAAGAGAAGCTATAAATGGTTGAGTGCCCAAAAATCCTAATGAAATTCTAAAACAAATGGCTACGTGAAGAGGTGGACACAAATATGGAATGTGAAAAACGTGGGTGAAAATGATAATTGCGACATTGAACTATGAGTACTTTCACAACATTGATTTTGAGTGGTAAGTAGTATACCATCATGGTGCTAGACATGTATGAGCAACTAGAAAATGTAAAGTGCTAATGATGAATATGCCTAAATGCAAGCGACGATAAAATGAAATGGGATGCAATGTGATGTGATGCAATATTTTTGAATTTTTGAAATTTTGATAATGTTTTATTTTTTTAAATTTGGATTGATATAAGTGCAATGCGATGCAATGTTTTTGTATTTTGATGTTTTGATGATATTTTTGAATTTTTGATTGATATATATGTATGTACCTGTGACCAACAGGCTTGTTCGGGGGCATTGGGGTATTTGGGGTGACCAAAAGGGCTTATGGATGCCTTTGGGGATTTTTGGTTGAGCTAGATGGTTGACCTAGATGGTATTTAGGTTGACGAAGCAAGATATAGGCACACTTGGAGCATTTAGGGGTGACCTAGATAGTTCTAGATTGCATAGGAGAATTTTAGGTTGACCAAGTGGGATATATGAACCCTTGGCATATTTTGGGATGACCTAGATGGTTCTAGACCACCTAGGAGACTTTTAGGTTCACCAAGCGAGATATAGGCACCCTTGGAGCATTTAGGGGTGACCTAGACTATTATAGACTACCTAGGAGCATTTTATGTTGACCAAGCGAGATATAGGCACCCTTGAAGCATTTAGGGGTGACCTAGATGGTTCTAGAATGCCTAGGAGCATTTTAGGATGACCAAGCGGGATATAAGCACCCTTGGAGCATTTAGGGGTGACCTAGACAATTCTATATCATCTAAGAGCCTTTTAGGTTGACCAATCGATATGTAGATACCCTTGGAGCCTTTTGTAACTTTTCTTACTTTGAGTTCTTAGGAGGAAGGTGCAATACCTTTTATGAGAAACAATGGTGAAATTTTTCTATTGATCAACAATGCATTACATAGTTTTTTAGTTCTTGAAAGAACTAAAAATAGACACAATGGTTGAGAGAAATCCTCTTAAAATTTTTACAACAAACTAACATAAAGATAAATCTTATCCTAACAACATGCTAATCTTGGACTATGGTCAAACATTGACCAACCAAGCCAAAACCTCAACGTATGCTAATCAAATTAACTAGAAATATGTAAATCAAAACATTAAACTAAAACTAAATACTAAGAATTAATACTTAGGACTAAGGAGGCAATGTTTAAAATATTCCAACATTCTCCCCCTTGATGCTAAAGACACTCATTCAAAATTTCTTTAAGCATCATAGAGTTGGAAGAAAATATTTCTCTTACGTTTCCTCCAATCTTTAATCAAGAAATCAGAATTTACAAAATACTTATGGTGTCACTCCTTCCACTCTTCATGTGGGATTTCCTGCAAATTCTTGAGTTCCTTCTTTTTTTTATTAGCTCCCCCTTCAACAAAAGTATCTCCTCTTGTGATTTTCAGCAACCACTCTCTTACATTTTTGTCATTATGGTCTTTAAACCATGCTCTCACATTTTGATCTTCTTTTACATCTTCAACACTAAAAAATACTCCATGTGAGTATTTACAATTAATCATCTCACATAGATGATTATACCATACAAATTTTTCACATATTTCCACACAAAATATCACAACAAATATAGCCATATAATGACCAACTACATATGCAACATAACGTTGCTCCTCACACAAATATTCTCTCACAACAATAACTTTACAAGAATCCTTCTCCCAAGGAATTTTGAACACATCATTTTGATCCATGTGACCCAAGTTCTCCATCACTATATTCTCTCCAAGAAGACTCTTCATCAAAGTTGTCTCAATGAGACAATCAGCTTTCTTTTCATTCCTGCTCACAAAAAACAAATCATTAATCATAAAAATATTACCTTTAGTATGAGTAGATTTGGTACTTCCCATAAATATATTTTGTAGCAGTTCTCCTTCATTGTATGGTGCTTCAAGATCAACCATCAACTCTTCACTAAGAGTTCTCCTTTTTTCAATCCATGTTGGTGTGTTGAAACACCATTCATTCAAGCAATCATACATAGTTACCTTTTCAAGACAACTCTCTTTCTGCAATGTAGTCACTCCAAGTGAGTTATCTCCATCCATGAGTGATGTTTCCTTTGCAATTATGACAATAAAACTAGCAATATCATTTCCATTTTATGTTTCTATTCCATTTTCTTTCTCACTTTTCATCTCCCAAATGAGGGAGTCTTGTGGGGTATTTTATTCACCCAACACATCCTTCACCCTTGATGAGTGATCTTCTAACAAGAAGCTTATAGCTTCAATTTCCTCTTCATCAAAATTTTCTTGTGGATCATCATCCCACATTACTTCATTTGTTCTTTCAAGAGAGCACACATCCATTCCAAGTGAATGGTATTCAAGACAATGGTCTTCCATGAACATTGCTTCTCCATCAACGTGCCAACAATTTTGGTTGATCCTATTATATTCTTTATTCTCTCCCATGATAATTTTAGATTAATTATCGATAATACACTATTCATTTATCTCCTTCATGATATATTTTTTATCACTTTACCTTCTATCAATAGTAAATCCTCTTATTTGACCTCATCCTCTTGAGGAATACACACCTCTTCTTATCTTTTCATCACAAAATTCAGCAACATATGCTTCCTCCATGAAGCATTCTTCATCTTGTTGGTTTTCTACATACATGCCTTCCTCTGCAAGAAATAATTCTCCATTACAAAGCATGGCTTCATATGAGTCTTTACAAGACTCTTCAAAAACTCCTTCAAAAGGATCTAATTCAGAAACTACTTCAAGGAAGTAAGGCTCCTCCTTGCTTAAACAATCTTCATGATTGTCACTCATAGCTTTAGGGGTGTCCTCATAAAAATTATAATAATTCTTCAACACTTGCCATACCATTGTAGTTTTTCTACAATTAGCTATGAGAGGAAAAACACTCTTTTCCATTCCTCTCCTCAAATCCATAAGGGCTAAGCAATTTGCATATTGCTGCTCCTTCTTCTCTTTTCTCTCCTCGCCTTGTAGCTTGCTCCAAGTGGGTTCTTCATATCCTTCATCGAAAATGCTCCAAAGATATTTGGCCATCAAGAAGGTCTTCATTTTTATGCTCCAAATAGCATAATATTTACCATCAAAACTTGGCACCTCCAAGTCTTCATACATTGTGGCCATTCTCTCTCTGTTTTTTTTAGATTTTTTTTATGTTGCTTTATGAAACCACACTGTCCTCTATTTTACTACAACAATTTAATAGCCCTTACTGTAGTATTCCAAAACAACATAAAATCTCAAAAAACCTCTAAATTTTAGAAGAAAAAATTTGCAAAGGTGAAAAATATGTGATCATTTACTTTTTCCCTTTTTATCACAATTCCGGATCTAGGATTGTTGAAGGAAAAATAAATATTCATATAAATCCATAAATACATATCCAAATGACCTAAAATTTTGTCTGAATTATTATTTTATCTAAATAATATTTCAACCAAAATTTGAGAAGCAAATACCATGTATTCCACCTTATACAATAATTTTATTGAAAAACTCAAAATGCTAATAAAATCTGCAAATTAGCTCCAAATAACCTGAAAGTTTGACAACATCCTCTTGATACAACCCTCAAAATTTCATAATAAAATAGCTTAGGATGCATTATATATTAATGATTTACTCGAGCTATTCCTTGCAAATCTGTTGAGTGCTGGCCACTTGAGTTTCTCTGACAAAGTACATGCTTCAGATCTCTTCACGCCACTCTCCACAGGTTTTGATCCATCTGAGAAAACCTGCTCTGATACCAAATGAGAAACAATGGTGAAATTTTTTTATTGATCAACAATGCATTACACAGTTTTCTAGTTCTTGAAAGAACTAAAAATAGACACGATGGTTGAGAGAAATCCTCTTAAAATTATTAAAACAAACTAACTTAAAAATAACTCTTATCCTAACAACATGCTAATGTTGGACTATGGTCAAACATTTACCAAACAAGCCAAAACCTCAACGTATGCTAATCAAATTAACTAGAAATATGTAAATCAAAACATTAAACTAAAACTAAATACTAGGAATTAATACTTAGGACTAAGGAGGCAATGTTGAAAATATTCCAATATTGTATACCCCCAGTATTTACTGTGATTGATGTGATGTTATTGACTTGGCTAGGAGGAGCAATAGGAATTGACTCCCTTGTTTTGGCAAGGAATACTAGGTAATGCTAATATCTTGAGGGGGTAGAATGAGTGACCCACTCGTGGATAAAACTCCCTCATCAATAAGATCTTGGACCTTGCATATAAAAACATGATAAGTGTTAATGTCATGCCCTCTCATTCAATGATAGATGTAAGAATGATCCTCCCTATATAGTTTAGATCTGGGTCTATTTGGGTTGAACAGGGGTATATCTAGTAAGACAATTGTCTCTACATCTTGTAGGTTGTGAAAAACGGTTGACATGGGCTTAGATAACAAAGTCTAGGTATGAAATTGATACCTTAAACAAGGTGAACACGGCTGAATAGGTTGTATGTGTCTCAGTCACCTGTTTAGGTTGCTCTTCTTGACTACCATCTATAGGTAACAAATGTTGCACTATGTCAATTTATTGGTTGTTGATTTGAAGATCATTCTTGTTAAACATATCCTATACTAGGTTTTTGAATTTAAAGCACCTATGCACATCATGCCCATTCTGCCTATGGTATTTGTAGTATAGGTCTTTGTGATATCTGTAGGGCTTAGGTGCATAAGGATCGACAAGTTGACTCTCAAGTAAAGGAATTGCCTTTGCTACGTAGAGTCTCTCAAATAGAGAGTCCCTAGACTTATTAATGGGAATAAATTATCGCTTAGGGTGACATTGTTGGTTTAGCCCTTGATTTGCTTGAGACTTAACATTGGACTGTGCAAGAGTGGGTTGGTCCTAAAAATCAAGGGATTGAGGTTTTGTATGACTCAACCGTAACTTAATGCTTGTGAGCCGATCCATGATCTATTGTAAATCATTTTTTTGGTGACTCACTTGTAACTCCACATCGGCTAGCCTATCCAAGATATGTTGTGGTACTAGTGGAGGTGATGAATGGATGGCTATTGAGGGAGTTGGATGGCAATTCATATGTGGTTGAGGTGAACTAGGTTGGGGAGCTAGGAGATAATTGATCGAGGGTGGATCAAAAGTCCCTAATTTTTGAGCAGATGTGGATGCTTCATCATGATTGGAGCTGACGATTATATCCACATGTTATCATTCTTGATTTAGCTCATTATCATGTTCCAACTCAAATTTTTTAACTGTGGTAGTTGGGTTACCCCCACTTTGGTCTAGGGGGTACATGTGCTATTGATTTTGTGGAGATGTTCCAGTAGGCATGACCGAATCCATATATAGTATATCCTCTTTTATGGATGGAATGTTGGGTGGTGTCACAATTTGAATAGATGGATTTAGTGGGCTTTGGTTCTCTGACATCATATTGATCATTCCCACAAACTCATGAGAAAATGCATTATCATCTAAATGAGTCATGGCTACCTCATCAACTTGTCCAAGGTGATTTGTTTGGCCCCCATGTTTGGAAGGTGCATCAGGAATTTTGTCAATGGGTGGCAACTTGGCAGGGGGACTACCTAGATCCTTGATTGACTCGATGATAGGTGTGAATGCAACATTGGGTACTATGCACTCATCGAGTTCTAGGTAGGTGAATTGAATTGTGTCCTCAACTATGGTGGATGAGGATGGTATGATAGAATTTAATTTATTTGTATCAATAGTGGGATCTTCCTCCTTTTTGGTAGGAGTGAAAAGATCTTTTGTAGGTGTATTGATGATAGCTATAGGAGCTTATGTAGCTAGCTCTTCTGATTCTTCCTTACTCAAAGAGAGAGAGGATGGTGCTAGCAGTGGTGAATGTAGCTTCATGACTAACTGTGGGGTTGAATCTAGACTTTAAATAAGGTCATTGGATTTAGTGTCCAAATTCTTGGGTGACACAATAGGCTTTTGTGGATGATCCACCTGCTTATAATACTTGAAAGGTTCTAGGTCAGCATGAACCACATGGACCCGACCTTCATTCATGTATTTAATGCATTGATGCACTATCGATGGAACACATTCCATGTCTCTCATCCATGGCCTTCCAAGCAGTATGTTGTATTGTCTTGCACCCTCCAAGATATAGAACAATGGAGGCACAATATTTCGTCCAACTTCAAAAAGTAGGATTATTATGCCCATATTGGAGGATAAAGCATCGTTGAATGCCTACAATGTGAAATTGGATGGTGCAATGCACGAGGGTGGGAGGTTGAGCTACTTTAGTGAAGCTGTGGTAATAATGTTTATTGAGGAACCTTTGTCAACCAATACTCGCTTATAGGGGAGCCTATTGATGCTTGAAATTATGTACAGAGTAGGATATGGTGAATTTATAGGTACAGGTTTGACCTCATGATTTTGAAAGGATATAGCACGCTTCTTGTACATTCGTATGTATTCCATAAAGTTGGTGAAAGCATCAGAGTCATGAGGTTGCACCCCAATGGAATCCAAGATCCTCATGAAAGATTCTTAATATTTGGAGGACTGTAGTAGAAGCTCTCTCATGGTCACTTTGGTTGATGGTGCATGTGAAATTCGCACAGGCCCACTCTGGGTTGCTAATACTTGTTGGATGGTAGTTCTAGGTGGTGAATACCACGATGTAGAGGGAGTGTAGACCTCCTTACTAGGCCCTTTGGAAGGCTGATTATATCTGGTTTGTGATTGGAATTGGTGTTGTCTAACCGTATAATCCACTTTATCATGTGGGTAATCCATTGATGTTCTCTTGGTAGAGGTACTTTGGTGGTCAGGTCTTCTATGTGCGGAGTGGACCTCACAACGAGTTTTAGGGTCTCGTGCAGGAATGATGAGATCCTCTGGAGAATAGCAAAGGTGACTACTATCAAGTCTCCATGTAGGAGTGACAAGATCCTCATACCTATAATTATGGTGCTCAAGGCATATCCTAAATTTTTCTACTTCACTAGCTTGTGATCGAGCTTGACCATACATAGTTGTCATAATGTGTTGACTAGGCAAACCTTGAAGGAAACCCACACTAAAGAAAATTTTGACTTCCAAAAAGGACAATAAGTGTTATATATCAAAATGATCAGTGTGACAAGCTGATCATAATGGGATAGGTCTCAAAAATTTGATTTTTGGATCAAAAATTTGTATTTTTGGAATATTTGGCCAATCGGGGCCTATGGTGAAATGCCCAATTTTGGGATTTTTTGGGAAATTTTGAACCGTGAAGAATTAGGACTCAAAATTTTTGGGAGATATGCATAAGGGTCTAACTAAGACAACAAAACAAATTTGGAAAGTTTTGGAGTTGTCTAGACCATTATATGACCATTTTAGTGCAATTTTTCCCTATTTTCGGCATCGAAAATAAAGTAATAAAAAAACCAAAATAACTTTTTCGTTATAGCTCCATTTTGGATGATTATTTAAGAATTGGATGCAAAACCAAAAAGTAATTTTTTTTTGAAACCCTATTTTTTGAAAAATTAGGGTTAGGATTTGGTCCCAGATAACAAAGAAACACACAAAGTAGACAATATGATTATCTTTATACTGATTAAATGTGTGTCCTAAACTGGATTTAGTGTGTTGTTTTTCTTTGCTCTTGTTGTGGAATTATAATGAGGTAACTCAACCAAAGTAGTAACTAGGGACACTATTTCCAAACATTATTTCTCAAAAGAGTCTAGGGTACACCACTTAAATCCCAGTGGGGGGTTCACCTAACTCTTCCACTTTAAAACACTATTTTCAATAGTGGGAGGTGGTTTGAACATTAGTGACCTATTCCATATTGAGAGATTTCCCTATCCTATCTAATATATATGGACAAGCTGGTGTAATGAGATGAAATCCAATGTCACCGATCTGAATTGGGGGTTGGTGATGAAATCCAACCTTACCAATGTTATAGTGGAACATGCAAGTGTGTGTGGTTATTTTTAATCCAAATAAAGTAAGCAAAGAAGAATTCAATGATCATTCACTAAATGCATGTAATAGGTGTGTTTTAATTTCAAAAATCTAGGATAAAATGAACCTACGAATGTCACTTATAGATGCAAGCCCTAAATGCTAACCTACCCATTGGGTAAGCCACAAGTAATCAAGCCATAAATATGCATTGCTACTACAAGTTTCTTTCGATTTTTCTTCTTATTTTGTTGCTTTATGTTAGAAGAAAAGCAAATACGACCTTTAAAATTTCTATGCAAAAAAATGATGCAAGAAAAACTAATTTTAACAGTCTAAAAATGTAGCAGAAAAACAGAAGATTTAGGCACTCACCTTAGCAGTTTTGAGACCTCCAAATTCTAGATTTTTGGGCAGAAATTTTTTTGTTTCTTCAACACTTCATGGTGGGATGATTAGAATCCCTACCATCATCCTAGGGTGGGACGGTGAATCCACCCTCCTAGGGTGAGCCAGATAAAGGTTCTACCACCATTCCAGGGTGGGGAGGGGAGCACCTACAACACAAAAAGGGAAACAATTGTAAAAATAACATCATATTTTCACCCAAAGCACAAGGTACAAGGGTCCCAACATGATCACAACTGAATTAGGGAAAAATGATGCACCTAATGATGAATAACAATATGTGTATCTATCCTCTATAGCTTATGAGCATCAAACGGAAGCATGCATGTAAAAATGGAAGCAAAACCAAACAACAAGGTATGAAATAAAGCGAGCATATTTCTTATTAATTTGGTGGATCAGATCCAAGGTTACACAGAATTCCCCTTGAGGGCTCAAATTTGATACAATTTTTATAAATTTTTGGTGCCCAAGGATCAAATCCTTGAAGAAATCTGGGTGCACATTTAGTGTCCTTCCTTATACCCACAATCGAGGTGGGCGGGCCAATGTCACCGCTGCTTGTATATCTGATATTTGATGTCTTGTATTACTTACAAATTACTTCTAGAAACCTACACCTACACACAAGGAAGCCAAAAGGGTCAAATAGCAAATGCGTGTAATGGAAAACATGCAATCCCCACAGGCACCAAAAGACTAGTAAAGGGCATATATATTAAAAATATATCAAATAAAATTATAATAACTTGAAATTTTATGGATATTTTAAATAGGATTTTTTTAAGGGATATAACCAAAAAAATATCTGAAATTGCATCCATAGGCCCCTCGATTTTGCATCATTTTTTTGCAACCTACGAAGACTAAGACAAGCAATTCCCACCCATAAACATGTCCAAAACACATGAAATTTCTAAATAATGCATAAATAAAAATTTTAAGACAACCCATATGGTTATATTTTCAAAATGAGGTGCAGATATACCTACATGCAACTAGGGTGCTTGGATGGGCCCTACGAACCTGCAAAAAGTTAAAAATATGATATCTCTACCAATTTAACTCCAAATTACATGAAATTTGAACTGTACCATCCTATAATAGTCTATAATAATAAAAAAAATAGTAAATAAATTGTACAAGGATTTTTCCTCATCCCATGGGACGATGGTGATTGCAACTAATTGGAAGGCGCCCTGGGAGGGGATACCCACCAATTATGCACATAGTTTGCTACCAATACCACTAGGGAATGATACTAAACACTCTAAGGGATGTTTTTGTCAAATTTGGTGAATAAATTCACCCATATGGAAAATTTATGCTCAAAGGACCCTCTTGAAGTCACCAGGTAACCTGCATCACTAAGGAGAGATTATGAATGCAAGAGAGCACAATAAAGTGAGTGGAAATATTGGAATCACTCTTTTGCATATCCTATAACTCCTCCCTATATATGTGTGTGTTTTTTGTGGAAATTGTATCCATTTTATAGCCCAAAGGGGATTATGTGCAAAAAGGGCATGCAAGGGCATGCGTGGCAGGAGGCACCATTTGTCAAAAATGGAGGCATACATTATAAGGGGGAGAGAATATCCATTTTTGGCCTCAATTATGAAGCATGTCATAAGGATGCAGTGCTCTCTGACCCACATGCTTTATTTGGTGGGGTAAATGGTAGTTTCTAGGTGTCATTTGTCCCAGATTTGATCTTTTATGGGTCAAACTTTCTCATTGTCCCACCCTAGAATGATGGCTCACCACCGTACCAAGGTGGGACAGAGGTGAATTTTGGGCCAAAACCTCCCAAAATTGGGCCAAAAGCCTCCAAAACCTCTTTCGAAGTGGTAGAACCACTGTGTGCCTTGTGAGGGCTGCCTAAGGGGCCATATGATGCTAATTTGATCATTGTTTGTGGATGCTTAATAGGATTGACCATATTTTAGTGTCTACGTGTTCTTCATTAGAAACTATTGGATAGTGGCTCACTTGATTCAACAACCTCCTAGCATAAAACCCTTCACAACCAAATATAAACTATGTCTAGGACTTGGCATAATGCTTTCCATGAAATAATGACAAGGTCATCATAAATCAATATTGAGATCTATTATCTTGAACTAGGATGGCTTATGTTACCTTAATATTCTACTATCTAGGATTAAATATGTTGGTTTATCTTCATTATATCATATTTTATTATGACCTTTTCATTTCCCCTTCTCATTATCTATAATGGTATGCTTATACCCATCATCTACTAAATTCACCTATCAAAATGTGTTAGGTCAAACTTGAATCATATTAGAAAATTTAAAACCGATCAATCTTAAGGCTATTACCTTTAACAAAATTACCTCTAATTTGCTGAGTGTGTCACCATCACTATGATTTTACCATATATTTTGATTTTTTATCCTATCATTAGTGATATCACCCCTTTTAAATCTTAATCATTATTTTAATGGCTTTCCTCACTTTCTTGTCAAAATACTCATATTATTTAACATAGTGGTACTCTTTTGTATTTACTAGAATAGATACTACTTTTTAATTCGGTCATATATTTCTTAACATGTTTATAATTTTTTAGCAAAATCATCTAAATAAGAGAAAAAAAATATTCATTATCATAATTTACTTTTGAGGGTCCTAAGCTACTCATGATATAAGTTTACAAAAGTTTTTATGAAGAATCCATTTCCTATAAATTGAGAAATGGTCTTACTAATTATCAATGCACATTCTTGTGCTACTATTATCTAATTTATTAAGTGATTGTTTATTTATTTTCAAAAAATTTGTGAATGCTCATTTTAATTATTAATTGTGGAAGAGAGGTTGATGATATGTCTATATAGACATGCCCCCATGGTTGAACACCATCATTTATCCTAATGGGTTAATAGACTCCTCCACAATCTTATAATAATTCAAGGTTAAACTTGTATGTGAAAATGAATTTACTATTCATAATCTTACTTCCTATTTATATTTTTTTATTTTTGGTACTATTAAGATAAAAGAGGATTTTGAAAGGTACCCCACAACATTTTACATAGCATGCTACAACATAGCAAAAAGAAACATAGAACAGACACAACAAACAAACACAAAGAAGGAGCCCACACGAATTGACTAGTGAGAGAACCGAGATGGTTCTACATCATAGAATCAAATTCATTAATACTATTACCAAGCATATGGGTGGACTCCTCAGCGTAACATAAAGTTATATTAATGAAGATCCACCACCCATTGCTTGATATCCATCAGGCGAAGACTATGGAGAATAGCACTTTTCTTCACCGTAGCTTCACCTGAAGAATAAATATTAGCCACTGACCTATATTTGGCAGTGGGTCTAGGAAGAACCTCAACATCATCCTCTACAACATACACCTTGGATAGGTGGGAAGATTACACCAAGTATCTCCTCTTGCCAATTAGTCGAATAGATTTACGAGTACCACCACCCTCCATCTTAACACCAATAGAAAGACTCTCCATAACCAAAGAGGCATCAGGAGATGCTAGAGAGTTTTGCATAATATTTGAGGGATAATTTATCACTACTGGACCCCACACTCCTTTAGAAGAAACAAAAATTTTATGAGACAACTTTTCTAAACTTGAACCCATGGAGAAGAAGTACACATATTTCAATTTTAAACTCAAAATATCTAACACACGCAAGGTATCACTAGGCATAGGCAAAGGAAGAGAGTTCAAATTATTTAAAATATCATCTACCATTATCCATTAACCATAGCAGCATGTTCAAACACCAAAAGAGTCAAGCCTTGATGCAGGGGAAACTTTATCATTTTATTCCAGGATGTAGGTAGGGCCTTAGCACTGAATCTGGTAAGAATTCATCATTTGCAAAATATAAACTAATCTCCTTTAACAAAGAGTGCCTTTCTCGATTGTGGAATGCATCTTCCAACTCCAAACTCATGGTGCGACTAACCAATTTTGTCGAGACCTCAAAATACCATGACCCAACATGAATCCAACCCTTCTTCCAAGTAGTAGCCATCCATTTAGATAGAACTGGATTATGGCCATGGAATATCTAGATATAGTCTAGCAAACCCCCAACCTTCATAATGGATAAAACATCCTCATATGTCATAAAATACGTAGGCTCCACCCTCGACTTGGACTACTTTAACTTACGATTATAGACTTTATATATTTCCATATTCGTGGAGGACACACGACACCAAGAAAAAATACCTTCTGCAGACCACATAAGGAGACCAAGAAAAAGTATGACCACACACACAACATAGCATAAAAGGACCCAGACTCGACTCGAATATAAAAACACCATTTTTCCAAGACCAAGCCAAGCAGACTTGATCTCCTATTTATATTTTTTTAATATTTTATCAATTTGAATATATTTTTAGACCTTAACCTAAGCCTTGGAGGTTCAAAAATGGCATGTTACTCTTAGGGCATTTATCTTGTTTGGTGCATGTACCATGCTCATTGGTGTTATATACCATGTCCAAAGTAGTATTTTTTGGACATGTTTGGTGGTTAGGGTAAATATTTCATTTTGCTTAGAACCAAATATCTAAATTATGTCTTTATAAGTACTAGGTATGTATTATTTTATACTTTTATGTCATGCATAAATTTTTACTAGTATACTACACATAATTTTTTTAGTTTTATGTATATAGCTATATCAAATAATGATAAAATGATTATTTTTGTCACATTATATTTTGTGGTCTTTTCTTTTGCTTTATCTATTTGTATTTTATCTTATTCCCAAGTGATAAAGCCTTGTTATATCATATAATGTCATATGTTGTCTTCTAAAATAGGTAATATATATTGTAAATATGATCAATCATATTTCAAGTTTCTTAAGGGATTGGTAGGTTAAAATGCTTTATAACATAGTGTATTGGTAGATGCAAATTAATGATAATAATAATAAAACCCTTTTTTGTTAAAAATGAATAATGAAAAACATAATCAAGCTTGAATATGTGAATTTTTTCATCATAGTTACCCTAAATAAACCACCTTAAATTCATTTCTCGTACCCTTGCTAACCCAATAAAATAGCTTGAATTTAATCTTTGCATTTATTTTAATAATATGATTTATTTATAAAAGGTAAGATTCCATATCTATAACATAATAACCTAATAGATTTAGTATGTACAATAGTTTTATCCAACCACATAAAACATATATTGATATTTTTTTCTAATGACAACATACTCCATATAGTATCAGTGATTGTAACCAAAGATAAAATACCAATGATTGGCTTCATCTTGAGTGGACCTGGAGTCAATTATTCACTCTTATGATAGTGAAAGATACTAATAGGTATAATGCATTGCAAATCATAAAATATTAGTATCTCTCCTATTATCTTAATTATCAACATAACTTTAATTAAGTATAATCTCTTCCCATCTTAATTTTGTTAGGAAATTAAGAAAAATGTGTTTCTCACATTTGTAGCACTTACTAATAGGATGGTTTTTCTTTCAAGACTTAGATTCATTAATATTAATTTCCTTTGTATTTTTAATTATAACATCCTTATATGTTATTAAATACTTGATATAATCCTATTTAATCGGAATTCTACCATACTTATTTAATATAACCTAAAAGTTCTTTAAAATACCAAAAATAAGATCATGTCTAAGGTAAGTATATCTCAAAATAATCATTAAAAGCAAATATAAAATATTGTTAAATGGTTATGAAGTGAGAAGAGATATAAGAGAGGATAATCTTAACATATTAGATCTAATTAAAAGAGAATACAAAACCTATGAAATAAAATACTAGACAAAAATAAAGGTTATAAGTTTGTTGTAAAGTTATAAAGAAATCAAAGCTACTAGGAGAACATCTTATGGAGTTACATCTTGTAAATATGGTTGAGAGTATATTTTTCCCCAACAAAACCTATGAAATTATTTGCTAAAATATTAGAAGGGTGACAAGTAGACCCAAATAAAATATTGCAAGAAAATTGATTGGAGAATTTAAATCTATGTTGTTTATACTTTAGTAGGTAAAGACATATAAAGAAAAATAGATAGAAATGGTAGAAAAATTGTTAAGCATCTAGTTTTTGTTGCTCTAAGAAATTTTATAGAGTAATGCATATCTCTAAATAGATGAAATAACTATAATACAAAACATGAAAACACTTTTTATTATCCTTAGGAGATATGAGAGAAGGTTGAACTCTACAAAGATATGGATTTTCATAAAAATTTTACTTCTTAATAAGTTCCCTATATTATTAAAGGGTATTTCAATATATTATTACCTTTGAATGAAAGGAGCATAGGAAGTCAACATTTTAACTAGGAGAAAATTCTTCTCCAATAGAGAATTAACCATTTTCATATAACAAATATTCCCCTGAATAATGATACTTTTCTTGAAATAATAATAAACCAAGCATATGCATAATCCTAAATTATTGGATAGGTTTTTTGTTAGTCAATACTATGGCAAGTGTATCCCAAAATAACCATTAAAATCAAATACAAAATGTGTCAAAGGGTTATGAAGTTAGAAGAGAGATTAGATAGGATAATCTTAACATATTTTAGATCTAATTTTGTTATTCCGTTAGAAATAAAAAATAGCCAACTTTAAATATTTGAATTTAGAAATTTAGTTCTCAATATTGGTAATATATCTCGTCTTAAAAGTAATGAGTTTGAGTTCTAACCTTTTGGCATATGTATCATTGATTTTTCATAATGGCCTATAAAACTTAATTCAAAATTCAATGGATCTAAATCATGTTTGAAGTATATAAGTAACTAGGACAAAAATCAATGCAAAAGCCTCCCCCTTATTAGATAAAATAATTTCTTTGTCAAGAGTAGGTGTTCTCGCTTCTTAAAAAATAATCTATAGTCATCTACTCCATATAAAACTTGAAATTTACATATCAAGAACTATATTTGTGTCCATTCAATTATAAAATATAATACTTTAGATAAATTATATATAGAACAATACCATATAGGCTAAAAATAATAGCAATACTTAATTGTACTTAAAAAAATCATGTAAGAAAACAAAAAAACAAAAAATATCTAATGAAGTTATGGACTTTGAATGGTATGCCCAATTTAAAGATTCAATATGAAAAACATTATAAAAAAAAATTGCATTCCTTCTAAAATGTTAGACTATACTACTTGATGTGCAAGTAAAAAGGTTAAATCAATCTATTAAAAGAGTAATACATGGTAACATAAGATAGCTCCTAATAATATTGTCCATAAGGACCACTTTGATGTGTCTACATAAAATAGAGGGAAAGTAAAAGAAGATTATGCATCATAGAAGCTAAGGAGCCCAAACTTGCCATGACAAACTCATAATCTAAACCACTTGGAGAAGTCATATCCTCACAATTTCCAAGAGATAAGAGAAAATATACTGGTATATGGATCCTTAAATATTACAACATGAGTAACCTAATCTAGATGGGTCTTCATGCTTATACATTTGACCAAATTTATCCCTCCTCAATAGAAAATAGAAATTACATCATGAATCAATGGAAGAGTTAAGCCAAAGAGGGGTGGCCACGACCCTATCTAGAAAGTCCAATGGTAAGCATTTTTGACCACATATGCTAAGCACTTTCAATTAAGGAAACAGGTTTCTAACTTCATGTTAAAGGATATTTCACATCATGTATAACTCAAAGGTATCCCAAGGTATAAACACATGATATATGGGTAAGCATTGGTAGTGGGAAGTGTATAAGGGACAAGGTGCAAGTGAGTAGTGATAGACACAAGATAGGTGATAGAGGGACATGGTTCAACATTAGCCATGAGGCCAATATAGGGATATGAAATGACAATGATATAGCCCAAGTTGAAAAAAATCCAATCCAAGGGTTTTATTGAAAAGAAAAAAATCTAATGAAAATAAGAAAGAGGAATGAAACCATAATTTTTTAATTAAATGTGAATTAGTATTTTAAAAATGGTTTGAAGAGATACCTTTAAACAAAGAGTTAAATTAGACTTTTAAAAAATAATGTTAACAAAATCCCTTTGAGAAATAAAATAGATTCTAAAAGTGAGTTTTGTTTGGTTGGATACTTGATGTTTCTAGAAAAATTATTCTTGACAAGAAGAAAAATAGAAATAAATTTATCATAATTTGAAATACAAAAGTGTTAGGAACATAAGCTTGTGATAAAAATAGAAAAGTCTGATTACATGGTACTAGATATTTTTTGATAAACCATTCAATGCATTAGGGATGACCAAGAGTATTCAATAAAAGATATGATATATTTTGAAATACAAAGCATCCACAATGAGGTATTTAAAATAAGTTGATAACTACATCCTTACTATCATATACTTCAACTAGAGCATGGATATAGATGAAGCATAACTATATGATGAAAATATTAATTTTTAGATCCTAAAAATATGTAGAAATAAAATTGGATAACATACATTCACACTTGCTTTGATACCATGGAGAAATATATAGAATGTTTGAAATAAATAAAACCAACATATTACTTATAAGAAAGCAAATAAAAAGAATGTAAGATATGGTTAAGTTATCCTTGGAAACCAAATATCTTACTAAATATTAAAGAACGATCACCAATACATTATGGAGAAAGTTATAATTGGTATCTTAATGTATATTTAATACAAATGTGTGAATCATAATAGATATTAATAACATATTATTAATGGATATAAAAGCACATGAATCACCAATAAAATGTGTCAAATGGGTATGTGTCCTAAAACAAAAATAATTGTATGCAAGTAAAAATTAGCTATTTAAACATGTTGGATGTGAGAGGATTCTCTTTACATGAATATATTGACTACAATTAATCCTTCTATATTGATGTTCAAGATAAATAGTACTAGTTTATAATTATGATTAACCCCCCATGCAAATGGGAAAATCATGAAATTGATGTCAAAGGTCCCATATTTTATTGTTATTTACATAGAAACTATATGAAGAAACTTCTTGGATATATTAAAGGGAAATTCTCTACAACTAGTCTATAGACTAAATTATTGACTCAAAATACTTTTGAAAAGTTGATAGTTTTTATTAATGAATGGTTTATGTGACCCAACATCGAAGGAAGCCATGTCAAATCCTAATAATTATCCTATACATATGTGGCCTATATTTTTAATGGAGTGAAAATTATTAGTTCATATAATCAAGAGAACGATAAAAATTCCTCTAAGATTATTGAAATGGTATTTCTTCACTTCTTGTTGGTTATTCAAGCACATCAAACCAAATATTATTTATTTATATCTCAAGTTAAAAAGGTCTTAATTGATATTGTTATAAAGTCTATGACATTTTGTATATGTAATTGTTAAATGACTTGACTTATTAGTGTTATGTTTCCTTCACTACTAATATTATTTCCACATTCATGGAGGATTTGGGGAAGGTTCACATGAAGTTCTTAAAGAGATTCATGCATTATACTTGAGGGATTTGTGGGGTAGGTATCATATGGGTGCTTATTGCATTTGACTAACTTTATTGACATAAATTATGCTAGTGATGCTAGTGATGTGGATGTTCACAAATCTACATTATGTAGTTATTTATCCTTCTAAATGGGTCTATCATTTGATCTTATAAGAAAACAAACAGTATAACACTATCCATTATAAATTTTGAACATGAAAACATGCTCAATACTTCTATGAATGTAATATAAATTAAATTATTTAAAAAAAATAAAAAAACTACATCATAAAAATAATAATTATTTAAATATTATTATTTTAAATATAATTATAAAAAATAAAAAAATATTTAAAGATTATTATTATTATGTTTGTAAATTAACCAATTAGTATATATATATTTTATAATATTAAATAAAAATCATTGATTTCATTGTCCAACCACTATGGAAAACCAAGTTTAAGTTCATCTCCATACTCAAACTATATTATAATATCAACATTAAAAGAGAATAGATATTGTGTTTTTATTTTTTTAAATATACATGTAAGCAATAAATATGAATATATTTTTTTCAACATCCATACATTGATTGAGATGTCTATTTTAAGCATGATATCTAAAACAAAATAAGACTGATGATATCTTTATCTACCTACTGGAAAAACAATTTCCTTAAATTAATATTCTTAAACTATATTATAAAGTTTGTGTTTTATATAACAAGTGATGAAATATATTGTCTTTTTCTACACCTATGCATTAAGAGATGGCCCTCTCCAATATGACTCAAAAGGTAACATAAATATAAATATAAGACCTTACATTTAAATCTTTACGGTTGACTTGACTAGTTATATTTTATTTTATGTTTATTTTTATTTTTTATTTTTAAATATTGGAACACTAGTTATATTTTCATCCATATGACTTCGTTTTGTTTTCCGCGGTCTACTTCGAATTTTAAAAAAATTGACATCCACATGTGCACGGTACCTTTTAGGTTGTCTTTTATGTTTTTTTACTGTTTACTGTTTTATTTTTCAAATAATGCTTGTTGTTGGACAAATCATGCCGGCAACCGTCGTTGTTAATTACAGAACACCGAAAATACCCTGGACTCTTTCCTTCCCTCATTTGTCCGTCTTTCTTGTGAGGGAAACCCGTGATCACGACATACCAACAATCCTTTTTATAATGTGAATGCTGTTCTCGTCTGCTTACAACACCAAACTATACGGAGCATCGATTAGGTGGTGAAATTCTTTTAAAAGTTTGCTATATAGGTTTCAGGTGTCGTCACATGATACGAAAAGGGCAGGAAAAGAAAAGGCCGAGCTGATTACGGGACCTGTAGAAACTTAAGGGGAGGCAGTTGACTTTCCCTCAAGGCAACGCTTGTACTAATCCTGTCGCGTTTGTTGTCGGCAACCATGAACCTGATGCTACGCTACTTTCTGTATCTATCTATCTTTATATCCATAGAAAAGGGGGAAAAAATTGCCGGCCAGATCAATTTTCGCTACATTATGTATCTACCTATCTTTATATCTATAAGGAAGTCTTGAGAATTCGCGGGCCAGATCAATACTCGCCTTACTATTGTCGTCTAAAGTCCACGGTGGAAAGTAGAACACGTAACAAAAGATAAGACCTGCGAATCCAGTGGTAGCCATCCACCCATGTTCATGAAAGAGCTTTCTACCATGTAGCCATAATATCTTACTCCTGATCATGTGCATAACCATATGCGACCCATCAAAAGCATTGCCGTCATGTTGCCGCTAAAAGTGGATTTAGTAATTTTAAAGTCGGTTGAAGAGAAAAAGGTAAGAGCTCCGAAGATACTCCGGAAGCTGTATGGACCGAGCACTGAGCCTTCTTTCCAGTAAATTAAAAAATGTCACACCAGGCAGCAAGAATCGTACTATCTCAGATGAAGGAGCCCACGTTAAATTTAAATGTTGTAAATGTCGCATGAAAAACCAACGGCAGCTCTTTTCAGCCAAAACAACTTATCAAACATCTTTACTAACGAAAGAAAAGCAAAGGCTAAGTTATTATCTTTACCAAAATGATCTAGTTTAGTTGTCTCTTCGCAGTGCTGATCTTTGCAAGCACTTTAATTTTAGGATGTTTGTTCGTATGACTTGATTTTATTTTATTTTATTAATTTTATATTATTTTTATTTTTTAAAATATTATATATTAGATGATAAGATTATAACCTTTATATCTTATTTAAAAACTCATTTACTATCTTTTGTAATGTCACGACCCTTATTTGTACAACTTGAGTAGGTTTAGCAACGAAACATTGAAACTCAAAATACAGGTTTATGAACTTTAAAATTTAACATTGGAACTTCACTTTTTACTATTATCATGTTCTATAATTTAATTATTAGATAAATAGATAAATAAGTAAAATGAATATTGAATTTTAAAAAGAAGTTTTATGGATTTTAAATTATTTATTATTATTATTATGTTTTATAATTTAATTATTAAATAGACATATAAAAAGTTTTTGAATTTTTTTTTTTTTCCTTTTACATTAATATAGTTACATCAAATTATATAATACTAAAACTAAAATAAACATTATAATCCTTTAAGTCTACCTATAAATATTAAAATATAAACCTATATAATCATAATAAAATAGACGTATATTAAGAAATATAGTCATCCATGATATATTTTTTATATAATGGTCTTCAATAATTCTCTATGACATGATCTTTGATCTTAATTAATTTAGAAGTGTTTGTCAAGAATCTTCTTAAGGATAAAATGTATGTGCACCCTAGACTTGGCCAAAATTGAAAGGCTATGGAAAGAAATTTAGAAGTGTTGGTCAAGAATCTGCCTAAGGATAAAATGTATGTGCACCCTAGACTTGGCCAACATTGAAAGGCTAAAGGAAAGAAATGTCCTTCAAGCCAATCTCCAAAGAGGGTTGGTTCCCTTGCTATTCTAAGACTAGTATGAAGTTTAGGAAAATAAATTAACGAAAAGGAATGGGAAATAATAGAAATAAATGGAAAATAACTGAAAGAAATGGGAAATATGGCTGTGAGCCAGAGAGATAATGTAGGGATGAACTAACAACAAGATTAAAAACCCAATTTAAACTAACAACATTCAATAGAAAGACAAAACAAAAACTGAACTTAGATCATATAAGCATGACTTCCAATGGCATTCCAACATTCATTCTTCATTGAAAATCAAATCCAGATTCAGAATTTAATCCACCAATGATGATATAAATCTAATAGAAATGTAGAGCATAAAGTATAAACATACACAAAATGATCAGGAACTCAAATCCAAATAGTCTTTATATCACAACAAATGTCCATCCATAGTTTTAAAAAAAAATATCCATCCTTCAAACTTAAAGTTTTACATTATTTATAGAGAATTTTGTCCCTAAAATTTAAAAAACATTAAATAAAATGGTGGTAAGTCAGTGGCATGGTCGATAGTATTTTTCTTGGTAGTAGCAATGAACCAATCAAACGGTGCCTCAGAAATTAGTGAGCATTTACAATTGGTAGCATATTGGAACTTAGCAAGAATCATCAGTAGAATTTTCACCTTTATGGGTAATACCTCAAAAATTAGCAACATTATATAAGAGTGAATCATTTTAGGAAATGACGACATTTAATTTTGGCTACCCCCTAGTCATTTGTCAAAATTGGTCTTTACCAAAAATAATGCTTGAAAATTTAATTTTGCTACCCAAAAATCAATTTTGCTGAAGAAACTACTTAAAAATCAATTTCATTGAAAAAACTGCTCGAAATTGATTTTTACCCAAAAAGTGTCTGAAAATTATTTTTGCCAAAAAATTACCCAAAAATGATTTTTGCCCCAAAATTTATTTTCGCCAAAAAAGTGCCTAAAAATAGATTTTGGGTGGTACAGCTTCTCGAAGCCATAACTTTTTATTTGTTGATTCGATTGTCTATTGTAATATATCCTTGGAAATCTTGAGAAAGGATCTACAAAAACAAAATATCTAAAGATCATTTTGTCCAAATTTTCATCCTCTTTTAGAGCCTCTAAAGTCTTCAAATTTTATACTTGGGCGAATTTAAAAATTATTTTTTAGTGTGTCCAAAATACCAACAAGAAGACAAAGCTATTAATGTGAAGATATTTATGTTAGCTAATAAGAACTCAAGATACTTGTAATTTATACAATTATAATAATATACTTAGGTTTTTTTAATATGTTCAATTTTTAATGTTTTTATTATTTTGGATTATACATTATTTTTTGTAACTGTTTGATTCTCTTATTCTTATAACAATAATGTTAAGGTTTAGATTATGTATTTGTATTAATCATAAAATATGGATGGTGAATGTTCATGTCAAAGTAAAAATCTATAAAATAATAATATTTTAATTAATTACTAAACATGGCTTCCATTTAAATCTATATATTATGATGTATACTACCAACACAAACATTAAAATAACTTATATAATCATGAAAAAATAGAGATTTATTAATAAATATACTTATTCATGATATAGTTTTTATACAATAGTCTTCAATAATTCTCTTATATGTATTATTACATGACATGATCTTTGATCTTATTATCAATCAATATAATTCGAAAAAATGACAAAGCAACTAATATGAAAAGAAATAGGGATGATATTTGATCTTTGATCTTATTATTATCTTTGATCTTTGATCTTATGATCTTTGACATATGGATGAATTGAAAACCGTGGTCTTTGGAATGAGCACTGGTAAAACTCCTGGTCAAGATGGCTTCCCAATTGAGTTCTTTCAGGCTTTTTGGGACTGCTTAGGGGAAGATGTAAGGGTTGTTGTTGAAGAATCCAGAGAAACTAAGAGAATGCTTAAAGCTTTAAACCACACGTTCATTACCTTGATTCCAAAAGGGGAGGAGGGGGTTCATATTTCATATTATAGGCCTATTGCCTTATGTAATGTGGTATACAAAATACTCACAAAGGTAATGGCTGAGCGCCTAAAACCTCTTCTTCACAACATTATCTCCTCTGAGAAAGGAGGCTTTGTTGAGGGACGACAGATTCCGGATGGGGTGGTTGTGGCCCGGAAGTAATCCATTCAATGCACACGTCTGGTAATAAAGGGATGTTCATTAAATTGGATATGTCAAAGGCTTATGATAGGGTTGAATGGAGCCTCTTGGCTAAAATGATGGCAGCCTTCGGCTTCTCTCAGGGATGGATTGAGTGGATTATGAGCTGTGTCTCTTCTTTGACTTACTCTGTGCTTATCAAGGGCCTTCCTTTGCAAACTTTTGGAGCTTCTTGGGGTTTGCACCAAGGGGATCCCTGTTCCCCTTATATTTTTCTCATTTTGGCTGAAGGTCTTGGCAGACTTTTAATGAGGAGAAGACAACAAGGTAGATTAATGGGTATTAGGGTGGGGGATGAAGTTGTATCGCACCTATAGTTTGTGGATGACACTGGTTTGATGGGAGTAGCCAGCATCAGGGAAGCTAGAACGATTAGAGATACTCTTAATGTCTATCTTAGGGCTACTCAATAGGTCATTAACGATAAGAAATCCAAAGTGGTCTTTTTTAATCTGGAGCACAGGCTTCAGAACAAAATTTTAGAAATATTGGGATTCACTAGGACTTCTCTCCCTATGGTTTACTTGGGTATCCCCTTGCACTTCAAGAGGCTGAAATTAGACACTTGGAGGAATATGCTAGAGTGTATCAAGGACAAAATTAATCACTGGTCTCACATGTGATTAAGCTATGGTGGCAGATTAATGTTCTTACAGTCTGTCATTCAAGCCATGCCAATCTACAAATTTTCTATCCTGGCTGCCCTGCTTACAATATGGAAATATTTGGACAGGATGGCTAGGAAGTTTTTGTGGGAAGGAGCTAACGAAAAAAGAAAGTGGGCCTTAGTGGGTTGGGATAAAGTCACTCAGCCTAAGGTAAAAGGTGGACAAGGACTGAGAGGATCCAAGTTAAATAATCAAGCCTTGGCTGGAAAGTTGTATTGGAGGTGGATTTCCCAACCAACTTCCTTATTCAGTAGAATTATCACAAGTAAATATTTTGGTCAAGTTAACCCCAATGAGGTGGGTCGTTTCCCTCTTGGTGGTACTGGATCCTTAGTGTGGCAGGCTCTCAAGCTAGGATCTCAGGTTATTAAAGATCAGCTATTTTGGAAAGTGGGGAGAGGGGAGAAGGCCCGTTTCTAGACTGATTCTTGGGATCAGTATCCACCCATAATTGTTGAGTTCCCCGAGTTACTTCCAATAAAATCTACCATAGAAATCATGGGTTGGGTCCAAATTGAAAGTTATTTCAACACTTCTCAACTGGGGGAGTATCGGTTTAAGAATTTTAAGAGGTTGGAGGAGTGGCCAATTCCTATCCCCCCAGATTTGGCACCCATCTTATCCAAAATCTTGACAGAAAGGTTTCTCACAGGGAAAGATGAGGAGGATGAATTAGCTTGGGGCTATGGGAACCTTGGTGTTTATACAGTGAAGGATGGGTATGACAAGATCCTCCCAGACCCTCCCCCCCATTCTTTTTTGGTTGAGGATTGGTGAAATATTTGGCACTCTAAGGGCTGGCCGAAAGTAAACTTTTTTGCTTGGCAGTTTATGCACAATGGTATTCTCACTTTTGACAATCTCAGATGTAGAGGAATCATCGGTCCTTATCAATGTGTTTTATGCCATAAGAACAAAGAAACATCTGATCACCTGATGTTTGAGTGCTCTTTCACGAGTCAGATTTGGAAGCGCTGGTTCTCTCATTATAAAATCTAGGTTCATGGTGACATGAATCGGACTAATATTTGGGAAAGATGGAAGCGGGGTAGATTTACTTCCAAAGCTCTTAAAATTGGGTGGGAGCTTGGTTTAAACTTCATTTGGTGGCAAGTGTGGTTGGAGAGAAATGCTAGAATTTTTTGAGAAACCTTTTCCTCGCTAGATGGAGTTTGGCAGGTCATCTGGAGCAAAGTCACCGAAATTATTGCCGTCTACGCTAAAGAGGAAACTTGGGTTGTTCCTGGGCCAATGGCAGCGGGAGTTGACCAGAGAGAGGGATAGAACAAAACCAATTGGAAATCACCCCCAAAAGGCTGGATTAAAATCAATACTGATGGAGCTGCAAAGGGCAATCCGGGTAGAGCTGGTATTGGCGTGGTCTATCGAAATCATGAGGGATCAGTGCTTTATTGGGAATTGCAGGGTTTGGGTAGAGCCACAAATAATGAAGCAGAAGCCATTGCTATCAAATCTACCTCTATTTGGGTAGTTACTCAGGGTCACAGGAGGATAATTCTTCAATTTGATTCTCAAATTCTGGTTGGAGCTCTAGACTGCATGAGGAAATTTTCATTGACCGCTTGGAGGTTGAGGATTTTGGTCTCTCAAATCAAGAAATTATGGAGGGAATTAGATGATGTGATTCCCGTATATGTGAGCAGATATTTCAACAAAGCGATCAATTTCCTGGCTAAGATGGGTGCTACGAAAGAGGTAGGGGTGCAGCTGCATAGTGACATGCCTATTGCAGATGAGGTGATTAGGCAGGGCCTTGAAAGATCCTTGAGACAATGATCAATGAAAAAGCTAAGTATGGTTTTTGTCATGATTTCATGACCTGTTGCGCCATCACGGCCATTGGTGGAAAGCTGTCATGATATCACGACATGTTGTGTCGTCACAGCTGCTGGAGAAATGTTGTCACGATATTGCGACATGTTGCACCGTCACTACCACCGAGGGAAAGTTGTCGCGATATCATGACATGTTGCACTATTGCGATCGATGTGAGAAAGTTGTCGTGCTATCGCGACATGTTGCACTATCGCTACCACCGAGGGGAAGTTGTCGTTGACAGATCCTTAAGACAAATGATCAATGAAAAATCTAAGTATGATTTTTGTCGCAATTTCATGACCTGTTGCGCCATCGCAGCCATTGGAGGAAAATTTTTGCAATATCGTGACATGTTGCGCTGTCGCGGCCAAGAGAGGAAAGTGGTCGCGATATCATGACATGTTGCACCATCGATGCCACCGAGGGAAAGTTGTCACGATATCGCGACATGTTGCGCTGTTGCGGCCGATGTGAGAAAGTTGTCACAATTTTGCGACATGTTGCACCGTCGCTGCCACTGAGGGGAAGTTGTCGTTGAAAGATCCTCCAGACAAATGATCAATGAAAAAGCTAAGTATAATTTTTGTCATGATTTCATGACCTGTTGCGCCATCGCGGCCATTGGAGGAAAATTGTCATGATTTCGTGACATGTTGCGCCGTCGCTGCCATCGAGGGGAAGTTGTCACGATTTCGTGACATGTTGCACCATCGCGACCAAGGATGGAAAGTTGTCACGATTTGGTGACATGTTGCACCGTCTCTACCGTTGAGGGAAAGTTGTCATGATTTTGTGACATGTTGCATTGGCGCGGCCAAGGGAGGAAAGTGGTCGCGATATCGCAACATGTTGCACCGTCGCTGCCGCCAAGGGAAAGTTGTCGCGATATCATGACATGTTGCGCTGTTGTGGCCGATGTGGGAAAGTTGTCACGATATCGCGACATGTTGCGCCGTCGCTGCCACCGAGGGGAAGTTGTCGTTGAAATATCCTTAAGACAAATGATCAATGAAAAAGCTAAGTATGATTTTTGTCATGATTTCGCGACATGTTGTGTCATCGCTGCCGTCGAGGGAAAGTTGTCATGATTTCGTGACATGTTGCACCGACGCGGCCAAGGGAGGAAAGTGGTCACGATATCGTGACATGTTGCACCGTCGCTGCCACCAAGGAAAAGTTGTCGCGATATCACGACATGTTGCGTTGTTGCGATCGATGTGGGAAAGTTGTCGCGATATCGCGATATGTTGCACTGTTGCTATCGTCGAGGGGAAGTTATCGTTGAAAGATCCTTCAGACAAATGATCAATGAAAAATCTAAGTATAATTTTTGTCGCGATTTCATGACCTGTTGCGCCATCGTGGCCATTGGAGGAAAACTATCGCGATATCACGACATGTTGCACCGTCGCTGCTACCGAGGGGAAGTTGTCACGATTTCATGACATGTTGCACCGTTGCGGCCAAGGATGGAAAGTTGTCACGATTTCGTGACATGTTGCGCCATCGCTGCTGCCGAGGGAAAGTTGTCGCGATTTTGTGACATGTTGCGCCGGCACGGCCAAGGGAGGAAAATTTTCACGATTTCGTGACATGTTGCGCTGTCGTGGCCAAGGGAGGAAATTTGTCGCAATTTCGCAACATGTTACGCTGATGTGGCTGCTGCTAGATTTTTGTCACGATTTCGTGACATGTCACGATTTCATGCCAGGTTGACTTTTTTGTGTTCAGAGGTGTCTTGTGTCACGATTTTGCGACTTGTAGCTTTTTCACGGATAGAGGTGAAGTTGGTGTTTGCTGCATGTTTTTGAGATAAGTTGTTGTAACTGACTTATCAGCTCTCTCAGCTAGCTTGGTATTGGTTCAAGAGATTTGGATCCAGTGAAAATATTTCTCTTCTCTTGTAATCATGTGCTTTCATTGTTTTCGGCTGGGATGTATCTTATCCCAATTGTAACTGATCAATGTTTTAATATAATTTTTTTCAATTTTTTTCAAAAAAACTAATATGAAAAGATTTATTTAAGATAATAAGAACTCCAGATAGTTCTAATTTATACAATTATAATAGCAAACCTAAATTTTTTAGTGTGTTAATTTTTATGATTTTGGTGTTTTGGATTATACATTATTTTTATGAATGTTTCAGTTTTTTATTCTTTCTGACAATAATGTTCACGATTCAAATTATATCTTTTCTATTCATGTTAAAGTATATGATATACTAATGAATTCTAATCATTTCAAAAGGATAAAATAATTAATACATATTAAGAGAATTTGCATTATAGTCTATTCATTAAAATATTTTTTATATTTGTGATTCCACTTTGTTGAAGTGTCCACAATGTCACAAATGAGGTGGCTAGAGTCGCTAACTATGATGTAGTTGTTATAGAAGGTTAATATGATTGTATATAAGAAAATTTTCTCCTTATAGGAAAAATCAAGAAGGTATATCTAAAGTTAAACATTTAATTAAATTATGGATACTTTACATCCTTGAGATATTGAATCACCTCTATAATTTTATGTATTATTAGCAATATTATTTATCATTTAGTATAGTGATCTATGTAAAATTCTAATTTATTATCAAAATAATTATAATAGTTGAGACTAATCTATTTTCTATCAATGGTATCAAAACAAGATATTCTAGGTGAACACATATATTTGGTTGGGATAGTAACCTACCAAGGATAAGGGTTTAATAAAAGGATAGGATAGAGAAAAAATCTTACAATAGTTTCTATTAAAGTAATAAAAGATGGTCATGAAATAGTGTGTCTCTTCATAAAAATGTGGGGACTCAATTGATGCTAAGCACCATATGAATGATTATCAAAAAGTTAATATCAACTTAATTGGTATGGATACATGAATTATTTAGTATATATTACTTACAATCTTGGTTACCTTTCTCTTGATCCCTAAATTTCCTTTACATCTCTCTTTCTAGTTTATGTTTAATTCTATCCCTTTTGCTTGTTTATGGTTTCCCCTTGTTTTATTGTTGAATCTAGGAGGTTCTCCTCTTTCGTGTATTCAAGTGTTTTTCCTGCTAGTATATTTCTTAGGTTCTTTCTCTCTGGTTTGGGGACCCTTTCAAAACACTTTATTTCTATCTATCAAAAAAATTTACATACTCATCTATAGTATTGTACTTCTTAGAAAACCTTGATTTCTCAAACATAAATTAAATTGGTGTAGATATTATTAATCACATTGGCATATTTGATGTGGTGGTTGTTATTGACATAATAATAAATTTATGATTCATCAATAGATATATTTGAAGTCACTTGTGGTGAAAATAATTTAAAATATAATCAAGTATTTATAAAAACTTACTATTATGGTTCAAGTAAAATAAACTAGAAATTGAAGAAGATATTTTAACCTCAAATTGAAAGTGATATTCTTCACTAGATCATCAAATATTGTTATATTGTATTATAAATAGGTGTCTAAAAAATTATAAATGTAAGAGCTATAAAATAGGATAGTGAAATTAATTTAAAACAATATCTAATGTTGACTCAATGTCTACCATCATCACATAGTTATCAAATGATTATGCATCGGGCTACACATCCAATTTGGCTAATGTGCAATACCTACCCAATATAGGTATGATTAACAAAAATACATTATTATGGTAAGACCTACAATGGAAAACTTATGTATTTATAGGTAATTAGAAAAACTTGGTCTATTTATCAATATAAATGTTGACATAGTTAATAAATCACCTTGCATTTGAAGTATTTGGAGTCATGCACTATGAAATAATTTTGTTAAATTAAAATACTGCAAGTGTAGATGTAAACTCAAGTGGACAAAAAACTAAAATTGTAGATCTTAATATAAGGTGGAAGATCAACATCCTTGAAATGTTAAATCACATTTACAATATTATGTCTTCATCAAGATATCTTATGCAAAATTCTATCATGAAATCAAAGCAAATTTGATAGCCAAGGCTAGTAAATTTGTATCATGGATGTGAGACTCTTCTCATGGATTTGATTTTGTGAAGTTTCTATTATGTTATAGCTATTTTTTCCAAAATATTTTACATGGATTTCAAATTGATGGGGATATATACTTACTAAAAAAACTAACTTAAAAAAAAAAAAAAAAAACTATAAGAAAATTCATTTGAATTGATTTTTTTTTTTTTTTTGTGGAAAACATCCCAAAAGGGATGCCACTTTCGGGTAAGACCCAAGGAGGCAGGGGTATCCATTTGAATTGATTTTATTTTATAAATATTATTTTATATTTTATATGATATTTTTTTTTTTTCAACAATGTATTATTTATGTTTGGTTTTCTTTTATTGTGTTGATTTTTTTAAATCACATTATATTTATTTTTATTATTCATTATTATAATTTCTAGGCCTCAAAAAGAGTAATTATTCACTAATATTTGCATTCTATCTTAACAAAAACTACCCTAAATTATTTCATATTAAGCACATTAAGGATTTTATAAGTAGAAGTTAATCGCTCATAATATTTCCCTATGAGTATTAGTTTTTGATTGAGTATGCATTTTAATTATATTTTATTAGTTTATATTTCACTTCTTCAATGTATTAGCTTTATTTTATTTTTTTAATTCAAATAATTTACAATTTTTAATTTTTTGAATAATCTAAATAAATTATAACAAAGCATGTGATAAATTTTCAATAAAATTAGTATAATTTTTTAAAAATTCAATAGAAAAATTCATCTCAATTATATTAATATTTTTTATTATAGTATGTTAAAATCAAATGAAAAGGTAAAATTCTCTTTATAATTTGAATATATATATATATATATATATATATATATATATATATATATATATATATATAATCCTACTCTTATTTGCGGTTGAGTAAAGGGGTTAATTTATTACTGTTTACATCTCATTTAAAAGTTACATGCTCTTGAAAATAAAATTGCTAATGATAATCATTTGAATTTTATTTTACTAATTGTTTTATTTGTTTAAATAGGGGATTCAAATGGATCACATTCATATTATATTATTAACATAGTATTCTAGCCAAAAAATATTTGTGTATTTATTAACTAACAATTATCTATATATTATATCATAGGAGAAGGTCGATGATGGGAGGGATAGGGTGTTGGAGTGGTGCTATATTGGGTGTGTTGAATGTTTTGATTTTAATTGGGATTGGGATGGATCTAGAACCCCTAGATCTTATGGTTTTTGTGGGACTAGGCGATAGGGTGGTTAGATGGTGACGTTGTTGTGGTTGGCTGAGTGGAAGTGGTTGGGTGAGATGTCATGGTTTGCTAGATGGGTGAGGTCTATGTGTTTGTGTAAAAGGTTTATTATTTTCTAGAAGAACCTATCCCCTACAAAAATGCTCTAGACCTATCCTTGTTTTTGTTATTGGAGTACCCTATTTCTTGGGAGTTTTCTTTTTGGTCTTCTTGGAGAGAAAACCTTGCCTGGGTAGGTTTAAAATTGGTCAAAATTTGGTTGCATATGTTGTCCTTAGGTCTACATTTATAGAGAACATCTTGCTGGTCTTTTCTATTCCTAGAAGGAAGTCTTTTTCTAGGGTTTGTTTAGTTGTGAGAGGGTATTTAGCCATTACAATTTTGGTCATTGATCCTAGATTTTATTTATCTATAAACTTGGGTTCGTTAGTGGATCTTGAGAGGTTTTGGAAGACTTATGGTTTGGATCCATAAAACTCCATTGTGATCCCAATCTTATTAAATATATTAGATTCGAGTATTGATGTAAATAAGATTCGAGTGATATGTTTTATTTTTGGTGGTCCTATATGTGTTTAACCTATTTTAGATGATCTTATTTTTCTCAGGTCCTTACATGTTTTGTTTCTTGAGGTTTATGTGTTGGATAGGAAAATGATCCAAATATTGATGGTTGAGCCAACCAAAATCTTTGTTGCCTTTAGATATTTGGGTGCTTAGTGGTTCTGGATCTTATCATATTGTGGGATGAGAAATGTCTAACTTAATTTTGGGTTTATCCCCTTGGACCTCTGTAGCAAGATTTCAAAATCTAGAATGGCTCCAAAATTTTAAATTTTGGTTGGGGTAGGAAAAATTATAATTTTGAATTTTGAACAAAAAATTGGTGAGAACCTAGATGCTGAAGTAAATATAGAATTATGGAAAGTTCCTACTCTTTGGAGTGTCTTCCTAAAGAGGTTACAAGGAAAGAGGGTTTCTATTTGCACGGGAAGCTATGTTTTTTAAAATATGAAATGATCATCCTTGGTTTGGTTTGGGTGGGATCCTATTTTTCCCACCCTTGATTCTATTTTTTAAATTTCTCTTTGCATCATCCTTGATTTTGGTATGATTTTTCTTTTTGGATCTATTGGTTCTCTCATATTTCTTGGGTCATGTTTCTCTTAGTTTGGTACTTTCGGTTGTTTGGTTTCTTTTCCCATAGACGATTTTAACCATTTATGATTCACTTTGGTTCTCATTTAATATTATTGTTGCTTTTCTAGATGTTCAAAGACCCTTTCAAAACTCCTTATTTAAAAGGTTTGAGGACCCTTTCAAAACCCCTTCTTGCACCTAATGAAAAATAAAATTATCTATATATTATATTTGAATTTATATCTTCAAGAAAAATATCCATAATTTTAATTACTTAGATAAAATATTTTCTTAATATTCATAACCAAGCTAGAATGATTTTTTAACCATTCTAATGAGTATATTATTTAGATATCTTAATAAAATACACAAAAAAATATTTTACTACACTCATTTATCTATAAATATATAATTATGGTCTTGTAAAATTATTTTTTAATGTCTATTGATCCTTGTATCCATAAATTTCAATGCTACATATTTACTTCCAATAATTATTTTATTATTATGATGTTAATATATATATATATATATCATTTTTTTTAGGTTAGAAAAATATGAGCTTGAAATTTTTTCGAAACCTTAACTTTTAGTAACAATCATGCTTGATAATACATATTCTTCACCTATGCAATAGTTTCCTTTTAAAAGAATATAGACTCAACTATGAAGCTCTCAAAAATGATATACATAAAATATTTTTGTTGATAGCATTAACAATAATTTATGAATCTTCATCAATTGAAATATATGTTCATCCTTTTTATATTACAATTTTAATCCTTATAAGAAGTGCCCTAGACTCTACCTAGTTGTTAGTTGAAATTCCATATGATTTTGAGTAAGTTAGGAGAATGTTGTCTTTATTATTTCAAAAAATACCACATCCACCATATTTTCCTAAATTTCCATTTAGAAGCACCATCAAAATTAATTTTGATAAACTCAATTTCTAGAAATTTTCATGCTACCATAGATCAAAGTAGATCCCTTGTTTTAATTACCTTATCACAAATTACTCTTCCATGTATGTTCAAATCCTCTAACCAAGTTTTTACCACATCATTTTCCACACTTGAGACTTTCCATGATGAGGACAATATTTGTAAACATTCTTCAATAGAGGAAATAATATGGTTCCCAACTTGGGAATGCTTTTGTGATTTATTTTTAAAATTCTATTATTTCTTTCAAGACAAATTCCAAAAATTAATGGTAGAGGCAATCCTTCATAGAATACATAATGTTTTAGATTTAAATTAATTAAGTTAATATTTCATCAACTCTTTCAATGTTGATGGAGCTACCCAATATATTTTTATATTTTTAAAACAGTAATCCCATATTATGTAAGCAATGTAACAATGAACAAGTAAATGATCTAATGCTTCTAAATCATTCTCACACAAGACACATCTAAATGATCCATTATATTCTCTTCTTTGTAGACTCTCTCCTATAGCAATATTGATTTGAACTACTATCCAAAATAATGTTGAGGCCTTAGGGGGAGCATTTAGTCATCAAAAATTCTTACAAGGAAAACCTTTGGGAGAAATAAATTTTGATTGCTCTAAATCCTCATATCCCAAATTGATTTAGTATCCACTATATTTTAAAATATTCTAAACTAACTCATCCTTTCACGTAAAAATCAATAAATAAAACTCTTAAAGCATATTTGTAAGTTCATCTATAATTTATTTTATTTCCTCTCCTTCAACTAAGTTACTAATATAAATAAATGATTTGAAGTTGTTGCTCATATGAATATAGTTTTTTCTTTAGAAATTTACAATATAGGCATGTATGAGCTAATGGTTACCATTATGAGTCAAATATAAGAGGATAAGGCTTCAACCAATCATTAGACCAAAAATTTGTATAATTCCCCTTATATTTTGACCATCTAATATATGTTTTTATCAATTAAAACCTATATAATATGAAGTTCCATGTTGACTATCTTTGTGTAGGGTTCCTTTTCTAAATAATTTCATTGCAACAAGAGAACCTACATATTTTTGTAGTAATATTTGTGTTCAATTATTTTATCGATCTATAAATAATCTCCATACAAGCATTTCCCCTAATTCAAAACTCATATGTCGATTATACAAACTTACTCTAATATTATATTATTTGTAAACCATATCCCACTTATAAAGATAAAAATTAAAGTTTTTGTTGAATCCTTTCCAAGGAAACCCTCTTTAAATTTTATCATTTTCAAATGCTATGCCTATTACAAATATTGAAAGTGATTCCATATTAATATGGATGGATTGCAAGGTAGTATTTATTATTTGAAACCTTCTCACCATGGGTAAAGAACTATCTTTCCAACCTATCAAATAAGCTTTCATTATATCTAAAAAAGTGACCCAGAGCACTTTTTTTTCTTTATGAGAAAAAGGAATACCCAAGTAGTTTGATGTAATTCTTTCAATTTTAAGCCATAAAATACTCACAATAATTTATTGTAGATCTAGGGTAGTGTTAATGAAAAATCCTATATTTTCTAGTATTAAAATCCAATAGCCTTCTCATAGAATGCTAATGTTGATTTAAAACCCATGGCCTCACTAACTGAGAAATGACCGACTTAAAAAGTGACATCAAAAAATTGGAGATGAGATATGAAGTATTTTTTAATTTGAATACCTTTTACTTTTCCTTCTAATTTTAGCTTTGAGAAAGATCTCAATAATACCTCTAGAAGAATAATGAATAAATAAGGAGATAGTGGACCACCTTGAAAAAGTCTATGAGATGAATTGAAGTAACCAATAGAACCATTGATCAAAATAAAATATTTCATAGTGAAATAACAACAATTAATCCTCTGACACTAACTGTAATCAAAACCAAATTTTTTGAGAATATCATGAAGAAAACTTTAGGAAACCATATCATAAGCTTTGTTCATATCTAATTTCGTAAGAGTACATAATTTCCTAATGGAATTAAGAGTGTATGGCCTCCTTTGCAATGATTATACAATCAAGAATTTATTTATCATGAATAAAACCACCTTGTTCCTCAAAGATAACAAAATTTAGAATCGCTTTCAACCTATCTACCATAATTTTTTAAATGGTCTTATAAATCAAATTAAAAAATCTTATTGGATGAAAACTATCAAAATATTTTATCTCACATTTCTTTAGAACCAATGTAATAAAATTAGAAATAATTTCAATTGTCATAGCTTTCTTTTCGAGGCCTCTTCAACTACAACTAATACATCACTCTTATAAAACATACAAAATAAATTGAAATAAAATTGTAAGAAATCCATTATGGCTAGATGCCTTATTATAATGGAAAGTGAAAGTTGATTCATCTTAATCCTCCATAGATAATTTAATCATCAAACTTTATGTTTGTCCTTGTGTCATAATTCATGGAGTATTTTGCAAAAGCTTATCCTATGTCTCCTTATCTCGCCTAGTAACTAACAAAATATTTTAAAAATAATTTATTGCTTCCTTCATTATATATTCTTCTTTTGCAATAATTCATCATTTTTGTACTTGCTGTTCTATTCTCTAATTACTTTTTTAATTAGGAACAGTGAAAATCTTCTTTATAACCCTATTTGGGGAGATCTAATACTCAAATCTATGATTGTTTATGTCTTGAGCATGACTACTTAAGAAAATGTGATGTAAAAGGGAGTAAGAGAAATGGCCGATACCACTGGAAGGATCCCTCTTTGGTTGATAGGTACTTTAACTGGTATTATCGTGATTGGTTTACTAGGTCTCTTTTTCTACGGTTCCTATTCCGGATTAGGGTCATCCCTATAGTAATGAAATGCACTTCATATCTATGAGGAATACTGTATACGCGAAAACGAAAACTCAAAAAGAAAGATAAGACCTTACCCTTCTTTGAGTTCAAAGAGGGGTAAGGTCTTATCTTTCTTTTTTAAATCTCTTCCGGGATTGAAAACTAGAAGTTTCATACAAATCCCACAATTTTTTTATTTACTCCCATTTTTATAGTAATGATGATGAGCCCATTTATTCTTCTTGAGTTCTCGGCCAATTGAACTTTCTCAAATTGTTTCTTCTTAAGAACTAGAAATATCTGTGCCAAAATAACAGATGCTAAGAATAATAAAAGACCTTGAACGCGTGAAGGATCTTGAAGTACTATTTCTGCATCTCCCTGACCAAATCCGCCTACGTTAGGGTTATTTGTTAATGGCTGATCAACCTTGATGAATTCACCTTCTGAAACAAGAAGTTCCGGTCCCGGAGGTACAATGTCAACCACTTGTCGACCGTCTGATGAATTATCAATAGTTATTTCATATCCACCCTTTCCTTTACGTAAAATTTTACTTGTACATATATGATATTTAAAATTTTGTCCAATTCCACCATAATATAACCATATTTTAGAAACCAGGGTCTTGGAGCCACATACACTAGAAATAGAATGGATTGCAATGACCATTATTGGGTAAATCACAAGTCAAAAGAACGGGCTTGTGATATGATTTTATTCAAAATAAAATATCCAAACAAATTGTATACTCTATTTGAAACCATTTATTGGATTAAAATAATCTATCCAAGATTTTTGCTATATAAATTTGCATATATTTTTTGTTGAATAAATACTTCATAATAAATAAAGGATAAAAATACATCAGCAAAAAATAGAAAGCCATTACATTAGCTTGCGAAATAAAATCAAGGAAGGTTTGTTTAAAGTGCTAGATCTGATGAGTTTGCATCTATTATTCGATTTATATTGAAAAATTAAAGGACTAACATTATATAGGCCATTTTAATTAACAAATGAAGTAGAATATTTCCTTGATTTAGACAATCCTATAATACCATACTTATTTTCCAAAGTAGATAGAATAATGTTAAAGTCACCCCCAATAATTCATAGACCACAATGAATCATCTTTGTGTTTGACAAACATATGCTAAGGTCATTCCAATATCTTTTATGACTTGTATATATAGTTGAAGCATATACATTTATAACCCCAACTTTGATGTTTTCCTCTTTACTGAAAAATAGTCTAGCAACCCAATTACTTTTTGGTTCTAACAATTTTCAACCAAATTTGTGTTTTTCCTACATTTTTGCAGCACAACTTGAAGCTTATGTAGAAAAATCATTAGGTGATAATTCATCTTCCAAAATATTTTAAAGCATCCTTACATTCCTCACTACTTAATTTTATTTTTTATATTAAATTAAAATAAGGGCTATAACAACATATTAATTCCTTAATAGCTCTTTTTTAGGGGTCTGAATTATACCGCTAATATTCCATGATATCATTTTCATCATTATAACTTTTTATTTGTATTAGTGGCCTTAGCCCCACTTCTTGTTAGTACCTATGATATATTTTTGTAGCTTTCCAAATTGATATCCTTTGAGTTTATCTTTTTATTTTTTCATGTTTTGATGGCCATACTCTCCTTTTTTTAATCCCACCAACACTCGTATTAGTAAAACTCTATTCATCCCACCAACACTCATATTCATCAATCTCTATTTTTTCATATCATTTATAACGAGATTTATCTTCTAAATATTTATATTGACTTAAAGAATTTGAAATGTGAGGAATTTCTTTATAAAACCTTTATTTGTTATGTTTCCCTAAAAACCCTAACGTATATGGATGATCCTCCATAGTCATTAAAACTAAAAATTTCCTTGCATGTCCTCCATATGTGTTTCATTATTTAATTACTTTTGAGACCTTATAGTACAATGATACATTCTATGCTATAATTTTTATTGGAAGGACATGATATGCTACTTGATAAAAATAAATATGACTTACCTAGACTAACCTTGATCTCCTTCGCCTCATTCACTTTAAAATTTGCCTCCTCATATTACTTTGCTTTAAATTTTACCTCCCCATATTCCTTTGCACCTTTAACTTATTTTGTATGTGAACTTGCACATTGTACTTCCTCATACCTTGTTTTAGTTTTTTTTTCTAATGGTTGATTTGAGTGAACTATAATACCCTTTTTCATTTGATAAGGCAAAGGTATTTTTCTTTTAACTTTTGTAGGAGTGCAAAATTCTTGATTTGACCCAACATATCCTATGATATAAGCTCCTTATTTCACATCAAATTTTGCTTCATGCCCAATTTTTTCTATCTCTTTCTCCATAATTTTCACTTTGAAATATCTTATGATATGTCTACTTTCATGACATTTCCAACATTATAATGTAATGTTTTCATAATCCACTTATTGATCTTATTCTCTTGATTCATATTTAATTCTAATGACTATGGTTTAAAGGTATTGATATATCCATGGCAACACATATTCAAGTATATATAGCATGTCTTACCTCCTTATTATTTATCCCTCTTTTATGAACTCACCTAGAGCATTGCCAATATTCTTTAAAACCTCATTATTGATGAGTAGATAAGGAAGTCCAAAAATCCTAATCCACACTAGAAATATATTAATAGTCTTCATCTCAACAAAAAACTCTCACTCCACGGTCTTAAATATAATACATATTTATCCCTAAACATAGGACCTACATCCATTATTTTATCTCTTAATTATTAAATTGTAGAAAATAATAAGAAAAAGTACTTTTGGAATAAAAAACATGGAGTAATATGAATTAAATCTCAACTTCTACTTGATCTTATTTTGAATCTAAAAAATGCTTGGATGGTATCCATGGAGCTTATATATTAACCCTATGGTTTCAAGAATCATTATATCATGCTTAATCATCTCATCCTTGGTAATCACTTCTGGTGTAGTATTTGCTACCTAGATAGGGTTTGCTATAGATTCACTCTTCCTCTTATTTCTAACTAAGGCATCCATACTTCCACCTAAGACATCCATACTATTAGTAAGAAATTTAAAAAATAAATTTCTTGCCATGTTACCTAGATTATTTTAGATGATTCCTTTAATATTTAAGTTTTTTATAAAATCTAAAATAATAAATGGTCGGGTATTTTTTTTTTTTTTTTTTTTTTTTAATTTTTGTTAGAATTTCACAATAATAGATATGCAAAGTATTACACAAAATATGAAGAGAAGAGTGGAACTGATTGATTTATCTCTAGGATCAACTCTGTATAAATAGTAGAGTTGATCATTGAGAGTCGTTAGATTACAACAACTTCATCAAACCTGATGAAGACACAACTTGGAGTTCTCCTAACACATGGAGGAGTGGAAACTCAAGTGTGTATCCTAGTGAACTTAAGAGAATATTCACTTATTCTAACACCCCTCCTTAAGTGATACTAGGGGAGAATCTATAAATGAGTCCCGACAATGAGGCCTGATTAGGTACTCATGTACAACATAGATAGTTGGTGGAAAAAACCCTAGTGGGGAAAAACCAACTATCACCTCTTTGTTTTGAAATGATGGTAAAAACCCAGTGGGAAAAGCCACCAATCAAAATCAAATAAGTATGAAAGAGGCTTGTCTTCGGATGGCGAATATTGTCCTCTTTAATAAATAAAAGGTGAGTCCCGACAAGAAGGCCTTTTTAGGTACTCATTTACAATATAGTGAGAGGTGGAAGACCTCTTTGTCAATGCAGTTTTAACACTCCATGTTTCTCTCGCAACTGAAGGTATCGCAGAGAAGGAAATGACTTGGTGAAGATGTCTGCAAGTTGATTCTCTGTTGGAATATATTCCAAAAGTATATCCCCATTCTGAATATGTTGCCTGATGAAGTGCATGTGGATCTCAATGTGTTTGGTGCACTGATGTTCAACTGGATTGCATGCAATATGAATTGTGCTTTGATTGTCACACCATAGAGTTATAGGCACTTCTTGGAAAAAACCAAATTCTTTGAGAATTTGATGAAGCCAAAGGGCTTCCTGACTGGCTGTAACTGTTGCTCTGTATTCTGCCTCTGTAGAAGATAATGCTATTGTCTATTGTTTCTTGCATAACCAGGCTACTGGAGAAGAGCCAAGGCAAAAAACATATCCAGAGGTAGAACATTTGTCATCCATTGAACCTGCCCAATATGAATCTGTATAGCCAATGATATCCATGGAGTCTCCTTTATAGATGAGCCCAAAGTTTGTAGTACCCTACAAATAATGAAGAATTATTTTAGTTGCTTGCCAATGACTGAGATGAGGGTTATGAGAGAACCTGGATATGAGCCCAACAACATATGAGATATCTGGGATGAGTATGAGTGAGGTATAACAGACTGCCTACAAGCTGACGATATAGAGTAGCATCACAAGGAGGGGATGAGCAGGAAGTACTGAGATGAATGCCAGATTGAAAGGGGGTAGGAGAAGGTTTGCAATCTGTCATTTGAAACTTCTTAAGGAGATCTTGAGTGTACTTTTGTTGACATAAGGTGATCCCTGCTTTATTTTGTTTTATTTGAATCCCAAGGAAGAAATGAGCTAGACCTAGATCAGCCATTTCAAATTTTTTAGAGAGGGAATATTTTATATTTTGAATGTGAGTGAGGTTACTACCAATGAGAAGGAGGTCATCAACATAAAGAACAAGAATGGTGATGTTTCCTTTACTTCTCCAAATGTAAATTGTATTATCAGACTCACAATGAGAAAATCCTACTGAAAGAAGGAAGGAGTCCATCTTTTCATACCAAGCTCTAGGGGCTTGTTTGAGGCCATATAGAGATTTTTTAAGCCGACAAACAAGAGAGGAGTCTTGAGTAAAACCAACGGGTTGTTCCATGAATATTTCTTCTTTTAAATTTCCATGTAAGAAGGCACTTTTTACATCCATTTGGTAGACTGGCCATTTATGGGAAGCGGCCAGAGCAAGAACCAATCTAACAGAATCCATTTTAGCAATAGGAGCAAAGGTTTCTGTATAGTCAATACCCTCTATTTGAGAAAAACCTTTGGCTACAAGATGAGCCTTGTGTTTATCTATTTCCCCATTAGGCCCATATTTTATTTTGAAGATCCACTTACATCGAACTAATTTTCTTCCTTTAGGTAAGGGAACTAAATCCCAAGTATCATTTTTGATCAAGGAAGAGAATTCGTTATCCATGGCATCTTCCCATTCTTTTATACCTGAGGCTTCTTTGAAGGATTGAGGATCAGAAGAAATGGATTGACATACAAGACTAGATCCTGTGGGGTTGGATGATCTGTTAGAAGGAAGATTATGAATGTAGGGAGTAGCTTCTTTAACAATTGTGCGGGCCCATTTTGGCATAGAAGAGGGAGTTGAAGGAGTTGAAAGACTTTGAGAAGGAGTTACAGGTTCTTCATCTTGATTATCAATTACCAAATTAACTTCAAGGGTTGGTTCTTCATAATATTGAGGTTCCATTATAGGAGAAGGCTCAATGGAGGAAGAGTCCTTTGGAGGTTCTTTTTGAGGGAATGTTTCATCAAATTGGACATTCCTATGAAATAATACCTCATGAGTTGAGGGATCAAGAAGCCTGTAAGCTTTCAATTCTTCACAATAATCGATAAAGATGAGTTGCCTACTTTTCTTATCAAGAGCCTTCCTTTTCTTCTTTGGGATGTGAGCCCAAGCAATACATCCAAAAATATTGAAATTGGAAACATCTGGTTTTAAGCTAGACCATGCTTCTTCAGGGGTTATTTGGTCAAGGGCTTTATGAGGTGTGCGATTTTGAATATAATTTGCATAGTTAATAGCCTCTACCCAAAAAATTTTTGGAAGATCTCTTGAATGGAGCATACAATTAGCCATCTCTTTCAATGTCCAGTTTTTCCTTTCTGCAATGCCATTTTGTTGAGGATTATGGGAGATAGAATGTTGATGAATTATACCATGATTAGAAAGAAATATGGAGAATTCATTACTGCAGTATTCCCCCCATTATCAGTACGAATCTTCTTGATTTTGCAAGAAGCCTGATTTTCAACTAAGGCTTTAAAGATTTTAAAGTGAGATAACACATCACTTTTATATTTGAGGAAGTAGACCCAGGACCTTCTAGAGAAATCATCAATAAAGGTAAGAGCATACTTTGCTCCTTTAAAGGATGTTTCAGGAAAGGTCATTAAGTCACTATGGATTAATTCTAGAGGAGATGAGGTTTTTAGAGAACTACTCGGGTGGAAAGGATCTTGATGCTGCTTTCCAAGAGCGCATCCAGGACAAACCCCATCAGAATAAGAGACTTGGGGTAGTCCTTTAACCATATTATGGGTGCACAAATATTTTAGGTAGTTATAATTAATATGACCAAACCTTTCATGCCATTTTTGACTTTCAAGATTACTATGAGCCACAAAACAGGAGGCTCCTTCTGGATTTTGAAAGCCTTTGAAGTAAAAAATATGAGATTTATGATCAATACTCCCTTTTGCTATAAGAGAATGAGGGAATTGAAAATCTCTTATCTCAACTCCTGTTGGGGAGAAGAGAACAATTTTCTCATTTCCAGAAGTACAAATTTGATAAATGGATAGGAGATTAGTGGCAATGTCTAGGACATAGAGAACATTGTTTATAGAGCCACCATCAATGGTTATATCCCCTTTCCCTTTGACAGGAATGAAGGAGGAGTCCCCTACTTCTATGTTGTGAGTAGAGCTAGAGGAGATAGAAGAGAAAGACTTATCTGAAGTAGATATGTGATGAGTTGCTCTAGAATCTAGGACCCAATAATTAGAGGAAGATTTGGAGGTTTTTCCTTGAACATTAAGGGCTTTTCCTATTTGCTTATTATTTTCCATATTTTGATCCTTTATAGCTGCCTCTAGTTGTTGTAATCTTTTCCAGCATTTGTTAGCAGAGTGACCATTCTTTTTACAGTGAGTACAGGTAATGGGAGTCTTTTCCTTCTTTTTAAATTTTTCTTTAGAGGAAGTGGAGGCTACTAAGGCTTTTGAAGAAGTGTTTTCATATCTAGCAAGTTTGGTTTCTTCCCTAGTTAATCTATCACAAAATTCTTCTAAAGAGGGCATTTTAAAGGTTGCACCAAGAGCATATTTAGTAGATATGAAGGTGGTTGCAAATATTTGAAAAACACCATTTAGTTTAGAAAGGATTAGATAAATGCATTCTTCTTCTGACTTAGTCTTCCCACTACCTTTATATTGAGTGAGGATTTCTTTGAACTTAGTGAGGAAATCAATAATACTACTAAAATATTCAGGAGATAGAGAAGTTAGTTCAGCTTCTAGTTGCATTGATCTCATCTGATCTACCTTTCCAAATAGGGTTTTTAATTTCTCCCAACTTTCATGAGGAGTTTTGCAATCTATAATATGAAACCACAAGCTTTCATGAACATTGGTGCTAATAATACCCATAGTTTCATGCATTTTCCCTTTATGAACAAATATTTCATATTCTTTATCAAATTCTGGTTGTTCTTCTTCTAATAAATGAGTAAGACCTTTTTGAGAGATGAGATTTAGAATTTTAGGTTTCCAAGTGTGAAAATTATGAGGGGTGAGAGGTTCAATTGAATTCATTTTTGAGGATTTAAAGTTGATTAGAACTTCCCCCCTTTAAAATATTTAAAAATGAATAATGAAGCTTGTTCAATAATAGGTAACCCAAATATACCCACCCTTACGAGAGGGAAACTGTAAGTATAATGGGGCCTATAATTGTTTGCTTTGGAGTGCCAAATCCTCTAATGGATCACAATACCCGCCCTTACTTGAGGGAAACTATAAGTATTGTGAGCAATAGAAGGGTTTTGGTTTGGAATGCAAGGGATAACTCGTTTAAATGGTTGTCTCAAAACCCGCCCTGACTTGAGGGAGACTATAAGTTAAGAGATTTTCCAAAAAAACTGTTATTAGGAAAATATCTTGTCAGGCCTTTATACCAATTGTCCAAAAACTCGCCCTTACGAGAGGGAGACTATTAGTTTTTATGGACAATGATACATGGAACGTAGACAAAATATTTAGAGGAAAAAAGGAGGAATAAAGAAATATATCCCAGTTTTTATGATTTTTTGATAATTATACTTTGGTTATTAAAATATTTCAATAAAATTAATGTAAAGAAATAATTAATATATAAACCAAATATGAATTAAAAAATTATTTAGATATTCAGATTTAATAATGAAATGAATTTTTTTTGTATAAATAACAAATATTAGACATCTAACATGAAAAGAAATACTTTTATAAACAAATATGTGAAATATATGTATATAAAAAATAAAATATTAGATATCTAAAAAAAACTAATGAAAGATGTAATGCAAAGTTTTAACACCCCTAATTAATGAAAGAGTAAGGCAAAGTAATAACACCCCTTTATTTACACATAAGAGTGTAAAGACAATCAGAAAGAGGCCCCCCCACGAAAGATAAATTTTTATTATAAAATTTACAATTGAATCCTCTGTGTTTGTGGAGTTTGAGAACAAAAAAGTTGTCCACCACAAAACGTAGATAAGGATTCGAATCGAAGGGGAAACAGAAACAAGAAACAAAATAAAATGCACCAATCTCTACGAAGTAGGAAGAATAAAAAAATAGGTAATCACCGAAGGCTAAGTCCTCGAGGAAACAAAAAATCTTCCCATACGCCTTGCACAACGATCAGTATGCTTCCGTAGGGGCACTGGTGCTTCCAAAGTGCAACAACGGTTGATGGAATATTAGTGTAACACTACAGAAAAGACTGAAATGATCCACGAAAAAGCGTGAGAGATTAGAAATCAATATATTGCTGAAAAAATAACTAATAAACCAGCTTTCGGTATTCAAGAGACCTACATAAATACTATAAAAAAAAACGATATGAAAATCAAATGTAATCAAATATGTTACCTTTGAAAACATGCAGAGAACTTGTGCTTCCAAAGTGCAACAACGGTTGATGGAATATTAGTGTAACACTACAGAAAAAACTTGAAATGATCCACGAAAAAGCGTGAGAGATTAGAAACAATATATTGCTGAAAAAATAACTAATAAACCAGCTTTCGGTATTCAAGAGACCTGCAGAAATACTTTGTTAATAAACCAAGAGATTTATATAAAAAAATGATATGAAAATCGAATGTAATCAAATATGTTGCCTTTGAAAATGTGCAGAGAACTTTAGTTGAAAAATAAAGCTAATATACTGCATAAGAAGTACAGGCAGAATATAATAATGAAAGACGTTCGGCAAACCCAAAATAAATTTTTTCACTTGAAAAATTTAGAAAGACTTATGGCTCTGAGTTCTGGAAATTCTCAGAGAAGGCGCTGAAAAAATATTTGAAAAAATTCGATAAGCTTGACGGATATAAATACCAAGTGCTGTAACGAATTCTCGGAGGAGCTTTAGACGTCAATGAGTGCGCCAAGGTTGTGCGGCTTCCAAACGCAAGTGTGCCAGCGAACTTGAAGACGTCAATGAGTGCGCCAAACCACTTGATATAGACGTTGCTCGGGCCAAACCGTGAAAGCGGAAGTTAAGTTGCAATGTCAAGAAGTGAAGTTGCAACGGGCGGCTTAAAGGAGCGCCAAAGAGTGCACGAATGCCGACCTTCTCAAATGCTTTCTAGGGACTAATAGAGCCAACAAAAATAGCGCATGAATGATGAGTTTAACTAAAAGAAAAAACTCATAAAAAAATAACACTTGGTGTATTTGGAGATTCCGCTCGGAGAATAGCCGGGGAAAATTTTTTTACCAAGTGCTAGATATAAATGAAAAACGTTGAGGAATAAATATAAGAAAATTTTAAAAAATAGGCTATTTCCTTTGAAGAGAAGGGCACGAAACCAATGCCTTCACACAGGAAAAAAATAGCTATATTTTCTTAAAAGTTTCCTCTAACACAATTTCAATATAGGAAAAAAATATGTTGAACAATGGATAAAAGTAGACTAAAGCAAACTTTTGAAGTTAGATAGCCAAAAAAAATATCCAAAGTAACTGAATCAGATCCTAGAACCTTCAAGAGAGAATACTAGCAAAATCTATCCTGCTCTGGTACCATGTTAGAATTTCACAATAATAGATATGCAAAGTATTACACAAAATATGAAGAGAAGAGTGGAACTGATTGATTTATCTCTAGGATCAACTCTGTATAAATAGTAGAGTTGATCATTGAGAGTCGTTAGATTACAACAACTTCATCAAACCTGATGAAGACACAACTTGGAGTTCTCCTGACACATGGAGGAGTGGAAACTCAAGTGTGTATCCTAGTGAACTTAAGAGAATATTCACTTATTCTAACATTTGTTCGATATGTAATATCCTAAGAAAACATTGCTAAGTTAATCATCCAACTCTATTTAATAAGATAATCTAATATATATTCTTTAAGTGTTTTCCTTTTCAATTAAATATATATATATATATAGTGGTTGATGAAGGGGATGGAAAATGTGATGAGTTACAGATTCTTTGAGTATACTACTATGCTAATTATATATATTAATTAGCATAGTAGTATACTAGAAGAATCTGTAACTCGTCACATTTTACATGCTCTCATCAATCTCTATAACCTTCAGTTATATCAAGTAAATACTTTAAGTAATGTTGGCACAACATACCCTATGGTTATACAAGGTTTGAGGGATTTGAACCATGGTCTCCACCCTTTCAAAGGAGTCCTTTGATTAACGGGTCAAACCCTTTCACCTTTTTTTATTTTTCTTTTTAAATATATTTTTAACGAGTTTACACAAGTTTTTTTATGAGGGATCCTAATCCTCTTATATTAAGTGTGGTTTGAACCTTGAACCTCTCAATAAAAACCAAAACCCATACTACTATACTAAACTTGCAGCTAATATAAAAACTATAAAAACATAAATAATTAAATAATTTTAATTACATATAATAAATCTACTTTATAAGGGCAAGGATTTTCATGAAGCTCTGCAATACTAAATTTAAAGCCGAAGAAGAGATGCCTTCTATAGCTCCCATGTGGGTTAGACTCTTTGGCCTCCCTATTGAATTTTGGAATCCTATTGTTTTTTCTTCAATTGGAAACTCTTTAGGAACTTTTATGATGACTACTGATTGTACTCAAAATTTTGAACATATTATTTATGCTCGAATTTGTGTTTTAATGGATTTGACAAACCCCTACCTAAAAATATCACATTACAATTTGGGGAAGACACTTGGGAGCAAGTAGTGGACTATGAGAACATTCCTTTTCATTGTAGAATTTGCCATGAATATGGTCATTTGGCCAGTGCTTGCCCAAATAAAATTCCCGATCAAAAGAAATAAGATATAAACTCAACAGGTTTCCAAATACCTAAGAAGAAGAACACTAAAAAAAAACCAAGTAATGAAGGATCAATCAAAGTCATTTTCTAATATGTTTGAAATCCTTTCCACAAATGATGTCCCAAGTGAGGAAGAGGAAATAATGGAAACTGAAATCTTAGAAACACAGTTTAAATATGAAGGAAAGAACTCAGAGACAAACCAACAAATCAAAGGTTTTCAACAAGAAAAAAAAAGGAGAAAATTTACACAAGAAAAACAATATTTCAAATGTCAAAACTTCAAATAATGCGAGTCCCAATATAGAATCCATTGAACCATCTAGTAAAATTTTGGTCGTGTATGAGCATTCTTCAAGGTTAGAAGCCATCTCGGATTCAATTGGAATAAGTCAAGAAATAGGGAAAAAAATTGAAGATGGATTCTAATCAAAAAGTAGGTCGCAAGACCAATCAATATCATATGGTAAAAGAAGGTGAAAATCATGTAGAGGAAGGTAAGATTAATGCCCTTCCCAACATTTTTAGCCCTAGTATTAATGAAGATCATCACTTGGAATATTAGAGTACTCAAAGGGAGTCTTTCAAAACAAAATGAAATTAGAAGAATGATTCAGATAAATCATCCACATCTTGTTTTCCTTCAAGAAACAAAAATGTCAATGGAGGATATGGACTTAATTGCCAGTAAAATTTGGCCAACTAGAAAAGTGGTTTCCCTCAGTTCCCAAGGGACTTCGGGTGGCATTGCTTGTCTTTGGGACCCAAAAGAGGTAGTTATTCACCATATGGTTGGAAGTTGGGGTTTGTTGGCTATAGCTATTCAAAGTAGACATTCCAACTAGATTATGCTGTGCATTACTGTTTATGCCCCGACTTATTTGGAGGAAAAAAGAAGATAGTGGAAGGATATTACTCATATTATCTCTCATTTTCCTAAAGCTTGGATCTTGATCTAAGGAGATTTCAATACCATCCTCTCTCTAGATGAGAAAATGGGGGGAAATAGAAATTTGGACAAAAGTACTGACCTCATGAGCGAATATATTACAAACCTCCATCTTGTGGATATCCAACCAAATAATGGCCTTATGACTTGGTCTAACAAAAGGCAAGGCTTAGCTTGTATAATGGAGAGATTGGATAGGTTTTTGCTCTCTGAAAATTTCTTAATCCATGGTCACATTCCTAAAGTGAAGACTCTTAATAATGCTGGTTCGGATCATTGGCCAGTCATGGTGGAAATGTGGAAAACCAATGTGAGTTTCTCTCCTTTTCATTTTCAATTAATGTGGCTTAGAGACATTTCCTTCAGACCTCGTGTGCAACAATGGTGGAAGGAAGGTAAACCTAGGCATGGGACTAAGATGTTTTGTTTTGCCAAAATACTGCAATACATTAAATCCAAAATCAAGACTTGGAACTGGAAAGAGTTTGGGGATGTTCATAAAAAAAAACATGAAGTTACTGCTCGTATTGAAAATTTGAATAATAAAATCCGTTTAGATGGCCTCACAGAGAATAGAAGTGCAGATGAAATTAAACTCACAACTCAGTTAGAGGAATGGGAAAAAAGAGAAGAAATCTTATGAAAGCAAAAATATAGAATTCAATGGCTCAAAGAAGGAGATCGAAACACAAATTTCTTCCACAAATCTCTTCTAGCTCGAAGATCTCACAACTTTATTTCTTCATTAAAATCAGATTCTGGAGATGTTGTTTATACTTGGGATGGCATGAACTCTATTGTTGTTGATTACTTTTCCAAACTTTTTGTTGCTACTCCTCTTGACTCAACTTCTCAACAAAATGTTCTTCAAGCAATCCCTTCTCTTATCACTTCTGAGGAGAACTCTATTTTTACTGCTTCATTACTATCAATGAGCTTCAACAAGTAGTTTTTAAAATGAAAAAGGGAAAACCCAGGTCCCGATGGTTTTCCTATTGAGTTCTACCAAGAGTTCTGGGATATCCTTCATGTTGATTTATTAGAGGTGGTGGAAGAAGCCAGGAAATCCAAAGAAATTTTGAAGGTTATCAATAAAACTTATATTACTCTTGTTCCAAAAGCTCAAGAGGTTGATCATATCTTAGCTTTTAGACCTATTGCTTTATGTAATGTTCTTCTCAAAATTATTACTAAAATCATGGCAGAAAGGTTGAAGCCTCTTTTACATAAGATTATTTCCCTAGAGCAAGGGGGATATGTGGAAGGACGTCAGATAGTAGATGAGATAGTTCTTGCTCAGGAAGCCATCCATTCCATGGATATGCAAAATTCTCCTTCTATGTTCATCCAGTTAGACTTATCCAAAGCTTATGACAGAGTGGATTGGCACTTCCTTATCAAAGTTTTGAGGCAATTTGGTTTCTCTAAGGATTGGATGGATTGGATTATGGGATGTATCTCTTCATTTTCCTACTTAGTTCTTATCAATGGCAGGCCTTCTCAGTCTTTCCTAGCTTTCAGAGGTATCAGGCAAGGTGACCCACTATCCCCTTATTTATTCATCATTCTTGTTGAATGCTTGGGTAGGACTATAACCAAAAATAGGGAAAACAAAACCCTTGAGGGAGTTACCATTGCTCATGGAGCTAGACCTATCTCTCATCTTCAATTTGTGGATGACTCTACCCTTTTAGGTAAAGCTATAGTTAAGGAAGCTTCTAATTTTAAGCAAATCATTAGCTATTTTTCTAAGGCTATTAGGCAGTTGATCAATGAAGACAAATCTAAAATTATTTTCTTTCACTGCTCTGCTAGACAGGAAGCCATGGTCTTGGATAAATTAAGATATAAGAATACCTCTCTTCCAATCACTTATTTAGGTATTACCATAAATATTCAAAGGTAGAAAAATAAATATTGGAATTGGTTGTTGGACAAAGTCAAGAAGAAAATTGGAAAGTGGACCAACAAGTGGCTTTCTTCTGGGGTAGAATCACCTTGGTAAAATCAGTCCTTCAAGCTATTCCTATTTATGTTTCTTCCATTTTGAATATCCCAAATGTTGTTCTTCAAGAATTGGATCAAATCAGTCATCGTTTCCTTTGGAGTGGTACTAAAGAGAAAAGAAATTGGGCCTTGGTGAAATGGGATACTTTATGTCTTCCTAAGAGTGAAGGGGGTTAGGATTCCGGTCTTCAATTAATAACAACAAAGCTTTAGCTGCTAAATTATATTGGAGGATGTTGCATAACCCCAATGCTCTTTGGGCCAATAATCTCTGTGCTAAATATGCTGAGAACAAAAGTCTTGAAGACCTTGTTCGCTATCAAATTCCTACCAAAGGTTCTCCCATTTTAGCAGTTCTTAAGACTGGTGAGGATTTGATAAAGAAAAAATTATTTTGGATCATTCATAATGGTCAACATGCAAATTTTTGGACAGATTCTTGGGATGGTCACAAGCCTTTGATAACTTAGTTTCCCTATTGGAGGCCTTGGATGGAGGAGCTTCACCGAGCTAATTGGATAAAGGTGGCTAATTACTGTCGATACCATACTGGTAATTCAAATCTTGGTAGATATTGGATCCCTATTGAGTACTGGCCTATTCAAATCCCAGAAAGGCAAATACAAGATATCCAAGGCATCCTTCATATGAGATCCCTCTCTTGGTCCCATGAAAAAGATTGTTTTGGATGGAACGACACTACAAAGGGTGAGTATTCAGTTGCTTAAGGTTATTTGACCTTATGCCATAATAATCCCAACCATTCTTTTGACATATTTTCTCAATTGTGGGCTCAAAATCTCTGGCCTAAGGTGAGGTTCTTTAATTGGCTTTTATTGCATTGTAGGGTGCTTACTGGTGAGTAACTTATGAAGCATGGTTTTCATGGCCCTTTTAGATGTGAAATGTGTGAAGAGAATGTAGAAAATATCAACCATATTTTTATTGAGTGTACTTTAGCCTCTAAGCTATGGAGGAGAATGGCAACTTTACTTGGCTTATAGTGGTCCAATTTTTTCACTTTTGAATAGCTTTGGAGGGATTGGCCTAATCAAGAGGGTGTTGATCATTTTATTAGGCAGTTAGTTTGGATGGGTTTAACCATTCTTCTTTGGAATATTTGGAATGAAAGGAACAGCCGAATTTTTAATCAAGATAAGAAGGATATTCGTTATATTTGGCAAAATACCATAGCCAAATTAGTTGAATCAGTCCATCATCTCCTTAATCACCCCTAAAACTCCCACCAAATATGTAATCAAGTGATGCAAAGATTGAATATTAACCCTTCTAAGGGCAACCAACTTAAAGGGAATGTGAGTATTAGTAAGATGGATAGGACTAGAAATTGGCAACCTCCTCCTAAGGATTTTGGAAAAGTCAATACTGATGGAGCCTCTAGAGGGAACCCTGGAAAATCCAGTGTGGGAGGAATTGGTAGACTTTCAAATGGCTCCTTGGTTTTTACTTTTGCTGAGAATTTGGGTATTCTTTCCAATAACCTTGCTAAGGGGTATGGTATCCTTAGAGGCCTTCAAGAGGCTACCAATGTTGGATGGGAAAAGGTGTTAGTTGAGTCTGACTCTCAACTTATGATTAATCTCTTGAAGACTCCTTCTAAGAATCATAAGGTGGATTGGAGAATAAAAATAATTATTGAGAAAATTCAGTTAATCCAGATGGGATTTTTGAAAGTTGATTACAATCATGTGGTCAGAGATCAAAACAAGAGAGCTGATGCTTTAGCTAATTGGTCTTTGGACAAAGGTGATCTTACTTGTTATGGCCACCCTCCTATATGGTGGGATTCTCAAATTAGGGAAGCTCTTCTTTCTATCATTTCTTTGGATGGCTCCAGTTCTGAAGGTACCTAGTTTCTTGTTTTTTTTTGTTTCTCTTTCATTCATTCAGTTTTTTTAGTTCCCTAGCTCATTCCCTTCTTTATTTTGTTTCCTCTGTTGATTCTTGCATTAATAGTCTTCTGGTCTAGATAGGTCATTGTTTTGTTCATTTTTTTTTTCTTTTGTCTTCTTTGTTTTTTTGTTTAGTTTTTTAAGGTGGGTGGGTTCTTTTGTTTTGTTTTGTTTTTGTGTTCTTTGTGTTGTTTTTTGTTGTTATTGTGTTTTTGTTGTTTTGTTTTTTTTTTTATGTTTATTGTTATTGTTCTTGTGTTTTTTTTCGTTCTTATTCTTGGGTTTCTCTTTGTTTGTGTTATTTCATTTTTTTATGTGTGAGTGTTTTCTATGTTTTTTGTTTTTGTTTATTGTCTGTTGTTGGTTGTTTTTATTTTTATTTTATTTATTTTATTTTTTAGGTTTTGGTTGTGTTTATTTTTCATGTTTTTTTGGGTTATGTCTTTGTAGTGTTCTGTTGTTTTTGTCTTGTTTGTGTTTTGTTATGTGGTTTGTGTTGTGGTTTCTTTTATCTTATTGTGCGTGTTTGGTTGTGCTTTTGGTTTTGACACACTCAAGGAGTTTGTTTTTTTTTTATTATTATTATTTTTGGTGTTATTTTCTTTTTTTAATTTGGTTTTGTGTGTTTGTTTGCTCCTTGAGAATTTCAAAGGCGGTAGGCCAGGTCCGATTCCTGGGCGTTTTTGGTGGAATGGATACCCCTGCCTCCTTGGGTCTTACCTGAAAGTGGCATCCCTTTTTAAATATATATAGTTATATACAGATATATATACTAAATAGTAATTATAATACATTGATCTCTATATTAGATAATTATATGCCTATAATTTTAGTCAAACTTCTACACTCTTGCACATTACAAAATAAAATAAAATATAATGGTGAAGAGTAAGAGCAATGAAATTTTAAATGTTGTATTTTTAAATTTTGTTAGAATTTCACAATAACAGATATGCAAATTATTACACAAAATATGAAGAGAAAAGTGGAACTGATTAATTTATCTCTAGGATCAACTCTGTATAAATAGTAGAGTTGATCATTGAGAGCCGTTGGATTACAACAACTCATAAAACCTGATGAAGACACCACTGAGATTTCTCCTAACACATGGAGGAGTGCAAACTCAAGTGTGTATCCTAGTGAAACTTAAGAGCATATTCACTTATTCTAACATCCTCCCTTAAGTGATACTAGGGGAGATTCTACAAATGAGTCCTGGCAACAAGGCCTGATTAGGTACTCATGTACAATATAGATAGTTGGTGGAAAAAATCCCTATGGGTAAAAACCAACTATCACCCCTTTATTTTGAAATGATGGTAAAAACCCAGTGGGAAAAACCATCAATCAAAAGCAAAGAAGTATGAAAGAGGCTTGTCTTCAAATGGTGAAGATTGTCCTCTTTAACAAATAAAATATGAATCCTGACAACAAGGTCTAATTAGGTACTCATCTACAACATAGATAGTTGGTGGAAAAAACCCCTGCAGGAAAAAATCAACTATCACCCCTTTGTTTTGAAGTGATGGTAAAAACCTAGTGGGAAAAGCCATCAATCAAAAGCAAAGAAGTATGAAAGAGGCTTGTCTTCGGATGGTGAATATTTTCCTCTTATACAAAGAAATGATGAGTCCCGGTAAGAAGGCCTAATGAGGCACTCATTTATAATATAGTGAGAGGTGGAAGACCTCTTTGTCAATGTAGCTATAATACTCCAAGTTTTTCTCACAACTGAAGGTAATGCGGAGAAGAAATTGACTTGGTGAAGATATCTACAATTTATGCCTCAGTTGGAATATATTCCAAGTGTATTTCCTCTCTTTGAATATGCTACAAAATGAAGAGCTTCTAAGAATAATAAGAAGAATGAGAGAGAGGTGAAAAAACTCTATGCACCAAGATACTTTAACACCCCCCTTAAGTGATAGTAGGGGTAAGTGAAAAAATGAATAAACAATATGTGGCATACCTATATAATATGAGTCATGGCACCAAGGCCTGATAAGGTACTCATGTACAATAGAGATGGTATATCCACAAATATGAGTCCCAACAGCAAGGCCTGATAACGTACTCATTTAAAACATGTTATCAAAAGAATAAATATCTTTAAAGAAAAGTCCCCTAAAACCAAAGTGAAGATAGGATGGATATAGAACCACAAAAAATCATATGGGTAGTCCAAAAATGACTCCACAAGCATGAGTATGTGGTTTCCACATATATGAGTACAATGGGCTTATAACTAGGTCCAAACCTTGTGGACAAACATCAAAATTAGGGTAAGATAGAAAATTTCAAAGGGAAACCACCTTCCAGAATAGAAGAATAAGGAAGATGTGCATGGAGGATTGAGAGGAAGTAATATGTCCTCTTCAACCCCATATTTAGGACAAATTCCATTAAGAAGCCTGCAATGGACCCATTAGATGTCTCAAAAACATAGATACTTGTTGTAGAAAATAATTCATACTTCCAAACTGGTGCTCGTGAACCATGAAATCAAAGTGTCTCATAAAAATAATTCTTACTAGAAAAATCCCTTGGAACCAAAGTGTCTCACAAAAATAATGTGAAGATAGGATGGATAAAGAACCACAAAAACTGTAAGGGATGTCCAAATTGACTCCGCAAGCATAAGTAGTGGTATCCACCTGTATGACACAATGGGTTGAATAACAAGGTCCAAAAAATGGACAACCAAAAAAACAAGGGCATCAATGCTAGGAGTGTCGGGTTCAATCGAGAGTGCACTCCATGATACAATAATTTTTAAAAAACATCATTGAAAAAAACCTTAAAACTAAAAAATAGACACCACCATTGTGTCTATCTCGAAAAAAACTTTTTGACTATAAATACCTCTCTATTAACTTCAAATGAGAAATTGAAGTGAAAATGAGAGATTTGGTTAACCATATATATATATATATATATATATATATATTGAGTTTTAATAATATTTTTTAGTTAATGTTTATAGGAATTGCCAATGTAAAGATCCTATAAAATATATTTGTTTTGATATAAATGAAGTTAGTGAATATCTTCTTATACTTTTTAGATATTTTATAAACAATATATACCTCTAAAAATTAAAGGCTACTATAAAGAAAGCTAGAAGAATGCACCCTCCGTAAAACAAAAAAAAAAAAAAATTAATTATTAGGTTACAAATGATGCTTTTCTCTTATCTCTTTGAAAGAGAAAGAGATTTAAAATTTTGGGTTCCCATGAGTGAAAGTTATGAGGGGTGAGGGGCTCAATTGAATTCATCTTAACACAAGAGAGAGATTGAAGTTTTAAATTACCAATACTCCCCCCTTAAAACTTCAATTATGGAAAATTTTAGGTTTATGAAAACTTTTATGAAAAAGTTATTTAAACTTTTATATATATTTATAACCTTTAAATTTTTTTTTTAAGATTTAATTTAAAATAGATTTAATAATAACACCCTTTGAGAGTAAAATACATTTATATATTTAACAATAACACCCTTAGAGAAAAAGAAAAGTTGAGAAAAGCTATTTCTTAAAATAGTTAGTTGAATATATTATTAAACTAAAAGAGTAAAAAATTAATTTCAAAGGAAAAAAGTAACTTCTTGTGTAAAATTATTATTTTAACAATAACAATTAATTTAGAAGATGTTATAAGGAAGATAGCTTTTCTCAAATTTTGATAAACAAGATAGGTGAGAAAATTTTTCCAAAGAAAACTGTTGTTACGAAAATATATGTCAGGCCTTTATACCAAGTTTCAAAAAAACCTGCCCTTACGTGAGGGAGACTATAAGTTTTTAGGAGTTTTATACATGCACCGTAGACAAAGATATTTGAGTGAAAGGGTGTATCAAAGTAATTTTAAAAGATATTAAAAAATTATAAATTAAATTACTTTGAACAAAAAGTAGATATCATGATAAACTATTTAAAAGTTTAACAAAAAATAAAAAGATTATCTAAAAACGAAATATTCTCTAAAATAATCCAATATTGTAAATTTCCTTATGTAATATATTATAAATAAAAAAAAAATATTAGATGTCTAATTTGAAAGTTGAGATAAATAAACCAATATTTGTAAATTTATGTTATAAATTTAAAATAAATAAGATAGACAACTATTATATATCTAGATTTAATAAACTATTGAAAGAGAATATGCAAAGAAAATAAATGTTTTGAACTTGGAGAAAATGAAAAAAATTGTTGCTGCCTTCGAAAAAATGGGAGAATATGCTAAGCTAACGTCATAGAATACAAAAAAAAGGAATATTTTTTATAGTGTCGTTTGCGTAGCTAACTCTGGCATCAGAGACCTGCAGAAAAAACATTAACTAGAGAAGCGTATTTCAAATGGCCATATGGGTGGATGCTAGAGCACCTCGAACGATGATCAAACCTGCAGATAAGAATTATAGGAAGGAGCAGAAGATTTTATTTGAAATCATAAAACAACAATATTAGAAATGAACTCAAGGAGAGGGCTATTAATATTATTTGTGGGAGAGAGCGTCAGCTAAAAAAATGAGAGGAACTGGAACCACACGAGAAAAAATGGTAGACGTCTCAAAGAACCTTGAGTGCGCTAGAGAGAAGAGGCTCAATTTGAACGAAAGCAATGAGAGTTACAATGAGAGAACCAATGAGAGCGCACCAACATGAGTGGTAGTCGTTGTCTAACGTCTATAACAGTTCAAAGCTTACGTTGAGAGAGACAGAGAACTATGAGTGTAATATTAAAGAGTGAGGGATATAATTTCCTTCACTAACAATTAAAAGGAACTCAAAAAATATTTAGGTAACACTTGTTTAATCTTATATTTACGCTATCGGAAAATAAGGATATAACTAAGTGTTAGAAAGCATGAATACGCTAAGAGAGAAAAATATATAAATAAAGAAAATACAGAGGCTATTTTCCTTTGAAAAAAGAAGGGTGAGAAAAACACCTTCACACAAGGAAATCCTTGTGTTGAAAGAAAGGAAATAGCTATATTTTCTTAAAAGTTTTTCTCAAGCATGAATCCAATGTAGATTTGAAAGGATATGCAATATTTATTAAAAAAATATGCTGAAATAGTAATTGGACAAAAGAAAATATGCTGAAATAGTAATTGGAAAAAATATGTTTATATAATCGAATACCACTCTACTAATTGGACAAAAAAAATGTTGAAAAAAATATACAGTCTCTTCTCCGAAACAGCAAGAGTGGAAAGCACGAGAACAAGTGTCCAGCGATTTGCTTCCAAAAATCATGTCATCAAGATATTGGTTCTTGCATAATCTAGACCTGCAAAAAATGGGTGACAAAAAAGAATTCTCCTTCACCAGCGAAGCTTATCGAAGCTCACCAGCGAAGCTTACCTATACGTATCATTGCAGAAAAGAATATATTAAAGAAAAGATATTTTCTAAAGAAAATATATCCCTGCATAAAACATTAGTCTGGTTTTTCTTGTCAAAAATGAGAGTGTCCAAGAGCACCCTTGATGATGATATAACTCGCAGATATTTATTAAAATGAAGGAGCTAGCAGTATATAAAAAAATATGCTTTATAATACTTTGTTATTATGAAAGAAAAAAAATTGAAAACACTCATAAAAAATGAAATCCTACAGAAAGAAATGTTAGATATTGGTTTGCTATGTAAATTTGAGAGATAGCTTCAAAGAGCCCTTTGATATTGAAATAACCTGTAGTATTTATAAAATGAAGGAGGTAAAAATGAAAAAATTATGGTCTACAATACTTCCTTATATTTAAATAGCAATATTTAAATATTTTTGAGAAAGCATTCAAAAATAAACTGTAGAAAGTTGTTAGATATATGTTTGTTGATTAAAACTGAGAGAAGCCTCAAAGAGCGCTTTGGAAGTAGAAGAACTTGCAGAAATTTGAGCTAAAAACAAGAAGTGAAATATGCATAAAAGTAATATTATCTTAGAAACTCGAAATATGTGTAAAAGTTTTGAGAGAATGAAATATATATACCTTTCAATGAAAGAGTGTCGTTGAGTGAGACTGGAGTGTGCCGGATCTTATTTGAGTATGAACGGGAGTTAAGAGGACGACGTCAAGTAGAGAGGCAGCTCTAACGACTAGAAAATCTTAGTCTAGAAAGAAGGAGGCTAACAATCTATGATAGAACATCAGAGCCTAAAGGCCCAAAAAAAAGGACCAATCTCCAGTTCGATCGGGAGTCCCCGTACCATAGATTCTCAACGATTAGAATGGCATCAAGGCGAGGTAGTTCTCTCAATGTCTAGAAAAGAGATCATTGAGAGGATATTGAACGTAGAGTAAAAATGAGGTTTAATTAAAAAACTCACTAATAAATATGAACTCTACTCAATCTCTAAAAAAAAATTGAGTTATTTTGTTTCCTTTAAAAGCGAAAAATAATAACTAGAAGTTTAGAATACGATTTCCAACAAGAATGCGTCGAGAGGAAAAAAAATAAAGAAAAAATGCTATTTTCTTTAGATTTGAAGGGCAAGAGAAACACCTACACACAGGGTAAATTGTGTTAAAAGAAAGGAAATAGTTATTTTTCTTTAAAATTTCCTCAAACATTCAAGAGTATTCAACATAAAAAAAATATGCTGAAAGAGAGAAAAAAAATTACAATGGATAAAAGGAGACTTAAAGCAAACTTTTGAATTTTAGATAGTAAAAAAAAATATCCAAAGTAAAGAATCAGATCTTAGAACCTTCAAGAGAGAATACTAGCAAAATCCATCCTGCTCTAGTACCATGTTAGAATTTCACAATAATAGATATGCAAAGTATTACACAAAAGATGAAGAGAAGAGTGGAACTGATTGATTTATCTCTAGGATCAACTCTGTATAAATAACAGAGTTGATCATTGAGAGTCATTGGATTACAACAACTCATCAAAATTTATGAAGACACCACTGAGAGTTCTCCTGACACATGGAGGAGTGGAAACTCAAGTGTGTATCCTAGTGAAACTTAAGAGAATATTCACTTATTCTAACAAATTTTGTATTTTCATTATTGTTTTGCCAAGGTTGATGTTTATAAATTGTATCTTTCGATTTAAAAAGAAAAAAGAAAAAATACAATGTGTCTTTAAAAAAAAAAGTGTCATAGCGTTCTCTTATTCTAGGTAGCCTTTTAATTTGATTTTTTAAGGTGTACTTTCCTTGTCACTTTATTTTTTTAAATGTGTTATTATTTTTTATTAAATTTTTCATACTCATCCATAACAACTTTATCGATGAAAAATAGAAAACATGTGTATACCATGAAACAAGGTTGATAGATGTATAATTTCACTATTAAATAGTATTTACATACATCTTGGGCCTCGAAGTCTTTAAATAGATAGGTATTAACATGGAACAAAATTTTAATCATTGAATAGACTTGTATCATCATATTAACGGGTTAGAAAGCAAGAGGGCCAGCCTTCCATACACATGCCCAAAATTTATGTTAATAGGGGTGAAGAATCCTACATAATAAGACCAAGGAATTGCACCTTTAAACCTGTTATCCCATTGACAAAGAATATGACAAATATTAAGATTTAAAAAGAATAACTTTTAAATTGTGCTTAATTATACTTTATACTAATTAAAAAAAATAACTATTTCTTCCATAAATTATTTATTAAAATATTTCAAATAAAAAAATAAGAATAATAAAAAATATGTTTTCATTTAACATAATGAAATATTCTTCTAGGCGGGATGTTCTCCCTCATTCTCTCTCTTGTACGTTGGATTTTCAGATTTTGATGTTTGGAATTGTGTTGAGCAGGGCCTACATACCTTTATGGGAGTGTTTGGAGGAGTTATTTTCCCACATGGGTTGTCATATGGTATTCAGGTTCAATTCCATGGTTTGGTTTAGGAGTTCATGAGGTCCTAATGGTCTAGGATTTCATGAGGTCCCATGTTTGAGATTGTTTTCGTTTGTCTACCTTTATTGTTGGTAGAGTTTTTGTTGTTTGGTTCGCTTCCTTGTAAAATCATTGTAAAAGGTTGTGAGGCCCCTTTCAAAACCCTATTCTCTTAATAGTATTAAAAATAAAAAAACATAATGAAATATTCTTCTACTTCAAACCCTATCCACTAAAGATAAGAAAAAAATAGCTATTTCTTCCCTAAATTATTTATTAATAATTTTTTTAATTTTAAAACTTAAAAAATATATCAAATAAACAAATAAGAATAATTAAAAATATATTTTCATGTAACATAATGAAATATTCTTCTACATCAAACCCTATCCACTAAAGATGCGAATATTTTCGTGTTACCTTGAAATGTAAGTGAAGTATGGAATCTTGTAATTTCGATGTTATAGGATATTTGGTGACTCTTGTATTGTCCATATCCACGTCCATCAAAATTTTAATTTATTTTAAATAGTAATTTTAAATTTTTAAATTAAAAGAATATTTTTGTTTCCTTCTTAACTCCGGATCAAGTTCTAAACTTTCAAGGTCATTTTAGAGAGGTGTTGTCGATCATTGGAGCATGAGGAGCTCCTGTTAATATGTCGAATCATTCCCCGACACCCAAGGCCTCCGAGGATGTTGTTGTAGTTTCTTTGTTCCTTCCCTAGTGTAGCATGATTTATCTTCCTCTCTTAAGGTATGCCCTCTCATTCCTATTTCAAATCATTTCTCTTCTCTGTTTGATGGTGACCACACTTTTGGTTCTCAGAATACTTCCAAGAATCTCATCCTCAATCTTCCTCTAAGTTTCCCATTTCTCCCAAGAGCCTCCTTGGCTCTCCCACCTGCAACCCTAAAATAAGAAGTCATAAATATCCCTCAAAACCCTTCTTGGAGAAGGGATTTATTTGCCCTAATCCACGACATCTTAAAAAAGTATTAGTAGATGTTGGGGTAGAGCATAATGTTGGGAGACCATCAACTAAAGCTCTGAGGAAAAAGGAGACAAAGTCAGAGATCATCGATGGCTCTCAGTATTTATTGAAGATGTGTGTTGGAAATCCTTCTTAGCCCTTTTCTAGGGGAAAAAATTTCAATCCCAATTTTTGTTAATGTAAATTGTTTCCTGAAGCTCTAAACAACACATGAAGTTTTTCACAAGTTTTGATTACAAAATAGTTGTTGGTTTTTAGTTTAAGTTTGTACTTATTTCTTGATTCCCCTAGGTGGGTTTGCTCCATGTTAGTTTCTCTTGGTTCTTCCTTGGAAGCTTCTACTTCTTTGGTGTAAAAGGTTACGGGACCCTTTCAAAACCCCTATACCAATAAAAATATATATATAATTGAATATATATATATATATATATATATATATATATATATATATATATATATATATATTAAATATAAATTAATAAAATAATATTTATTCTAAATTTAATTTATACATTTTAATATTTATCTTTACTTTTAAAATTTTAAATCATAATTTTATATTTTCATAAGGTAAGGGGATAAGGGCTTTGGCTTATTTTTGAGAGGCCTAAGGTTCAAACCCCACTAAGTAGGAAGGAATTGGAGCCCCTCACAAAAAACATGTGTAAACTCATTAAAAATATATATTTTATGAGTAAAATAATCTTATATAAATAAATGTATATCAATATTATTACTTCAAATATTTTTTAGTATAACCAATGGGTTAACCCACACCAAAGTTCAAATCTTGATGACACCAAATAACTCAATATGACAAAGTCCATGTAAAAATGAAAGAATAACCCTTTCAAAACTATGTATATATAAATTAAAAAATTATCTACATGAATGAGCCTTTCCTCAAGTGAAGGTATATTGATGAGACTATGTTGCAAGTAGAGAAATAATGGTTTAAATATTTATCCTTTTAACTTTAAAAAAAATAATAATAATAATAAATGATTTAATTAAATATTACTATAAAAAAATCTCCATTGTTTAGTTTTCGACTTCTAATTTTAATTTTATTAGAAATAATAAATATATTCTTAAACAATTAACCAAAAAACTGATATAATTTATTTTGTGATACAAATTTTGGTTGTTATAATAAAAAGAATGCATATTTATTATGATTAACCTATGTGTGAATTTTATAATAGTTTTATTTTTAAATAAAATTTTCATATCAATATTATATAAAATTATGAAAATATCAACAAATAAAATTATGAAAGTATTATATATTATTATTATTTAAATTTTAATGTATAGAGGAATTAACAACTACCTTTACTTTTTGAACAACTGGTCATAAGGTCAAGTCGCATTGCCTCCTATCATAGTGTCAAATCATGGTGCTACCACTATAACCCCTATCTCACCTCGATAAACATGACCCAGAGTGAGGGAGACCCCCGGTGGCTCGGGGTTGGTACCACCATCATCAAACTAGCACACACTCAATGAACTCAGGTCAAACTACTACCTTTGCCAAGATTGGTCACGGTCCCAAGGTTTGAACCTAGGTCTCCTCTTAGTAAGTGCCCAACATCTTAGTAATAAGTATGACATATTATTATTATTATACATATATTTTTTGGATGTCCTCTTTTTAAAATACTCCATTATTTTATATCCAATTTATTATTATATGTAATTTATAACTCTTTTAGGTCCAAGGCGTAGACCAATTGGTTCATCCAAACCCCATAAGGGGGGCGGAGGTCCAAGGTTCAAATATCGGGCCTCGTCGGACTAATGCTTGTCCCTTTCCTGGTGCTTTCAACGGCATAAAAGGTTTAAAATTATTATGGCATGGTGGTTATAGGGGCGTACTACATGAAGATCTGTGTGGCGGCTTTCGGGGTAGACAACGCAGAATAATTTGGTGGACATAAAAGTTGGACAGCCTGCTCGGATTCTTGGCGGCTATCGATTCCACCATGTAAATACAAAAAAAAAAAATTAAAAATCTATCAATATATTAATATGTATTATTAATAAAACAGAGGGTTTTGAAGGGTCCCATAACCTTATACAACTCCCAAAGAAGCACATCCCTAAGAAATCAAAAAGTGTTACAACCACTCCCATAGGAGCAATAGAAAGAGCAAACAACCCACAAGATTACATCCATGCCCAAAGGAACACTAGCCCAGATTATGCACAAAAACTCAATGCACAGTGCCAAGCCACTAGTTTGAAATTGAAAATGAGTAATAACTACGGATAGAGATATAGGCCACCAACCCAACAATAAATGAAATGTACTACTTGAGGCTTCAAACGACGAACTTCAAATAGATTATAAAGGAAATAATTAATTCCCACATGTCAAAAATATGTAGATCAGCTTGATAAGAGATTCAAAATTAAAAACTACTCCAAATCTGAAAACCACCCAAAGAAAATCGAAGGCTTGGAGAACAAGAATCTGGACCCTACATCGTCAATAAACAAGCCCAAACCAGGTTTTCTAAAGTAGGGATCAAACCAACACCTCGATCCATAGAAAAGAAAACAAAGTTGTGAAGAACTTCAATCTAGGCCAGATAATATCTTAAACAACAGCTCTAGCAGAAACAAACTAGATGAATAACAAAATGAACTTGCATAGGAGCAGAAATGAATGAAAAATAAGTTCATAAAATAACATCCCACTCACCAAGGAAGCCCTGGCTTCCAACCCAACAAACCATCCAATGTATGGGCCAACACATCCCTCGGGAAACCAAGAACCAAAACTAGAAGATCTTCCAAAGCAACACATACACCCAAAACTTTAAAATCAAAAGTAACTCGCTGAAGGACTAGGGGCGGAGGAACAACACCCAAAAATAGGAAACACCCTAAAACAAGACAACATGAAGCCTTACACAAAGTTTTGATTCCAAGCACCCACCAAAAATTGCATTAGCCATCTATCCATATAGCAAAATATATATTACATGATGATAATTTTAATAATTAATAATGTGAATTTAATAGTAATTATAATTCATAACAAATTTATTAATGAATAGATATTAAATGTAGATTAGGCTCTATCTACTTAGATTACTTTGTAAGAGAAATTTATACTATCAAGACATTAAACTTTGTAAAGTTAGTTATAAGAATTGAATCAACCCACATATATTTCATTATGAAAAATATTGATTAAAACCTTGATCTATGGTATCAAACTTGTTAACCCTACTAATTACTCTTAAATTTTGAATAAGAAGCTCTTAGTAATAATTAAGAAAAAATTTAAAACTAAAACTATAAAAAAATAAAGTTTGTTTAATTCAATATAATCCTAAGAACACTTTTTCCTTAAAGCAACAAAGATATTAAAGTAGTAGTTATATTATAATACTAAATATATAATTTCATAATATTAAGATATGAGTGTAAGGTAGAAGTGAGTGTGATCAGGGATTAAGATTGAGTTAGGAGTGAGTCTCATATTTTCCTAGTTTAAATCTTTGTGGAAGAGTAGGAAGATAGTGAAAATAGAAAGCAAGTGTTAGTATGAACCATACCTAACCTTTTCTTCCTCAATATTTTTGAGAAAAATGAAATAATAAAGGATTCATATGAGGGAAAGTTAGATACTATAAAAGGAAATCTATATTTGAAATCCTTATTTAAATGTGAGGATTCCCTAGCTAGAAGTATGGATGGCCAATATGGAAACAAGAAGCAAACTAAAAATATGTCAAGTATGATTCAAGTAGTAGATGTTACACTAGAAGTGATTATCAAGGATGAGATGATAAAACATGATATGATGGTTTTTAAAACTAGAGGTTTAGAAAAAAAGTTCCATAAATCCTAGTTAATATTTTTAGAGATTCAAAGTTGAATTAAGTGGAAGTGGGGATTAAATTCAAGTTACTCTATGACTTTTTTCTAAAGTTTTTTTTCTCATCATCAATTTAAGTTCATAAATCAAGGATAAAATAATGGGTGGTTCCCCATAGCTTAAGGGGAGATATACCCTATATATAAGACCATGGACTAAGAATATTTTTTTAAGACAAAAACTATTAAAAACTTCCAATGTGCATTAGGATTTTTGTACATTCATATAAAATTATAAATATAAATATTTTGAAGAATATTTGCAATACCCTAGGGGAATCCATCTAGGAGGGACCAACTACTAATGGTAAAATCATGTTGTATATACTAGGATATGTGTTGGTATGTATATTCCAAAACCTTTTCCATAATCTATTAAGATCAAAATTGAATCAATAAAATATGATTAACAATAGTTTATGAGAATATTTTATTTTGATATAGCAAATGTTATGAGAGTAGATACATGCCAAGATAATACAAAGTAAAAATGATGTAAAAATTTGGCCATGAGACAAACTTTAATATGAATAAGGAGATCATATTTTAGTATAAATTAGATTAGGTAAAGGATATTCCACTCCCAATAAGAGGTAACTAGATCATATCTATAACATTAGATGATAAAGTTAATTATAGTTCACTTTGATTTATTGTTAAAAGAATCAAAGAAGGATACAAATATGATAAAGTTTAACGTGCAAGTTCAAATTAAAAAATGATCTAAATGTGTAAAAAATAGGTGGAGGAAAAGTTTAAAATAAATAAGGCAAAATAGGTCATGTTTATTCCAAGTAAATCATCATCATTTTTATCAATCAATATAAATTTCTCTTCTTGCAATAAAAGTGTGAGCAGTGTAGAGATTATCCATTTCACTTTAGGGTTTCAAGAGTAAAATAATAATAAAATGAATAAAGCATAAAATTTTAATTACTATGAAGGAACATCCTTGAACTTTAGAATTTCTAGGGGAAAATAAAGAAGAAAGTTCATTTGAGGTTATCCCTTGCACTTCATATCCTTCAAAGCAATATGAACTTGTAGATAATAAACCTTATTATGAATAATATGAAAAATCTAAGAGATTTATGAACATAAAAGTCTTTAAGGGAATATAAAAATTATAGGAATGCCAAATTTACAATATAAAATATAAAAATAAACTCAAAGGCATATTTATATGATAAAAAAAAAAAAAACAAATATAAAAAAATGTTAACAAAGGGTGGGACTAAGGCCACAAATAAAAATAGAGTTATGATGGAAATGATATATTACAGTATTACAACCATGAATAAGACCTCAAAAAAATATCCATGAGGGAATTGATAAGTTGTCATAGCCAATATATTTATAGAGAAAAAAACTAGGTAACATATATTTTAGCCATTCACATTGTTGATATTTGTCTTGGAAAAATTCAACATTTAAAAGCTAATTTTTTGAATAAGACTTTATGTTTTAATATCAATGATATCAAAGAGTTAATTATAGAGACATAATAATTTTAATAATAAGATAAATATCTTTGATATAAATTCAAATGAAGAATATACTTGATAATAATAAAGATAGATATAATTTAATTAACCCAACAACAATATAATGTTTCTTAATTTTGATGGGAATGACCCATAGAAGCTACATAACTGGTTAAAAAGTAATAAATATATTTTTAAAGGTATAAATATCATAGTCACAACTAGTCATAAAATATTCTAAAAACATTAATCTAACTTAAAAATAACGTGTAAAATATACAAGTTATATTTTGAAAATTTTATTATCTATGTTTAATTGCAGTCTATCATTGACTATACTAAGTTTATCATTAAATTATTTTATCATTTAATATCAAATTCCATAAGTTGAACTTAAGAACTAATCTTATAATTGTCAAAAATAATTATAAAATATCATTACATGTTCATTATATAATATGGGAGAACATTTTAATCTCTTATAACTAGTTGAAAAATAAACCTTAAAACATGCAAAGGTAAATCATTTCATTTATACTATTAATGGAATAAAACTTACAGAGATCTATAATATTTTTTACATTCCTACATTGACTTTAAATCTATATATATAGATAACAAGTTATTTGTGGTTTATATTGGAGTCACTCCCATTACAAAAAGAAAATATTATATATTTTTTCCTCAAACTGCTAAGTTTCCATAATCAACTATTTTTTTTCTTGAAGGAACTAATAATAAGAGCAACCTTTACATGACACATAACTCCAATAGAAATACGAAAAACAAACATTATAGTCATCCATCAAAGAGGAAATTTATTCGATTATTTTTCTTTTGTAGCAGAGGTTCTTCCTCATTTAAAGTGATAATATCTGGGAATGTAATTTTGCCCATCAAGCTCTTGAGGTAACATCTAGTTGTAACATATTTTGTAGGGGTGATATATAGTTGTAACATATTTTTTAGGATATTCATTTTCAAAAAACCATCATCGATTGTTTTATAATTAGCTTCAATAATACCATTTAAGGTTCTCATATTTTCCATGGAACTATCTGGATGGTATTTAGTAACCATTTGGCTTTTATCAATGATCTTATTCAAATTCTTCTTTTGGGGTTGTGTCTTATGTTGCTCACAAAATTTCTTTTGGACAGTTGGTAAATTTGAAGGATAAGCTTCTTTATTTTGAACTAGGATATTTGAAGGCTTCAAATCATTCACCTCTAGGGCCTTCTCCTCCATAAAGTAAGAATCAAAGCATGATTAGATGACTAGGCATTTCTTCTTCAGGTAGCCATATTGTTGGCAAGCATAACATGCTAGGGAGAAGTTTTCATATTCAATATTTTTGATCCATTCCCCTTTGCTTGAGGAGATAGTAATGGATTGAGGCCCAAGAACTAAAACATCCATCCAAACATCCAATCTTGCTTTACTCATTAATTTTACTAGATAAATTTTCCTCTATTTGGGCATCCATATATTGGAATGCACCAATGGCATTACCAATTTTGGTGAATATCTTCTCTCCTCAAAACTCCACAAGGAGAGCATAAAGATTCACCCAAACTAGGAAGCCATTAACTTCTTCTATAAAGGGATTGAAACTAGGAATCCAAGATCTTATATAGACACCCCTTTGTATGAAAAACTAATTATATCTATAATTCATTACCCTATATCTATCCATTAAATTAGAAAAGGAAACAAAAAATAAATTTTTGGGTAGGAAAGTTGCCTGGAATATTGTATTATTCCACCAATATTTAATGTATACTTTGAGCTTCTCCATACTATACCTAGTGTTTTTCCCTTGATTTTGCAAATAATTGTTCAAGCTTCATGATCAATCAGATCCAACCCATATTCATCCTTTGAAATCTTGATAGACGGTAGAGGTTCATCCACCCATCAACCAAATATTTATAGAGGGTAGAGGTTCGTCCAACCATCAACCCAAATATACCTCAAAGATATTTCTTCTAACCAAAGAAGCTTTCTCATAGACTTAATAGATGATTTACAAAAAATCATCTTCATTCCACACTTGATTGCACCTAGGGTTTGCATTGCTTTAGTGAAGACTGTAGCCAAATTTATCGCTTTGTTTCATCGCTTGACTACACCTAGGGTTTACACCCCTTTCATGAAGATTGTACCCACCTATATTTTTTCTAAGTCTATTTTATATTAATACTAATGTAAAATGTAATTAAAATTACAAGAGGGTATTAGCATTTAGCACTCATATAAAAAATAATTTCAAATTGTATACGATAATCTCTTAAATATTTTGTGTTAATAATTTGGATTTAATAGTAATTGTGATAATAGGGTAACTTGTACAATGATAATATATTAAAGTTATATTTTTGCATTGTCATCTACTTCTTAAATCCTATCATTATTTGATGTAACTTCTTAAAAATTAGAATATATTTCATATATAAATTTAATGATTTTTCTTTTTATATATAAATAATAAATTTATTATATATGCAACAATATACATTTATAGTCCTCGAGAAGATATTATAGTGGTAAGTCTTTAATTTTTCATTCAAGAGACCCAAATTCAAACCATGATATGAGGGGACCATGACCCCTCGTAAAAAAATTTATTTCTAACTCAAAAATCCAATGAGTTTTTGGTTCAATGGTTGATACATATGAATGATATAGCCCACACCAATATTCAAATATTGATATCACCAAATAATTTATATAGCTCAATGTGACTGAGTTGATGTAAAAGGGTAAATACAACGTTTTCAAACTATTAAAAAAATAAATAAATAAATAAATACATTTAAGAAGATCAACGTCAACCAAATAAAAAATATCACTCTTAATAGTAATATTGGTCATAATAAGAATACCTTGGATCATTTCTATTTTTTTTTTATAGAAAAATTAGAAGATTAAAAAGAAACTAAAAATGTCACGAAATTACATTGCATACTACATTGTATTATATAAAAATAAAAAAATGTCATTGTTAATAGTAATATTGGTTATAATAAGAATACATTCCATTATTTCTATTTTATTATAGAAAAATTAGAAGAATAAATATAGAATACAAAGGCCATCACATTACATTGCATGCTATATTTTATTATTGTTATTGGTTTATATTAATGATGTTGTATTCAAGCAAAACATAAACATAATCTAGAAGAAATAAGTTTTTAAACAAATTTTGATAGTTTAAGAATAAAATTAATGCAATTTAAAATTATTAGTGGTTCTTAAAAATTACAAATATACATCACATTTAAAGGTGATAAATTACAAGTAATTCCTTCTTATAGGTACTAACGACTTATATTTTATTTTGGTGAATTCAAATTTTGGCATAGAGGAATGTGTAATAAAAGTTATGAAAATTTTTTATGTCAAACTAAATAAACACAATTTTTTTTATCCATAGGGGATTTTTATACATCCATAGTCCTTTTCTACTACCAAGCATGGTTCAAATCATGAAGTTTACCCAAAAAACACCTGTTCCACCTCGTTGTTATTTAATCTATCTATATATGATGGTCTTTGTTTGTGTTTTTCTATGCTTGAAAAGAAGGTAAAAACAAGTTCAAAGAGTTTACAAAAGTTCTAAAATAGATAAAAGCAAAAATTACCACACTGAAGGGATGTGTTGAGATGAAAATGAAGATAAATGGATTAAAATAAAGAATGGATTAAATTGACACACTAAAGCACTCATTAAAATTTTAAGACTTCATTACAAAAAATAGATTTTATTTGACAAAATTCAAGTGAAAAAATAAATTGTATATGCATAATATCAATTCAGTGGCCATTTATAAAAACATATTTATCTTCAAAATAAAGTCTAAACAAAAAATAATACTATCATTTAATTTGCTAAGAAAAAATTAGAAGCTATATTTTCTTGAAAATGAAAATAAACGGATTAAAATAGAGAATTGATAAATTGATACACTAACGATAAAATTTAAGGGAAAAAATAAATTTTATATGTATAAAATCAATTCAATGAACGTACTTTCAAGATTTTATATATATATATAATATTTTAGTTTATGCTAACACAAAATTAGAATTAAAAATATTAGAAGCTATATTTTCTTGCATACTAATATTGAAAACAAAAATACATCATTAAAAAAATGAGATGAACATCCTACATAACAATATTTAAAAAATAGTTTAAAAATAGGGAAAAGTTAATTTAAATTATTTGTTTAAATTATTAGGTTTACTACACCCAAGAGTAAAAATGTCTTTGAAATATTTTAAATGTGATATAGTATATAGGTCCAATCTAAATTAATAGATTAACAATTTTAAAGTAATTTTTATCTATAGATTCACTTCATCACTTAAATATTATAAAATATATATTATGAATTCAAATATTTTTTATAAGATAAATTAAATAATATATAAATTATTTAAAATTAAAATATTTTAAGTTTTATAAAAGTTTTAAAAAAATACAAATATTATGTTTATCTTTAATTGTAATGAGTTTTTTTTTAATACATAAAATAATTTGTAACTATAATATTTGGTCTATTAAGTTAGACAAAGTCAATAGGACCCGATATTTCACAACATCAAAGTGGAACAACGAACTAACAAAGAGTCTATTGCTACTATCTAGTTATCTACTTTTAAATACATCATGGTTTATACCTTGGACCTCTCTAAAGAGAGTCCCTCTCCTTGTTGGACTAATTATAACAAAAGTTATTTAATTGGACTAATTATAACGAAAGTTATCTATATTTGATTAAAGATAGTGAGAGGTTCCAAACATGATTCTCTTTTTATAACAATTCCACCCACCACTCCTCCCCATTGATTTATTTTATTATTATTTCATTCTTTTAAAATAATAAATTAAGAAAATAAAAAAATAGAGGATTGTCCCATTAAGGACAACACAATGGTTAAGGGTTTGGTTTTTTTGGGGAGGTTCAAGGTTCAAACCCTAATGTGGGTGAGTGTGTGAGGATGTGAGTGTGTGGTGGTTGTGTTAAATTCTCTATTGATAAGCATAGCTCTTGACTTTATGATAGGGTCATGGTTGGGAGAAGACTGCCCTATGCATTGGTCGTAGGGGTTTCTTACATTAACCAAATGAAATAAAAAAATAAGGAGAACTGCATTTAATGCAAATATTAAAATAATAATAACTTGAGTGGGTTTTAGACTTGTTAGTTACTGAAAATAGTGTGGTTGTGACCAACTCTCCTATGTAACCAAAAAAAACTTGAGTAGGTTGGTCTTGTGAGAGATAACATATTGATATGTCTTTAGGTTTTCATTTAGAAGACTCAAATTCAAGCTTCGGTGCAAGGGAAATGGGACCCTTTTTTAAAATATCATATTTTACTTTAAAAATTTCAATAACTGCCTTGATTCAATTCTTTGGATGGTGGGTCTCGTTAAGTTGTCTTTACCCAATAGGTTAAAGATTATAAAGGTTCCCTATGAAAAAAAAAAAAAAAAACTTAAATGGGCCCAATAACATAGACTTGTCAAAACCAACCCCCATTACTTATATTAAAAAAAAAACAAAGTCTTTTAAGACTATAAAGAAAATGACAAAAATTTGAATCTTGTGGGTAGTAGGGTATAATGCTTCAATAACCTTAGGTATGGTTGTATAACAATATATTAGTTAAACCTTCCATATGTACATCCTTGTGGTATGTTGATGGATTGTTTTTTGAGTTGGTCACAACCACACTATTTTTAGTAATTGATACGAGAGTTGGTCACAACCACACTATTTTTAGTAATTGACAAGTGCAAGGTTCAAACCACAAGGGTTGCTTCCACCAAACCTATTTTGTTTCGTTATTTTTAACCTAACGTGAAGGGGGCCACCGATCGCTTGGGGTTTATACCACCATCATTGATTTGACATGCACTCAAATGATTCAAATCAGACTACTACTTTTGCAAACAGGCTGCCCCCAAAAATTTGAACCTGGGTATCTTTTTGATAAATACCTGGCCAGACAAACACTTACCAATCCACTTAGCCCTCGGAGCTTGTTGGATTGTTATCTAAGCTATCCAACTTCAAATCATGAAAAAAAGGCTCCCTTTATGCCCCGTGGCATGTGACCCCATTTGTGTCACCGGTTGGACTTGGCCTTCTATATATATATATATAATCTACTTTACCTTTAAATAAATATATATATTTTTTAAATTATAAATAATAATTATTTTCATAACATTTATTATAACATAAAAATAAAAAATATTTAAATATATTAATAAAAAGATACTTTCATCCCGCACCATTATATTCAATTTACGCAACATCAAATAAATGTCTTCGTCTACTCCATTTACTAAACATTAAATTTGGGCCCTCAAAGATATTTAAATGTCAGTCAAAATTCATTACCATGATCCGTGTAGAGTGAGATTTCCTTTTGGGATGTGCGTGATGGTCGGAGCATTCCCAATTTCCAAGTCTATGTAAATAGTATTAATAATAATAGTCCGAATGGTCCCCATTTTCTAACAGCGCCTACTCCTTTTTTTTGTTTTTCTTTTTCTTTTTCGTCTATGAATATTTGGGAATAGTCTCTGGCTTGTCAAATATCCCAACTGTTCCTCATTTTTATTGGACTTGTAAAATATCAAATCGGCTTTTGGGAGGTAACATCATGACAGCAAGCTTTTGTCGACGTGACATGGGACCACATGCAGCGGCATCCTCGCTACTCGGAAAGAATAGACCGTATCCAACATGGCCTACCATTATAGCATTCATGTCATGTCATGCATGTCATATGTGAGAAATATCAGATGCGGGTCATGTGTTCATGATGATGACAGCGAAGAAGTAAACGGTAAAAGTAGACAGAAGATGATGGCATGGATGGGTCCTTGGGCACATGCACATGCACATGGAGGTAGCGTGCATATTACTTCCTGAATCATCTCCCCATTGTCATCACTGTTTGCACGGCTCATCTCGCATTTTCTTCCCTCTTTTCGACATGGAGACGGAGAGGCAGCGCTTGTTGTTCGGGAAGAGAAATGATATTGCTTTCCTTCTTCTTGCTTCGGTTCGACTGTAGACTGCTTTTTTCAAGGTTAGTGTTCTCGATTTCTCCTTCTTGATCCAGATTGCTTCTGAATATCTGAAGGTCTTTTATTTTCCCTCTCTTTCCCTATTATTTCTCTATAATCCCGCTTTTTTGTTTTCCCAATCTTGAAATAAGTGGTTCCACGAAAAAAAAGATTAACAATACTATTTGGTTTGGGAAAGTTTCAATCTTACTCTTTTATTTGGAAAGGTGTTATTGCTATGGAAGACCCTTTTTACCTATGTTGTTTGGTCCTATCTTCACTCGAGGATCGAATCAACAGGCGAAGAAGTTTAGTTTCTTGTTTTCCGGCTTCCTTCGCCGTTTCCGATACGACGCATTCTTTTTTGTGATAAACGGGGTTCGCTGATGTTGAATCCGCGGCTTCTTCTATTGATTTCTTCTTTGTACGTATCGCCAAATTTTGTTTGCAAGCATGAAATTTCTGCCGCCTCTTTCTATTTTCGTGCGAACTATCTTGGATGAGTTCCAGGAATAAGCATTATGGCGTAATAAACTCGTAAAATGCTTTGAACTTTTTAGCCGTTTTGTTCGAGATGAAAATGACACAACTGTTAGGAAGTCAAGAAAATTTCATAGAATTCTGAATAGAAATTTTCATTTGCATTTTTTATTTGTTAAAAGGAGGGTTGGGACTTGAAATGTTGCCCTACGTTTTTGGGCGCTCCACATTAGTACCGAGATATTCTGTAATAGACGACGTTGACCTGAATGCAGCATTCAGAAATACCGTTTCTACTTAGTCCAGACGTTGTTTTGGAGCATACCTCCACAGGACAAGGAGGAGGTTTGTTGCAGGTATTGCGATCTCAGGGTTTCTGTTACCCAGAAAGCCAGATAACATAGGGTAGAAATTGCTTGAAGGGAGTCAAAGTTCCGAATTAGATTAATGGTTCTCGACAGAATTTCTGGCTCTTCGCCAGCTGGAAATGTAGATATGGACGCGGAACCCAAATTGCGTGCCGCTGCGCTGGAATATTTTTCAGAAGGTCAGATGCCGGGTCAGAATTTTGAGAAATCTGGTCATGGTTTACAGAAATTTAGAAAACGGGGGAATATTCACAAAGACCTCCCTTCCATTGTTGGGGACAGAAGCATCATGTGCCAAGGGTTTTCTATTCGGTAAGTTGAATTGTGTGAATTCTTTCAAAATCAATATATTTCAAAATATGTGTAGATCCTGTCACTGTATGAAAAAGGGTTTCTCTATCTTAAACTGTAGTCTTTTCTATTTCCGTTTATCACAGTGAGTATGTTGGGAAAGTTAGGGTTGTGGACATCAGAAAATGTTGGCCGTTGTCTGAGAGTTTGCTTGAAGATCGCTTAAGAGAAGGTCGAAACACGCCTCTTCCTCCACTGGAGAGCCCTAATTACAAATGGTGGGCGTGTCGGCATTGTTTGAAAAATGTCGAAGAACCGAACCACTGTGAGATGTTATCTGATAGACAGCACATTGTTGATTCTGAACGGCAAAATAACACCTACAATATCAAAAAGATGATTAATAAGGAATTGACTACATTTTCAGAGGCGGGTCCCGGTATCATTCAAGAGTTAGAGGAACAAATTAGCAAACTGAGGACTTTCCAGATATGTGCACAGGAGGAGAAAATTGTTAAAGGACAAGACAGCAAACGGAGAATGGAAAGCACCGAGCAAAGGTTGGATAATATTGTTCACAACTGTTTGCAGCCAACTGTTAAAGTCACCACTGGCAAAACAGGGACATTTAAATGTACTTCAAAAGTACATAAAAGGGGAAAGTCGGATACTTCTATGCAGAAAGCACAAGAAAACCAAAACCAGAGCAAAGAGTTGGATAGTACTTTAAATAAAGCTTCGGCAAACCAAAACCAGGTACAAAATTTCACGTTTAATTTGATGCAAACGGATTATGAGTTGTTGAATGGAGCAGACATTAGAGAGGACACAGAAAAGGCACAGAGGGTTAGAACAAAAGCACAAGATGAGGTCCAGCCGAAGACAGTCTCAACTGAATGTAAGAGAAACAAATCTGATAATTTGAATTTCGAAGCAAATAAGTGTGATTCAGTTAAACATGGCATTTCTGATTTTAACAATGCCGAATCTTCTGGACTAAAAATTTGCCCCGTTTGCAAAAAATTTACTTCAACTACCATTACTGCAGTGAATGCTCACATGGATGGCTGTCTTGCCCAAACGTCAAAAGCAGATAGAAAGCAAGGTAAAAAGCAAAAGCAGCAATCTAGGGCAAGAAAAAAGCGGTCCATAGTTGAAATTTGTGCTGTTTCGCCGGTGGTTGAAATATCTGTCAATCATTTAGAAAATTCTGAAATGGACAAATCAGAGAGTTTGCAAGGTATGGATGTTTGTTCCGAGGAAGCAACAGCCAGTCTCAAGTCGAAGAAAAACATAACCACAACAGAAGCAGGTGCAGAATCTGTCGTTGCTAATGGCATCTCAGGCCTACGTTGCAAAAGAAAGAAAGCAACTAAAGTCAAAGCTAGTTCACTTATTAAATCAGCCAAAGCGAAAAAAAGAAAAACTGAAACATTACAGACAAAAATAAGAGGGCAGCAAGCTTCAAAAGATGTTGAGGTATGTTCCATTCTTAAACACACACCTCAACTTAATTCAATTTGCAATCTTGTGCTTTTAATTATTATTTGTCTTATGTGGCATTTGCTATTTGTATTTTAGAAGAATCAAATTTCTATACGCAAAGACAAACATCGTTAGAGAAAGAAAGTAGAAAAAGAATTTGAAAACATTTTCTCGATTCTTTAAGGTACAAAGAAATCCATCTTGTTTTAGAAACAATGCTTCTCATCTGAGTGAAAGGGAGAGCTTGAGTTAAGCAAAATACCCAACTCGCTAAAACTGTGAAAACATAGGCAATCAGGAGAACATGACTAACTTATGAAAATATGGACAACGAGGAGAAAATGACACCTAATCATATCAACGAAAATGTTTGACAAACAGTATCATCATAAGGCCATTGCCATATTAATGGCCATTGCCATATTAATCCATGCATAGCAAAGCTGGCTAGCATAAGTTAGTATATGAGTTTTACAACACATCCTCAGAAACAGATAGACGCACAGAGAATTGGACTCAACCCTTTACACTCGTTAACATAAGTTAGTATATGAGTTTTACAACACATCCTCAGAAACAGATATACGCAGAGAAAATTGGACTCAACCCTTTACACTCGTTAACCATAAAATTCTAAGATTAAGTGTTAAAAAAGGTGGTTTTGAGCTACTAAGATGTTGGTTATAAGGAAATAAACTTTGAATACGTTGAATGGTAAACTAAGCAGTGGTACTTCAGATATTCGACCAACCAATTAGTGTGCATTTCAAGTTTGCAAGTCCAGAAAAAGAAAAAAAAAAACAAACAAACAAACCTAAATGTCTAAAACGAAAATAATTATTAACTTTGATAAGGTGGTGAACAAATTAAAACGTTGCAACAATGCGCTCATGCCGATTCTCACTATCTGTTACTTTGATATCTAATTCCTCTGAAGCCAAATGATGTAAAAGGATATAAATAATCTTCTAATTTTATTAAATTAAAAGAAATAAAATATTTGTACAGTACAAAGTGATATGATAAATTTGGGTGAACTGTACCAATCCATTGAAGTAATAGTCATTGTGGCCAGGCTTCCTAGTATAATATGTTTTACTACACCAAAAGTTTTGTTTTAGGGTCATCTTACAACATAAATGATCTACATATTAGATGATCCACTCACTCAAATGATAAATGGGTCAATATCTGTATCCTACTGTTTGCTTTAATGATAATAAAATTCATGCATGTGGCTTCTTTTCCAGTGTGAAAATTTACCGACTGCTACTTACGAAAGAGATTTCTTCGTCTTAAACCTAGCGGGCCTTAATTTTCATAATGAACCGCAATCTAATTGACAGTGAAATATGAATAAGGTTCTAGGTTGTCGTAAGTGTACAAATAAATTTAACTTCAAAACATTCTCAGTTGCCACAACATTTTTGCATTGAAACATTAATATACTGATGTATTACGTCTATAATATCATTTATGATTTAAGCTTTGTTCGCGAGCGTTCACTGTTGCAGTTGTGTTTACACTCAAAAATTGATAATGTGCACTTAAAAATATATTTAGAGAATGGTCTCAATGACTTAGTATTTTTTTTAGAAAATGGTATCAACTAACCAATAAAAATTATAATTATATTTTAATGTACTACATTAGATAAAAATTATAATTATATTTTAATGTACTACATTAGATATCAGCATTGATATATGAAAAAGACTTTGAAATCATACGATTCAGAGGAAAACTAAGAAGTTCAACGAGTTAGCTATTTACTTTTTCGACTTCAGGTTTCAACTTTGTACTAGAGCTCTGAGCTTTTGTAGTCGATGTCTTAAGCATTCCTCCTAGAAAAGAGTTACAAATATTATGCACAAGAGGTACAATTAATGTGGAACGAAATTACTTACACGTAATGTAAGCAAATTTGGAAGCGACAAGTATTTTCGACGTGTTACAAACACCAATATCTTTTCAGCAAGAGGGGAAAAAAGCTACCGTTTCATTTCCATTCATGCGACGAGTCCTATTTATAAGTTATCTGCGCAAGGAATATTGAAATTAGGGTGCACCCGGATCTGCATGGTCGTAGAAGTGTAAACAATGCTTCAAACCATCTGGTGAGGTTGTTCTACTAAGATTAAATTCTGCAGTGCTGAAACGAGTCGAATTGTTTCCATTCACTCCTGTAGTGATTCAGCAGATAAAACACAGAACCACTGTATGTCGAAAATAGATTTAGAGGGACTAACGAATTCGGCCAAGCCGAGGAACACCACAGAACTACCTTGGTCGTAGAATAACAGCACTTCCAAGTATCTGTTTCAGGATCAGTTTTGTGGGCGACAATTCGTCTCGTAAATATATTTTTTGGTTAAGTCCTCTTGTAATCCTTGTAAAATGGCATTTTAACTGCGAAGCGAAATATTAGCTCGGGATATTTCATAGGGTTTGCGGCGTTTTAATATCCGACAGATTTTCCCGTTGTAAATTATGCCAAACTGCCTTAAAAGCAGGTGTCGAGGATTCACCGTCGCCGGAGGCGGGAAGGACGTTTGTACAGGAGGGTTTCGAGTATTTCCAGTCTTCGGAGTTCCGATGCGAACTATTTCGGGGTTAGGTGAAATTAGTGTTTCAAAGATTAACCGGCATGTCAGGGTCATTATGGCGACACCTGTCCGGCCTTGTAGTAATCTCGGAGCGAACATAATTTCTTGATATCGCGTCGTACGAAAGATCAACGGTACACGCCACTGCCAGGTGGCGAATAACTGCTCAGTATCTTGGCCAACCCGCGTTCTTTCACTCTCCACTTGCACTGGTGGTTGTTTACAGAAGGATTAACTCGCTATTGTTTTTAAAACTAAAAGTCATGGTGCACTAATCGACAGAGCCCCATTCCCGCCCAGTGAAAGCACCAACTAATTTCACATTCGTGCCAATACTAAATTCCTTTCTCAAAGCTGCGTGGGTCAGAATTTGCTAAACATGTGGCAAACGTCACTTACGGCATGGGTTTTCCGTAACAGCCATTAAAATCAATAAAAAATTAATAAATTTTAATTACAGCCATCCAAAGTACTGCTGTTGTTTATATGTAAATTATAATTTTTATTTTTAAATTTTTTTAATAAACAGTTATTATTAAAATTTGCAGTTGAAATAAACACCTACAACTACAACTCACTGGTACGAGGTGTTGGACACAGTGGCCCAAGCACAATATGAATGTATGCTCTTATTGAAGCGTCTTTTTGTGGGAGGTGTGACAAATACGGACACACATTGAGAGTAATACCACTGCGGACTGGACTGCTTTCTGGGCGGCAGACGGAGGGAATAATATGGAGGGACCAGCAAAGCATGGGTCAGTAAACAAATAAAAATTCAAATTAAATAATATTTTTAAGCGGTAAAATGTATTAAAAATTCAAATTAAATAATATTTTTAAACGGTAAAATGTATTATCTTAAATCATATCGTATCGTAACTATTGAGAGTCGAGACGGCGATATCTTGGCAGTGCTTAGGCCCATTCCAATAAGGATGTGGGCCTGTCTTTGCTTTGTTAGAATGTCGATACCAGACACGCAAGTGCTAGGCGTGTAATAGCACACAGGTTATGAAACATTATAATTATTAAATAAAAAGGCCGCCTCTATGTAGAAAAGAAACCACAAAAAGGAAATAATGTTTGACAGTATTTAAAATAAAAGGCGACTTCGTTCGACTATTCTTTAACGGACAGAACTGATGAGACAGTGTTCTCCAGATGTTTTGTCTCTCCATGTAACATGCGAACGTCATTCAAATTGCCAAAGAAAATTATAAGTTTACGCTTAGTACTCAGGTTCGTCGTAGATGAGTAGAAACGCGCTTGATGCACTCCCTTCAGAAATTGTTAGCCTCCTGAAATTATTCCCGCTAGGACTCTCCTTCTAGTATTACGTGGAATGTTGAGGACGAGGATGACGTTCGCAAGTAAACAAGCAAGACGAAACCTCCTCCACTGGATGACTCGATGTTTGTCATGCATCGGCTTAATTCGTAATAGGAGGGCTAGGAATAATTTCTTTTCAGGTAAATTACTTAATATATTTGTCACGTAAACGAGTAGTTGCCGCATCTTATCGTTAATCTCCTTTACAGCCACGAAAAGAATTTTCAGAATGATTGTGGACCAAATGTTCACGCTTCTGGCAAAAGAAGTCGAATAGATTGACCGCACGCCTCTACATCTGGAGAAGTTTGTTTGAGTCACGATATTCACGTCTTTGAGTACAAATATGTTCGAAGCAATTCTTTCATTTTCGTCTCTATCAGTTTTTAACGAAAAATATTGTACCATACTGCTACGAAAAGCAATTTTGTAGTAAATCTTAAAAAGCGACCATAGGATTCTGTACTCAGTCAGAACAGGCTTTAAAATGTAATAATTTCACAGATTCGTTTATCTGTTTCACTTTGTTATAATATTGCTTTTAAGACTAAAATTTAATAGATATACTCAATCTTCCCGATCAGAGATTCCTACGATTCTGAAACGATGAATACATTTTCAGCGTGACATTCTCGGCTCTATATGCCAACCGTATATTTTGAAGCTACGCATATCGTAATACTGTAATATATTTTGAGTACTTGACAAGTTATCCGTTAAAGGATGTAAATGAGTTTCTGCCTGTATAGCACAATTCATGCCCTCACATTAACTATATTATATTACATCAAGTCTATGCAATTACTATAAAAATGAGCATTTATGGAGCAATTCATGCGCAAATTTAGCACCTTACAAGGATTTTAACAAGAGCTTTAGATAAAATGGCAGATGCGTGTCTTTTGCTTAACCCATAACCCTCACTAACGGCAAAACTTTTCCATGAGAATGACGTGCCAGAACTGGTTGTACATTTAACTAATTTATTCTGTTGGGGCTACAAGATTCGAAGCACGAATCTACTTTTAATTGGGGCACATATATTGAGTCACATCAACCCTTAGAATGGAGTCTCTTATTATTAATAATTAAATTAATTTTTAAATTAAACCATACAGATTCTTTATATTGAGTCACACCAACCCTAAGATGTGTCTCTTATTATTAATAATTTAAAAAAAAAAAAAATTAAACCATGTATATTCTTTACATTATTTATCCTTGATTTCTATTCACCTATATTTTCTTGGATTTATTATTGTACTATGGAATCTTCTTATATACATATTCTATTCTCTTCTTATCCTTATCACCTTTGATTTCTCTTCACTTCAATTTTCTTGGATTTTGGATTTATTATTGTATTGTGCAATCTTCTTATATACATATTCTATTCTCTTCCTATACTTATCACCCTTAATAATATTTTTAAGGATATATTATATTTTCTATAAAATTTTAATTTTGAGAATCAATTTGCCTCAAACCTTGTTGGATTCATTTAATTTCACCTATATCTATAGAAGAGTCATTGTATTTGTTTATTTTTTATATAGTTGTTGAAATATATATTTTATATTATTTAAATTTAAATTTAAATTTATTTTAATTTAATAATGAGTAGTAGGTTCATAGGCACAAGCTCTTAACCAATTATGTGGGATTTTTCAGCTTTATGTAGGATTCTTGTTTTCTAACTTGTTTGATGTAATAATTTATCTGTAGATGTTTTCTAATATATTTAGATGATGGAATTCAGTTCCACTTCAATATATGTTTTTTTATTTTTATAACTTTAATATAGCTATGAGGCACAACTTATTAAGATCAAATTTTTATAATCTATTATTAATTTAAAAAGTTAATAATATTACTTGAATATCAGATATAAAGTTGTCTAGATTTTTAGTATCTTGTTAAATACCTTATAAAATTCTTAAATCAAAAAATAAATCAAGTGTAATTATCATATATAATAAATGTAAGTATTCATTAAACAATTATTTTTAATAAAGTCTTTTAAAATTAAGTTGAGTGCTAAAAAAACATATCAATATTTTAAAATCATTACAAACATTATATTAGGATTATAATAGTTGATTATTTTGCACATTAACCTTGATGTAACTACTTTGGAATTCTAAATAAGAGGTTTAAAGAGTGAATCCAAAAGGTTAAGGTTATATACTATACTTCATAATGGATTTCCAAGTGTAATGTAGTTGGTTTATGTGGTGAGAAAGTATTTTCTAATTTATTTTTTCTTTCTATTTTTGTTGTAATTTTTATTAAGATTGAAATATTGTGCACATGTTGAAATATAATATTTTACCTACAAAGAGGGCAGTATGTGAAAGATAGCATAGTCACCTATATATTTACTAAAATATTTTTTAATGGGTTAATTTGGATTTTATTTAGTGATGTTAGAATAGCTCATTAACACCCATCACTTATATATGAATATCTTTTTTTTTATTCGTCAAGATTTGAATGAGAGTTTTTATTTTTATTTTTTTATTTTAATAGAAGATAAACTAGCTTTAACTATTTCTTTTTAGATTTTTTTGGTTAATTTTTATCAACCTATTAAGTTGTTTTAATTTTAATTTTATTTTTTTTTAATGTTCTTATTATTCTGTTCATGAAAAAAAAAAGTGTGAGTTGGTGAACACTAAAAGTGATTGATAGTAAGTTATACTAATTTTAGTGATTCAAAATATTTCACAGATTTTAAGTTGATTTAATAATTAAATAATATCCTTGTTCATTTGTTTTTTAAATTATATTTAAAAAGAATGTAGATCTCCACCATGAGATTTTCTAATCCATGTGTATTTTGAAGAATGTAGACCTAATTAACCTAGATTTTGAGAGACCACGAATTGTTTGTTATTGTCAAGGTTAGCAAGATGAATTAGGCTTTGTACTAATCTAACTAGTTTGCCAACAATTTTTTTTTGAAGTTGTATTTTTTCTAAATTTTTAAAAAATGTTAATTGGTTTCTAAGACCAATAAAGCATCATAATTTTGTTGTCATAAAATACTTATTGATAATTCAGAAATATGAAAATGTAATCAATTTTAAATTGTTCTCTCTTAAATTAATTTATCATTGAACTATTAGTTTATTGTTCTTGCTTGGGTAGAAAAAAAATTCACATTATCAATACCTTATGTTTTATATTATAAATACATAAGAGTTATAGATAAGTAAGAAAAAACAAGGAATGAAAAATAAGTAAAATTGGACCATCCAACCATATAAGGCAACAAAGCATATTAACAGGCTAACCTAGCCCAAAAGAGTATCCAACCATACTAGCATAAAATATAATACTAACTCCCAACAAGAAAATAATAGCTTATGAAACTAGTTGACATGTCCCCTCAGTTATGCATCTTACAAAATATAACATAAACAATACATAACCTAAGGTTTATGTTAGGACATGTCTTCTAGTTTTTGCATCACTTCTTACAAGTGAGCCTTTTTAATAACAATTATTGATAAGCAGCTAGAGTAAATTTGATGAAATCTCAATATAAGAGGCAACATGGAATCAATAAATGAATTATAACAATGAATAAACCAAATATGTTTAAAATCATTTCTTTGATGAATTCCACAATTTTGACTTTCCTACCATGTACTATAAAAGATAAATTATTAAATACATCATGCCAAATTTTCCTTCCATGTTTGTAGGACCAAAAAAGATGCTTTATTTGTTTTAGGCCTTCCACATGATTTGTAGAGGTCAAACCAAACTTGGCTAGCCAATCTCTTAAAGGTAGTTTGAGGTTGATAAGGTGTTAGGCAAAAAGGTTAACTTGGGCAATGGAGCTCTGGATTTACATATTGAGCAATCAATATTCTCTATGAAGACTCAACAAAACTAGGATTCCACTTGTTGTTAAGTTTAGAAGCTGCTAGCATGGGGAAGAGATAATAGAGGGATATTTTCGGTTGCTGCTGGTTATTGTGTTTTGGATCGGCAGCGGTTTGGTGAGAAGGAGGTTCTGTGGTGGAAGCAAGTTTGGAATAAGTTTATTTGGCCGAAGTGTAGTTTTTATGGGTGGCAGGCTACTCATCATCGTTGTCTCACTTGGGATAATTTTCAAAAGCGTGGGTTTGCTTGGCCCCTCTTTATGCTATAAGCTGTGGGAAGGTCGAAGAATCCGTTGGGCATTTACTTCTCCAATGTGACTTTGCTCGACAAGTCTGGCATTATTGGTGGGGAGTATGGAATCACCCTTGTTCGCATGCTTCATCAATAGTTGATTTTTGGAGGAGTATGGGGCGGCTTTCTTTTTACAAGTTGGATGGAGTATTGGTCCTTCATGCATTTTTTGGCAGATTTGGCTTGAACGGAACCGTCGGATTTTCCAAGGTAAGGAGTTAACTACTTCCCAGGTCTGGCAGAGGATTTTGCGAATGATCCAGGAAACTGTGTCTGCAAAATGTCAGATTATTTCTCCCGTAGACCATGCGGAACGTCAGATCATGGAAATATTAGGCTTGATGGTTAATGGTCCTGGTCCTAATGTCTCTTGCAGACGGATGGGTCAGAATAATCGGGTGCGGAGGGCCGGCAAATGGAATCCGCCTCCTTCGGGAGTGCTGAAAATTAATACGGATGGATCTTCCTGGGGTAATCCGGGTAATGTTGGTATTGGTGGTGTGGGGCGGGATAGTAGTGGTACTATCCAATTTTTTTTCTCTTGCTTTAAGGGACATCATTCTAATAACTTCATGGAAGCACTCGCAATTTTATATGCTTTGGAGCAAGGGTATGCTTGGGTTGGCGTCGGATTGTTTGTGAATTTGATTCTCAGATTGTTATAAATTTGTTAAATTCTGGAGATAGTCTTCATGGTTGTTGGCGGTTGAGTTGGGTTGCTCGGCAAATTCTTAATATCTTTGCTCACTTGGACTTCATTTCTTTTGTGCATAATCCTCGGGAGTGGAATAGGGTAGCGGATTTGTTAGCTAAATGGGCTTCTAAGTTTCAAGATGGTTGGGATGTTCAAAATTGGTCTCAACTTTCTTCTGATTGCTCTCAATCTCTCTCTTCTGTATTGAGAGCTGATATCTCTGAATAGCTTCTGTTTTTTCTTTGTATCATGAATGTTTTGCTGAGTTCATAAATTTTTACCCTCTTTTACAAAAAAAAAGTTTAGAAGCTACTAGGACAATATGAACAAGCGACGTTTAGAGAGTCTTGACCCTTGTATCATAGATAATTTTCCCATTTGGACATCTTTAATCCTTTGTTTTATTACATGTAGTAATAGTGGAAAGATTAACCTATAATTTATCATTGACAAGACGTTAAGTGACAAGGATCCCACCTTTTGAGTGAGAATGAAGGTTGAATTAGTTTTTGAGAACAACCCAAGATTTCTACTTGCTGCCCCACATATACCAATAGATAAATAAACTACCTAATACCTCTTTTGAAGAGAAGGTTATCCTTCAAGAAGGGATCTAAATATATTAGCTAATCATTGCTAAGGATGAGTCTCTTCCATTAGATAGATGAAGAGAGAAAACTTGAGTCTTATCTTAAGAAGGTTCCATCCTAGCTTAGTAGTTTAGTAGCCTATTGTTTTGCTTTGCCAAAGCATTGAGTTAGGGGTAAAAAATGGTAGACTGGATATGAAATCTTATAAGGCTTTCCAAGGCTTCTTTCCAAATAGCGGATTCAAATAGAGTAATAATTATATTTTTCAAGCTTCGACATCTACTTTTAATTTGAGTTAACATTGATTATTATAATTTTATTTATAAATGTATTCCTATATTCAAAATAAAATTTAATCAACCAGATTAGTTATTATCTATTTAAGGCAATGCAAGAAAATTCATGGGATTATTTTACTCCATAGAATCATTATTTGGTTTAAAGAATTGGTTTGAGTTGGTGGAGATGGGTTATTTTCAACTAATGATCATAGAGGCCTTATGTCAATGTTGGGTTTTAATGCTCAAATTAGTAAACACTTCTTACAAACAAAATCAGTTTATATTTGAAAGTGGAATATTTGTATTACAGCACCCTAACAAGTTTTGAGTTAGGTGACCATGGAAATAGATTGGTTAAGTAATACTTTATTAGATAGGTTAACATAATATGGGTATTTAAATAAATAATAATAACATCAATATGATAAAATGTTTTGTTTAATATATTTTATACAAATACTTAAATGTGAAAGTGAAAACCATATTTTATGAAAACTAGGACTAATATTTAATAAATATGCAATCTCATATTGATTTAAAATATAACATTCATTAAATATATTGTTAGTATACTTGGCATAGTGTACATATTTGATTAAATGTCTTGTTTTATAGACAAGTATGCAATTGAGTGAATGTTTTATATCTTTTATTGGTTTGAACAATGGTTTTGAGAGCAAGGAGTAACATCTTTCAATTAGCATGTAATAGGTACAAAATAAAGAGGCATTATAAGTTACAAAATGTATCTATTTACAATATTTAGTAAAGAGCCCTAGGAGATTTTGGTGGAAAAGATACCGGAAAAGATACCCTGCCTGCCTCCTTGGGTCTTACCCGAAAGTGGCATCCCTTTTGGATGTTTTCCACAAAAAAAAAGAAAGAAAAAAAACAATATTTAGTAAAAACTAATGCATATTGTGTTTAAATAATTTTTAAAGATCCTCTAACATTGGTCATATCAAAATACCTCATATTCCTCTACGTTCATTATGCATGGTTGGAGGCACTATCTATCTACAAAACACACATACCCTACCACTTCGAACTCAAAATGTGAACCTCCTATTTGAGATCTCAAGCCTTCACTATCAAACCCACTCATGTTATAGAAATAAAAAATAGATTATTCTTTGCTATATCACAAATAAAGTGCTATACTATATAGTTACAATCTTAGCCTCCATGGGTAACCTTTCACTTAGGTAGTTTGTATTTTATCCTCCCATTAATTTTATTATACAAATTTCTACTTATTTAAACAAAAATATCAAAGCATGTTTCTAAAGTAAAGGAAACAAAGAAACATTTTTTTTTTATCTTGTTTATATTATGCTTCTATAAAGTTTAGTTTTGTTCCAACCACAAATGACTTTGTAGGAAGATGATTCTTTTTCGTATAAATGTATTTCAATAAGAAAGAGTTTAACAAGTTTTTATATTCTACTAATTTTAGTGACTAATCTAAATTATCTTTTCATGAATAGTAAATTAATTCAATCTCTTAAATATCATGTAATCTCATAACAATCATAAGTTGTAGGGATGCACAAAGCATACATACACCTCATTAGCTTAAACAAAACATTGTAGAAAGTAAAAAATGAAAGTAATAAATAAAGAAAAATATAAGCATATCATTATATATTTATAATCTTAACAAATGCAGATACCAAAATCCATTTAGAAAATTAGTCTTATATAAGTTTAAACGAAAATAGGTTTATTGGATTTTGAAAAATTTAACTATAGAAACATTAGATGTGTTCCAAACTAATGTCTTATTTAGTGAAGTGAGTTTTTGCCATGATACATGGAAACTTTTAAAAGTGGTGGAAAATAAAACCAACCTCCACCAATATTAACTTTTAAAATATATACTCCTAAAAACTAAGTCAATAACTACAAAATATAGTGAGTTACAACTATATTGAGAGAATATGAGACTGATTGGCCAAAGGAACCAATGGGAATTTATGACATCGTAAAAAAATAATATATGCTATTTGCAAAGATCTCAGTGAGAAGGTGGTATTTTAATATCCAAAATCGAGTGAAGAACTTAGAAAACAATACTCCCCTTATCAAGGATTTGTGAATGTATTTTGGACTCATGATAGGTCTTCATCCAATGTCCAATATTATAAAATATCAAGGTTACTTAAGTGCAAGATAGTATGTCTCAAATGTGGCCCTTAAGTGAATGCTAGAACCTTGAAAAATAATGTTATATAAACTTGAGGAATAATTTGAGGAACTTAGATATTCAATTTGGAAATAGTAAATAGTGTGGGAAGATGAATTGTAGTATTTTGAATAGATGTATAGAATTTTGTTTATGTGTTTTTCTTTTTATACATAGGGAATTTTGACGAAATACAAATATTGACACATTATTTTAACAAAAAATAAGGCAGGCTGTAGTGTTTAACCATGTTAAACCTAACTAAATTAAGATTTACTAAAATATTGATTTTGTGCACTAGAAAATGTCATCTTGTTCCATGTTGATTATATTTTTGAATAATTATTTATCAGTGGTTTATTTATTATGAAATTTATAAACCAACAAATACTAAAAAAATTGTAAAATGTTTTTCTTATTTGTACTCCATAATATACAAAAGGAGATCATACCTTTTCAATGAACAAATAATTGTTTTTGAAGCTATTAATAAAGTATAATTTGTAGATATTTATTGAATTTAGATGTTATATTTGAATTTAAAAAATAAATATAAGATGAAATCAAAATTAAACTAAATTTAAAATCTTGAAAAGTATAAAAATGATAAAAAATAATTTGACAAATTTTAAAATGTTACAAAGGAACAAAGTAGAATAGGAAAACTTGGAAATCACATTCTTTGTAGTTTTATAGACCCAAAAATACAAGCTCCTTGGTAGCTTGGTTCCCTAAACCTAATGTCATGCATGTTTTAGTGGGAAATAAAAATGTGCATACATTAATTTTAAAGCAAAAATTTGCACCTTAACATAATGTGCGCATATTTTACAAAAGTCAAACACATTGTGTTTTTCAATGGACTAAATTCATTGGAAGCATTAGACATTATTCGCCAAAAATGTCATGCATTTCATAATGCATGTATGATTTTGCAAAGAGTTGGATTTATTACTATAACAAAATTTTGAATATGGTAAAAGTTATATTGCATAGAACATCAAATAATTTATTTTAATGTGATACTAAATTGTTAGAATTTCTTATGGGGAATGTAAAGCTAAAGGTGATTCTTTAATGCTACTTATGATTTTCTATTACAGTATTACTCCTTTTAATTGACAATCATGGAGATTCCCATTCATCAAATGTCTTCTAGTCATTCATCCTAGAGTAACTTTCTACTATTCATCTTGACATAAATAAAGTGACAACTTGTTGGTATTCATTCTAGAGAGGATATTGATGATGTTCATCATAAAGATTTTTTTTATCATAATGAAGTTGGACACCTATAGCATTACTTTGTAGAATTTCTAAGTAAATTAGGAAGCCTTCACATTTACTGAATTTTTTTTTTAGTAGTAGAAGGATATAGACAACAATATTAAGGGAGAGAAAGAGGTCATTAGTTGGGTAGTCATGGAGAGGTGAAATTTTTTCAGATAATTTAAATTGTTTCTTTTCTAGTTTGTGATCAAGGACATTGTCAATCTTCAAATAGACATGCATTGTTCCTCTTAGAGAGTAGGAAGTTGACTTACGTTGTGCCTAAGTATGATTTATGTTGTATTTATCACATACATAAACATTCATTAGTCTTTCATAATGTGATCATTGTAAATGACACAATCTCACTGACTTTAGTTGCTTAGCATTTTGTATTTTCATGGTGATAATGCTATGAGTATCCTAGTTAGTTATATCCTTTAATTACTTTTCAAACTAAAAAATATAACCTTTTTACATCAATCCTTCAGAAAATTATGTAACACTTTCTAGTTGGTTACAATACATCCTCCTATAATTCTTCATTATCTTGTTTTAAATTCATAGCCTACTCTTTTTCTACCCCTATCACTTTATGGTTAAAGGCAGTAAGTACAAAGACATATGCATACTATATTATTTTTCTATTAATCATTAGTTAGTTAGTTATATCCTTTAATTACTTTTCAAACTAAAAAATATAACCTTTTTACATCAATCCTTCAGAAAATTATGTAACACTTTCTAGTTGGTTACAATACATCCTCCTATAATTCTTCATTATCTTGTTTTAAATTCATAGCCTACTCTTTTTCTACCCCTATCACTTTATGGTTAAAGGCAGTAAGTACAAAGACATATGCATACTATATTATTTTTCTATTAATCATTAGTTATTTTCAATGTTGTGACGAGTTATAACATATGTTGGGGTGGGTGAAGGAGGTGGCCTGCAAGATCATAGTATATAAGTGAATTATCTAGTTTATGATCTTTTATATTCAATTGATCTTCACATATGTGAATCTTTCAATATTTGAATTTTTGATGTGTTTTATTTAGCTTTGTAACTAGCTTACAATTTTACAAGGTCGAGTTGAACAATAAAGATCCTTTTATCTATATCATATTATTTCTTGTTATCTTTATCCTATAGATTATCTAACCACCAAAGGCTTAAATTATCTTTTCACTCTTTGGTTATCCCATCATTATTTATCCAACTTTCTATTGCTTCTTATCTTTGATGGTGACAAAAGTGTAAAATGTTGCTATAATCATGCAAGTAACTAAAGTTTTCCACTTTCTATTTAAGCACATCCAATAGGTAAATCATATTGTGGCAAATCTATGACAGTTATTTTAATTGTTTTGAAAAAGTACAAATACTCTAATTAAGATATTTATGTATGAGTAGACGATTTGTCCTTCGTTGCTTATAGAAATTATATGTCTATATCTATGTCTAAGCATCCCCCTCTCTCTTCATAATTGGTTATTGTTTTTTAATTGCCAAACAAAGAAAAATTTACAGTATGCTACTTATATTTTTGGTGCTCTTAAGCTATTAAACCAAACAAGCATTCATAAATCATTTAAAAGTTGTTGCTTTATCTTTAAAACTATTGCTTTAAGAAATTGGGCCTTCATAAGAGGTCATTAGAGCATTAATTACATTCTCAATAAAATGAGGTCAATCTTCCTCATATAAAATAACTTCTCCCCAAGTTTAATATTTAGTTCACATAATGTGATTGTTAATGAACGTTGTAGAATGAAATTCTAAACATGGAAATTGCCACTCATAGAAACAACCCTATAAGGATTTGATTAAAGATTATGATGCCTCATTAACCCTATGTGTATCTTGTAGAGTATATTAATAGGGTTGATGGAGGAATACCAAAAACTTTTGACAACATAGAACACACATTATCCATACTAGTTAGGGTTCTATGCAGAATAGTTGCAACCTCTATTCATATCTCTAGGCATGTCACATTTGCTTTATATTAGTCATCTTGTTTAAAGCTTGAGAAACAACAATAAACATCCCAATTGCAATTACATAAGCCATTAAGATATGGGATTCCCTAAGGGACTCTATAGACAGGTTTTTCCACCCTTACTATATGCCTCTCAACATCATGAAGTTTGCTTCCCTCAAACAATCTTTGACTAGACATGCCCATCAACACTCTCTAGCACATTCTTTCCACCACTTGATGGATTTCATGCCATCCACTATGGCTTGTGCCACTTGATTCTAGGACCCTGTTACATATATTTTTTTACTTACATGGATTTAAGATCCGTCATTAGGTTCAATAGACGTGCCACTCAGTGAACGTCATCCATCCTCATGGATAATCATCATTCCACAACTTGATAATAGAAGATGTATTTAGATGGCTTCTTTCTAACTAAACCCTAATAACTATTTTTATATTGTTTTAATTGTCATTTATCAAAGTCTTGGGAATTTTCCTTATCCATTTCATTTTTCATGAATATTTTGATAATCTCTTTTTATTTTGCAATTGTTTAATTTGATTTTCTATGTTAACCAATCTTTTGAGAAGGTGAATATATTTGTTGTTTGTTGCTAGTAGTATCTAGTTCCATGGTTTCCTAGTTGCTATCCTTCCTTTCCATATAAACAATGTTCATTTGCCATTGATTATAGTGGAATATTGAACCCCACTGATCATAGGTCATGCTCCATCCATCCAACCCTACAATTGTGTCATAATTTGGACTGTCTTGGGAATTGGATCAATATCATGTCCAAGGTGTCTACATATTCTTCTACAACTTCTTAGATCACAATAATGACATAGAGAACTCTTAACCATAACAAAATTTCAAAATCCATGGCCTCATAACTAGTGCTATGCACTAGTATGCTTTTAATGATTTATTTCAATAGTTTTTCATTAGAGCACATCATTATTGATACAAACAACTTCCAAGTAAGGAATGCTAGGTAAGTAAAGTTTTCACTTCACTTTTCTATCACATTCTTGTTGGTGATATCCGATCATAATACAAGAGATTATGTTAATGAAGAAGTCGTGTCACTTCCCATCTCTACCTCATATATTCATTAAAGAAGAAATATAGAAGGGACTAAATATACAAACTACACAATGATTGGTATTAAAAATTTTGATTAGCACCATAATGGTTATCTCTTGCTTCAAATAAATACCCCAAGGTACATATATTTTGTAAGTTATTTCTATGCCTGCAAAATGAACATTAAGACATGTTTTTATCCGTTAATTTGTTGGTCATTCATCTGGATAATTTAATAATAACCAAAAGCCTCATACCTCATGTAAATCTCGTACCTCATCCTTACATGTCTTCTTGACTACACAATTTACAAGGGATGATATACTATAATAAATTTTCTAAAGAACAAATTAGTATGTTTTTCTTATTATTTTTAAATCAAAAATATAAAAAAATAAAAATAAATATTTATAACCAGTGATGCATATATATAAATAATTTTTATTCTTTATTATGCCATAATCATGAGGTACTCATAATTCAACAAAATAGGTAGTGACAATACATCAAATCATTGTATGACAACACCCATAGAAATTGACCCATGATGAGCTCTTTGTGGGTCAAACATTATCTCCCCCATCTTTCATTAGACTTAGACTGAGCTTCTTCTATGTCTTTATTAAAACATTTTTTTGATAAAATTAATATGTATATTAAAATTGATAATATCAACAGGTTTAATCAACATAACACTTGATGCATTAAAAAGCTTTGACACATAATGTTTAGTTATAAATTTTTTATTATTTTATGAATTTTTTTTCAGTAAATATGGTATAAAAATAAAAATATATATTTTTATTAAATAAATAAAATTTAATTTAAAAATAAAAATTGTATGAGACAAAATTAAAACTGAAAAAATTATTAATTTGAAATTAATATATAAATAAATATAATTGAAATGATATATGTAAATTATTAAAAAAAAAATTATAATATTTTAAAAATTTAGTCGATGAAACAATGCTTCAATTTCATCGATATAATCAACAATCTAACTGATGGAAGTTTGTATAATATTTCAATCATCGTATTTAACTTCTTCATAATGTATCTTTTAACAAAAAAATGCTCATCAATAAACTATAGAAGAAAAACACTCGTAGTTTTTATATGTAGCCGACGTATATTTGCTTCTTTTGGTAGTAGGATTATTAAATAGAAGAATTTCAAACAACTATCGAGATTAAAGTAATCAAAAAGTGAGCACTAATTTCTCAACAAACCCTATTCATGCACATACTTCGAGGGCCTGCGTGATCCTTTTTTATTGGTAAACGAGTGCAGTAACCCATTTCCTCTTTATACGTTATCACTAAAATTAGTCCCAGCTATTGCGATCGAACTCTTCATTTTAAGTTGGAATGAAAGAGTGGCCCTAGTTGTTTTAGGTCTCAGATACAAATGTAACATATTAAAAGAGAGGAAAATAAAAATATATATTTTCAAGAACAGGCGAGTTTGGAATCTATACGATAGATAGAGGATTTATTATGGTCGTAACTATATTGCAGGAACCAAAAATGTCATCTACCCCTGCCCCTCCTCACTCTATCGAGACGGATGATGGCGGCGCACAACATCAGCCAAAGCTTTCAAACATAACAGTGGAGGCAGCTAATTCCAACGTTGAGCACCAATCGTGTATGCAGGGGAATTTGGAGCAAAACTCTGGGTTAGTTGAAAATAATGAGCATGAACAGTTTGGTATTCTTGTGGACCATTTTCCCCATGCAAGTGTGTTGCCTACAGAGAATAAAGAGCAGGACAACATTTCTAATGATAAGCCAGGAGTAGAAGAAAGTGAAAGGGTTATTGAAGAGCCGACTGGAGAGGCCTCTTCAGTTGTGACAGTGGGAAATGCTAATCCTCCTTTTAATGTTTGCACCCGGATAGGACAGAAGATACAGTGATCCCACAAAATCAGTCATCTGAGTTTGACAGTGAGAAGTCCGATCTGTTGGCAAACAATGAACCTACACATGACAAGGCAGACAACACTGACAGTTCCAGATTGCAAGTAGATGAACAATCAGAACCACAATATACACATTCCCCTAAGCTTTCCAAGCAAAATCCTGCAAACATTGCTAAAAACCAACAACGGAAAAGCATGTATTCAGACTCCGAAAGCAGTTTTATACGGTCGGTTGAGGGGACATCGCCTCCGATGCCTGATGAGATTTATGATCAGGGCCTAGACCCAGTCAAATTTAAATACGAATTTGCTGTTGCAGCAACCACAAAAGAGCAACAAAGTTATGCACAACACAATGTCAACCATGGTTCATGTGACAAAAATATTGGCTGGGAAAATGATAACTCTAAGGGTCTACACTGTTTGCAGATGGAAGGACCAACGTCTGACACCAGGAAGGCAGGAGAGGGTCACATAAAAAATGCTGGGTTTAATCTTAATCAGAAGGTCTGTGTTCTTCCAAGAGATGCCAGAGGACGTTTTATTAGTTCTGCCAGAATGAACGGGGAAAAGGAAGGTGATGTCCCTGGTCCCCAATCAAAAGAAACTCAGAACAACAAATCCTCAATCAAAAGAGACACTGCTACCATACATAATGAAGCTAGTTTTGCTACGAATGCTGCACTTTTTAATGCAAGAACTGGAAAATCAAGTTCCATGCAAACATTTGACCCAGCTTACCAGGATTACCATAGTGGGAAGAAATCAGCGGCACAGGAATTCCTATTTCCATATCCTGGCGCTGAAAGATTGACTGCGGTAGGAGAAGCTCTTCTTCCAACTGCAGCATTGAGCCATCTGGAAGCACCTTCATCTCTAAATGCAATGAACCATGTAAAATTTTGCATGCCTAGACAAAGCTCTAATTATGGGTACATAGGTTTGCCCTTGGATTCACAGGGAGAACTTGTCAGGCATTTTCCTAATATGGGAGCAGGGGTTAATCAACTACACAAGATTCCAAATTATGTGACTGCCAATGAACACCTTGTTACAGAAAGTAGCAAGATGCTCCAAGAATTCAATTTTGTAGAAAGCATGAAGACTTCGTATGATGTTCATTCAGTTAAGAGGCCTGACCATTGGCAAGAGTACTCAGTATCTACAACTAATCAGTCGAGGGATGACAGAACAGGCATTAGGCAACCTTCTCCCCTTGACCAAATCCAAAGGGACAGAGCACATTTTGGAAGTTCACATATTAGAATTGTTGGTTCATCAAGTGGGACACCAAACACAAGCTCAGATCCTAGGCTTTGTATGCAAACATCTGCTGGGTATGGATACCATTGGGATCAGAAACAAAAAGCTTCAGCGTTGGAGAAATCTTATCCAGAAGCACACAACACAAGGAAGGAAAATTCTACTGCTCAACCCGTCATGAGGTTGATGGGGCAGAGTTTTACCATAGAGGGTGAAAATAAGGCAGTAAAGGCTGTCAAGGATTCTAGGCAGGGCAATGTTAAAAACACTCAAAGCATTCCAAGAGGCACAGGGGGTGTCTCTTCCTCTATTCAGAAGACAGCTTATGTGGACCTTTGCAATACATGCAATGAAGATCAATTTTATCAAGCAGCGTCTGGCGTCAATACTTCGTGCCAAGATCGAGGAGGAAAAGCAAATGCATCAAAAGATCTAACAGAGTCCAAGGTTGCAATACATAATTGTGCCTTGAAAGATGAAAGCAACTCTGCTCAGGCATGGATATCCAGTTCGCCATTCCGTGTTCCTATGGCCATTTCTCCTGTCTGCCCTATGTCTACCAACACATGTGTGAATGAGAGGCCAAAAATGACACACAAGGGTTCTTATATAAGAGATCCAGGCTGCCTCCAACAAAAACAAACTTACAGTCAACTGTTAAAATCCTGTCTAGGAGAGAACAGGTTTCAGAAACCAGAGTTAAATTCTTGGATGTATACCAGTGATCCTTGTTCCCGTCCAATCCAGTCAGAACTGGTCCAATTATTACCTTCTGCTACTAGCTCTTTGAGGTCGATTTCTGACCCTTCCCATACTGTCACTTGTGCCACTGTCCATTCATCTTCCTTCCCAGCTGAAACGCTCTGCCAACCTACTACCTCCTCTATGTTCATTGCAAACTATACAAACTTGACAATGCACGGGAAACGCACGTTTTCCTCAACAGATGAATCTGAAAGAGAAAATGTGGTTCTGGAATTGCCAAAGAACGTGAACAGAAAGAGATTCAAGAATAGTCATGCGAAGGGGAGACTAATTGATACTGTTGATCCTGAGAGTAAGTGTAAAGATGATTCACGGACAAGAAAAATTGTTGAAGGGGAAGAAGGATTGCATAGAAAATGGACTTTGGAAATGAGTGAAAACTACAGCCGAGGAACACGACAGAAATATGATCCATTATCAGAGTCAGAACCACAGGAGGAGCACAAAGGAAAAAAAGCATTTCATCAAGAAATCAGTTCTTCTAGTTTGGCTGTTGAACAACTCAAGAGCAGAGAAATGTCAAAATATAACATCCCACATTTTAGAAGTGGTGAAATCCACAAATCTATTGACAGTAGGGTTGAATTTGGCATAGCCGAAGGAATCGATCCCAAAAGAAAGATGGACAATGATTGCATTTTGAATGCCCAGTCCCACACTGGCATCCCATCAAAATGCCAGGCACAGGAAAGTGAAGCATTCACAGGACCCAATGGCAGGTTTCTGGAAAGCGAAATGAGACCATCCACAGTTGGATTACATTGCTTGAACGCAGTATCCCCCTTCAGATTGGCAGAACCTATAAAATTGAGTGGAGGTGCAAAGCACATATTGAAACCCTCTCAAAATAAAGACCAAAAACAATCCTTGCCTATACATTATACTCTGCCATTTTCTGTAGCAATTGCAGAGGAAAAAGATAGGGATTTGTAAGGTCAATAAAGAGACAGGGGCATAGTGAAGACAGCTCACTCCAGGGATCGGAATCATTTAGATAGTCTGGCACAGATATTATTCGTTGAAATCAAGGAGGAGGCAGATCAGTCCATTGCCCAACTGGTTTCTGTAGCTTCAGAAGCCAGAAGAGTTTAAATTAATTTGACATGATAGTAACTTTGATCTCCCATTTCTTTATGTCACGGTGAGTTTAAAGTAGTCTGTTATTAAACTTTTGACAGCAATTTTTTTTTTAAGTTTGTATTTTGTAACTGTTAATTCAAAAATGGACATCATTTAGCCTTTATCATCGTCCTAGATATTGCTGCTAAGGTATAGTGTGAAGATTTTGTATTTATTTGGTTGGTGGTGCCAATAAATATTTCAGGGAGCCTACTAACTCGTGAGTGTCACTTCCAAAAAAATTATGGGAAAATTATCTTTCTTATTATCTTTTAATATATAATATAATTAGTAAAATAAATATGTCGCTTTATTTGATTATTTGCCATTTTACTAAAGTTATCAATGTTTTATTTTTAAAATTTTAATTAAGTTTTTAAAACTATTTTCATGATAATAGCATTATTAACTTTGTTAATGAATGACATTTGTTTAATTTTTATAAAATAAATTTTAATAAAATTTATAATATAAAAGAAAATTTAAATAAAGTAATTACATAATTTGTTTAATTTGTTTTAACATTGTTGTTAAATTATTTTCTTTGTAATCAAGGTTAAAGTAAAATCAATACAAATAGAAGCGAATCATCTTTAGATTTTTATAAGAGATATTGTAATAATTCATAATAATGAATATATTTATAACTAGTTGCACGTTACTTTTACATTTTTTTTAGTGGTCTACTAGAAACAATTGGTAACTTTAATTAGTTACTAATTGTACACTGCATTTACATGTTCTTGTAGTTGTACACTAGTTGTACACTGCATTCAGAAAAATTGAAGAGAGTTATTAAAATTTAAATATTTTTTAGTTATTTATTTAATTGGATTGATAAATTAAAGTTTAAATAATATTATTATTTGATATTTGTGTTAAAGCTAGCATTTAGATGTGTAGATATTTGACTAACAAATTTATTAAAGTTGTTGTATTATAATATATTTAAAGAACTTATTAATATATGTATTAATAATTAATAGTATTAATAACTTGTAATCAAAAAATAAAATAACTAATAGTTTATCAGATATAAAATAATTAAAAGTATATGGTTTAAAAATTATATGCATTGATATATATGATTCTTTTAAAAAATAATATATATTTTAATATTATTAAGATAATGATTACATTTAAAATGATTTTGTTTTTAAAATAAGCTTAAAACCATGTCTTATAATTTGTTTTATTTAATTAAAATAAAAATTAAAAATAAAAATTTATATTAATTAATGAAAAATATTACTATATAAATTAGTAACTAATAATATGTCTTGTGGAAGTAACTTTCAACATCAAATTACTTATAATAATAGTAATAATTATTATTATTATATATTTTAAAAAATTATCTGTTAGCAAATTGGTTTTATCTTAAAATTAGTAAACATATGTTTTGATTAAATATTAAAAACAAATAATAGAATATAGAATGTATAGTTTTTTTTTATATTTACATAGACAAACCAAGTCAAATTTTTATAAAAAACATTTACTATAATATCATTAAAAAAACAAACATACAAATTCTCTACTAAATTAACATTTAAGAAAAAAAGGTTTAAAATATATATATATATATATGGATGATAGATATATAAACAAATTATCAACTATATTATTACACTATTATTCTATGATAAAATATAAAAGTTAAATATATTAGGTTGAATAGTATATATATATATATATATATATATATATATATATATATATATATATATATATATATATATATATATATAATAACAAAATTGCTTGAAGAAAATAAATAGAGATTAAAGAGAGTAGAATAGAATTTAATAAATAAATAAATAAAACATCTTGAATGATATTAATGTAATTTGAAAAAAACTATTGCATAACTACTATTGTATTTAAAATTTATTTATTTTATAAATATTTAATCCATTTAAAAATAAATTTATTGAATAACTTTGCATACTATTTAATGTATGGATATTAGCATACCACATTATTTGATTGTTCGTTTTATTTGATTGTTTGTAAAACCATTGTGAAGTTAATGGATATTAGCATACCACATTTGGCTGATTGAAATGCATATTTTTATTTGCTACTTAATCAAGCAAAAGCAGTCGCAAAATGCTGAAAATAGTAAAAAACAGAGATATAATGTTCCTAACATAAAATTATGCAAATGCTTAACAAATATATATTCTAATCAACTATTTGGCAATTAACTTTGTCATGTTTAGTAATATGACAGTTTTTATATGTCAAACATAGTGTAAAAATGAGGTATTTCTAGGCCTCATCATCCCCCCCAACTTGAACTGATGCATGCCCTCATGCATCCTAGTAGGGCATAGTAGTATGTAGGTTTTATCTTTGTGAACAACATCCTTTTCCACCTGCTACCTAAGAAATTTCTCCTTGCTGCACTATACCAAGCATTTTGCAATTTAAGCACATGTATTCCACTTGCATTTTTTTCAATTTTTGTAGTTGCAATTTTTATTTTCTTCCTTTTTTTTTTATTCTGTTTTTTTTTTGTATATATTTTTTTCATTTGCAACTTGCAACTTTTTGACTTCTACATTTTCATCCTACAATTTTAACTCTTTTTTTGCCCTTCTACAAGTTTTAGTGTTGCAAGGTACCTATTAAAGTCTTGGTATCATGTGATTTATATTGCAATAGTCTTATTGTGGAACCATATTTGGCAGGTGCACTACTACTGGTGAAATTTTTTGTTCTTAACAACATTTCAGCCTGAATGCATATTTCTATTGTTTGCACCTTTTGAACAAAATTGATAATTTTTTTATTTTGAAATGTTTTAGGGATGTACTTACATCTGGTAGAGCCTTAGGAACCTCAATATTTGATGTACCCTACTCTTTTTGCTATTTTGCAGCATTTTTAGCAATTTTGGTATAGTTTCTGCTTATTTCGAAGATATCCCTGTTTTATTCCAAAGATTCATCCAAAAATGCAGAAATGACATCCTATGCAAAAGTTAGGTACAAATTCTATTTTGGACCCATCTCTAGGGTATGTAAGCCTTCCATAACATCAAAAATCTCATCTCTATCCTTTTTTTTAGATGTTATTCATTACTATTTTATTGTAGTAGTAGTAAAATAGAATCTTCAAATGCTCTCATGCAACTAAATGCAGAAGGGGGTGTTTTTTGACATCTTAAACATGTTCCATTTTCAACTTGCCAATATTGTATGAATATTTTTATGCCAAATACCGATTATCATACATTAAATTCTAAATGCTTACTATGACTTAAATGCAAGAAACACATACCTTATTGTCCTGAAAATTGATCATGCACCTTACAAGCTACTTCTGATGATTGTTAGCAAGCTATTTGAAAACATAAATATACACATGTGTAGTGTGAGATTTGTACAATGGTGAAACAAGGATGGGTGGATCAACAAGGCAATGCACACCAAAAAATCAGTTGTCATGCAAGCCAATTGAGAAGCGTCTTAAGGAGGTTTTCACTACTGAATTATTCATTTTTTTCTTTTTTTTTCATTTTTCTTCTATTTTTTTCATCTTTGTTTCATCAGAAGAGGCTGCCATTTCTAGTTTTCAACCAATTTTTGCCATTTTTTTTCAACTGCCTCAATAAAAGAGAATGTCTCTCATGAGGCTACAATGAGAGAGAATGTCTCTCACTCTTATTTGGATAAGAACAATCCTTATTCTGCAAAAATATGTCAATATTTGTATGAAAACACCATCTTTTTCTGCTGAAATCTGTAACAATGATGCAACCTTCCTTTCTAGATGAGCAGTAAGAATTTTCTTATGTCATCATTTAACTCCTTATTGCTAGAAATTAAGTATTGACTTCATTGTTCCTCCTCCATGTTGAAATTGATGCTTGTCCTCATGTATCCTCATTTTGTGGGACATGCCTTTTGATGCAATTTTTTCTCCTTTTTTTCCTCCTTTCTTTCCTTTTTTTTCTCTTTTCTTTTTTTTTTCAAATTTTTCTCGTCTTGCTTGTGCCCATGAAGGAAGTTCACAAGCAAGATTATTCTCTTTTTGTATTTTTTTTATTTTCATTTTTATTTTTGAAACTTTTATCATCACTCTGAATCTGACATGGAAGAGAAATTCTCCTCCATCCTGAGTACATCCAAATGTTCACCTCAAGAAATCCTCCTTAGTTAATGGTGCATGGTATACCCGAAGGCAATATCCATTCACCTCTAACTTCCTCTGTGAATCACCAATGGGATAAAGAAACACTGCTTCATATCTAAAAATTTCTTTAATCAAGTGTTGTACATGCCTCCTAATCTACAAAATTTTGTCAATCTGTACTTGAAACAATTCAATACCAATTCTCAAATATGTTAAGTGCATACATTAAGATGAAATCTTGACATACCCTTGTAATTCCATGCAAAGGGATTGAAATATTATTTCAAAACAACAAACAATTTTGTTTTTTATTCATAAGTCAATCGACTAATGATTTTCAAGAATTTCCTTGGTTGTACTTCAATTTTGTTTCATTCTTAGGAGGATAGAATTTATCCTTAATGGAAGTAAATTTTCTATGTGCAGTTTTTTCAGTTTTTCTCCTTTATCCAAGGTTGATTTCTATGTGTCTGGACTAAAGTGTTTTTGTGTATCTCCATTAAAGTTTACCTCTTCAAGCTTAGGTAAGATCTTATTTGAGCATAGTTGAATGTTTTTGCAGTCAATAACATTTCTTGCAGGTTTTTTACCAGACATAGCTACATAGACAGGGGTTGTGATAAACAATGGTGAAATTGTTCTATTGATCAACAATGCATTACAAAGTTTTATAGTTCTTGAAAGAACTAAAAATAGACACAGTGGTTGATAGAAATCCTCTTAAACTTATTACAACAAACTAACTTAAAGATAGCTCTTATCCTAACAACATGCTAATCTTGGACTATGGTCAAACATTGATCAACCAAGCCAAAACCTCAATGTATGCTAATCAAATTAACTAGAAATATGTTAATCAAAGCATTAAACTAAAACTAAATACTAAGAATTAACACTTAGGACTAAGGAGGCAATGTTGAAAATATTCCAACATTCTCCCCCTTTATGCTAAATACACTCATGCAAGAGTTCTTTAAGCATCACAAAGTTGGAAGAAAATATTTCTCTTACGTTTCCTCCAATCTTGAATCAAGAAATCAAAATTTACAAAATACTTATGGTGGCACTCCTTCCACTCTTCATGTGGAATTTCCTACAAGTGCTTGAGTGCCTTCTTTTGTTGATTAGCTCCCCCTTCAACAAAAGTTTCTTCTCTTGTGGTATTCAAAAACCACTCTCTTACATATTTATCATTATGGTCTTTAAACCATGCTCTCACATTTTGATCTTCTTTTACATCTTCAACACTAAACAATACTCCACATGAGTATTTACAATTAATCATCTCACATAGATGATTATACCATACAAATATTTCACATATTTCCACACAAAATATCACAAAAAATATGGCCATATAATGACCAACTACATATGCAACATAAAGTTGCTCCTCACACAAATATTCTCTCACAACAATGACTTTACAAGAATCCTTCTCCCAAGGAATTTTGAACACATCATTTTGATCCATGTGACCCAAGTTCTCCATCACTGTATTCTCTCCAAGAAGGCTCTTCATCAAAGTTGTCTCAATGAGACAATCACCTTTCTTTTAATTCCTACTCACAAAAAACAAATCATTAATCATAAAAACATTACCTTTAGTATGAGTAGATTTGGTGCTTCCCATAAAGATATTTTGTAGCAATTCTCCTTCATTGTATGGTGCTTCAAGATCAACCATCAACTCTTCACTAAGAGTTCTCCTCCTTTGTTCAATCCATGTTGGTGTGTTGAAACACCATTCATTCAAGCAATCATACATTGTTAACTTTTCAAGACAACTCTCTTTCTGCAATGTAGTCACTCCAAGTGAGTGATCATCATCCATGAGTGATGTTTTCTTTGCAATTACAACAATAAAATCAGCAATCTCATTTTCATTTTCTGTTTCTATCTCATTTGTCACATTCTTCTCCCCCTTTAGAGTACCTCTAAAAATTTTATCTTCTCCTTGTAGGAGATCTTAATTTGCTCTATCAAGAAAGCCAATGGTCTTCCATGAACATTTCTTCTCCATCATCATCCCACAAAACTTCTTTATTCTCCTCCATGAGAACTGTAGGTACATTCTCCAAAATACACTCTCCATTTGTCTCCTTCATGAGACATTCTTCATCATACATCTCACCTTGGTGATATTCAAGCAAGGAACACTCCAATGTGAGTGTTTCTCTTCCTTTATCTTAAAATTATTCTTCCTCTTTGCTATTAATGTGAATGCTTTCAAAGCATACCATTCCTACAAAAAATTCTTTAGTACAATTTTTCTTTTCAAATTTTTCTCCTCCTAAAAGAAATAATTGTTTATTACAATTTTCAATGCCTATACAAGAAATTTCTTCAATGACCTATGTCCAACAATGACTCTCTCCAAGGAAAGTTGTACAAGGCTCTTCCTCTTTCTTATCCTCTTCTTCATTAAGAGATTATTTTCTCTCTTTCACACAAGGCTCTTCTTCAAGTATGTCTTGGTCTTCAAGAAATAATTCTCCATTATAAGAATGTATGTATTCTGCAAAAGACATATTTTCATATGAGTCTTCACAAGACTCTTCAAAAGCTACTTCAAAAGGATCTAATTCAGAAACTTCTTCAAGGAAGCAAGGCTCCTCCTTGCATAAGCAATCTTCATGATTGTCACACATGGCTTTATGGGTATCCTCATCAAAACCATAAGCATACTTCAATACTTGCCATGCCATTGTAGTTGATATATAATTGGCTATGAGAGGAAAAACATTATTTTCCACTCCTCTCCTCAAAGCCATAAGAGCTAAGCAATTTGCATATTGCTGCTCCTTCTTCTCTTTTATCTCCTCGCCTTGTAGCTCGCTCCAAGTGGGTTCCTCATAGCCTTCTTGAACTATATCCCATAAGTATTTAACCTTCAAGAAGGTCTTCATCATTATGCTCCAAATAGCATAATTATCTCCATCAAAATTTGGTACAGCCAAGTCTGCATACATCGCTTCCTTTTATTTACCAAAGTCTCAAGCACCAAATTTATCATAAATCGGCCAATACTGATTGAAACAAACTAAATTTTTTCCTGTAGACTTTTGATATACTTTTCTAAAAATCAACTAAATTTCATATCCAAATTCACACAAATGAGAAATATGTGATCAATTTACTTTTACCCTTTCTAGATCTTAGAGTGTTTTTTAGACAACCTCAGTGTTATTCACATAAATCAATCCATACAACTCCAAAATTTCTGAAAATTAAATTGTGTATTCCTGAGACAATAATATAAAAACCCTATAAATTTTTGAATAAAATTTGCAAATGTGAAAAATATGTGATCATTTATTTTTTCCCTTTTTATCTCAATTCCGGATCTAGGATTTTATGAAGAAAAAATCAATATTCACATAAATCAATCAATACAGATCCAAATTACCTGAAATGTTTTTTAAATTTTTGTTTTACCTAAATAATATTGCTCCCAAAATTAGAGAAGCAAATACCCTATATTCCACCTTATACAACCATTTTATTAAAAATTTAAAAATACTAATAAAATCCATAAATTAGCTCCAATTCACCTCAAATTTCTACAACATCCTCTTTATACAATTATCTAACAACCCTCAAAATTTCATAATAAAGTACCTCAGGATGCATGATATATTAATGATTTACTCGAGCTCTTATTTGCAAATCTGTTGAGTGCTGGCCACTTGAGTTTCTCTGACAAAGTGTGTGCTTCAGATCTCTTCACGTCACTCTCCATAGGTTTTGATCCATCTGAGAAAACCTACTTTGATACCAAATGATAAATAATGGTGAAATTGTTCTATTGATCAATAATGCATTACATAGTTTTATAGTTCTTGAAAGAACTAAAAATAGACATAGTGGTTGATAAAAATCCTCTTAAACTTATTACAACAAACTAACTTAAAGATAGCTCTTATCCTAACAACATGCTAATATTGTAATATGGTCAAACATTTATCAACCAAGCCAAAACCTCAATGTATGCTAATCAAATTAACTAGAAATATGTAAATCAAAACATTAAACTAAAACTAAATACTAGGACTTAATACTTAGGACTAAGGAGGCAATGTTGAAAATATTCCAATAGGCTGCCTATCCTATATTATTCAGACTGACCACAAGTTAGGCTGGAAGTGGTGATTCTTCCTCTATTGGTGGTACTTATGAATATACCTCATGTTACAAGGTATATTCATACATCCTAAAAAAAAAAGACAATTTAACTAAACATGTTTTTGGTTTGCACAACAAAACAAGAAGTGTACAACTTAGCATATCAACTACTTGTCAGGTAGGATCACCTCTAATGAGATCAACTATTGTATTTGTAGGCTAATAATTTCTATATTATGATTTAGCGTGGTATAACCCTAACAATATTTAAGCAATAATGGCAAAACTCTAGGATCACCGTTAAGCTATAAACGTCTATTTTGATTGTGCAAAATATTTGTGATGATTTTTTTTTTAACAGACTTAGCTTACATAGACAGGGGTTGCCTGTCTTGTATTATTCATATTGGCCATAGGTTGGACTAAAAGTGGGGGTTGATTTACTTGCCTTGTTTGTTGTTGTTGGGATCTCTCTTTGAGAAGAATTTAGACTAGGCAAAAAAAAGTTTATCTCTGAGTTGTGGAAGTAAATGGTATTCATCAGTGATATGTCCTTGTAATCAAATACTACAGGTAGCTGATATGGCTATTTTTTTTAAGGGATAGTCTTATATATCTACCATGATATCTTCCCAACACCTAGTAAATTTTTTTTTATACTACCCTGATGATATGGATATAAAAATGGTAGTACTAGCATATGGCTCCTCTAAATTTTTCAAGAGATCTTATGTTTCTTGATAATGAGTATGATGAGTTCTTTCAATTTTTATCAAGAATTTCAAACATAGGCAATTTAACCCCCAAGTGTGAAGATCACCTCCCTGTGGTTGCTTATTTTCTAAATGGACTGAAATGCGACTATTTGTTGTTGCTACTATTCTCCTCTATTCTAATTCCTCCCTAAATCAACCAATAAGGGAGCTATCATTTTATAGAGGCATAAAATATATTTATAAACATAAAATATGTCATTCCTATCCTATAGCTTTAACTGCCTATTATGCTGCAATAATTTTGGGGGATATTTCAGGAGAAAGTCATCTATTCAATTGATATTTTTAGGTGTTGCATCTTCTTGGTCGGTAAGGGATGGTGAAGACAGCTGGAAAATACTTTTCCTAACTTTCCTCAACCCTTAGTTGCTTCGTCAACACATTGGAAACCATAGAAAGTCAAACTATAGCTTATCCCCTATCAATCCAAAGATCTTCGGATTGACTGGCTATAGATGCAATTTAAACTCAGAATGCCTTCAAATGTTGATTTATGTTGTTGTTGTTATGTAGTTATACAAATCCATCTCCTAGAAGGTGATTGCAATCATATTTATCTTCCTTTTTGGTAAATTTCATGCCCTACCATTCATTGGTAGCTGGCTAGAATTTACATGGTAAACTGTTGCATTTTCCAAAAATTTGCTGCACAGTTGTTAAATTATTGTCATTTCTTGCAAGTTCAATAAATTAGAACATGGAAAAATAATTCAAATATCAACTTGAATAAGTACATCAAGTTGCTACTGAATTTATACACTTTATTCACCAAATAACCATGTTGAAATAGTGCAACAGTGCTGCACAAATGTCTCTACTCTGTTATATCCTGTTGCTACCTACTTAGACCATGTGGGAATGCTTCTAAATAGGTCATATGTATTTTATAGTATTTTTGAACTTATTCCATCCATTTCCTCATGCTTTTATTAACAAATTTAAGGTGCTCCTATAAAGTGACAGCTTGTTCATTTTTATATGGTTGTTTTCTATAGATTTCCAGATTTAGAATAGTCCTAATAATTTGGATCCAATGTGGACTTCAAACAATTTGAAGTGTAGGAAAAAATTCAAAACCCATTGTGAAGTTAATGGATATTAGCATACCACATTTGGCTGATTCAAATGCATATTTTTATTTGCTACTTAATCAAGCAAAAGTAGTCACAAAATGCTGAAAATAGTCAAAAATAGAGATATAATATTCCTAACATAAAATCATGCAAACACTTAACAAATATATATTCTAATCAACTATTCGGCAATTAACTTTGTCATGTTTAGTAACATGGTAGTTTTTATATGTCAAACATAGTATAAAAATGAGGTATTTCTAGTCCTCATCACACAACCTGTATTTGACTAGTCCTAAATGCAGTTTGCATTTTCCAAAAATAGAACTATAGGTTCCAAATGTAGGACTGTAGGTCCCAAATGCAGGCCTACAGGTCTCAAACATAGCCTATGGATGTAAAAACCCATATTGACCAATTCTAGATCCAGATCAGCATCATCGATATAGTAATGTATCATTTTTATTTTTTTATCTTATACATAGGTTTTTGGATTCTACAAGGATTTCCATTCGAGATTTTTTGGCCTTTATTAAGATCAAAATGGGCCTTACATAGTGAATGCCCTTCATGTGCTACTAACTCTCTTGTATTTACTAGTATTTATGTGCAAGTGATAGGTTTTGGATAGCTACAAAATATTGGGTGGCCCATGAGCATACACAAGCCAACCCACCATTTGTATTCTAGAAAAGAAGACCTTTGGCATCCACCTCCGTTTGATTTACGAAAGGATATTTTATCCCTTTTGTCATGTGTATTCGAAAAGCAAGCATTGTAATCATACCCTTGCACAATTGAGGTACATCATTGTAAAAACAAGACTAAGGTATTAGTATATTTATCAATACAAATACAAAATCTTTCATTGAAATGGCTTATTTTTTATTCCATCTCCTAGGGTGTCATTTTCATTGCTACAAATTTGGTGATCACACCCCTCACTTCCCATCAAGGTTATGCATAGTGGTAAAAATATGCAAATTGGGTGAATATTAGAATTTCCAAAATTGGAAATTAGCGAATATGAGGACCTTCAACGTCAGCCCATTCGCCTAAAATTTTCAAGACCAATTTTTTCTTAGGGTCAATTTGCCATAATATATATATCCAAACATAGGCATATTTGTACTTATTGGAGATCTCTTTTCGAGCCTGATATAATGGTGGTATTTTAATAAATTTATAAGATTATTTAATAGGTCAAAAAAATTCCCCAAGTTTTGGTTTGAAGATGATTGATTTGATTTGCTTAGGATTTGCCTTGATTTTGATTAGGATTCACCATTTTTTTACAAGTACATTTCGTGTCTAACCCCTTATGCATAACCCTGCTTCCCATGATCCTACAAATACTCCATCATTATATTAACCAAAGGAGGACTAAAAAAACATTGTTACGCTGCCAAAATTATACCAAGAGGATCATAGATTTATCGAAGACCAAGCCACAAGAGTCGAGGAGTATCAACCCGAGTCCTTCTTCCACACAGTACCAAAAAAATGATGAGTGTCGTTGAATCTTATCATTTAATCTCAATGATTTATCAATCTGGGGTGGTGTCCAAGGCTGTCTACGATAGAAGGTTAGGGCAGAGTGCAATTCACATATTCATATTTCAAGCATTTATTGGTGAAGCAGATTTTGTTTTAACCTTTTGGTGTCACACCAAACCTAGTATGCAAAATGGAAACTGAAATAAATTATAGGAATTGAAAACTAAATCTAAATTACAGAATTTAACATTTAACTACAATTGCAAGAATTGAAAATGACTGAATTAAAATCTAATCGACTTTTGCAAAATTGAAATAACATAAGTGAAATTGATAAATTGAAATGATTTTGAAATAAAACCTATGCTAAAAACACCTTTCAATATCCTGCCACAAAATATCATCAATCTTCTGCTATATGAGTTGACAGCAAAATAAAATCTGCAAAAATTGATAGCAGTTGAAACATAAAAGCAAAAAACATGAAAAGTAAAGGAAATATGGAAACACATGTTTAATATAATTTTTAAGCTGACACACACATTGGCTGTACAAAAACATAATGAAGAAAACATAAATAACATAATATAAAATTAAAATAAGAAAATGAAAGCTGGCAACAAATCTGTTAATTCTGCTATAGTAAAATTACAGATTAAAACCTGCCATAAAAATCCTCCTTCTAGATATGAAAGTGGGCCCATACTTCCTGATCTATAATGAGGTGTAAAAACACTCCTTAACTAATTAACACTCATAACAAAATTTGATACAAATACTTCACTTTTATTGCTATCAAAACATGCTAAAAACTGTTACAGATAATTGTTGTACAGTCCTATTTGTTGCTGCTATTATTCTTCTCTATTATAATTCTTACCTAACTCAACCAAGAAGGGAGATATCCTTTTATAGATGCATAAGATCTATTATAAACATAAAATATGCCATTCCTATCCTATAGCTTTAACTACCTATTATGTTGCAATAATTCTAGGGGATATTTTAGAACAAAGTCAGCTATTCAATTGATATTTTTAGGTGTTGCATATTTTTGGTCGATAAGGGATGGTGAAGATAACTGGAAAAGACTTTTCCTAACTTTCCTCAACCCTTAGTTTCTTTGTCAACACATTGGAAATCGTAGAAAGTCAAATTGTATCTTATCCATTATCAATCCAAATATCTTCAGATTGACTGGCTATAGATGCAATTCAAACTCAGAATACCTTCAAATGTTGATTTATGTTGCTATTGTTATGTAGGTCTACAAATCTATCTCCTAGAAGGTCATTGCAATAATATTTATCTTCCTCTGTTCGTAAATTCTATGCCCTACAATTCATTGGTAGCTGGTTGGAATTTACATGGTAAACTGCTGCACTTTCCAGATTTGCTGCACAATTTTTAAAATGTTGGCATTTATTGCAATTTCAATAAATTAGAACATGGGAAAATAATTCAAATATCAACATGAATAAGTAATCAAGTTGCTACTGAATTTATACAATTTATTCACCAAGTTACCATGCTGAAATAGTGCAACAGTGTTGCACAATTGTCCTTGCTCTGTTATACCCTGTTGTTGCCTACTTAGACCATGTGGGAATTCTTCTAAATAGATCAGATGTATTTTGTAGTATTTATGAACTTATTCCATCCATTTCCTCATGCTTTTCTTAAAAAATTCAAGGTGCTCCTATAAAGTGACATCTTGTTGATTTTTATATGATTGTTTTATGTATATTTCCAGATTTAGAACAGTCCTAATAATTAGGATCCAATGTGGACTTCAAAAAATTTGAAGGGGCAAGAAAAAATTCAAAAACCATTGTGAAGTTAATGGATATTAGCATACCACATTTGGCTGATTGAAATGCATATTTTTATTTTCTACTTAATCAAGCAAAAGTAGTCACAAAATGCCAAAAATAGTCAAAAACAAAGATATAATGTTCCTAACATAAAATCATGCAAACACTTAACAAATATATATTCTAATCAACTATTTGGAAATTAACTTTATCATGTTTAGTAATATGGCAATTTTTATATGTCAAATATAGTGTAAAAATAAGGTATTTCTAGGCCTCATCACACAACCTGTATTTGACTAGTCCTAAATGCAGCTTGCATTTGCTAAACATAGAACTACAGGTTCCAAATGTAGGACTGCAGGTCCCAAATGCAAGTCTACAGGTCTCAAACATAGCCTATGTATGTACAAACCCATATTGACCAATTTTAGATCCAAATCAACATCATCGATATAGTAAGGTATCATTTTTAATGTTTTATCTTATACATAGGTTTTTGGATTCTACAAGTATTCCACTTTAGGATTTTATGGCTTTTATTAAGATCAAAATGGGCCTTACATAGTGAATGCCCTTCATGTGCTACTGACTCTCTTGTATTTTCTAGGATTTGTGTGCAAGTGATAGATTTTGGATAGCTACAAAATCTTGGGTGGCCCATGATCATACACAAGTCAACCCACCATTTTTATTCTAGAAAATAAGACCTTTGGCATCCACCTTTGTTTGATCTACGAAAGGAGATTTTCTCCATTTTTTCATTTGTATTCGAAAAGTTAGAATTTCCAAAATTGGAAATTGGCGAATATCCTTAATGTTAGCCCATTCTCCTAAAATTTTCAAGACCAATTTTTTCTTAGGGTCAATTTGCCACAATATATATCCAAACATAGGCATATTTGTACTCATTGGAAATCTCTTTTCGAGCCTGATCTAATGGTGGTATTTTTATGAAGTTATAATATTATTTAATTGGTCAAAAAATTTCCCAAATATGACCTTACATTTTAGGGCTTCAAATGCCCCATGTTTTGGTTTGAAGATGATTGATTTGATTTGCTTAGGATTTGCCTTGATTTTTATTAGGATTCACCATTTTTTTATAGGTACATTTCGAGTCCAACCCCTTATGCATAACCCTGATTCCCATGATCCTACAAATACTCCATCATTCTATTAACTAGAGGACTAGAAAAGCACTATTATGCTGCCAAAATCGTACCAAGAGGATCATAGCTTTCTCAAAGACCAAGCCATAAGAGTTGAGGAGTATCAACCCGAGTCCTTCTTCCACACACTCCCAAAAATAATGATGAGTTTCGTTGAATTTTATCATTTAATCTCAATGATTTATCAATATGAGGTGGTGTCCAAGGCTGTCTACAATAGAAGGTTAGGGAAGAGTGCAATTCAGGCATTTAGATTTTAAGCATTTATTGGTGAAGCAGATTTTGGTTTAGTATTTTGGTGTCATAATAAACCTAGTCTGTAGAATGGAAACTAAAATAAATTATAGGAATTGAAAACTAAATCTAAATTACAGAATTTAACAATGAACTACAATTACAAGAATTGAAAATGGCTGAATTAAAATCTAATCTACTTTTGCAGAATTGAAATAACATAAGTAAAATTGCTAAATTTAAATGATGCTAAAATAAAACCTATGCTAAAATAACCTGTCAATATCCTACCAAAAAATGTCATCAATCTTCTGCTATAGGAATTGACAGCAAAATGAAATCTGCTAAAATTTAAAGTAGTTGAAACATAAAAGCAAATGACATGAAAAGAAAATAAAACATGGAAACAAATGTTTAATCTAATTTTTCAGCTAACACACACATTGGTTGTACAAAAAATAATGAATAAAACATAAATAACATAATACAAAATTAAAATAATAAAATAAAATCTGGCAAGCAATCTGTTAATTTGCTGCAGCAAAATTACAGATTAAAACCTGCCATAAAAATCCTCCTTCTAGATATGAAAGTGGGCCCATACTTCCTGATCTAGAAGGAGGTGTAAAAACACTCCTTAACTAATTAACACTCATAACAAAATTTGATAAAAAGACTACACTTTTATTGTTGTCAAAACATGTTGAAAACTACAGATAATTGTTGTACAGTCCTATTTGTTGCTGCTACTATTATACTCTATTCTAATTCCTCCCTATCTCAACCAAGAAGGGAGATATCCTTTTATAGATGCATAATATCTATTATAAACATAAAATATGGCATTCCTATCCTATAGATTTAACTGCCTATTATGCTGCAACAATTCTGGGGGATATTTCAAGACAAAGTTAGTTGTTCAATTGATATTTTTAGGTGTTGCATCTTCTTGGTCAACAAGGGATGGTGAAGATAGCTGGAAAAGACTTTTCCTAACTTTCCTCAACCCTTAGTTGCTTTGTCAACACATTGGAAATCATAGAAATTCAAACTATAGCTTATCCACTGTCAATCCAAAGATCTTCAGTGCTCAACTTGAAAATTGGTTGAGCAGTGCAAAGAGAGGGTATTTGAAGTTGAGAGTTTGATAGTGTGCAGTGTGACTTATCAGGAGTTGTATAAGCTTGTGTTAGAACTTATTTTATTATTGTCATTAGTTTTACATAGTTGGACCCAATCTTGATTGTGGGTTGTTATGAAGTCAAAATTTGAGGGGGTGCCTAGGCTATTCAAGATAGGTTATTACAATATTATAATAAATACTATCTTGACTGTGGGTTGTTGTGAATTCAAACTCAGAATACCTTCAAATGTTGATTTATGTTGCTGTTTTTATGTAGGTCTACAAATCCATCTCCTAGAAGGTGATTGCAATCATATTTATCTTCCTCTTTTGGTAAATTCCATGCCCTACCATTCATTGGTAGCTGGCTAGAATTTACATGGTAAACTGTTGCATTTTCCAGATTTGTTGTACAGTTGTTAAAATATTGGCATTTATTGCAAGTTCAATAAATTATAACATTGAAAAATAATTCAAATATCAACATGAATAAGTACATCAAGTTGCTACTGAATTTATACACTTTATTCACCAAGTAACCATGCTGAAATAGTGCAATAGTGCTGCACAATTGTCCCTGTTCTGTTATACCCTATTGCTACCTACTAAGACCATGTGGGAATGCTTCTAAATAGGTCAGATGTCTTTTGTAGTCTTTCTAAACTTATTCCATCTATTTTCTCATGCTTTTCTTAATAAATTCAAGGTGCTCCTATAAAGTGACAGCTTGTTGATTTTTATATGGTTGTTTTATGTAGATTTTTAGATTTAGAATAGTCCTAATAATTTGGATCCAATGTGGACTTCAAACACTTTGAAGGGCACGAAAAAATTCAAAAACCATTGTGAAGTTAATGGACATTAGCATACCATATTTGGATAATTGAAATACATATTTTTATTTGCTACTTAATCAAGCAAAAGCAGTCACAAAATGCTGAAAATAGTCAAAAACAGAGATATAATGTTCCTAACATAAAATCATGCAAACACTTAACAAATATATATTCTAATCAACTATTTGGCAATTAACTTTATTGTGTTTAGTAATATGGCAGTTTTTATATGTCAAACATAGTGTAAAAATATGGTATTTCTAGGCCTCATCACACAACATGTATTTGACTAGTCCTAAATGTAGCTTGCATTTGCCAAACATAGAACTATAGGTTCCAAATGTAGGACTGTAGGTCCCAAATGCAGGCCTATAGGTCTCAAACAGAGCCTATGTATGTACAAACCCAAATTGACCAATTCTACAAGTATTTCAATTCAGGATTTTGTGGCTTTTCTTAAGATGAAAATGGGCCTTACATAGTGAATGCCCTTCATGTGATAGTGACTCTCTTGTATTTTCTAGGATTTGTGTACAAGTGATAGGTTTTGGATAGCTACAAAATCTTGGGTGGCCCATGAGCATACACAAGCCAACCCACCATTTTTATTCTAGCAAAGAAGACCTTTGGCATCCACCTCTATTTGATCTACGAAAGGATATTTTCTCCCTTTTGTCATTTGTATTCGAAAAGAAAGCATTGTAATCATACCCTTGCACAATCGAGGTACATAATTGTAAAAAGGAAACTAAGGTATTAGTATATTTATCAATACAAATACATAATCTTTCATTGAAATGGCTTATTTTTTATTCCATCTGCTACGGTGTCATTTTCATTGCTACAAATTTAGCGATCACACCCCTCACTTCCCATCAGGGTTATGCACAGTGGAAAATATATGTAAATTGGATGAATATTAAAATTTTCAAAATTAGAAATTGGCGATTATGAAGACCCTCAATGTCAGCCCATTCTCCTAAAATTTTCAAGACCAATTTTTTCTTAGGGTCAATTTGCCATAATATTTATCTAAGCATAGACATATTTGTACTCATTGGAAATATCTTTTCGAGCCTGATATAATGGTGGTATTTTTATGAAGTTATAATATTATTTAATTGGTCAAAAAAATTTCCAAATATGACCTTACATTTTAGGGCTTCAAATGCCCCATGTTTTGGTTTGAATATGATTGATTTGATTTGCTTAGGATTTCCCTTTATTTTGATTAGGATTCACCATTTTTTTAAGGTACATTTCGAGTCCAAACCCTTATGCATAACCCTACTTCCCATGATCCTAAAAATACTCCATCATTCTATTAACCAGAGGACTAAAAAAACACTATTATGTTGTCAAAATCGTACCAAGAGGATCATAGCTTTCTCAAAGACCAAGCCACAAGAGTCAAGGAGTATCAACCCGAGTCCTCCTTCCACATAGTCCTAAAAACAATGATGAATTTTGTTGAATATTATCATTTAATCTCAATGATTTATCAATCTAAGGTGGTGTCCAAGGTTGTCTACAATAGAAGGTTAGGAAAGAGTGCAATTCAGGCATTCAAATTTCAAGCATTTATTGGTGAAGCAGATTTTGGTTTAGCCTTTTGGTGTCACACTAAACCTAGTCTATAGAATGGAAACTAAAATAAATTACATGAATTGAAAACTAAATCTAAATTACAAAATTTAACAATTAATTACAATTGCAAGAATTGAAAAGGGTTGAATTAAAATCTAATCTACTTTTACATAATTGAAATAACAGAAGTAAAATTGCTAAATTGAAATGATGTTGAAATAAAACCTATGCTAAAATAACCTGTCAATATCCTGCCATAAAAGTTCGTCAATCTTCTGCTCTAGGAATTGACAGTAAAATGAAATTTGCTGAAATTGAAAGCATTTGAAACATAAAAGAAAACAACATGAAAATAAAAGTAAACATGGAAGCAAATGTTTAATCTAATTTTTTAGCTGACACATACACATTGGCTGTACAAAAACATAATGAAAAAAACATAAAGAACATAATATAAAATTAAAACAAGAAAATGAAATCTGGCAAGCAATCTGTTAATTCTCTGCAACAAAATTATAGATTAAAACCTACCATAAAAATCCTCCTTCTAGATTTTAAAGTGGGCCCGAGGTGTAAAAACACTCCTTAACTAATAACACTCATAACATAATTTGACAAAAATACTGCACTTTTATTGTTGTCAAAACATGCTGAAAACTATTATAGATAATTGTTGTACAGTCCTATTTGTTGCTGCTACTATTCTCATCTATTATAATTCCTTCCTATCTTAACCAATAAGGGAGCTATACTTTTATAGATGCATAATATCTATTATAAACATAAAATATGTAATTCCTACCCTATAGCTCTAACTGCTTGTTATGTTGCAACAATTCTAAGGGATATTTTAGGACAAAGTCAGCTGTTCAATTGATATTTTTAGGTGTTGCATATTCTTGGTCAATAAGGGATGGTGAAGATAGCTTGAAAATACTTTTCCTAATTTTCCTCAACCCTCAGTTGCTTCGTAAACACATTGGAAATCGTAGAAAGTCAAACTGCAGCTTATCCCCTATCAATCCAAATATATTCAGATTGACTTGTTTTAGCTGCAATTCAAACTCAGAATGCCTTCAAATGTTGATTTGTGTTGCTACTATTATGTAGGTCTACAATTCCATATCCTATAAGGTGATTGCAATCATCTTTATCTTCCTCTGTTGGTAAATTCCATTCCCTACCATTCATTGGTAGCTGGTTGGAATTTACATGGTAAACTGTTGCATTTTCTAGATTTGTTGCACAGTTGTTAAAATGTTGGCATTTCTTGCAAGTTCAATAAATTATAACATGGAAAAATAATTCAAATATCAACATGAATAATTACATCAAGTTGCTACTAAATTTATACACTTTATTCACCAAGTAACCATGCTGAAATAGTGCAATAGTGTTGCACAATTGTCCTTGCTCGGTTATACCCTGTTGTTGCCTACTTAGACCATGTGGAAATGCTTCTAAATAGGTCATATGTCTTATATAGTCTTTCTGAACTTATTCCATCCATTTCTTCATGTTTTTCTTAACAAATTCAAGGTGCTCCTATAAAGTGACAGTTTGTTGATTTTATATGATTGTTTTATATAGATTTCCAGATTTAGAACAGTCCTAATAATTTGGATCCAATATGGACTTCAAACAATTTGAAGGGCAATAAAACATTCAAAAACCATTGTGAATTTAATGGATATTAGCATACCACATTTGGCTGATTGAAATGCATATTTTTATTTGCTACTTAATCAAGCAAAAGCAAACACAAAATGCTGAAAATAGTCAGAAAACAAAGATATAATGCTCCTAACATAAAATCATACAAACACTTAACAAATATATATTCTAATAAACTATTTGGCAATTAAATTTGTCATGTTTAGTAATATGGCAGATTTTATATGTCAAACATAGTGTGAAAATGAGGTATTTCTAGGCCTCATCACACAACCTGTATTTGACTAGTCCTAAATGTAGCTTGCATTTGCTAAACATAGAATTACAGGTTCCAAATGTAGGACTGCAGGTACCAAATGTAGGCCTACGGATATCAAACATAGCCTATGGATGTACAAACCTAGATTGACCAATTCTAGATCCAGATCAGCATCATCGATATAGTAAGGTATCATTTTTATTGTTTTATCTTATACATAGGTTTTTGGATTTGATAAGTATTTCCATTCAGGATTGTGGCTTTTATTAAGATCAAAATGGGCCTTACATAGTTAATGCCCTTCATGTGCTATTGACTCTCTTGTATTTTCTGGGATTTATGTGCAAGTGATAGGTTTTGGATAGCTACAAAATCTTGGGTGGCCCATGAGCATACACAAGCCAACCCACCATTTTTATTCTAGCAAAGAAGACCTTTGGCATCCACCTCCGTTTGATCTATGAAATGATATTTTCTCCCTTTTGTCATTTGTATTCGAAAAGAAAGCATTGTAATCATACCCTTGCAAAATCGAGGTACATCATTGTAAAAAGGAGACTAAGGTATTAGTATATTTATCAATACAAATACAGAATCTTATATTGAAATGGCTTATTTTTTATTCCATCTGCTAGGGTGTCATTTTCATTGCTACAAATTTGGTGATCATGATGGGGCTCCCAAAGGGTTCTATTTTATTTGCCTTGCTATTTTTTATCTTCTAATATGTGTCTATTGTTTATTGCAAGATTTTGGAGATCTATTTTACGAAATATTGTAGAGAATTTTTTAAGGTTTTAGAGACTAATTGGGTTGTTTCTTGCCCTATGCAAAGACAACCTATGTTTGGGAAATGCAACTTGTATTTGGAAATCCTGTGCAAACATAGTCTGCATTTGAATAGCTGAATAAAAAGAGCTTAAGGCTTTTGGGTAAGTATTTTTGTACTTAGTTACCTTTAAAATTACCTTTACAAAGAAAATCTATTATTTTTGTGCTTTACTAAAAGGGTAACTTAGTAAATTGCATTCATAGGTATTTGTATATTGCATTCTCATAGCATATCTTGGGAGATTGCATTTGTTAGCATCAAAATTGAAATCACATTCTAGGTTGTAAAAAGGGTGTAACTTTCATTTGAGGGTTAAATTTGCATCAATAGGTGCATTTAGAGCACATTTAGGCTTCCTCCTTGCCCTTATTTATTTTTGAGACACAATAAAAAATTTACAATGCATTTGCCAAATGTATACTATGTTTACCAAATCTAGCCTACGAGTCTCAAATGCAACTTGTGGGTCCCAATGCAGTATGCATTTGGCCCTATGTCTTAGATCCATTTTAGAGCATTTTGGAAGCATTTGGCCCTAGGATTCTATATTTTATACTAGTTTTGAGTGTTGTTCTATGTTTTTCATGTCTTTGATTGCATTTGTGGGCATCAAATTTAAAGTGCATTATAACTTGCATTTTTAGGGTTCGATTTGTGTTTGTATTACAAAACATCACAAAGCTTAAAAAAAACCCTCACACACTACACAATCATAATCCCACACCTCTGTATTACACAAGTGAAATAAAAACCTCTCAAATGAGTTGTACTTCATCACCAACCATCGATCGAGACCTAGATAAACACTAGTTAGTACGATTGTCACTTAGATTTCATTACCAAGAGGCTGGTCACTCTTGAGAGTAGTTCAGGGTGATCATTAGGTTAGATTCCCTTGATCTACAGGGCTAAATAATTAGTGGAGCACATTCATTATTATCCAAGAACACTTGAGTGTGAAGCAAAATCTATATTATGCAACTAGCAAGACTCAGATAGTGCAACCTCTTTTGGGAGGTAATTTTGGTTCCCTTAGGATACACCCATTGTCAATCCTTCATCTAGGAAGCTTTATTAGCCATTCATGACTCATCCTTTGATAGAGGGGTGGGTATGAACACACATTTTATATTCCACTTCACCACCTACCATCCATAGTTTTTAGGTCTAGGTGACATAAAAAACACAAAAAACATCTTCAAAACTTCAAAACTAAAAAAAAATAACAAAATTGCAAAAACAAAGGAAAATAGAAAAAACACTTATTTGTGTGATTGTGTTTATAGCATATATTTCATATTAACCATACACTTCCCCTCCATTTTTGTCATTTCACATAATCCCTAGATTATGGTATTTGACTTGGAGTCAATCCAAAGCTTTAGACAACACCCAAAGCCAAACACCTGTATCCATGGACCATTATGCTTAGATTTTCCATGCCTCAGCCACTTCTATGGTTGAGCAAGGGGGTACCCATGTGGACCTATTTATTGAGAAGGGTTATGCATAAGGGACCAACCCTAAAATGTATTTATAAAAATTTGGCAAATTAGTTTTGAAATATAGGTGAATAGTATCCAAATGTATGTAGAAGGTTCACTATTATTAGGGGTAATATTGGAAATTTAAACTTAAAATGTTCAAATTATTATAAAATTGGGGTAAATCGACCTAGAAAAAAATTTGCACCAACAATTTTTTGGTTAATGGGCCCTAGTCAAGGGTCCCAAATATTAGCCAATTCCAAATTTCAAAAATCCTAATTTTAGCCAATTTTGTGAAAATAGCCACCATGCATAACCCTGCTGCTGAGCCTTCTAATTGTGCACCCCCTTCAGATATGAAAATTATGCAAAGAGCCATTCAAACCTCCATTTCAAATACCCCTCACATTGATTCATCAATACCCTCTAATATGCACATCACATATTTAGATACTGATACCCTTAAAATGTACCTAAACCTAGTCTTTCCATCTCTACCCCCTATCACCATTCCACCCTAATCCATTCCCATATTCCATCAAGAACCTGCCTATTTGCATCTCCAAAACACCAACCATCTCATCATAAACCCCATTTTTAAACCCACATCCATACCTATGAACCAAAATCCTCCACCATCAACCAATCAACACATCTCCATCCCATTCACCCACAACATCATCTACTCAAACCTGCAATATGAAGTACAAGTTAATGTTTCTTTACAAATGCCAACATCAAATCCACCTACATAGTTACCTTTTGTTGATCCTACATAGCATACCATCCCTCACTCGATCATGATACCCTTTTCCACCTACCCTCCACCAACATACACCCATTTCATCGCCACACATTATGTTCAATATTTTTCCCCTCATTCAATCATGCAACCTACATTTGTGATTGCTACACAACAAGCTTTACAACATCTATAGTAGTTTCTTACCAATAATACTAATCAAGGAATTCATCCCATCTTGCAATAACAATCATAGGTAGCAGACTTCAATCATCCATCCACATCCACCCAAAACATATTTTTCACACAAGATCCATTATGGGTATCGTGACCACCCACCATAAATATAAGGCGGATAATACAATGATGCAAAATATTTCCCAAAATATGTTCTATCCCAACCAAACTCAAACGAGTTTCGATGGACAGGTAAAATAAAGGAAGCTACAAATCTACCCAGCCAAATTGGATAGAAGTTTGTGATAACAGGAAGGGCAGGTTCATCCCAATTACCCTACCTTGACTTGGGTGGGTGATTGAAATAATATTGAGAGAAGAATAATCTTGAGGCACTTGCCCTAGTCAGGAAAACTATTTTGAAGATACCTGAGGGCAAAAGTACTCCAAAAGTGTTGCTTAGGTGAAGTGATAAAAGTGGAAGGTAAGTTGTCACCTACAAAGGCTCCTAAAATACCTTTCCTATAAAAAGAAAAGGATTGGTCAAAGTTAGTGCTAACCTAGGTCTCAAGCCTATCTCTGAGGCATTATCACTTGCATTTAATGCTGGTAACCAGACACTGTAGTATACCTACTAAAGCCCTACATAGGAACCTAAGGATAGGGGTTCCCCACCAATACGATGCAGTCAAAGGGAAGCATGCTACAGATAGAATTGATGATCTACCACCATAACCAAGGTCAAATAAAAATGGTACAACTGCACCAACAAAGATAGAGTCAAGAAAAATGGGATATAATTAATAGGGATCACTTGATAGCGTACCGGGTCCTTTGAAAATTTTGATCAAATACAACCAGGATTCATAGAGATGATATCCCACTGCCCAAGTGGTATGGCATGCATTAATGCACCCACACAGTGAAAGAAGGAGGCCTTATCTTTTGGCTATAAAATAGTGAATGTAATTAATTTGAAGGGTTAACTCTAAGCTATTACAATTTGTATGCAATACTAGTAATTTATTAATATAAACAAAGCATTATCTAACATTCAGATCATTTTGCATATGTATGTATCTTCATGTTTGTGCTTTTCTACTAAATTTTATGAATGAATTAGTTGTTATTTTACTATCTGGATTCTAACTATTGATTTATCAATTATGGAATTTACAAACATAGTGTGAAGAATTAATGATAATAGTTGGAATGTATTAGCTGGTCTGTTAGATGGTTATATATGTGATGGTATTCCTACTTATGCTTGCATATATCTTAATGCATCTTATTTGCCCAGTTTAATCCAATGTCATTTAATTTTATTTACTTTCTTTCTTGTTATCCCTAAAGTCTCTTAGAATTTTCATTTAAGCCATAAGGAATCGACATTCTCCAGAGATTGGTCATAGGGTTTCGTTATCCACTGGACTCTCAATGTTGGTCTAGCCCACCGGGTGCACAATCCTTCCATTAGGTGTATATTATCGACTAACAATTTGTGGCACACCCAGTGGTACCTAAAGTATCACATTTTTAGTAGTATAGAGTTAGGTGATTCTCTATCTTGCTCAACTATTCAATAATAACCTAGAGACATTGTTGAACCATAAACCCAGAAAGCCTTGTAGTAGAATTATTTCATGATTACAAGGCGTAAATTTAGTCTATCTAAGGAACCCATCTAGTTCTTTAAACTAAATTTTCTAAGGCAGTGATTCCTAGCATCTCTGAAGCCCATTTCATTTTGCATGCCTCTGAAGGATCAATAGTATTTTGATCCTAATACTCAGGACTAAGGAATCCCAACTGAATTCATGGCCCATAGTCAAAACCATAACCAAAATTTGGGATATCCCACTTGGAACAATACAGGTCCCCTCAACCTCACTAACCAGAATGATATTCCTCCCATAGCCCTAAAAGCATTACCTACCTATGATGGTACTGGAAATATGGCATTTAAACACTACCAAGATGTAGCAGCCCTAGCCACCATCCACAAAATTGCTTATGAGGATGTTATGATTAAGTTATTGGTTATTTAAGTAAAGGGTAAAATATTATACTGGTATAGAACCCTTCCCAATGGGAGCATCACTTCATGGGTTGACCTGGTGGGAAGTTTGGTTGCTAAGTTTAATGAAAATTTTGATCCCTTCTCGTCACTCATTAGTTTACCACAATACAAAAACATCCCTAGGAAGAAATACGTGATTTTAATATTATATTCACTCGTTCCTGGCATAGGATCCCCGATGGTCTTAGGCAAACTGATGAGAAAACTATATATGAGGGCTTTTATCCATGATTTAAGCTTAATGATAAGGTAATATAATGTCTTAACCCTCCCTCAAATATTCCAAGAAGCCATGAAAGTTGAAAAACTCTTTATGGCTATTGGATGGCTTCCCTCTAAGCATACTATACCTTTTTTTCTTTATCTGCCCTAAAATCAATCACAATCAATATCTTCAATGCCACCTTACCATGCAAGTGCTCCTCTAATGAATGTACCATAGTGGCATGCATCCAAGTGGCACCCAATCTCCTAGAATTTCCCATGCTACCATCTCTCCCTGCTCCTCCTACAATACTAGCACTCCCTACTCCAAACCCCCAAATGGTCATTCTGTTAGACCTGCAGAACTCTATAAAAAATTGAAACATGGATGTCCAAAACTTTGTCAAAAGCCTCAATAATAAAATGAATCTAATGAAAATAAGAGAGGAAAAAAAAAATTAAACCTAGAAGATTCCCGTATGTATCTCATGATCAAGTTGCTTCTACTAGCAAACCCCCTAAAAAAACAAGTATTATTCTAACAAATGAGGAAGGGGAACCCTCCTCTACTTCCACCTAGATAGATTATTGGTGTTCTATGTGTAATGATTCTCATGCAAAAAATACATGCATGATGCACCAGTACTACATGCAAAATATAGCTATGGAAATAATGGAACAAGCACAGAAGGATTATGTCAATATAGTCTGAGAAAGCAAACATAATTGCATGTTGGATTCAGACGACCAAATATTTGTGCTCACCAGGTCTGGAAAGAAACTAATACTGGTGGACCCTAAATACCTCCATCCCTTGAAAACACCTAGTGATAAGAAATATAAGGAAGAGGCTAGGAGGAAGACCCCTCAGACATCTCCTACCTAAAAACTACCTGTGCAACAAAGGGAGAATATACCCAATGTAGGTTAGCATAAGATGATGCAGGCACAGGAGGAGGCCAGATATAGGTTGAAATACCCTCCCCTTACCAACAGGAAGTGGATAGAAACCACTCAAGAATTCCTAAGTAGGTACAAAAGTTACCAGAAGGACAAGGAGAAACAACCCACCGCTCTCAATTTCAATATAGTCAAAGAATTGAAGAAGACTCCTTCAAAGGTTAGTATGTTTAATGCCCTGATGATATATGGACAAATTGATTTTCTCCAAGTGGCACTACAACTAATAAAGGTCCAAAAAAATCACCCCCTGAGCAGAACTTGGCTCAATATGCCCCCGTTATGGGGGTGGGCAAGAATAGGCCCTCTCTATTCTATTTGTCCTTAGAGATGGAAGGATGGGTGGTGAACAATTGTATGATAGACTCAGGAGATGCTACAATGGTGATGCCTAAATTAGTATGTGATGTCATGGGTATGGAATATATAAGGAATTTCCCTGGAGTCTTATAGTTGGATGGAACTCTAGTTAAAACTATAGGGGTGATCAAATATGTCCCTATGGTGTTGCATAAACTGCCTCAGGTTACTGTAATACAGGAGATTGTAGTGGTTGATCTGAAACTATACTTTGGAATGTGTCTATCTAGGGAATTCACTGTTAATCTAGGAGGATACCTTTCATTGGACTACTCTCACATGGAGATACTTTCCAAAGGTATAAGGGTAAAAATTATCCCAAAGAAGCCCTCTTCATTTCATATTAAGAAGCTTGAGGAGGAAGACTAGCAGGAGAAAATAGTGGGCATCATTACCGAAGATGAGGACTTGATGGAAGAAGTCCTAGAGGAACTTCAGACTGAGGATCAGTTTTCCCTAAGATATTTCAATGCCATGATAGAGACAGGGATTGGTACCTATGCCATCAAAAAACCAGATGACAAGAAATCAAAGAGGAGTCCCACTCAGGCATTAGACCAATTTTAGAAGCTATACTTTTATGGGACCAGATGCAAGAATGGCATAGGTGCAGGAGTGGTGCTGGTCACACCAACATAATATCAAAAAACCTCTTCTTATTGGTTGACCTGGAGCTGCACTAATAATGCAATAGAATATGAAGCCTTATGCTTATGATTAAGAAAGGCTGAGAAGTTGGGGGTTAAACATTTACAAATGTTTGGTGATTTCAAACAATTTTTCAACCAAGTCACTAAAAAATACATAAGTAAACAATACTATCTTAGGATATACAAGAACAAAGTGTGGGATCTGTTGGAATATTTTGAGTCCCTGAACATCAAAGTTATTCCCAAAGACCAGTATACTCATGCCAACACCCTTGTGACTATAGGTGCTAATTACTACCCTCTATCAAATATCATATACAAACCTAAGGTAGTAAGGTTGATATACTGGCCTTCAATACCAAATAAAGATAGTTTTTGGTAAGTGTTTGAGAATGATGAACAGATAGTGGATTTCCTAATCCAAGAGATGAACTGTTATGTTGAACATTTTAAATATGAATATGAATATCAATAAGAAGAAGAAGGCTTTCTGCAGTTAAATAAAAACCATAACCCTAAAGGGCTAATTACATTGGAAATCTTGTTTGATAGTAATGATCATTCGATGGACCACATGATCAAAATTAATTATGGAGAATCTAAGGATATCCCAATAGCCTGGTAAAATATTTGAAATTTAGTACAAACTTCTATGAAGATGAATTAAGTGTGATTCAAGAGTTGTGCCAGATGTATGATTACATTATAGCGTAGACATACGATGATCTAAAAATCTATGATAAAGATACCATTCAACATACCATAAAGCTAGAGCCTGGCTCAAATTTGGTTAGATAGAAACAAAGACCAGTCAACCCAAATATTGAAGCTTTGATGAAATAAGAGCTTCTAAAACTACTTTAAACAAAAATAATATATCTCGTTAAACACTCAAATTGGGTGGCAAATCTAGTCCTATTCAAAAAAAATAATGGGGATATCAGGTTGTCTTGATTTTCATAGTCTAAAAAAAGTCTCTCTGATGGATCACTATCCCCTACCTCAAATTGACCAAACACTGCACATAGTAGCAAGAGTAGAGAGGTTATCTCTACTATATGGCTTCTCAGGTTTCAATCAAATATGGGTTTGAGATGAATACCAATACAAAATAGTCTTCAACACCAAATGGGGAACCTTTGCCTATCAATGCATACCATTTGGACTTTCAAACATAGGGGCTAATTTCCAAATATCAATGGATATAGAATTGAAATAACTATTCAATAAGGTGATTTTTATTTATCTAGATGACATGACCATGTTATCTCACAAGGAGCAACATATTGAGCACCTTGATCAAGTATTTGAGAAGTGCAATGAATTTAAAATATCACTGAACCCTAAAAAAATATTGTTTGCTATTCAAAAGGGTAAGCTATTAGGGCATGTTGTGTCAAAACAGGGACTTGTTATCGATATTGATAGAGTAAAAGCCATTTTAGAACTACCTATGCCCATGATCAAGAAAGGAATTCAATCCTTCTTTGGGTAAATCAAATTCATGTGGAAATTCATTTTTGAATTTGCTCAGATAATAAAGCCCATGACTGAGATGTTGAAAAGAATGCAAAGTTTGAATGGATAGAGGCTCGGTGAGAGGCTTTTAGGGGAATAAAATATACGATTTCAAGAGTACCAATTCTAATTAATCCAGATTATTCTAAATATTTCATCCTATATGCATTTGGTACGGATGGGGGCTATGCCACAATACTCACTCAAAAGGGGGGAGATAGTAATGAAAGACCAATTGCCTTCCTCTATCAAACCTTATAACAACATGAGGAGAGATCTAATTTTATTGAAAGGTAGGTATATACTATCATGAAATCCCTCAAAATTTTTAGGAATTTCTTATATCAAAGCAAAATCCTGGTATATGTGGTGCATCTAGATGTCAAAAGCTTCATAATACAAGGAGAATTGGGTGAGGGAAGGGTTGGTTGGATGTAAAATATTTAGGAGTTTGACGTAGAAATAAAACTAATAAAACTAGTAAGGATCAGGGACCTTTTTCAGCACCTATCTTACTCTAGGGTGGAGCATTTGAATGTGTTTATGTAAGAGGATTGCCCTACTAAACATGAAGATGACCAAAAAGTGGTTGTAACATGGATTGATGAAATCATCCATTACTTTGACTTCTAGGAATATCCAAAAGGATTGGCATCCTCACAAAGGAGAAGGTACAATAGCAATCAAGAAACTACATAATGTTCAACGATGTCCTCTATCGATATAGTTTCAATGGCATGCTTCTCATATGTATACCACCAAAAAGAATTGAGGAAATCTTGAAGGAGTTCCATGGTGGATTTTTGAGAGGACATTATTCAGGGCAAACCATAGCTACCAAAACCTTGAGATCTAGATTTTACTAGCCAATAGTGTTCTCTAATGCATTCAAATAGGTTCAGTCATGTGATAAATATTAGAGATTTACTGTAAAAGCTAAGCACGTTTCTCTCTCCCTATAGTTGGTAATAGTAGAAGAACCATTTCAGCAATAGAGGTTGGATTTTATTGGTAAAATCAATCCAAACTCATCGGTGGGTCACAAGTATGTGCTCATAGCCATTGACTACTTCACAAAGTGGGCTGAGGCAGAAGCCACTAAACATATTGAACAACAAATGGTGGTTTATTTCTTGTAAAGGCTAATAAACAGATTTGGTATCCCTTCCAGCATTGTATCCAACAATGGTACTCATTTTATAGGGATCAAAACTTTGGAGTTTGCTAGAAAATATGAAATCTATTGGAATGCATCTTCAAATTATTATCCATAGGGAAATGGTCTGTTTGAATCTACCAACAAGAACCTTTTTAAGATAATCAAGCACAATATAGATTGTAATCCAAGAATATAGCACCTCCTGCTTGATCAAGTGCTATGGGCAGACCATATTACTCCTAAGAAGGTACTAAAGACATCTCCCTATGCACTAGTATATGGGATGAAGGCAATCCTTCTGATCAACATAGAACTTTCCACGCTAAGGTTCATAAATGAGATGGAAATGGAGGATGTTTCTATCATTAAAAAAAGGTTAGCCCAACTCTTTAATCTGGAGGAAGAACAAAATACATAATATGATAACCTGTGACATCATCAAGGCATTGTCAAGCATTGGTTCAACAAAAATTCCATACCCAGAATATTCTATGAAGGGGATATGGTCTTGAAATGGGATGTTAAATGGGTAAAACCATGGGTCCATGATAAATTTGATTCATTCTGGTCAGACCCATATCTTATCTAGAGCTGCAAACATTCAAATGCATACCAACTATAGGATTTGGAAGGAAGGTTGATGCCCATTCCTGTGAATGGTTAGTATCTTAAACACTACGCTTAACCTTTCCCAAGCCCAAAATGTACATATGTAAATAGTCTTGTTTTTTTTTTGTATTGTTTCTTTTAAAAGGCTTTAGGTGGCTTATCAAAATTTTGCCCAAGCTTGCATGTAGCTTATAAAATCATCATCTCAACCAAATTCCAACCACTATAGTGGACGGTCAGTTATGGTGGATAAGGATAAGGGGATAGATGCTAAAAGAGTCAAGCGAGGTGAAAAATGGCAAAAGAACCTTGTAACGCACCAATTCAAAAAGCTCACCCACTTCAAGAAGAGAAAAGGAGAAACTTGGAATCAATGCAGGAATTCACTGATCAATTTGAAGTATTGAAGTAGGATCACAGTAACATCGATGCACTCAATGAACCTGTGGAGGTTCACAAAATGATTGACATTATTATGAAGTTATTGGATATTCGTGCCAAAGAAGAAGAAGTGGTGGGACACTATGTGGGCCTTTCTTATAGAAGCTTGCATTGACTGGAAGATGTTGGTGAATTTATTAAAAATGCATCCCTCACCACTCTCGAGGAATGGGAACACAGTTGCAATGATATGAACATTCAGACTCTTGCAAAGGTAATGACATAAACTAAATATTTGGAGGGTATAAAAGGCAACGAGATGAGTCCATTTCTGCAATCGAATTTTAGGTAGGATCAGAGGCTCCTGCGGGCCTGATTCATTTTTATAGATTTCATTTTTTGATTGAATTTGCAGCCCAATGGATAGGAATCAGCTCCAAGTCATAGGTCTAGGTTCACCCTATTTCGCTAGTAAAGGGGCCATAAAAGTCACCAAGAATGTAGGGTGGATAATACAATGATGAAAAATCCCACCCAAAATAAGGAGAAGGCCCACGACTTAGGCAGGCTATGTTAGGGAAGAGGTTTTCCCCGCAAATATATGTTCCACCCCAACCAAAATCCCGCTCGGCCTAAGGCGGTGAGTTCTGATGAACAGGTAAAACAAATGTTGCTACAAAGCTACCTGCCCAATAGGTTTATGTACAATGGTGAATATTCACCAATTGGGCTAATATTTGTATTTTCAAAAATTCAAAATTGCTATTTTGGGGGACCCAAACATCGGCCCTTTCACCCAAAATTTTTGAAAAAAAAATTGGGCGTCAGTTCGCCATGCATTGATAATAGTATCACGAATTTTTTTAAATTTGCTAGCAATCCCACATAAATAGAGGATCCTTTTCACCATCATTTTTTTAAGTTATCCTACATAATTTTCCAAGTATACCACTATATATAATTAACACCCCAACGACACTTTCTTATTTTTAAACATTGTTCTATGCTAGATGGATATCCTGACCCAGTTTTGCACCAAACTAGATCTATTTTTGTACCAAACCAAACCTATTTCTGTACCAGACCAAATTTTGTTCAATACTAGACAATATTGAACCATGTTCTGCACCAGATCGGATCTTGTTTAGAACTAGATAAGACTAGACCCGGTTCTACACTAGATTGAACCTATTTTTTTAGCAAATCAGATCATGTTGTGCACTAGGTCAGACCTTGTTCTACACCAAGTCGATATCCAGACCTTTTTCTACAATAGGCTAATATCTAGGCCCTATTCTACTTCTGAATAAACTACTGGATCATGTTCTACACCAAACTAATATTCAAACCTTGATTTGCATCCAAACGAACTATCAGATCCTGTTCTGCACCAAGTCAATTTATCAACCTTGTTCTACATCAAGCTGATTTGTGAAGCCTATTTTACACCACGCTAGATCCTGTTCTACACCAGGTTGATATCTAGACTCTATTTTGTACCAGAATAGATCATGTTCTACACTAGGCTGATATTCAGACCTTGTTCTACACCAGACCAATTTTTAGTCCCTATTCTACACCAAGCCAATTTATGGATCCTATTCTGCACTAGGATAATATTTGGATCATATTTTGTACTAGGATAATATTTGGGGGCATTGCTCCCCCTACAATCCCCTTCATGGATGGGTCCAAGTGTGACTAAAAAAAAGACATCCAAATTAGAGAGAGAATCAAGATCCACAACCAATACTATGTTCTGGGACTAGATAATTTTCTATACCTGGTTTGAGATCAAACTATTTTTTGCACCGACCCATGGTCAGATCTCGTTTTCCACCCGATCTGGCCAAAATTGTCAAATTCACCATTTTTTTCATTTTTTTTTCAAAAACTAAGGTAATTCACCATTTCCTCGGACATGAGGTTGGCCAATATTAGCCATAGTTTCGAAATGGATTCGCCTATTTTTTACAAGGACATTTTGGGTTCGATCCCTTATGCATAAATCTACCGCCCAACTTGAGTAGAAGTTTGTGATAACACAAAGGGCAGGTTCATCCCAATTACCTTGCCTTGACTTGGGCAGTGCTTGAAAGAATCTTTTGGATGGAATAATATTTAGGTGTTTGCCCTAGTCAAGGCTACTATTTTGAATATCCCTAAGGGTAGAAGTACCCCAAAAGTGTTTTCTGGATGAAGCGACAAAAGTGGAAGGTGTGTTATCACCTACAAAGGCTCCCAAAATATCCCTCTTGAGGAAAGGAAAGGATTGGTCAAAGCTAGTGCTATCCTAGGTATCAATCCTATCTCTGAGACATTATCACTTGCATTTAATGTTGGCCACCAGACATTGTAGTATACCTTCTGAAGCCCTACATCAAAATCCAAGGATAAGGGTTCCCCACTAATATAATGCATTCAAATGGAGGCATGTTGCAGGTAGAATTAATGATCCACACTATAGCTAGGGTCATATATGAAAATGGTATAGTTGTGCCAATAAAGATAGAGTCAGGAAAATGGGATATAATTAATAGGGATCACTTGATAGCACACCTGGTCCCTTGAAAAACCTGATCAGATGCAACCAGGAGTCAGAGAGATGATATCTTACTACCTAAGTGATACAACGTGCATCAATGAACCCGCCCAAAGAAATAAGGAGGCTTTATCTTCTGGATATAAAATAGTGAATGCAATTTCTTTGAAGGGTTGGCTCTAAGCCATTACAAATTGTGTGTAAAACTAGGAATTCATTAATATAAACAAAGCATTGTCTAGCCTTTGGATCATTTTGCATATGTATGTATTTTCATGTTTGTGATTTTTTGCTAAAATTTGATGAATGAATTAGTTGTTATTATGCTATCTATATTATGACTATTGATTTATCAATTCTAGAATTTACAAACATAGTGTGAAGCATTAATGATAATAGTTGGAATGTATCATTTGGTCTATTAGATGGTTGTATATGTGAATGCATTCCTTCTTCCATATACATCTATCTTGATGCATATTATCCATCCAATTTAATCCAATGTCATTTAACTTTATTTGCTTTATTTTTTGTTGTCCCTAAACTCTCCCAAAATTTTCATTAAATTCATAAAGAACCGGCCTTCTTTGAAGATTAGTCACAAGGTTTCATTATCGAGTGGCCTCTCAATGTTGTTCTAGTCCATCGGGTGCACAATCCTTCCATTGGGTGTAGATTACCAACCAACAATAACCATACCCACACATCCACTCCAAAAAATGCATGCTACTTCATCAACACAACACACCATCATTCCACAATCCCCTCATCAACACCCCCCACTTCACCAAAAATAATCATTCCAAAACTAATATCAATAAAATATTTTACATCACCAAATTCTAACAAACATCAATTCACTCTCCAAACAAAATCTCATCTCATCCATCCAATTCATCACGTAACAAACACATCCCACATACACATAGAACAAAAACTAGGGCTTTCAATCACTTTTGGAAGACCTAAAATTTTAGTTTTTGCAAAATCAGATTGATAGCCTAGCCATGCAGACACCCAAAGTATTATATCAAAAATCCACTCTAAGGTATCTAGTCAATCACCCCATTCATCCTTCGGTACCATCACCTCCTTATCCTGCTAATTTTACACTATTAAAGTTTGATAAATTCAAATGGGATGAGGACCCTTGGGAGGATGTAGGCATTTTCATCAATGTGTGCTTTAAAATACAAGATAATTATCCATTGATGCTTCAAATATTTCCCCAAACTTTTGGATAAGATGCTCTAGAATGGTATAACCATTTGCTAAATGACAAAATTTTCACCTTTGAATAATTAAAAAATCAATTTCTAGGGCACTTCTCCTTAAATTCTAGGAAGGAAACCACTTTGATCGACGTATTCAACCTACGCCAATTTGAAAATGAGTCAATTTATGATTATAAAAACTGTTGAAGGGTAGTCATCACCATATAGCCATTCACCCTCCCCATGGTGGAACTTACACGAATGTTCATGAGAAGTTGCTCAAAAACCATATCCTTACTATTAAAATTAGAACAATATAGAACATTTGAGGAAACTCTCGTACAAGCTAGAGTTATTGAAGAGATTAAAATTCAAGAGGGTGAGATCAATATTAAAAAGAAGAATGGAAAAATAAGAATTCAAGGGGGAATAATCAGGTCTAGTCCAAACCTATCCAAGTGAGCCAAGTGGTATTGAGAACACCTTCACCCTAAAATAATTAGGCTCAAGTATAATACCAACAACCCACAACCTAGCAACCACCGCAACAACAAATATATCAAGCGATGCAACCCCCACTGCAATTGCAAAATCAAGGCAATAGGATAGAAAACCACCAATGTATATAATACAATAGACCAACTCGCAATTACACTCCACTTCTTGAACCACTTTCCACCATATTTCAATGGTTGTATGAGGTATAAATGATCACACTACCACAAATAAAACTAGAAGACCCCAAAAAACCACATGGTAGGTCATATAAGGAGTATCAATATTGCACCTTTCATCACCAAAAGGGTCATGACATTAGCGATTGCTATTCTTTCAAAGACATCATACAAGATATGATCGATAAGGGAACTATCAAAATTGATATTCCTTTAGCACAAAAAAAGAAAAACCTTATTATATATCAAACACCTCTTCCTCATTATAAGGTCACACAACAAACAACTGGTATGTCAACTTATATAGTTCTCCTCAATGAAGTCAACCACATCAACAATACTTAGTAGTATCAAGGTTTTGTAGGTGCTATTCATATAGTTACATGAGGTTAGAGAGGTTCGAACTGAGCACAAAAATTGAATTACCCAAACATACCAATGCAAATGGCACTCCTTCCTTCGACACCAACAACTGCCATACCTTTGTAACCTAGTCAAGCAAATACAGCTTTGCAAATCCATCTTCTAAATCCCCCATCATACCATCCAAATAATTATCTATCCACTCATCCAACCTTCATGCAGGGGGGACATACCTCCACTTCACAAATCTAACTAGACAACCCCTCATCAACACCCACAACCATTCATCACCCCCCATTATACGCCATTCTAATTTTACCTACATCCATTATCCCCCAACCTCATACTGAACCCCAAATAATTTTTTATCCCAATAAAACACACTTACCTTCACCATCAATCATCTCACAAATAGATCTTGTTGTTTGTGAGGTACCCTTGCAACATATGCCATTACCCCCATCTGAGCCACATGTCACTCCTAAAACCTCCATCTCTATAATCTCATCCATACAAGTTGTTCATCTTTCCAATCCAAGTATTTGTGAATACATCCTCTAAAACATTGCAATTACCACATCAAGCATTGAGACTGTTGGAGATTATGATCACCCACGAGACCCACCCTTAGCTATTGGTGTGGTACACAATATGTATTTTGTGCTAGATAGAATCATGTTTGTGTATGGGGAGGTAGATTCCTCATTTGATCCACCTCCTCCTATAGAATCCCAACATAAATTTTGTGCCAACGTCGATTATCTTTCCAATCCATATTTCCCCATTTCAATGGTTTAACTAGTAAGGATATGGTTTTGGAGAACATGAGTAGGGAATTAATGATATTTTTGAGCCTCACTTTTGATATGTGCATGATCACACAGGTCTGGGGTACAAACCATATTTCTCCACAATCTCCTTCGAAGAAGCATTTAAACAACTTACAATAGATCTAGAGGAGGATAGTGAAGATAGCGAGGATAAGTATATAGACCCTGAATTCATACCTCAACTACATGAGGTTTTTTTGATTTGTTTCCACATATATCCATTATTGATACCATCTTCTATGATGATTATGAGGAGTATTTTGATGAGGCATCCAAAACATTCTCGATTACCTCTAATAGCTCTGAGGAAGAGTTAGCCCCCATCGCACCCATCACTAACAAAAATGAGTTTGACTTTTCTATTTTTTCCATCCTGCAGCCCATATTTCACCTACTTCTTCCATATGAGAACTTGGATGAGCCTATTGATCCTCCACCTCCACCTTAGCTACCTTAGCAATATAATAATAAAAAAATTAAACCAATTTCTTCCTTGAGAGCATGTGCAAGGGAATCCAACCTTCATACCACAATTGTCACATCACCATAAAAATATGTATATATATACATGGAAAAACAAAATCATGCATTCACTCATTTAAGATAGTTGCATTCATAATTCATATACATTCCATGTTTATACCACTTCACATTGCATTTACATCATCCAATCATCTACATTCATACACTTCCTCTGTCTTATTGGTTATCATTTGGTTAGTTTGGATAATTGTTAGTCCATTGAGTCTTTTTGCCTTAATCAGGAGTATCTTCATGTTGGTATTGGTTTCATTCTGCCATCCATTAAAAAAATAATAAACCATCATTATCATTCATACACTTACACTTTGCACGAAACCTAATTATTTTGGTAGTCTTTGGTTTGAATAATATCTAGGTGCTTTTAGTCACTCAGCCACTCCTAGAGTTTTAGACAACCTCCATTGAACATTAAATATTCCTTAGGTACTACAGATTTTTCCTGGTTAAATTAGGTTTGCTCTTAGACCATGCACATCATCACACATTCATAACATTGTGTTGCCTCATAATGACAAACTCATGCATTAATATTGTCATAAAGCAAACTGTCTCCCTTGCTCATCCTATTATGCACATGGTCTAAGCCTGAGAATTGGCAAAAGAACAAGTGCAAAAGTAAAAGATAAAAATATTTAAAAAACAAATAAAGGCTTGAATAACTAGAATTCTTAGGTCCTTAGATCATGGGATTAACCTCCATTGGTGCTATAGATGCTTGAATGACAGTGGAGTATACCTTACATGGTGACATGTCTATCACATTAGTTATATTATTTCATGCATACCTATGTACACTTGCAAATGAGCTAGCTTTTTGGCATAAGTTACAAGTGATTAGTTTTCCCTTGATCATGATTGGAAATAAGCATGCACTGCACACACAGTTGGTCCTTGAGAGACTTGACTCCACTAGGACACCCTTAGTATCTTTTGTATTCGGGATATTAATAGAGGGGTTTGTTTTAGGTCACTCGGATATTTGAGTCTTTGGAAAACACCTCTAGATCCTTTATCCCTAAGATAAAAAAACTAATAAGGGAGCTCAAATTTCATACCACCATTGCATTGCTTCACACATGTCTTATATTTCATTTCATTTTCCATCATATAGTCAAACTAGTATTACTGTGTTGGTGTCCCTGATTAAGCAATAAAGATAAATTTTACCAAACAGTCCATGACTTTCTTGAAGGACAATAAATTAAGCATAAACAATCATTCACCCAACATATGATAATCTATGTCAATATTTATCATCTAATATTTATTTCATATACATTATACTCATTCTATCACATGTTAAACCATGAGGTTTTAAGGTTGTGCCCTTTTATTTCACTCTATCAAAATTTAGAAGGCTCCAAAGGCACAAAAATCCTTTGGTCACATTTCTATTTCATTCCAAAAGGCTTCAAAGGAGACACCCCTTTGGTCAATTCAATTCAAAAGGCTCCAAAGGAACCAAAATCCTTTGTTCACTTTCAATCCAAAAGACTCCAATAAAGACACTACTTTGGTCAATTCAAATTCAAAAGGCTCCAAAGGAGACACCCCTTTCGTCAATTCAAAATTCAAAATGCTCCAAAGGCACAAAACTCCTTTGGTAACATTTCAATTTCATTCCAAAAGGCTTTGAAGGAACCAAATTCCTTTGGTCACTTTCAATCCAAAAGGCTCCAAAGGAGACATCCCTTTGGTCAATTCAATTCAAGATGCTCCAAAGGAGAAACTCCTTTGGTCACTTTCAATGCAAAAGGCACACTCCTTTGGTCAATTCAATTCAAAAGGCTCCAAAGGAGAAACTCATTTGGTTACTTTCAATAAAAAAGAGCTCCAAAGAAGACACTCCTTCGGTCAATTCAATTCAAAAGAGCTCCAAAGGAACCAAACTCTTTTGGTCACTTTCAATTCAAAAGGCTCCAAAGGAACTAAACCCCTTTGGTCACTTTTAGTTCAAAAGGCTCTAGAGGCACCAAACCCCTCTAGTCAACATCTAGAATAGTTTTTTCTTTCTTACAATAGCTTAGGATTTGATTTTTGGTCATATATTAGCTAGCCTATATCCTCAAGTGAATCTTGTATCTAGTGATTTACTCTAGTCACCTAGCAGTTGCAACAGTTGTTGTAGACACTAAAATCTAGTCAATCTGATTATGCTACCATAAGCAATGGCGCAAATGACATACCAAGGCACCTAGGGCAGCCCTCAGTAGGCATACATTGGTTCTAACCACTTAGTGCAAGATTTTGGAAGGTTTCAGGCCACTTTTGGGACCTTTTGAATACCATGTTTCTATTTGTCCCACCTAGGATGAATACAGATTCTATTTGTCCCACCCTGGAGCAAATAGTAGCATTTGTCCTAGGGTGGGATGAATAGTAGGTTTGATTGGAAAAAAATCAAATATGGACAAATGGTGCATGGTAACAATCAGATTCCTACATATTATTGCATGCAATTAAGAGCATACAACATCTTTAGACTTTGATCAATGAATGAGGCCAAATTGGGAGATTATCTTCCCCATCCAATGCATGTCACCCCAGTGGCCAAGTGGTGCGTCTTAGCATGCATACCCTCGCATGCCTTTTTGCACATGAGCCTCCTTGGACTATAAAGTGGATGTATTTTCCACACAAAATATAGATAGGAATTCTAGGATAAAGCAATAGAGTGCTGCCAAGATTTCCTTTCATCCTTTTGTGCCCATTCTTACCTCAGAATCTCTACCTAGGAAAGGATGTTTGTGAGGGAACCAGTAGGCATAATTTTTCACATAACCAAACCATATGAGTGAATTACCTCACCAAATTTGATTAAAATACCCCCTATAGTATTTTGCATCAATCCCCAGTGGAATTGGTGGTAAAATTTAGGTATAATCAATGGGCGTCCCACCCCTAGGTGCCCCCCAATTTGTGACAGTCTTATTCGTCCCACATTGTGATGAATAGAAATATATGGATAAATTTTTGACTTTTTTAATTAGTTATTTTCTATATATTCATATTATTGTTCAGTTACAATTTCATGTCATTTTGAGTTGTATTGGTCGAGATATTGCGATTTTAAGGTTTTGTTGGCTTACGGGACCCACTTGAGCATGCACCATGATATGAGCTTGATTTACAAAAGAAAATGACATGAGTTGTCTTAAAATGTCTATTTATAATTACTTCCTAAATTTCATAGGTTTTGGATATGTTTAGGTCAAGAAAATGCATGCTTTGGGTTTTGTAGGTTGAGGAAGTGCATTGCGATTACATCAACGGACACAATTTTGATGAGATTTTGGGTAATATCTTCCCAAAAACTCTTGTTATGCTTATAAATATAATTTCACATCATTTGGAGTTCATTTTACATATGCGTGCCATATATGCTATTTTCTTGCCTGTGGGGATTGCATGTGTTACATCACATGCACTTGCTATTTGACATTTATGGTTTCCTTGTGTGTAGGTGCAGGTTTTAAAATGCATTAGGTAGTAGAACATGACATCAATATCTGAGATACAAGTGGTGGAAACCTTGGCATGCCCACTTCGATTGTGGGTACAAGGAAAGACATTGGATGTGCACCCGAGTTACTTGAAGGATTTTGATCCTTGGGCACCCGATATGTAAATAGTTATACCAATAATTTGATCCCTCAAATGGGACATTTTGTAAACTAGATTTTATCTTCCTAATTAATAATAATTTGATTTAATTTTCTCTATTTTTTGTTATTTGCTATCTTTTCCATCTTACTTGCATGCTTTCGTTTGATACTCTTGAGAAGTAGGACATAGATATACATATTGTTTATCATTATTTGGTGCATATTTTTTCCCTCCTTTATTTGTGATCATGGTGGGAACTAGTCCCTTTTTCTTTAGGTGAATTTTAAAACTCATTTTTCATCTTTTCATGTTGCAGGTGCTATTCGTTCTAGGCTTAAACGAACCCTAACCTACTATTTGCGCCACCCCGGGATGAATTTGAGTTCGTACCACCCTATGATGAATACAAACCTGATATTCATCCCACCCTAGAGTGAGTAGAAACCAAAGACTTTTCTGATAATAATTCCAGAAATAGCAAGTTTTGGTAGTGATGAGGTAGGCATCTAAATCTTCTATCTCTATTTTTCCATTTTTAGAAACTATTTTTATTTGGTTTTTCTCACATATTTTGCTTGTTTAGAGAGGTTACAAAGTTATTTTTCCTTTTTATTAAACACAAAATAACAAAACATATAAAAGGAGAAAAATAAAAAGAAATTAGAAGTAGGAATGTATCTATTTGGACTACTTTCTTGTAGCCTACCTAATGGGTAGGCTAGCATTTAGGGTTTTTGCATTTCTAGATACATTTGTGAGTTCTTTTTACACTAAATTTGTATAAGTAAAACACACCTTTTACTTGCATCTAGTGAATGATCATTGAATGCTTCTTTGATTACTTTTTTTTGGCTTAAATAGAACCAACACACACCACAATTCACTTAAATGCTAGTGAGGTGGATTTCATCACCACCCACTAGTAGAGTTCAATGAGGTGGCTTTCATCTCCACCCGTTGTCTCAAATCCCATGAACCTTGTTATTTTCCAAGGCCAGTTCCAAGATTTATTATATCCCGTGGATTATAGCACATATATCTATTCGGAGAGGTATATTACAAACTACGGGTGAATTGGGTGAGGAACTGGTAGGACCTATGCTCCCTGGTCGTGTGTGGACCTCATAACCACACATTATAGGTGGTATAACATGACCTGGAGTTCATATCTAGGTTGTTGATATGTGAATATATAGGTGAAAACCAATTAAACATGATATTATCATTCAATAATACTTCAAACATGTGACACAAGGTCCTATTTTACAAACAACACATCTGAAACACACAAAATAGTCTAAGGATTCACATATAAAACTTAAAAGAGATAATCATTTGTCCTATTGAGTATTTTCTTCATTGTTTACTGTTTCATTAAGAATTTGTAAAAGAAGATAATCATCCAGGGTTTGGTAGAGAGTTACTATGGTGTGCACCTGCAACCAAGCTCAATCATGGGCGGAAGCTACGGAGAGTGGACTAGGAGACATGATTCATATCTGCTATAGCCCTAGGGACTTGGTCATACCTCCTTGGCAAGCTTCTACTCACCCTAGCCCCAATACAGTGGGGCAAGAGCCACACCTACAAGGGAGTCCTATGAGGGACACCCCTAGGGGTGATGGAATTTACTTGGGAGAGTGTTCCTGGTACTTAGATACATCACATGCCTTCCTAAATGAAATGAAACAATGCACTGATGCACTAGTAGATAGAGCGGTGCCATGCATTCATGTACCTGATAGGGCTGACACACCTATTCATAGGCTTGGGCATGAATTCACACACTAGGTAGAGCAGGTCAGTATGATTTTTCCTACACATTGCCTTGATAGGGTACAACAACATAGGCAACTTGATGAGTATTATACTCATCACTCGGGGTGAGCCAAATCTGCCCTACCCTTCCTCGTCCATGAGGGAGGGTATGAGGAAATTCTAGATTTTCCTCAATAGCAATATTTTGTGTATGCATAATGTGCCTTTGCGTCCACCAAGTATAATGAGCATATGCCCCAACCCGAACCTCAATTCAATGCAGTGACCCTTGATCGAGAGAAGCACATGATGGATATCATATATTATATTGAACGAGGTCAGCCTCTAGGTGATACTCCTAGGCCTATTAGGCCCCGTAAAGTGGAATAAATTAATCAAGCAGTTACGAGATATGTAAAATTCCAAGCTTAGTTCAATCAACTTCTATGAGACAAAGAGAAACTAGACCACTTGCATCATCTTGAGAAAGAGAGAATCGAACGACAGACCAACAAGTTGTTCCAAAAGACTCTACAGGAGATGGTTCTTACCCCTAAGACACATAGGTAGGAGGTTCACCCGAGGAAACCCACACTCATCTGAGATAGATCTCCTAGGCATTATCTAGTGTTACCTCCATGACTTCCTAGGCTATATCGGGACATGCTTCCCAGGCCAAATATAGGGTGCCCACAGCGGGCAAATAACCTTCTCTATAGATCAACTTGAGAAATGCCCTACGTGATTTACACTGAGCATGAGCCAGAGGTAGAATACTTGGAGATGCCTTACCAAGCTAGGGGGTGACATGCCACCACCCCAAAATAGGTTGGAGGATCCTAGATCTCCGCCACAGGATGTGAGCAAGAATGAGGAGATCAAGTCCTCAGACCCATATAAAGAGCTACTAGAGTGCCTAGAGTCAGTAGAGAATAATACCTATGGATCCAAATCTCAAAATCCCATTATGCACCAATTACGTATTCAACCCATCCATCCTTTGATTCCTACACCTTCTTATTGAGAGCAATTTAAGTTGCCTAAATTGGCTATATTTAAGAGAGAGGAGGATGTGCAGGAACATGTCACCAGATTCCTGGGCCAATGCTTCGACATTCATGACAATGATGCTTTGCTTTTGTGGATATTCATGACTACCCTCTTGGGCCCTATCTTGGGGTGGTTTTACTAAATCCATAAGCATAGCATCCACAACTTGGACCAACTTGTAGATGCATTCCTAGAATGCTTTGCCTTCAACACCATGAGGAAGGCGACGCTGACCGATCTAGCTAGGTTGAAACAATATGACGATGAGTCAATAACAAACTATGGCAATAGGTGGTTAACCCTACTCGCCAAGTTGCCTTATCTTCTTCCCATGATGGAGTTGACTCAGATGTTTTCCAAGAGCTACCTGAAGCCTATCTCCTTTCTATTATAGTTGCAATAGTATGTGACTCTTGAATATGCCCTATCATAGGTTAGGATCATCGAAGAAATCAATATTCAAGAGGGTGATATTGTGAAGCCTCACAAGGAGTGAAACAAGAATGCTAAAATCACCCTAGTGCAGCCTAAGCCAACAATAGTGAATCAAGTTGCCATTAGTGTCCCAGGGCCAGCTTAAGCCACACCACCTCAAAAGCCTAATTATCATGCCACTCCTGGGAACTATGTCAAGGACAACCAAAATAGTCAAGGGTAAAATCAACAACATTACCCCAAGCGATAGTTCACATCCATTAAAGAGTCTATGGACTCGTTGTATGACCACATCTTAGCGGCTAATGTGATCCACCTGCCTGAGAGTCGACCTATCAACCCAAATGTGTCGAAGCCCAAAGGATACAAAGAAGACATATATTGCAAGTTTCATAGGAAAAATGGGTATGATGTGCAAATGTGCTACAAGTTCAAGCATTTTGTGCAAGACATGATCAATAGGAATGCCCTTCAGGTAGATAACCCTATCATGTCAAATAACCAATATATGGAAGTCTACAAAGACCCCTTGCCTACCCATGTAGAGCAAGCCAAGCCAACACTCCAAGTGAATGAGGTTCACCATGCCCCCCCTAAGAATGGGTATGTTGGCATGATCAACATTGTAATGAGGGAATCCAACTCCTTCAATAACTTTGTGGTGCATGTGTGACAATGCATGGAACCAATGATTACCTTTCAAGAAGACGAGCTTAAATTATTTCCAAATGATATGGTAGATCCTCCTTTGTACATCATCGCATGTGTGAACTGAACACTATACAAGAGAGTGTTGATAGACACTAGGTCTTCTAGCAACATCATCACAACAACAACTCTCAAGCATTTGAAGCTCCCAGTATTCCACATTGTTGCATCTACCTACACCCTTCGAGCATTCAATGATACCATATGCTCAATGATGGGTACGATCATCCTGCCTATTCAGGTAGGGGAAAAGACCATCCCAAAACTATACCACATCTTGGAGGGTGATATGGTGTATAATATCCTATTAGGTAGACCATGGATCAGGTACATGAAGTGTGTCCCTTCCATAACTCACTAGTGCCTCAAGTACACTCATGAAGGGTAATTTCATGTCATCCTTGCAGACCTAGAACCCTTCAAATATTATAATATGGTGTAGCAAATCCTCGAGTCAACCTTTCCATAAACCCATCTGGATTTCCAATCAAATAAATCCAGCCACTTTTTGACTCTATCGCCATCACATGCTATACCGTTTGCATCATTGGCAACCCCTTAGATGCCCAAAATTGTCCAACCCAAACTTCACTCTGAAGTACCTTGACCTATGCAATTGGCATGGTTATGGGTTGGACCTATATGAGTAGGGCACTCGAGTTCCATACCAACCACAATATCAAATTCCTTATGACAAGTCTAGATTGGGACAGAACACACCTTTACCCCTTGACATCCTGACGGATAACTTGGAATGAATGACACTCAAATTTTGATATGAGCTTGCCTGAGATCCTTTCACCAACTCCAGTCGCGTCTACTAACTGGGAGACTACTTCCTTATTCTCTTGGGAGATGATGAACTACCTCCTAATGATATTCGTTCTTACGAGAGAGGTGAAGGTTTACGCACTCTTCCCCATGACAGTGAGGAAGGATATCTAGAGTCCCCTTATGAGTGGACGTCTGATGATGAGTCAGATTATGGAGTCACACCCATTGACTCTGGTAGTTTAGATGAAGAAGGCCCTTGGTTTATCCCTCTATATGATGAGGATGAGTTCTATCGATGCATGTTCCCATTACATCATCACATATGCTGACAACTTCTACCTCTAGAGGAGCAAGCTCACCCGTAGCCACATTGACCACCGCTGGTCATTCCACTGCCACCACAACCACATCCTTAGGTCTTGTGACATCCAAAGGTCTGTGGAAACCATCAGACACATAGAGGAAATCATATATCCATAAATATGATTTCCATAGATTTTTTCAAACCCCTACGAGATCTAGATAACTCGTTGAAGCCATTGCACCTCGACTTGGGGGTAATCAACTTTTATTAGGGAGATTCACCACCCTCGCCCTTTGAGTACTGACCCTACGATGAGATTCTACAACTATTTTATTTATCTACAGGGTCAACTCATGATTTCTTCCATACTAAGGAGTAACTTGAGGTTCCCCTTGATGATCTAAATCCAACTTATGACATCCGTTTGAGCCCTACCCCCCACTAGTTGGAGTAAGGGTCGCATATGTCAATCGAGCCTATGACTGATAGTGATATTGGATTAGATCCTAAAAACTTGTAATATATAAAGCTAGGGGAAATCCTATCCCTTGAAGAGAAATCCTATTACATAGCCCTTATCACAGAGAAGAAGGCAGTATTTTCATGGTCTTACAAAGACATGTTGGGACTGGATCAAAATCTAGTCACCCACAATATGACGCTTGACCCCAAGGCCAAGCTTGTCAAGAAAAAGTTGAGAAAGATGCATCCAACAGTGGCCTTGATAGTCAAATACGAGCTACCAAAGCTGTTGGAGGTCAATTTTGTCATTTCTATAGACTATCTACCATGGTTATCCAACATGGTTCCCATCAAGAAGCCTGATGGGAGGATTTGCATTGGCACTGATTTTTGAGACCTAAACAAAGTGATTACTAAGGATGATTTTCATTTTCCAAGAATTGATGCCCTAGTAGATGCCATAGTGGGCCATGAAATGTTATCCCTTATGGATGGCTTCTCTAGGTATAATCAGATTCATATCAACCCGGAGGACCAGGTCAAAACAATGTTCACAACGCCTTGGGGAACATTTTTCTATAAGGTCATTCCCTTTGGCCTTAAAAATGCCAGTGCCACCTACTAGCATGCCATGGCATACATATTCCATGACTACATTCATAATATTTTGGAATATTACATGGATGAATTACTGGCTAAATATTTGTTACACCATGAACATATCGATGTCTTGCTCAAAGTTCTCGATCGCCTTATTGAGAATAATGTGAGACTGAACCCCAAGAAGTGTGTCTTTGGCATCACATCTAGAAATCTCTTGGGGTTTATATTTTCTAAATGAGGCATCGAATAAAACCCCAACAAGGTCAATGCTATCCTCGAGATGCTTCCCCCAACTACCATCAAGTAGATCCAAAGTCTACAGGGCAAGATCTCATCCATCAAACACTTCATAATGCAATTTTTAGACAAGTGTTGACCCATGAACAAGTTATTGCACAAGGGGATCACATTCCATTGGGATGATGAGTGTTAAGAGGCCTTTGATGCAATAAAATAGAACCTAGCTTTACCACCAGTGTTGGATCTACCTCGACCAAGAGTGTCATTCTGCTTATACATCTCAGCCACTGAGGTTGCATTAGGTGCCATGTTAACCCATAATAATGAACTGCATAAGGAACAGGCTACTTACTATCTCAGTCGCACCCTGGCCAGTTATGAGATCAAGTACGCATATGTGGATAAGTTATGCCTAGCGATGGTTCTCACCATTAGGAAGCTACAAAATTACATTCTTAGCCATACCATGTATGTTGTATCTAAAGAGAATACATTGTGATACATGATGAGTCACACTTATCATAGCAGTTACATGATGAAATGGATTATGTTGTTGATGGAGTTTGACCTAGAATTCATTGGATAAAAATTAATCAAGGGTTAGGTCATCATCGATCAACTTGCAGAGGCTCCTCTCTAGGACAATCAGCCTCTTAGCATGGAACTTCCTAATGATGGAGTCTTCCAAATATTAGAATCATTTGATTCTGACGAGCCTGAGTTGCAGGCAGATATGACTCTATTTTTTGATTGCTCTAAATGTGAGATAGGGGGTGGCATAGGGATCATGTTTTTGATACCGCATGGGGCTCCCATACTCCTATAATTTAAACTTGATTTCCTATGCACCAACAACAATGCTGAATATGAAGCCTTGCTCATAGGTCTTCAAACGGATATCACCATTAAAATTACCAAGCTTAATATTTTTGGTGACTCCTTGCTCATTGTTAACCTATAAAAGAGAATCACACCGATTGGCACACACAAATACCCCTTGCTCTATGGGCCTACCACACTAGCATCCAGATGCCCATTGGGGCCACCCCATTTTCTCTAGTGTATGGTGTCGAGGAAGTCATGCCTCTAGATCTGGAGATCCTATCATTGCACATATCCATGTAAGAGTTCATCGATGATGACACCACATGACATGCTTACCTTGACCAGCTTACGTTGCTTGATGAACATCATATTAATACCCTCTGGAACCTATGTATTTATCAAGAGCAACTTAAACGAGCCTACAATATGAAATTCCATCTTAATATTTTTAGGTTGGTGACCTTGTTTTGAAAGAGAACCAATAAAATTCTAATTTGCCACCCCATTCAAGGAACAAGTTTGTGGCAAACTGGTTAGGTCTTTATGTCATTACTAGTCAAATTAGATCCAAAAATTATTGCCTAGCCTCCCTTGAAGGTGTCGAGGATCCTGAACCCTTTAATATCCTTCACTTGCAACCTTTCCATGCTTAGAGTGATGTGGCTCAACCTAAAATGCTCCTAGGTGGTCCACGATCATATAGGTCACCCTAAAATGCTCGTAGGCGGTCTATAACCATCTAGATCACCCCAAAATGCTCCAAGAGTGTCTACAACCTGCTTGGTCAACCAAAAATGCTCCTATGCGGTCCATGCCCATCTAGGTCACCCCAAAATGCACCTAGGTGGTCCATGCCCATCTAGGTCACCCCAAAATGCTCCTAGGTGGTCTATGCTAGTCTAGGTCATCCTAAAATACTTCAAGGGTGTCTACAACCCACTTGGTCAACCCAAATGCTCCTAGGTGGTCTATGACCATCTAGGTTACCACAAAATCCCCAAAAGCATCCATAAGCTCTTTGGTCATCCCAAAAGCCCCAAAGGCATCCATAAGACCTTTGGTCACCCCAAATTCCCTAATGGACCACAATAAGCCCATCGGTCACATGTATATATCTATCAAATAAAAAAAATAAAAAATATCATATATATCAATCAAAAATACAAAAATATTGCATCGCATTGCATCTTCCAAAAATATCAAAATCAAAAACATCATGTATATCATTCAAAAATACAATATCATATTGCATTTCATTACATCACATTTTGTTGCATTATCAAAATCATATGCATTAGGTATACTCATCATTACATTTTGCATTTTAGGGTTGCTCATACGTGTCTGACACAAAGACTGTACATTATTCATTATTCCACAAACAATTATGTCAAAATCATTATTCGCATCATTTCAATTTTCCACTTATCATGTTCACTTACATTTCACACTGGTCATAGTAGTGTCTATTCCCATCACCTAGTTATTTGTTCTAGAATTTCCTTAGGATTTTTAGTCACTCAGTAGTCTCTAGTTTTCTTTTCAAATTTTTTAGAAAGCTGTCATGATTTTTAGGAGGTAGATTCTTACTTATATTATACCTTTTATACAACAAATATCAACACATTTTCACACTAATAAATCCAAGTTTTGCACAAAGAAATATGAAACCCACGAAGTGGTCTAGATTTATTTAAGTGAAAAGGTTATCGTGCTCATCCCCCTGTGTCAATGGTTCAAGAATGCTAAGAATTGGCAAAAGGACAAGCTCTTCCCTACCCAATTTCCTATAATAAACAATGTTTTTCACCACTATCAAAAATCCCAATTCCCAAGAAACCCCAAATGTTCAAAAGCAAAATCCCACAAAAAGCAAAAATCAAAATGAACAGTGGTTATTACCACTCTCCAAATCCCATGCTCAAAGAAAACATAATACAAAATAATTAGTGATTATAATCACTACACATGAGCAAGTATCCCAATAAAATTAAAGAAAATAAGGGAGCCGAACTTGAATCCCTGGAATTCTCATCATTTCCACAAACCATAAGGTGATCCTCATTACGGGTTTGGTGAATAGCCTATCTGACAATGGCGGTATCCTTACGCATGATGATATGTATGTCACATTAGCATATTACACGTGTACAGACCAATGTTTGCATGTGGATAAGCTATCTTTTGGTAGCCTATACTACCTAGTGGTCTAATCCTACTAAGTAAAAACCTAGGATCATGACATTCATAAGGTGATCCTTATTCCAGGTTTGGTGGATAGCCTACCTGGAAATGGCGATATCTTTATGAATCTCATAGGAATGAACTCACTTGCACACATAGGGATATGAAGTATCTTGGTCATCCTAGCAGATTTATACCTTATCAAAAAGTATTGCATAGTTAGTAAACAAATTTGATCAAGTAATTGGAGTGTTTGAGTCTCATGAAAACCTCATCTATATTCTTTAACATCTCATTTCATTTATTACATTATATCACATTGTAATAATACATTTCCATATATCCATTACACAAAATAATACAAAAAGAAACAAAAGGAACTAATGCATTTTATATAGTCTATGGTGCTAACATAGTGGGTCAAATCATTAGTCACTGTTCATTATATTAGAGCATGCAATTCATCCATTTCCTTCCACATCCACGCATATACATAGCAACAAATTATATCACAAAAGCATCCATATGCATACATAATAAACATCAATCACACTTGCATGACATTATAGAAGCATACATATGCATACAGGGTACAACATTCATCAAATCACATTACAATATCCACCTGCATCCATCATAAGTGGTTAACATACCATCATAAATCATATACATACATCGCATTCATATCATAAAACAATAAATGAGACACATGATGACCATAACAAAATCTCATATATATATATATATGGGGTAAAATATACATCATAGTTTCCAAAAATTCCCGTGGGCTCTAATAAAATGGGTCTTCAGACCCTACCAATACCAAAAAGCCAAAAAGAGTCTCAACAGTATCCATCACCATGGTCACATGGGATTGATGTTGTGACTCGCACTACCACCCGTAGTCCAAATCCATTGTGATCCCCTAGGCCTATTGTCGCTAGCCCTATATGTAGTGAACCCAATAGAGAAAGATTGATTATAATGCTAGAATAATAAAAAGGAATCGCTTTTATTAAGGAATCGTTGTTGTATTGTATGGGGAACCCAACAATTAATTAATAATTATATTCTTCGATGCCTCAACTATACCAATTGAAAGGCCTATTTCTACGAGTGTGAAGGTGTGATCAAAGGTCACAACCTTTGTGAAAGAGAGAGTGATTAAATAATTAACTAATAATGTGATTAGTATGGTGGTTAGGAGTAGAATCCTAACATGCCACCTTCCTTAAAAAGAGCTTTGTCCTCAAAGCTCAAAGTAAGGAGCTTCGTTGCTTGTTTTCCCAGTTGAATTTGTGCAAGTTCTTGTACTATTTTAATGTCACTTTTTCGAAGGCAAGGATATATTGAAGGTCGAAACATTAGTGGGGGGTTGCTAGAAAGAATAGTAGAATCTTCCTTAGGAGAATTGTGATGACGGTAGGCTTCCGCTTTAGCCGATTCTTCCTGTGTAGAATGAAGGGAAAATAAAGGTGCACTCACTCTTTTGCCTCCTTTCTGAATCAAGCTGCCTATACGATGAGAACTCACTATTGGTGATGAACTTGTGTGTAGTTCTTTGAGAGTGTATGTCTTGCCTTCATTGTTTATTGCATGGATGTCTACCTCATCTTTTCGTGGTGCATCGAGCACTTCTTGCACATCGACCTCATTTCCTTCATTGTTATGATCAGGTGCTTTGGTCATGTCGTGCACATCTTCCTCACCTTCTTCCTCTATGGAGTGACAGGGATCAACTATATTCAATAAATACAATGTTTGTGTAGCACAACAATGAAGGGGCCCAAATTGCTCATCACAAGTATAGCAGAGGTCGTTCGCTCGTCGCTCCTCCATTTCTTGTAGGCTAAGGTACTTAATTGGCAAGGGTTTGTGTTTTGGAATAGTGTGCGTGAATGTCGATTTATCAATAGGTTGCTCCCCATGTTGACGTTGAACATTGAATGTATCGTCGGCTAACAAGGCTAATCCAATGGCTTCTTGTAGGGTGCGAGGAGTGTACATCATGATCTTCACTCTAATTTCTTCTTTCAATCCATTGATGAACCCACTTATGAGGACTGATTCGTCCAACCCTGTGATGCGATTGGCGATATCCTGGAACTAAATTTTATATACACTCACTGACGTGATTTGACGTAGGTGGGCAAGATTAAGTAGCAAAAGTAGGTTGGGGTCGTGAGATATTCTTCCATCGGCCATTTGCATAGTCGTTTGGCGAAAAGGTGTCGCAAAAAGTGTTGAAAGTCGTCACAAAAATTTCTTGAAAAATTATCGTTAAAAATTGCATAAAAGTCATCCTTCGGCCATTGCGGTTAGGTTTTGGAGATTTTATAACCTTCGTAAGTGGCAGAATTAGCGAGAATTTTCAATGCCTTGACAAATTTTAGCAAGAATTTGCAATAGTAACAAGTCTTACAGGGTTGTGATACAGTGGATCGCGTGAGTGTGGAACGTCTGGCAAGATGCAGGCTTGGTTTGGTGTTTTAATTGGTTGTTCGCATATGGCTGTGAACAAAAATGGTTGTGTTTTTGTTGTTCAATCGGTTGTTTTCCTTCGGTCTATGAAATTCACGGTGGGTTTTAGTTTACCTAACTGCCCTATTTTTTCACCTGTGCTCGTTGGTGGTTCTCTGTTTGCTGTAGGGGCTCGTTGTTTGCTGCAGGTGAGGTCCTAGTTAATACATGGACATCGAATAAACGTAGTGCCGGCGTTTAGGATACTGAGTTTCACCGGTGACTAAGTCTTGGTATTCTGGAGCAGGGAAAGGAGACGAAGACGTTGTGATGTCGTATTTTGCTTGAAAAATTTGATATTAATTTTTGATGCCCTTTTTTAAACTTCCTTCTCTTCGCTGTCTACGACGTCGGCAAACCTTTCTCGGCGATCGGAAATTTAGATAACCTTAGTCAGAACTTTGATAAAATAAAAAAAAATTCACCAGTTTCTTAGGCTCCGTCGGAAAACGATGCTCACGCAGAAAAACTTCTAAACGGTGATGACAAAAGATTTAATGGTGATTGGAAACGAATTTATGATGCTAGAATTATTTAAACCTTAGGTTATTTAATTTTTCCTTTCACCGGTTTTCGAATGCGCTTGCCAGAAACGTAGGGTGAGCGACTGGTTGGAATTTTTTTTTTCAGCGAGCAGCGACGTTTTGTGAATCCGATTAACCGTATAGTAGTTCTTTTCGATTTGTGGCAGGTATTTTAGATGTTTTTAGTCAAAAATGGATGCCTGAAAACCGTTGGTTTCTTCTGCTCATCGGGTTGTCACGTATGCAGGGGATTCGTGACGCTGTGAATTGTATATTTGCGCCAGAAAATTGCAATCAGCACCACGCGATAAAACGAAGAAGGGAAAAAAATTGTTTGATTATTTCTTCCCCTTTGACGAGGCTCTGATACCAGATGTAGTGAACCCAATAGAGAAAGATTGATTATAATGCTAGAATAATAAAAAGGAATCGCTTTTATTAAGGAATCGTTGTTGTATTGTATGGGGAACCCAACAATTAATTAATAATTATATTCTTCGATGCCTCAACTATACCAATTGAAAGGCCTATTTCTACGAGTGTGAAGGTGTGATCAAAGGTCACAACCTTTGTGAAAGAGAGAGTGATTAAATAATTAACTAATAATGTGATTAGTATGGTGGTTAGGAGTATAATCCTAACACTATCAGTCCTCTACCTAGAATACAACTACACTATCTCACTTTATCGAGTACAATGTGAGCCACTGGTCTCCCCATCATCAAGAAGACACCCTCCAAGTTGCACCATCTCTATCTTCAGTCCATCCATATAAGATTACCTCTGCTATCCCCATGACTGGTATGTATTTACCACTTACTATAGCCATAACACCTCTACCCACAACCTCTCTACCTTCCCAATACTAGACTCCTACTTCTTAGGACCCTATGCTCTCAATTATACCTATAGGGAGGATATCTCAACCTAGTCCTCCTTTGCCTATGCCTAAAGGAGATCCCTCTCCTCTATGACCATGACCAGCTTAGCCTGTAGCTCTAGGTATCAGTCATCTTGTGTACACCACTATACTTGTGCCCCCCAATCCTCAGCCTACCCCTCATCACCCTAATCTCCTAGATCTAGGAGATCTACCTGCTTATTTGTCTACTGGTGCTGCCCATGTGGATCATCCACCCCTACCTGGTCATCCTTCAGAGCATCTTGCATCACCTCATCCACTGCCGCAGTTGCCTTGTCTTTGAGAGCCCCTGCATCTCACCACTAGCGCATCACCCACCATGAGTCATACTCTGTTGTAGTCTTAGAATCATCCATGTTAGGAGCATCCACTACAGGGTCTGCCTCCTCTTCCACCTCGTCCACTACTGGCCAGTATAATGTTCTCTCATCCTCATGATGTCGATATACTAATGGATCCCTAAGCAACCCCTACCACAGTCTAAAATGCCTCATCACTGGAGCAAATAGGAAGTAATATCACTCGGTACCATGTCGAGCAATCAACTATCTACCCTGCCTCACCCATCGAAGTTGCTCTCCAGCATCCACCCAAGCCAGGCAATCCATGTACAATTTCCATACCGCCTATCCTAGCACCTATTGTGAGAATACATCGACATAGTGGTCCACATCACCTATGTGGCACTGGCTCTACCCTCTCTCCTTTGCCATTTGCAATAGGATAGCATATCCTATCTCCCTATCTACCAACTACACCTGAGTCATCCACAATAGTTTGTGTGGCCGCTCCATAGCTATGTGCTACCATACCCAACACTATAATAAGAAGCTGCATTCCAAACCCTTCTATCGATGACAATAGATATCGTATAGCTCATCATACAAATTTTCTAGTAGCGTAGTCCCCCAAGCCATCACTAGCAGCTCCTCCTTGGTGCACCCCACTAGGGTGTACACTAGCTCTAGCGGGTTTCAAGGGAACCTAGCTCCTAAAGAATCCAGGAGAAGCATATTGGATATGAGGGTCATCAGTAACACATGCCTCACCCCCAACACCCTCTCCTTATACTATAACCCCACCAGTATCCCTTCATTTAGATATTCTAGCTCTACCACATCTGCATCCTCATCGAAGTACCTTGTCAGCACTGCATCTCTCTAGTCATGGTGCATCGAGTGGATCGGTCACCCCTCTATTGGAATCCATAGAATTAGATAGACGTATTCTAGTGTCATTGTCATCTCCCCCATGGGTAGGTGGAATGTGTTGGTGCTTGAGTCCCACAGGTTAATAAGAGCGGTCAAGTAGGCACAGTCGCCTATCACAGGCTCCAACCGAGTAACCTGCTTGAGCCCCATGGCATCAAGCCACTCCTATTCAGCCTCATTCAAGGTATATCTGGTGGTCTGGAAGAGCTTCAATGTGTGATAACAACTCTTCACCACCTGGTAAATCAATAAATTAATAAGAACATCAATAAAACTAGCATGCATTATGCTTCACAATAGCCTCCAAAAGGTCCAAAAACAAATGCACAACTAATCCATTACAACAATTTAATTCCACAAAAAAATATATAAAAATAAAAAAATTTCACATATTATAGCTACATTAGGATTTCACTACCTTTATCGTAATGTGATATGTCTCAAAACAAAATATAAAAATCAACAAATTTTGCATATTACAGCTACATTAGGGTTTCACTACCTTTCTTGTAATGTGATATGTTTAAAAATAAAATACAAATCTTGGAAAATTTTGGTATATTTTATCCACATTAAGTTTAATTACCGAAGGTCAAATAAGCTAAAAATCTAGTGCAATCTAGTTAAATTAGGTTTAATTACTCAGTTTATACAAGTCCAATAACCAAAAAAACAAAATTGCAATTTTAAAAAGCCAAAATAATGAGGTATTTGAGTCACCACATACCTGCCTCGCACCAGATCCTCCATTGGATAGCTCTACCTATTGGTTCATGGTGATCATGGGAAGATTTTAATAGCACTTCGCTATAGAAAAATCACTCTCCTCCTCACCTCCCAAAACACCAGAGAAAACATGCATTAACGACTCCAAAACTCACATTTGTGGTTTATATAGGCTTACGACAGTTGTATTCATCCCAGGGTGGGATGAATGCACTTTTTTCCATTCATCCCACCCTGGGATGAATACAAAATTTGTATTCATCCCACCTTGGGATGAATACAGAATTTGTAGGTTAAACCAACTCAAAAAGCACCAAAACGGGTCCAAAAACCCCCAAAAATAGCTACATTTTGATCAATTTTTTGCATGAGTCAAGAAGCAAGTCATAATACTCATGGATGCTCATAAAGGACCTTATTTTAATCCCTAATAAGGCCAGTATGGCTGGACCGCCCTATGGGAATGAGGTTTTCCATTCCTTTCCTCCAAGCACCAAAGAAAAGGGTTTAAAAACCCACCCAAAAATAAGTCAAATATGGTGAAATTAATTTAGGAACAAGATGGAATGCAAAACCCTCATGGAGGTAAAAACAAGTTATTACTTCACTCCCAAAGAAGGCCATGATGGTCGAACCGCCCCATAGGAATGATGTTTTCAACTCTCTACTTCCAACAAAATTCCATAGCACCATCAAAATCCTTTCAAACTGTGCTATTTTTTCAATGGGTACATCTGAAGGCAACCTTAACAAAAGTTATTTGGGTCAAGAGACTCATCAATTTTCTCATGATTCATTCCCTCATCGACTCGTCACTTGAGGGGGTAGTCATACTCAGTTTAAAATCAACAAGCACACACTCAATCAGGCAAATTGCGTTCGTTGAACGAATCTTTGACAAAGATAATCACGCTCCTACTTGGGGTAGCAAACAAGTATAAAATAACAATTAAATCACTTGACATTTTTGATATCATGGAATCATAGGCCTCACATCTTCATAATAGAACAATGTCCAAGCTCAAGCAAGTTCCTTAGCTCATCAGAAGCGAGGATTCAAGAACGCATGCTCTTTCCAGGATTGGGGCATCTAAAGTTGGTTAGGTTATTGAGTAACCCTAATCATTGAACATTTGTCATCTATTTTTTCTCTGCATTGTGCTACACACAATGCATCCTAAAAATGGGCATCTATAGACACTAAAATATGTTTAATACGATTATGCTACCATAGTCAATTGCAAAAATGACATACCAAGGCCCCTAGGGTAGGCCTCAATCAGAATACACTGGTTCTAACCACTTAGAGCAAGGTTTTGGAAGGTTTCAGGCCATTTTTGGGACCTTTTGAACACCTTGTTTCTATTCTTCCCACCCTAGGATGAATACAGATTCTATTTGTCCCATCCTAGAGTGAATAGCAGCATTCATCCCAAGATGGGATGAATAGCAGGTTTGATCAGAAAAAAGTCAAATCTGGATAAATGGTGCATGGTAACGGTCATATTCCTACCTATTCTTGCATGCAAGTCAGAGCATGTAGTATCTTTAGGCCTTGCTCCATGAATGAGGCCAAATTGGGAGATTCTCTTCCCCCTCCAATGCATGTCGCCCCGATGGCCAAGTGGAGCCTCTTGCCATGCATGCCCTCACATGCCTTTTTGCACATGAGCCTCCTTGGGCTATAAAGTGGATGCATTTTCCACACAAAATATAGAGAGGAATTTGAGGTTAAAGCAATAGAGTGCTACCAAGATTTCTTTTTACCCTTTTGTGCCTATTCTTACCTTGAAATATCTACCTAGCAAAGGAGGTTTGCGAGGGAACTAGTAGGTACAATTTGTCACATAACCGAACCATATGAGTGAATTCCCTCACCAAATTTGATGAAAATACCCCTCATAGTATTTTGCATCAATCCCCAATGGAATTGGTGGAAAAATTTAGGCAGAATCAGTGGGCATACCACCCCTGGGTGCCCTCTAATTTGTGATAGTCTTATTCGTACCACCCTATGACAAATAGAAATCTATGGATAATTTTTTGACTATTTTTAATTAGTTATTTTCCATATGTTCATATTATGCTGCAGTTAAAATTTCATGTCATTTTGAGTTGTATTCGTTGAGATATTATGATTTTAAGGTTTTGCAATCTTGCAGGACAAAATTTCCTAAATCTAATGACACAGGTTGTCTTAAAATATCTATTAATGCTTACTTTCCAAATTTCATAGGTTTTGGATATGTTTAGGTTGATAAATTGCATGCTTTGGGTTTTGTAGGTTGAGGAAGCGCACTACTATTATGTCACATCAACAGACACAATTTCTATGTGATTTTGGGTGATATCTTCCCAAAACCTCTTATTTTGCTTATATCTATAATTTCACAGCATTTGGAGTTCATTTTACATAGGCACTCCATATATGCTCTTTTTTTGCCCGTGGGGATTTACATGTGTTACATCACACGCACTTGCTATTTGACATTTCGGGTTTCCTTGTGTGCTGGTGTAGGTTTTATAGTGCATTAGGAAGGAGCATATGACATCAAGATCCAAGATAAAAGTGGCAGGAAACTTGGCCCGCCAACTTTGATTGTGGGTATGAGGAAAGACATTGGATGTGCACCTGAGTTACTTGAAGGATTTTGATCCTTGGGCACCTGATTTTTAAACAGTTGTATCAATAATTTGAGCCCTCAAAGGGGATATTTTGTAACCTAGATTTGATTTACCTAATTAATAAGAAGTCGATTTAAATACTCTAATTCTTGTTATTTTCTATCTTTTCCATCTTACTTGCATGCTTATGTTTGATGCTCTTGAGCAGTAGGACATATATATAAATATTATTTATCATTATTTGGTGCACAGTTTTTCCCTACTTCACTTGGTTATCCATGCAATCTAGTAGGATAGATACATCACCATAAGGACACTTCTTCAAAAAACAAAAAGGTAAAAAATTCATCCCTTCAAACCATTTGCACCCCATTTTATCTTGTCCTAATTAGATCAATTTGATAACCCATATTGAAGTCAAGTGTGTCTAATTTTTTTTTACCATAGTCATCATTAAACCCCTTTCATTGGTTCACAAAATTAGAACCTTTTCACAACATTTGCAATCGGTATGAACCATACCACTTATAATATGGGTTTTACATGCGATGATTGCAATCGAGGTGGTAAAACTAGACCTCCACCTCTGAACAATTCCAGTATCACACACATACCCTAATGGGTTGGTCCATCTACCATAATCACAAGTGCTCATCATTTTTCCAAAGGCAATGTTTCGATAACACATACCCACTTTAAACTTGGGGTAATTAGCATTATCTTGATTTGTGATATTTGCATCCATCAAATCATATTACACCATCATCCGCATCGGTCAATCGACTCGTGGGTTTCATATTTTTCATATTCCATCCATTCACTGGTTGAGGGTGTAATCCAAAACCAAAATTTGTATTGATCATTCAATCCTCACTTTGGGGTAACAAAATTAATTCCCACACCTAATAAACCAAGTGTTTCTTATTTTTGCACCGCATTGTGTTTCATGCAATGCGATGCAAAAAGGGGAATTTGTAGACACCAAAACCTAACCATTTACATTACATACCCTAAATTATACATAATAAAATATGCCTAAGGTCTCACTTAGGTTATTTTATGTGCACATTAACTTATTTTCCAAATTTAGTAAAATCTAGAAAATTCCCCCTAGGATCCCTTGTCCCCTCCTTTTCCATGTGTCCTAACCACCACTATCCCTCCCCTTGCCACATCTTCTAACCCTCATCAATTCTCCATTTTTTATCTCTCCCTATGAGTGAGACAATATAAGTGACTCACTCTAACTGCCCAGGCCACTTGGCTATGTTGACCTACCACCTATCCTCACACCCCTCACTTCCCATGATCATACAAATACTCCATCATTCCTTTAAACAAATGAGGTCTAAAAAATCACTATCACACAACCAAAATTATTACAAAAGGATCATAGCTTTCTTAGATATTAAGCCATAAGAGTTGAGGAGTATCTGTTGGCAATTTTGGGTTTGAGATCCTAGCTTCTTGTCTATGAGTTGTCATTGATGTCAAAAGGAAATGGCATTAATGTTAAGAGGATGTGTTGGCTTCAAAGGTGGAAGATTCCAAGAGAATATTTTTAAGAGAATCCGGAGAGATTCCATTGGCAAGGGTTTTTCATTAAAACCAAACCGGTTTTTATTAAAACCAATGGAGGTTCTCTTTATTATTTATTTAATTATTATTTAAAACCCTTCAAGGTTTTAATTAATTAATTATTTAATTAATTAAGGGAGAAATTATTTTTAATTTATTAAAAATACTTAAAGGTTTTTAAACCTTTTTTTATTCTTAATTTATTAAAATTATTTAAGGGTTTTTAAACCCTTTTTGAAAAGACTTTTGATTAATTTCGAAATGGTCTTTATTTCCGCCGACGTCAAGGTGTCTTCGAAGAGACTATTTATTCTCCAACTCCTAAGGTTGGAAGGCTAATTAATTCAAAATTCCTCGAATGCAATTTGCGGTGTTTGTGCTCTATATTCGCTACGATCGAAGGAAGACTTAGAAGCACGTGCGGTTGAAAAGTCTTCGAGAGTTTTTTTCGAGGGTGAAGTGGAGGGAAGTTCACTTGTGAACTTCGTAGCCCGCGTGGGCTAGTGGCAGCGAAGGCCGTCGTTGGGCGCCGCATTGGCGGAGGTCACCGTTTCGAGTCTCGCGGGGGTGCTTTGCTAGAGTAACACACGTTTTTATTAAAACGTCTTTATGCCACGAAATTCGGAGTTTCTTGGACAACGATTTATAAGGTGTGATTAAATTTTATGAGTTTTGGCTTTTGTGATTAGCATTGAATAAAAGCTTAGGAGAAATAAGGGCATATTTCTTTGGATGTATTTTTAAGATTATTCTTTGCTATGCTAAAATTAAAAATGGAGGTATAAGGTGTGAGTCTCTGATTGTTGATTTATTGGCATGTTATGGTGGTTGTGTTTAAAGAAGTGGAGCTAAAAGGTGTAATAAAGGAAGTTTATATTATTGCTCATTTCTTTTTATTCTAACCCTAACTTGGTTGGAAGTTTGAGAGTTGTGTGTGGTGACAACTTGAAGGTTCAATTATCTTCTACTCCAATAAGGTATGGGCACATTCTTCTTATGAGTATGATTGGTGTATGTTTTCTGAAATAAGGTTGGAGTGAAAAGGTATTCTACTAGGTATCCTTTGGCTAGGTGTAAATCCTATTTTCTGGTTTGTTGAAGACTACTTATGCATTGTTATCCTTAAGGAGAGTTTTTGGTGAATGCATAATTTTTGGTTTGAGATAGTGGAAGCTTTGTGCACTAGGGTTTATATTTGTGAGTCTAGCTACTTGCATTGAGTTGGTGGAACCCTTGGTTGGCTGTTTTGAGTTTGATGGTTGAGTTGCTTCCATAGAGGTTGTTTGATCAAGTTATTGCTTTACTTGATTCATGATATTGGGCTTACTCCATTGAGTTGATTTGAGCAAGTTATTCTTTGCATTTGGTGATATTGTGTTGGTGGCTGTTTTGTTCAAATATCTTTGGAGGGAAAAGGATTTCTACTTGTTTCCTTTTCTTGTGATGATTGGTTGAATGCTTCAAGGTTGATGTTGAGTTGAATGGTGTTGGTTGACTAAACCTTGTTTGATGAGCATTGTTGTTGAAACCCTAATTGATGGTGAAAAGAACATGAGTATCATTGTTATGTGATTCTTTGCATAGTTGGCAATTGTTGGGGTTTCATGTTCTTGAAAGAAAACATTCTATCCTATCCATTTCAGATATTGAGTTGAGTTTTCAGATTTGAGATTGAGATTGAGCTGAGTTGATTTGAGTTGAGTTTTGAGATTGGGATTTGAGTATAGAACATATTGAGTCTCTAACAATTCTCTTTATGCTTCTATGAGTTTGACAAATCACATTGGGTCTCTAACAATTCACTTTGTGATTTCCTACTAAGAAAGTTTTTCTTGGTGAGCTTGCCGAGTTTTTGGACAAGTTCCAGTGGGGACTTGTGAGCAGTTTTTGGACAGGTTCCGGTGGGGACTTGTGAGCAGTTTTGGACAGGTTTCGGTGGGGACTTGTGAGCAGATTTGGACAGGTCCTAGCAGAGGACTTGTGAGCTGAGTTTGATAGTTCTATCAGAGAACTTGAGGACAGAGGTGCATTGGTTCTATGAGAAGAACCTGAGGATAGATTTGGCAAGTCTTTGAGAAGGCTTGTATGCAGAGGATTGATTTGTTCAAGAGTTGGACAGATCTGACAGACAGAGGAAGACTTGTACTAGACCGACTAACCGTGTTTGGTACAGGTTGTTGAGCTGCCGTGGACGTGATCATAGAAGGCAGAGGTCTCTTAGGCTAAGCATTGAGGACAGGAGGTCTTCGGTGGAAAGGAGTTCCACGTGGCCGGCAAGAGGTAGAGGCAGTTGATCTTCCCGAGGGATCATTTCCAGAGCAGAGGGGACGGTATCTCCTTGGGGGGGGCCCCAAATTTTGAATGGGGGAAGGTATCTCCTTTGGGCCGAGGCTCATAAACATTGTAATTGGGAAGGATTCCCAAAGAACTTTGAGATAACTTTTAGAGAAAAGTTTTGTGGACGTAGCCCAACCATTTTGGGTGAACCACGTTAAAAATGGGTCTTCAATGTGTGATGCTTTCTGTCTTGATTAATGTTGTGTTGATGCCACCGCTATCTAAAGTTAAAATTATTAATTGGTTAAGTCTTATACTGTTCACCCCCCTCTCAAGTATAAGTCCATGTTCTTCAATTGGTATCAGAGCAGGTCTCTCCAGAAAGAGCCTAACAGCTTGGAGAAGGATCTATCAGAGGAACATACAGATTCAGAAAGAGATGAAGAGGTTGAGTTCGATCTCAAAGGTGAATTCTTCTTGGCTTTGAGAAAGCTTGAGAAATTCAGGGAAGAGAATTCTGTTCTCAAGCATCAATGTCAGGAAGAAGAGATAGCAAGATCGAATTGTCTCAAAGTGTTATAGACTTCAAAATTCTAGCCGAAGAAGGGAAGAAGGTTGAACAGGTTCTGACAGAGGCTCTCAAAGGAAAGGAAGCTGATTGCGAGAAACTAGAAGAAGAGGTTATGTCTCTTAGAGTGAAGTTGGAACAGTTGGCTCTCAGACATAATACTCCATGTGAAAAGCAAAAGAAGGATGGTATCACCATTCATGAAATAGGGTCTTCGAGCAAGATCAATCTTCATCCTGAAGAGCGGTGGATTCCAGTTGGTCACAAGAAGAACAATCATCCAAGGCATCAAAACAGGTTACATAATACTTTCCATGGCTACTGTTTTTCCCGCAAGAAATTTGGTCACAAAGCTATGCATTGCAATAAGTCTTTGAATAGCCATAGTAAGGAAAATGTTAACTCTTTTGCACCTCTTATGAATAAAAATGTCATGTGTTACAAGTGCAAGAATTTTGGGCATATAGCAAGGATGTGCAGTTTGGATAGATCTAGCCTTGAGTTCACTAAAAAGAGAAATGAGATCAAATCTAAGTCAATGATAGTTCAAACTGCTTTTCATGCTCAAGACAAAGTAGAAAAATGGTATCTTGATAGTGGTTGTTCAAAACATATGACTGGTGAAAAGGAAAAGTTTTTGGTCTTAAAAGAAACAAACAGAGGAACAATCAGTTTTGGAGATAACAGGTCAGCTAAAATCTATGGTAAAGGGACTCTTAGTTTGGATGGGAAATCCAAAATAGAAAATGTGCTTTATGTAGAAGGCCTAAGACATAATCTTCTAAGTGTGAGTCAACTTTGTGATCAAGGGCACATAGTATCTTTCTTTTCAGATAGATGTGAGATAAGTAAAGAAAAAAATGGAAAACTCATTGCTAGTGCTACAAGGACTCCAAACAATCTTTACATGCTAAGTGAGATAAAAAAGGAAAAGTGTTTTCTAACTCAAGAAGATGAGAGTTGGTTATGGCATAAAATATTGGGGCATTTGAGCTTTGATAATCTTGTCAATATTAGTAACAAGGAAGCAGTTAGAGACTTGCCCAAAATAAAAAGGCCCCATAACATCATTTGCGGTCCTTGTCAACATGGAAAATAGACCAGAACCAGTTTCAAATCAAAAGGGTATACTTCTTCAAAACCATTGGATCTTATTCATACTGATTTATGTGGCCCTACCATAACTCGGAGCATTCAGGGAGAAAGCTACTTCATGCTGTTTATAGATGATTATTCTAGAATGACTTGGGTTACTTTTCTCAAAGAAAAATCTGAAGCTTTTGAAAAATTTAAAGCTTTCAAAGAAATGATTGAAAATGAGATCGACAAGAGAATCAAATGCTTAAGATCGGATAGAGGAGGAGAGTTCACTTCAAATGAATTTGTGGAATACCGTGAGCAACAAGGAATCAAAAGAGAATATTCAGAAGCAAGAACTCCTCAACAAAATGGAGTAGTTGAAAGGAAAAATAGAACTATTGAAAATATGGCTAGAGCTATGTTAAATGAGTCAAAACTTTCAGATGGCTTTTGGAAAGAGGCAATCAAGACAATAGTCTACATTATCACCAGGGCCCAACTTAGAGTCAATCATCATAAAACTCCTTATGAGTTGTGGAAAGGAAGACCAACTACAATAAAATACTTCAAAGTGTTTGGGAGTAAGTGCTTCATCCGAAGGGAAGATCAGAATTTGGGTAAGTTTGATCCTAGGTGTGATGAGGGAATCTTTCTTGGGTATTCCAACAGAAGCAAGGCCTACAGATGCTTCAACAAAAGAACTCATACAGTTGTAGAGAGCATAAATGTAACAGTTGATGAAAAGATAGGGATAAGAGAACCACTCAAGGAACTCAGTGATGAAATTTGTCAAGAAGAATTCAGAGAGGTTTCAGATGAAGAAGAGGAAAGACAACAACTGCTTCCCAAAACTCCTTCACGATATGTTCAGAAACATCATCCCAAATATTTGATCATTGGTGATCCAAATAGCAGGCAAACAAGAAGAAGAGTCATTCCTTCACATGATTCTACAAATGTTTCATTATTATCTCAGATTGAGCCAAAAGATTTCAGTGAAGCATGTGCAGATAAGTTTTGGGTAAAAGCAATGGATGAAGAGCTAAATCAAATAGAGAAAAGTGAAACTTGGGAATTGGTTCCAAGACCTAAGGACAAGAATGTCATTGGCACAAAATGGATATTCAGAAATAAACTCAATGAGGATGGAAAGATTGTCAAAAACAAAGCTAGGTTAGTCTGCAAAGGTTATGCTCAAGTAGAAGGTGTTGATTTCGAAGAGACGTTTGCTCCTGTTGCTCGTCTTGAAGCTATCATAATATTTTTGGCCCTTTCAAGCTTCAAATCATTCAAGGTATATCAAATGGATGTAAAGTCAGCTTTTCTAAATGGGGTGTTGGTAGAAGAAGTCTACATAGAACAGCCTGAAGGAGTGTCTCTCTCGAACAGTCGACTATGTGTGTAAACTGAAAAAGGCCTTGTATGGGTTAAAGCAAGCACCTAGGGCTTGGTACTCAAGACTTGACAGGTATCTTCATGAGCAAGGCTTCAGGAAAGGTGTGGCAGATAGCAATTTGTATATTAAGAATGAAGATGATGATATGTTGATTATGGTTGTCTATGTTGATGATATTATTTTTGGGGGAAATAATACTCAGATGTGCAAAGTTTTTGCTAACACCATGCAGAAGGAATTTGAGATGTCTATGATTGGAGAGCTGTCATTATTTTTAGGTCTTCAGATTGCTCAATCAAAAGATGGTATATTTCTCTCTCAAGGAAAGTATATCAAAGAAATGTTGAAGAAATTTGGGATGATGGACAACAAACCAGTGTGTACTCCAATGATTACAGGGTGCAAGATGAGTAAAGATGATGAATCTCCAACAGCAGATCAAAGGTTGTACAGATCTATGATTGGCACTTTATTATATATTACAGCTACTGCACTGGATATCATGCAGCAGTTGGGTTAGTAGCAAGATTTTAGGCAGCTCCAAAATATTCTCATGTTATAGCAATTAAGAGGATATTCAGATATCCGAAGGGCACTATGGACTTTGGGCTTTGGTATCCCAAAGGTGATGATTTCACCCTCACAGCTTATACAGATGCAGATTGGGCAGCAGTATTGATGACAGGAAAAGCACTAGTGGTGGAGCATTCTTTCTGGGAAAGAGTTTGGTTTCTTGGCTAAGTAAGAAACAACCTTCAGCTTCCTTATCTACAGCAGAGGCTGAATACATAGCAGCAGTGGTTGGGTGTACACAGGTTTTATGGATGAAAACCACCTTGGAGGATTTCAAAGTCAAGTATGAACAACCCATCTCCATACTTTGTGATAATACAAGTGCCATAAGTATTTCCAAAAATCCGGTAATGCACTCAAGGACAAAGCATATTTCCATCAAGTATCACTTTCTAAGGGAGAAAGTGCAAGACAAGCAGTGTCAAGGTAGAGTATGTGTCTACTAAAGAGCAGATTGCAGATATCTTCACCAAACCTCTTCCAAGAGATACGTTTGAGTATCTAAGGGAGAAATTGGGAGTTGTACTCCCACCCCAGAATTAATCACCTCATCAGGAGGTGGGGGAGGGACTAAGCTAAGAGGCTCATTCTTAGTCCCGAGCCCCAAAGGTGACCCTTTGCCATTGATGACAAAGGGGGAGAGATTTGAGTAAGGGGGAGAGCTTCAAGGGGAGGAGAGCCTCAAGACAGGGGGAGCTGTTTATGTTGAGTTTCTGTGTTGTTGAGAAGCATGGTTTGCCATCAATGACAAAGGGGGAGATTGTTGGCAATTTTGGGTTTGAGATCCTAGCTTCTTGTCTATGAGTTGTCATTGATGTCAAAAGGAAATGGCATTAATGTTAAGAGGATGTGTTGGCTTCAAAGGTGGAAGATTCCAAGAGAATATTTTTAAGAGAATCCGGAGAGATTCCATTGGCAAGGGTTTTTCATTAAAACCAAACTGGTTTTTATTAAAACCAATGGAGGTTCTCTTTATTATTTATTTAATTATTATTTAAAACCCTTCAAGGTTTTAATTAATTAATTATTTAATTAATTAAGGGAGAAATTATTTTTAATTTATTAAAAATACTTAAAGGTTTTTAAACCTTTTTTTATTCTTAATTTATTAAAATTATTTAAGGGTTTTTAAACCCTTTTTGAAAAGACTTTTGATTAATTTCGAAATGGTCTTTATTTCCGCCGACGTCAAGGTGTCTTCGAAGAGACTATTTATTCTCCAACTCCTAAGGTTGGAAGGCTAATTAATTCAAAATTCCCCGAATGCAATTTGCGGTGTTTGTGCTCTGTATTCGCTGCGATCGAAGGAAGACTTAGAAGCACGTGCGGTTGAAAAGTCTTCGAGAGTTTTTTTTCGAGGGTGAAGTGGAGGGAAGTTCACTTGTGAACTTCGTAGCCCGCGTGGGCTAGTGGCAGCGAAGGCTGCTGTTGGGCGCCTACATTGGCGGAGGTCACCGTTTCGAGTCTCGCGGGGGTGCTTTGCTAGAGTAACACACGTTTTTATTAAAACGTCTTTATGCCACGAAATTCGGAGTTTCTTGGACAACGATTTATAAGGTGTGATTAAATTTTATGAGTTTTGGCTTTTGTGATTAGCATTGAATAAAAGCTTAGGAGAAATAAGGGCATATTTCTTTGGATGTATTTTTAAGATTATTCTTTGCTATGCTAAAATTAAAAATGGAGGTATAAGGTGTGAGTCTGTGATTGTTGATTTATTGGCATGTTATGGTGGTTGTGTTTAAAGAAGTGGAGCTAAAAGGTGTAATAAAGGAAGTTTATATTATTGCTCATTTCTTTTTATTCTAACCCTAACTTGGTTGGAAGTTTGAGAGTTGTGTGTGGTGACAGCTTGAAGGTTCAATTATCTTCTACTCCAATAAGGTATGGGCACATTCTTCTTATGAGTATGATTGGTGTATGTTTTCTGAAATAAGGTTGGAGTGAAAAGGTATTCTACTAGGTATCCTTTGGCTAGGTGTAAATCCTATTTTCTGGTTTGTTGAAGACTACTTATGCATTGTTATCCTTAAGGAGAGTTTTTGGTGAATGCATAATTTTTGGTTTGAGATAGTGGAAGCTTTGTGCACTAGGGTTTATATTTGTGAGTCTAGCTACTTGCATTGAGTTGGTGGAACCCTTGGTTGGCTGTTTTGAGTTTGATGGTTGAGTTGCTTCCATAGAGGTTGTTTGATCAAGTTATTGCTTTACTTGATTCATGATATTGGGCTTACTCCATTGAGTTGATTTGAGCAAGTTATTCTTTGCATTTGGTGATATTGTGTTGGTGGCTGTTTTGTTCAAATATCTTTGGAGGGAAAAGGATTTCTACTTGTTTCCTTTTCTTGTGATGATTGGTTGAATGCTTCAAGGTTGATGTTGAGTTGAATGGTGTTGGTTGACTAAACCTTGTTTGATGAGCATTGTTGTTGAAACCCTAATTGATGGTGAAAAGAACATGAGTATCATTGTTATGTGATTCTTTGCATAGTTGGCAATTGTTGGGGTTTCATGTTCTTGAAAGAAAACATTCTATCCTATCCATTTCAGATATTGAGTTGAGTTTTCAGATTTGAGATTGAGATTGAGCTGAGTTGATTTGAGTTGAGTTTTGAGATTGGGATTTGAGTATAGAACATATTGAGTCTCTAACAATTCTCTTTATGCTTCTATGAGTTTGACAAATCACATTGGGTCTCTAACAATTCACTTTGTGATTTCCTACTAAGAAAGTTTTTCTTGGTGAGCTTGCTGAGTTTTTGGACAGGTTCCAGTGGGGACTTGTGAGCAGTTTTTGGACAGGTTCCGGTGGGGACTTGTGAGCAGTTTTTGGATAGGTTCCGGTGGGGACTTGTGAGCAGATTTGGACAGGTCCTAGCAGAGGACTTGTGAGCTGAGTTTGATAGTTCTATCAGAGAACTTGAGGACAGAGGTGCATTGGTTCTATGAGAAGAACCCGAGGACAGATTTGGCAAGTCTTTGAGAAGGCTTGTATGCAGAGGATTGATTTGTTCAAGAGTTGGACAGATCCGATAGATAGAGGAAGACTTGTACTAGACCGACCGACCGTGTTTGGTACAGGTTGCTGAGCCGCTGTGGACGTGATCATAGAAGGCAGAGGTCTCTTAGGCTAAGCATTGAGGACAGGAGGTCTTCGGTGGAAAGGAGTTCCACGTGCTGGCAAGAGGTAGAGGCAGTTGATCTTCTGAGGGATCATTTCCAGAGCAGAGGGGAAGGTATCTCCTTTGTTTGGGGAAGGTATCTCCTTTGGGCCGAGGCTCATAAACATTGTAATTGGGAAGGATTCCCAAAGAACTTTGAGATAACTTTTAGAGAAAAGTTTTGTGGACGTAGCCCAACCATTTTGGGTGAACCACGTTAAAAATGGGTCTTCAATGTGTGATGCTTTCTGTCTTGATTAATGTTGTGTTGATGCCACTGCTATCTAAAGTTAAAATTATTAATTGGTTAAGTCTTATACTGTTCACCCCCCCTCTCAATATAAGTCCATGTTCTTCAATATCAACCTGAACTCTTTTTCCACACTATCCCAAATGCAACCTACATTTTACTAGTCCCAAACACATATTGTATTTTCCAAACACAGAACTACATGTTCCAAATGCAGGAGTATAGGTCCTAAATGTAGTATTGCATGTCCCAAATGTACACCTACATTTACCAAATGCAACATATAGTTGTACAAGCCAAGATCAACCAATTCTAGATCCATATCAACATCAGCTACAAATCAAGGTATCATTTTCATTATTTTGTCTTCTACATAGGTTTTTGGATTCTGCAAGTATTTCCATTTAGGTTTTTTTTGGCTTTTATTCATATCAAAATGGGTCTTACATAGTGAAAGCCCTTCATGTGCTACTGACTCTCTTGCATTTTCCAAGATTTGTGTACAGATGATATATTTTGGATAGTTTCTAAAGCAAGGGCGTCCCATGACAATACATAATCCCACCCACAATTTTGATTGTAGCAAAGAAAACATTTGGGATACACCTCCATTTGATCTACGAAAGGGGCTTTTCCCTATTTTACCCATTGTATTTAGAAATTAAGTATTTTAATCATACCCCTATACAATTGAGGTACATCATTGTAAAAAGAATATTAAGGATCTAGTATATTTATCATTACAAATACAAAACCTTTCATTGCAATCACTTATCTTTTATTCCATTTTCTAGGGTGTAGTTTTCATTGCTAAATTTACTATTCTTTATACTAGGCACCTTCCAAAGCCTCTTACCAAAAATAAAAGAAACTTCTGTGAGACTTTATGTGGGTATATTTGCCTAAGAAACATGGTTTCTATAGAGTTTCTTGGGAATTATGTTGTAACTTGAAGGATTTGGGTGGGTTAGGGCTTCTTGATACTTTTTAATAGGGTACTGATCTATGTGCTAGATGGGTTATTCATGTTACTCAAGGTAATGAGGCATGGAAAATTTTACTCTAAAACTACATAGCATCTAGTGCTCATCATGGGATAAAATATTACAAGGTGATTGTATTTCACTCCATATTGGTGATGAAGGTGCCCATTCAAATTCAAGGAACTTTTATTGTCAAAAGTATTTGGAATGTTTGAAGCTCTAAGACCCTGGCTGCATTGGAATGAAAATTATTTTAGCAATGGGCTATCCATAAACCTATAGTTTGTCTAGTGATCTCCCATTATCACTCTTCAAGATCAACCTTTGTTTAAATTCCCTTAGATCCAAAGCCTTCATTTTTTTCACAAGGGCATAAGGATCATCTTTGATCTTTTTTCCAAATGGAGCAAACATTTATCATGGAAAGATGCTAAAGCATAAATTTGTCTCTTCCTAGCTAACAAGGAGATATTTTAGGTGGTCTAAGATACCACCTTACCTAATATGCTTCTCAAAGCCTACACCAATAATGGAAAGTCTAGAAATGGTACTCCACCACTCCTTTTAGGAGTTATAAGTCAACCAAAAGAGATTGGAAAAATCTCTTCAACACTCTTTAGGATGTAGTTATGGAGTCTAAAGTGGCTCTCTTTATTTGATGTCTTATTTTCTAGGGGATGCCTATAGGAGAATACCTAATTAATTTGAGATTGAATATTCCTAAATGCCCTTTTTTCCATTGTAGGGAATCCATTAAACATATATTTTGCTAATATTTCACAGCCTAAGTAGTTTGGACTTGGACCCATGATATTTTCAAAAAATTTAGGCCAAAGACATTCTAATGGTACATGACATTATTTGGGTATAGGACTAGAATTCCAACAAGTATTGGACAAATTTGGGATATATTTAGAGTTGAGATTTTGTTTGACATATGGAAAAGTAATAATATTGTTTTTTTTTTTTAACAAGATCCTCCATATTTTTCAATGTACTCAAAAGCTCTAATTTTCTCTAATGTTTTACTTTAGATTCAATCACAAGAAAATAAGGTAGTCCTTTAGGTTCAATATATGTTGACCCTTATGGAAAATTGGGTGAATGCTTTCTATACTTTGGTTCATGTGCCACCCTCATTGCCTCACTAGAGGAACTACTCATCTCATAGAGAACTTTAGGTAGAAACATATTTTGAGATTGGACTTAAGAATATCGCAACCATAGACCTTAGAAGTGCCACACATAGGGTGGGTTCTATTCCCCATATTTTCCCCAATAGTACCAATAATAGGGTTCTTATTCAAGGTGGGATAACCCTCAAATCATGGGTAACACTCTTAACAAGCAAGGTAATGACTTTGGGTAGGAGCCAATATTAATAGGTCTAGATCCACCTTGGCTAGGAAAATACTTCAAATAAATACCCCTCTCCTTCTCTTGGTACCACCCCTATGGGAACTTGATTGTTATCAGGATATTTTCCCTTTACTCATGTTTAACTATTAGATGTTTTATATTTACCTCAAGACTAGTTGGTCCTAGACTAGTTTATTGCATAGGCTTTATGGGTGTGCTTCCATACCACCTACCTTTTGTGAATAGAGTACTCTTATTATTTGTTTTAATAATATTAAGTCACTTTATAAAATAATGATGACAATTTCGTCATTTTTAGAAGGAATAAATGCATGCATCTCATGATAAGACAAGAAAGTTAAAAACCTTCAAAATTAGTAAATCTTTTTGATATCCTTGGAGAAATTTCCAAATGCTACATTATTAAAGTAGAGATAGAGAAATTCCAATATGTGGTACAAATAATTGATAATAAAGGGAAATAAACCACTACCAAATATCCAATGTAAATGATGGAAATTTGCACCATACAAAAGCATAAAAATTAAACACAGTGACAAATCAATGGAACTTAATCATATGCATTATATTGATATTTCAATTGTGTTACATGAGGATCCCTCAAAGGGATTTAAAAGATGATACAATATTGTAATAGGGGCATGATTATCCTTTTTCTAAAAAAGGTGGTGCAATCTTAATATTCTCATGCCAACACAATATTTTGAGAGTGGGTTTCCTTGTGACTACTACGTGAGAGTAGAATATAGAATCTTTCACGGTACCTAAACCCTGTAACCTGCACACAATAAATCATAAGTAGATCAATAACATTTGTATGGTCCATGGAGGTTGGGCCAGGATTTGATTAAGAAATATAAAATGAGAAGAAAAATAGGTGCATGCATATAATAATAGAAATCTATGATACTATAGTAAGATAAATGTACAAAATGAAAGATATGATGCTAGAATGAATATGCAAATGAAAATCTAAGCTAATATGTAGGAAAATGATAAAAATTGGTCACCTGACCAAGACCATCTCGGGTTGATATGGTCTTGTCTATGAACCATATTAGGGTGAGACGATCGCTACTCTAGACCTGTACTTATGTGAAAACAGGTATTGGTAGCATTGGAATGACACAAGAGGGTTTTATCGATATATTTTGATGAGCATGGAGGCAAGTTAATTGATGTGATTGATCACTCGAGCAATGGAATGGATCATGCGAGTGAGAAGAATGCTACTTCAAAACCTATGAGGTAATCCAATGACATGGATTCAACAATAAGGGAGTTTCATGATTCATTTCAATAACACTTTATAAATTCAAATTATAAATTTGGGCCTATGCAAATAAAAGAGGGAGCCAAGTTTTACAACATCTCAGTATGAGGTAAATAGGAAAAGAGAGCAGTAATAACAACAAATTATTGGTAAATTATTAGCAGCTCCTGATTGATGGTAGTTACCCCTTTTGATTTCGACACGTGACTACAAGGCAACGTGTATATAGGTGCTATATTTTTATCTATGTGCAACCATTTTTAGGTATTTAATTATCATTTTTATTATTATTATTATTTCAAACTTGATTCTGTGTGATCATATTAGGTCAATCCAGTCGGTCTTTCCATGAGGAAAACCTTACTTGCTACTAGGGAAAACCACTAAATTGGCCCTAAGGCTCCCCAAGATGAGTTGTAAGGGTTAGAAGGAGGTCTCTTTGGAAGTATCCTTGTGATGATATATTTTAGGTGTCTACAGATGCTCCTTTTTGGGATGCTTTGTGCACAAGCACAATGTAGAGCATAAATAGATGATCTAAAATAGTTGAATTGAATATGGATGATGTTAATTAAAAAATGCAATGCGAGATGGCTCAATTATGAAAAGGGAACACGTCATTGAATCATTACATTCGATAAATCAATGATTTTTATTTAACCTTGGTAAAATTTTAGCCCTAGGTAGACATTGTTAGTCTACAAGCTTTAGGATTCGGGTATACCAAGTGCTTATTTAATTGATATTTTGCTTGTTGTTTACCCCAACAAAAGGGGCGTACGATAGCCTTAAGCAATTATTCTTGGATGAACACAATTTCCACTTTTGAGTGTTTGATTGTTGATTTTATTTTAAAATTTAATTTTTGTAGTTATTGAATACTCCCTCGAGTGACAAGTCGATGGAGGAGATGCAAAATGATGAGTGATGAGGTGCTTGACAAGAATGAGACTATTATCATGGTTTCTCTAGAGAAAGGGGAAATTCTGAGACCGTCTTGACCCGAGATGGTTTCATTTGAAATCTTTTGTTTTTCACAAAATCATGGTTGTCCTGGATGGCCGCATTGTGCCATGCAACAATCCTAGATGGCCGCACCCACAAAAAACTATATATTGTGGATTTTATGTGAAAAAAGAGTCATTTTCACTGTGTAATATGAGAGAAGAGTGAGATGAGGAGGAGAAGAGTTAGTTGTTTGAATTGAAGTATTGTTGGTTATTAATTTGAAGGACACAATGGACCTCTCAAGCAGCTCCATGAGTGAAGGATCTAGTGGAAGAAAGGTGATGAGCACCAAAAATGCTCATATTTCTACATATATGTCTAATGTTTTGCGTGACATTGTTATATCATATTTGTACTTCCTATGAATATTTATATCTATTTAATGGTAAATTGTGTATATTTCCTAACTTGTGTGAAAAGTGTGTTTTGTGTGTAGATTTAACTATTTTCATCAATTTCTGCATAAATTACATCGAGGTCCCTTCTAGACCTAGCATGATCTATTTTTGAAAGAGTTGAGAAAGGAGTATGGTCTTAAGGAGAAGGTGTCTTACTCTCGTATTTCTATGGGAAGGCACCTTACTCTCATATTTTCATGGAAAGGTGCCTTACTCCCTTCTTTTGATGGGAAGGCACCTTACTCCCATATTTCGATGAGAAGGTGCCTTACTTATGTATTTTGATGGAAGGTGCCTTACTACCATATTGATATGAATGAAGAACCTTACTCCCTGTGACGTAGTCAAAGGTGGTTGAATCCATGTAAGTGGAATGAAGTGCCTAACTCTAGAATAGCAGGTGCCTAACTCTCATTAATAATGGAACACGTCAGCTGCCCTATTTCCATACAAAACAAAGTAACAATTTCTAGTAAAAATAAAGTGGATAACGATGATGATATGTAATGGAGAATATACTATTTCCAGCAAAGAAAAATATGAACGATAATATGGTAAACCACAAAAAAAATACGTAGTGTAAGAGTGCTTTGGTGAAATCACCCCAAAACTATAGAATTTTGGTGAAATCACCTCAGAGGTATTGTAATCACATCTCTATCATGTACATCGTATGCTTATGAAATCCTTAGGTTGATAATTAAGTGAAAGGAATGTGACAAAAACATAGAAATTAACCAATATTTTTACCCCAACAAAAGGTAACGATAAAAATCCTACTTTTTTCTTTATTACCAAACTTAACGGAATGAAACTAAAAGGAAATAAATGGGTGGGGTGGGTGAAATGGGTTAGCTTAGGCAAATAAAAAAGGTGGTGGGGTTATGGGTAGATAGCATTAAATGCATTTTATTTTCTTTTGTTATTTTTTTTAATATGCAATGGAGTCCATCTTGGTTCGAGATGCTTCCGTTTTATGACCATCTTGACCTGAGATGACCTCATGTGGTGATCATATTGACTTAAAATGATTGTGCCTTGTGATCATCTTGGCTTGATAAAGCTATGCTTGGTGACCATCTCGACTCAAGATGACTATGATTTATGATTTTTTTGATGAAGTGTTGCTTATTATAACTTTTTAGAGCCCAAAACTAGTTCATCAATCATTTTAGGAAGGCACATGTCACACTATCTAATGAGGAATGGGGATGATTGAAGGACACCAAACTTTAGCACACAACTGGACTTGAGTCAATTCATGTAGACCAAGGCTATCTGATGGCCTTGATTGATATATGGGATAGCTTGAATAACACTTAACTTACTCATAGATAAGATGATAGTGGAATTAGAGGATGCATACCAAATTATACAGATCCCTATATAGGGAGATCCCATAGTTATTGCTCTAATATGTTAGAGGAAGATGATATTATGTCAGGTTTATCAATAGAATTAGTGATGGATTAACTATAATGTGAATAGTGGTGGGATGCAAGTGGGAACTAGATTTGAGACACACCTTCTAACAATGAGATAACTAGTTCTCATGTGTTTGATATCTAATCTGAGTTTTCTTGACTCTTCTAGCATGTGGTTCCCTTGGAATATTCTAGGACTTTTGATGGATCTATTAGAGGAGCTGAATATCATGGCATGGGACCCTACACTACTAGAATATCTCTACATAGAGCTCTATGAGATATAACAGTGAGGCTGACTAGGCCTAGGGTGTAACTTTATCCTACAAATATGGGGATGGGAGCATTTTTGTGGTTTGAATGTAGAGACATGGTGGATAGAGAGAATTATTATACCATGTTATGGTTGCACAAGCGAGATAAGGGCAAGAGTCACCCATTTCAAGGGATCTTAGAGCATAACATAGAGTCATGGGAGGGATTGCAACCAGGAATGGGTACATAGAGATCTTGGAAAGGAGCACCATCATGGATTGAGGAGGATGAGCATCTTATATGGGTGTAATATGGAAGGTGGTTGATTGGCCATCATGGAATCAAGCATGAGTATTTTAAGTACTCATAGGTGACCCACTAGCTCAATGTGGGATAGGGAGTGCTTGATGATCTAGTGGTATAGATGTGAAGGATGAGCAAGAATCAGTTGGCATGACCACGAGAAAAGCCTCTAAGGGAGAAGTTTGATGAGATATTGGTATAAATATATGTTGAGGATCTAGGGAACACACTAGAGTATGACGCCTGGTGGATTGTTTGATAGTTTCAAGGAGGTATAACAATTAAAGGAGAGGGTGTAGTTTGTGTAACATAGGACCCATGTTAATGATGAGTGCATCATCAAGTGGATGAGTATAGATCTTAGGGATACATTGAGGAGGCTCCTAATATGAGTGAGGAGAGATATGGGGCTAATAAAAAGGACATGTAGGAGTATATTATTGCACTAAGAAAACATGTTTGCATCCTCTAGGGTTAGCTGGAAAATAGAGACACAACCCATTCTATAAAGTAGAACCATTAGGAAATAATCATACAACGATGATGGGGTTGGGTATAGGAGAGGGATACCCTATGAGCATAGGTCTAGAGGCTTAAATTGGATATGGAGATACTTATGGTAGAGCAATATGCTTTGCATAGTTAGGTGGGACCAGCTATCCTTAGGTGGGCAGCCTACAGATGAGATTACCAGGCTATAGGTAGAGGTGGTATAGTTGTAGGCTAAGGTAGCCAGATTTCTCTTGTGGCACCAAGTAGATTGAAATTATGTGGGGTGACTGAAGGATGAGATAGATAGACTTGGTGGGATACTTCCCTTATGATAATCATCATCTTAGTATTATCAGATCTGATGCAACCGAGCCTCTAAAGATCTATCAGTGAGATCACCTGTACCACAATTTGTAGTGTCAAGGGTATCTCAAATGTTAGATGCCAATAGATCTAGGCAAACTTATTATTGTAGCTTGTGGGTATTTTGATGTACTCTATATTGATGTATTTATGATGTTGATCGCTATATATATGAGATGATTTTTGTGGATTCCTATTATATTTTTATTGTGCATGTATATGTATAATGATAGATGAATGAATGTAATGGTAGATGAGCATAGATGTATGCCTAGATTTGTAGCTATGATGATGCGCGTATGTTAGATGAATTTTTGTGATATGATAGAGCTATTATGTATTCTGAGTTAGATGATTTTTTATGATATATGTGATGCACTAATGACATATAATATCTTAAATAATACAAAGTGTAAATGTATGTTTATGATACACAACTAATCATGAAACATAATGAATGTTTCTAGAATTAAAGAACCAACTAAGTGTAGGTATTAAAAAAATCATATATAAAGATTTAACAAACTTATAAAGGACATACACTTGAATGAAAACCAAGCAAAACAATGTGGGAACTACAAAAATGTGGGTGTAGTAGATGGTGGATAGTGAGAAGTCACGAGAGAACAACAAGGCTTTCAGGATACTCAAACACCCTAGTTGACCACTCAAAAGTTGTATACTGACCATGCAAGAATCTGAAAGATAAAAATCTACTAGAAAGACCAAGATATTCAATATCCTTGTGTGTGCATAGTGAAGTTCATTACTTCGACTTTGTACTCAGTTGGGCTTGACTATTCTGCAATGCAAGCCACCAAAATCTAGCTCATCCACAAGTAGACATTGGTTTGTACAAAAGAAGCTTGCTAATGTGATAAATGTGTCACCACATGTAAGGCTACTCCATTGCTAGGCATATATCTATAACCTATTGCTGGCGATGGAGATCACCACATGGTTTTCAAAAACTAAGAATTCTACGAATTCAAGCACTTTGCCCTTTTTTATTTTTTTGGGGGGGGATTTGCTCATTTTGAATAAGAGCAAGGGATTTTATTGCTTTTTGGAATTTTTCTCATTTTGGAGAGAAGCAAAGGGAATTTGTTTCTTTTGGGAATTTTGATCATTTTTGAGAGAAGCAAAGGGAGTTTTTTGCTTCTTTTTTCTATTTTTTTTTGAAGGGGAAGGGAGAACTTTTCCTTTTGTCAAATATCAACCTCTTAGACCATGCACATAATAGAAGAGTAAGAGAAATTTTTTTCTTTAGGGGTGAGAACTACTTGGAAGTTTCATCTTTCCTTGTTCAAAAATTATTTTTGGTATTTTGAGATAAGTAAGGTATAATCAAAGGAAGATCCTACCACCAAACATCAAGATGATGTTCTACAAAATTTGAATGGAATACTAGGAATGGTTGATTGATCGAAAGACCTTTTTGGACAAATTGTAATAACCACTTAAGGGGAATAAGAGAGAGAACAACACACATCAAGAAATGAAAATGTTTATGGGAATGGACAATGAGATGTAGTGTATACCCAAGATAGAAGAAGTTTTATCAAGACAAATGACTATTGTACAAACATGGTGCTATTCTTAATGCTCACAAGAAAAGACTAATGCAAGTATAGTGATACCAATGCCTAATTAAATATGATGACAAGTTCAACTAAACACTTGTGGAATGCAAAAATGACATCAGTGAAATGCATGGTACGATAAATGATGATATGCAATGCAATGGTAATGTTGTTGTTTTGTAATTTTTGTTGTTTTTTAATGCATAAAATACCTACAGGTGGATAATATTAAGGGGTTGAGGCTCCTCAACACCCTAAAGTGAAGCTAACTAATAAATTACTAGTCCCATATTATGTGCTATGATGAATGGGCCTGACCAGTTCATGGTAAATTTACCATGTAAATGTCTAGGCAAGTTAGATTTTTGATGGTTATCCTTGAGCAAAAGATCACAAACTTGAAATTTCTTAAGATGAACCTTTGTATCATATGCTCACTTAAAATGTTCTTGATAAATTTGAAGATGCTCAAGAGCATTAATGTATCTTTCATCAAGAAGAGTAAGCTGATCTAGGTGAGCCTGTCATGTAACATCATCATCAATGAATTCTTGCAATGAGATGTGCAATGAAGGGATTTCAAGTTCCAAGGGAATAATGACCTTAGTGCCATATACTAGAAAAATTGGAGTTACCCTTGTTGGTGTCCTAATGCTAGTCCTGTAAGCCCAAAGTTCTAAAGGCAGTTGAATATGCCAATCCTTGTGATTATTATTAACTATTATTTTGAGGATGACGATAATAATTTTTTTTGATGTCTCATCTTTCCAATTAGTCTACATATATTAAGGATTTTAAAGCTATGTTGGATAAGATACTTGTTTCACAAAGCTTGAACATCCTTATTTTTAAATGGTGGTCCATTATATGAGATGATCTTGGATTGGATACCAAAACAACATATGATATTATGGAGTAGGAGCTCTGAAATACGTGCTCCAGTCATAGTGGTAAGTGATATAGCTTCCACCCACTTTGTAAAATACTCAGTGGTCATTAGAATAAATATATCACCCAAATATGAGGGTGAGATTTTGCCAATTAGATCAAATATCCATTGCAAAAAAGGTCACAATGAGTGAATCGATTATAGCACTTGTGAAAGTACATGTGATAATTTAGCATGATGATGACACTTGATGCACCTTTTGACATAAGTGCAACAATCACGTTCCATCGTAGACCAGTAATAGCCTATTCAGATAATGCACTTTACAATATCCATACCGCTAAAGTAGCTACCACAAGTACCATCATGAATTTGAGAAATGGCCCAAGTAGACTCTTGGAACTTTAAGCATTGAAGAAGAAGACCATCATAAATTTGATGGTATAATATGTCTCCTAAAAAAGATATATTTAGTTGCTCTTTTCTTGAATGTTCATTTGGCGACATGCGATAAACTCGTAGGAGGGCCACCAAGCTTCAAGAAATCTTGAATTTGTAAGAACCAGTATTGATAAGGCTCAGTTTGGACTAGATGAACATCTTGCTCATCTCTAGAATAATTACACACAAATGTATATTTAGAGAGGACCTTAAGATAAATGGTTGTGATATTATCATAAGGGACCTACTAGGAAACAAGTTTCAAGAAGTCTTGAATTTAGGAGAACCAATCTTGGTATGGTTCAATCTATACCACGTGGATGCTTTGCTTTGATTTAGAAGCATCTCATAAAACCATAGATTAAGAAAGCATTTTAACATGAATGGTAGTGACATTATCTGATCGATTTTGTGGAATTAGGGATCCCAAGGAAGCCATTGTATATGCAAAATAATTGGAGGAACAAGGGATTGATTTGATTTCATACCACTTAAACTTAGCAAGCAATTTGTCCACAATGGTCTTGTATGATTTCAAGACTGATCACTTGCATTGATAGATTTATTTTACTTAGTTAAAAATGAGCAAGGAGTCACCAAAGATGCTAAGTCACTTGATTTTCATGATGAGAGTTGTTTGAAGACCCAAAAGGAGGCTTCATACTCAACATTGTTATTAGTGCATGGGAAATCGAGTTTGAACGAAAGGGGAATAGGAACCCATTATAGTGTGAAAAACATGATTTTAGCAACACCTCCTTGCTCACATTTGGAACCATCAAAGAATACCGTTAGGTCTATTTTATGCTTTGGTTCTTCCAACTCTTCTAAGCTAGATAATACGAAGATTGCATCAATAGGTAGATCAATTTTAATAGGCTTATCATCATGAAGAGGTTCTTCTACTAGCTGGTATGCGATGACCTAACCTTTGACGTACTTTTATCCAATGAATTATAGGTTGAACTCCATCAAGAACATGATCCACTTTGTGGTGTGACTATTATGATAATTATGACTCAATATATGTTGTAAAAGGGTTTTCTTTGGAGATAACATATGTTGTCTGATTAATCATGTAATGATGGAGCTTCTTGGTGGCAAAGACCACCATTAAGCATATTTTCTTGACATAATCATATTTTATTTTGTATGAGACCATGGTGTAACTGATTTAATAGATAGTATGTTCTTTATTTACCTTGTTCTTTTAGGCTAGCATGGTCCCTAAGGAAAATTTAGTGGTTGAGATGTATAGTATAAAAGGTGCACTACGTCTCAAAGGAGATAATATTAGTGTAGAAACCAATTATTGTTTGATGTCTTTGAAAGCCTCTTGGAAATATTTATCCCAATGGAAAGTCATTCCCTTTTGTAGAATATGGTTGAATGGCTGAAATTTTTTTGATAGTTGTGAATGGCTGACCTTATTTGAATCATATTCGATACCTTGCTTAAACACAATGAATCCTAAAAGCTTTCTATATGTCATATAAAAAACATACTTTTTAGGATTCAAGTGTATGTTATTCTCCAAGAGGAAATCAAAGACCTTTTCTAGAACACCAATATGGTCCTAACACAAAAAATATTTAGCCAAAATATCATCAATGTAATCTTTGATAATCTTGTGCATGTAGTCAATAAAAGATGTGTGTCATTGCCAGCTTATAGGTAGCACCAAAGTTTTTGAGACCAAAAGGTATGCCTTTGTAGTATAATGTTCCCCATGGAGTGGTGAAGGTAGTTTTGGGTTAATCTTTAGGATTAACTCAAATTTTATTGTAGCCTAAGAAACCATCCATGAGGGAAAGTATTTAATAACTTGTGTTTATGTCAATAAGTGTATCGATGTTGGGAAACAAAAATTCATCTTTGGAGCTAACTTTGTTAAGATCATGAAAATTAGTGCACACACAAATCTCCACATTCACCTTCCTAACAAGTACCATGCTATATACCCATTCAAGATAGTCGATATATTGGATGAAATATACATCCAACAATTTTTTAATTCATCCTTTATCATTAGATCTATTGTTGGATGCAGTTTTTGGACTTTTTGCTTTATCAGTTTGATTGTTGGATATAGAATAAAATTATGGATGACTAAGTTTGGATCCAAACCATTCATATCCTTGTATGATCAAGCAAAAAATTTTCTATACTTATTTAGAAGTGTAACACCCTAAAATTGACACAATTTAATTCACCCTAAGGTAATAATTCAAAAATCAACCGTAAAACCACCTTTTAACCACTCGCCTCATTTTTCACACCAAATATAGAGGTGGTTGTGGTAGTTGGGTGATATCATCATCAATTTGAAAATATCATACCTAATTGGATGAGATCATCTGGAACCTAATGTACAGACGATTTCATTCAAAAACCAAATTTTCATAATTGGAAATAGTTCCAACTCCCATCCTCAGCTTAGCAGAAGCATGTCTGCGCCATTGGAGGACATTCCATTGGAGATCTCCTAGATTGGGATGAATACTAACCTCCTAAATCCCCCCTCAATCCTATTTAAACTTTGATTTCAATTAAACTCACCTGGATGATCGATTTCCTATAACCCAGGCTCCATACCCTGTTAGAACATCTTGAAATTTGATGATTCGCATAAGTTTTCTAGATCCATTTGTAGGTTTTCATTTTACATTAATCAGAGGAAGCTTGGATCATTGCACGTGATCCTGTTAAAATTAGAGATGATCTTGTCTCTATTGGAGACGATCCAGTATCATTTCAAGTGATATTGACTGTACTCCTCTTAGGGGCAATCAAGATCTGAAGTTTGTATTTTCTAGGGATTCAATTAATCAATTTACATTAGTTTAGATATTTATTCTTTATTGCATCTTGTGTTCACCTTATTCTTAATGACATTTTGCATTTAGGATAAATTCCACTTAAAACATAAGGGCATTTTGTTATTTTAGATTGTATCGAATTTTATAGGATCAATTAAGAATTTAGTTAATGTTTTTATCCTTTTAAATAGTATTTTGCATTGTATTTTCCTTTGTTTTGGCATCTATCTATTCTGATGCAAGTTTTTTATGAAATTTATTAGGCGACTTCATCTGATTTCAAATGATTTTTCTTGATTTCGGATGAATATGTGCAATTACAGATGAACCGACAAAATTGCAGGTGATTATGTCCAATTGCAAATGAATTTGTAGAATCAGAGATGATCTGGATTGCTTCAAAAAGCCAAACCTTCATCAGACATCTGGAACCAGGTAAGATCTTTCATTTTCCTTTCAAGTATTACATTTATAGTTTGTTTTTGTTTTTTGTCTCATATAAATCATAATTTGCATATAGAATAGTTTAGCTTCATTTTAGCCAACCTAGGTATTTGAGTGTTTTTAAACTAAAACGAATACATCCAATTCATTCCTATCCTAGGCACGAAAGCTGCCCCAAAATGCTTCCTGCACTATCTATGAACAAATCACCAAATAGGGCATGATTCAAAGTGTCTCTCCATTCGAGGTGTAGACCTATCCTTTTCCCATCCCCCTTCTGGGTGCGGATCCATCTGCCTGAAGGTAAGGGTGCAAAAATTTTAGACCATACATTCTTTGGTGAACCCGACGTGAAACACATTAAAAACCTTTTGAAAACAAAAAAATATAGAGAACTTAAAATTTTAGATCATTGGACTTATCAATCCATTAGATGGTAGATTACAATAGAAGACATGGTGTTTTTATTAATGTTGGTGTTCAACTAGCAACCATAGAAATTTCTACTATAGTTAGAGGTCCTAGATTTAGATCTCAAGAACATTGGGATGAATTGGATAGAAGGTTAACCATTATTGAGTCCAGATCACCCGAACTTAGACAAATTAAGAGGTTTGATTTAGACAGAATCCTAGATTTCGATAACTTTTCCTTCTATCATGAACTTCAGAGAGCTTTCCATAGATGGCTAGCAATTAAACGAGCAATCATTTCCTCTGACATATACACATTTGAATATTATCTTGAAAATGTTGTGGTAGTACATAAATTTCTATCCCATATAGAAGACCAATAGGTTGTCTTGAATGATAGAAGAAGATTCAGCAGGGTTCCTAGGGCAGTCTTATACCGAGAATATTGTCATGAACTCTATTTTTATGTGTCTAATTTTGAAGTTGATCATATCATTGTAGCACATTTTATCCAATTTTTGAAAGACAACTTTTAATTTGAAGAAGAGAATTACATGACACCTGATGAACTTGAACCCATCAATGATATTTATAAGTTGTTTATGGAGAGCTAGGTTATAATATTTATAATACTTATATTATAATATTTTGTATTTCTTATTTTCGTTTAATTTCTGCAAATTAAAGCTATAAAAATATAAAAAAAACATACATATATACATTATATTAATTAGGTATATATATATATACTATATACCTCCTTAATTTCCATCGCATATATATAAGAACATATATATTTGCAAAAATTTAAATCTACCATAATGCCTAAACTAAGGAGTGGTAAACAAATAAGTACTCAAAATCCCTCTCTTAAAGAGCAAGATCAAGAGGAAGGTGCTCATGACCACCGTGATGGGATTCTTGCTAAAGACTATGAACAAGAATAAATCAATAGAGAAGATGAAACTGGATCACCTAAGGTGACTCCAAAAGGAACCATTAATTTTAAATCTATGGAACACCTTCTAAAATTTGTAAAAACCAACATTGAGGATTTCAACCAAGCGATATAGAAGATAAAGTTGGAATTAGTGAAACACAAGTTACTTTAGAAAACGTATTTCAAATGCATACAAACCCTCTTTCATTCATAGATCAAGAAAGTGACCAAGCAGGACCATCAAATGCAAATATGACATCTCTGATTCAAAACATGCAACAACATTAGGCAACCCAACATTCTAAAGTGTCTGTCAATAAACCAAAGAATAATCCTTCACCTTAGAGACCATCATTTACCGCTTTATTCTCTCAAGCTATTAATCAACAAATTTCAAAACAACAGAAACTTAAATTGAAACCAAATACCAACTATCAACATAAAAAGGTTCAAAAGAACACTATCCCACATCCACTTCATAACACCCTTCCTAGTAATGCTTTGCATAATAGTAATTTGGCATCGAAATCTTATGTCACCCCTTCATACACTCAAAGAACCAATACCATAATGCAACTGAATAAATAAGGTGGGCAATCCAGTAATCTTGAAACCATAGTGAAACAATTAGTTTCCCACATGGACCAGATAGACCCCTACCACCCCTTATATAACTATCGAGATATGTGTAATCAATATTTGGATCCCATAGTGGTTGCCCAACATTATCCTAAGCATTTTCCTATTCCTGTTCTCCCTATGTATAAAGTAACTGAAGATCCCATAGAGCATATTTGTATGTTTAGAATAGCATGTCATGATATATCTCATGACAATTTGCTATTGCTAAAGATGTTCTTGAAAATATTGGGAGGTATGGCTTTGGAGTGGTATTATCAATTGCCTACCAATTCTTTGAGAAATTTTGAAGAAACATCTGAATCATTTGTCCATCAATTTAGTGCCTACATAGAGAGGCATGTGACAATTAAATATTTGTACAACTTGAAACAGGGTAAATATGAATGCTTTGCTGATTTCCTAGAAATATGGAGATAGATTCTAGGGAAATTACACTTTGCATTATCCCATAGAGAGATGTTGGACATTTTTATCAATAACTTGCAAGAACAATTGTCCTATGAGCTTTCAATAGCTACATTGACAACCTTCGATCAGGCTATAGACTTAGCACGAAGAGTTAAAGATGCCCTCATTAGAAGAGGCCAATTTAAGAATAAGGATGATGATAAAGCATCTAAAAATCAATATAAGAATAAGTAGGTTGTGGGTGATGGAGTCACTGATAGTAGAAATATTATGAATGTTAATGCTATGAAAAATGTAGAGAAGTTTGTATTGAAGGCTCTTGATAGACCTCTAAGAGAATTTACTAGGTTAAATCAAACTTTATCCACTATCTTGTCATATTTATTAGAAAGAGGTATAATACAATTACCTAATATTCGGTAACCTAATACAACCATACATGGATATAGAGTTGACCTACATTGTGATTTCCATAGAGCACCTGGACATTCAATAAATTCTTACAAGAGATTAAAACATAAAATACAAGACTTTATTGATAACAACAAAATGGAAGTACAAAATTTCCAACCAAAAAAAAATGCTCCAAAAAAATGCTTAGAAAGATACACAACAAAATCAGAATCAGAATGCAAATCAAACATTAGATATTTTTCAACATCCTTTACCCAAACATGGTAAAGAAGTAGGTAATCAAGCCAAGCATCATAATGTTTCCCATCCAACCCGATATGTGGGAACCATTAGTGGACATGTACCTTCTCAAGACTTTAAGATGTTTGGGACAACACTATCTGTGGTCACCACTAGACCCATACATAACATTCCAACAACATATCCAAGTGATATGGATTCTGAAATAGAAAGTGACCTAGATATTACATCCGAACAATCAAATAGCTCTAAAGATGAGTCAGAACATATTCTCCCTATCACAGCTCAGATGGTTCCAAAGGAACCATTTCCAAGAAGGGTCACGATATGACCATCCTCACAACAAATCCTTCCTAATGAGCAAGCCATAAATGCTAGACCATGGTCCATTCACCATGCACACAATAATATTGTGGGTACCATCGGAGCCGTTACTAGACAACAAGCCCAAAATTATCAACAAGATCAAAATCATAATGATAAGTCAGCCCCGTTTGTTTTGAAGGTTCCTAGTAAAGGAAATAATGCATCAAATGCTCAACCCAAACCCCCTTATTATATCAATGAACAACTTTCTAATATTATAGCAAGTATTTCTTTCTTAGACCTTCTAAGATCATCTCCCACACATAAGGAAGAGTTAATGCATACATTAAGTCAGATGATGGTACCACAAGACATACAACCTGAAGCTATGGCAAATACTATTATACCTCATGAAGTTGATTGTATTGACTTTCATGATAAAGATATCCCACTTCATAGTTTACATAAAGACAATCCCTTGTACATTACTGCATTAATCAGAGATGTAGTTGTCAAAAGAGTTTTAATTTATAATGGTTCATCCTTAAATATTTGTAATTTCAAATTTTATTAGAGATTTAGTTTTAGAAGTGATGAGATGAAGAGAACAGATATTATCATAAAAGCCTTTAATGATGAAGTACAAGAAACATGTGGAGTTATTACAATTCCATTACAAGTTGGTCCAAGAACTTTGGATACGACTGTGTTTATTGTACATTGCCCTGCATCATACAATAAACTTTTGTATCACCCTTTGATCAATGCAGTGTGAGCTATACCCTCTACCTTACACCAATGTGTCAAATTTTAATTCAAGAATCAACTGGTCACCATTCATGGTGATCCTAGACCATTTGATATGTGCACTTTGGCAGAACCTATTGGGATTCAATTTTGCCCCACATTATCTTTTCCTCATCCTAATTTTACCTTTCCTTCTAAATGTGTGAAACTTACACCTAAGATATCGTCTCCTCCATCTACACCTATGACATCTCCATATCCATAGCCTTCTCCTAAGGAATCTCCACCAAAATCTACATCTAATACTAGTCCCACGATAACTCCTCTTTGTTCTACCCCTACACCATCTGAATCCATAGTAATTCCACCTATTACAACCTCTATTCCATCTACATCTACCAAATTTGTGTTTTATGCATCTAAATCCATAGAAGAGGCTCCTTTTACCTCATATGCTTTGTTTGATGAACTATTATCTGATTTGTCGAAAATCCTCATAACATTAGAAGAAACATATTTTTCCATACAAGATTTCCTTACCTTAAAAAAATTACTATCGTCTCCTCGCACTTTGGCTTGCCACAACCTATGGGAAGTATTTACCAAGTCGGGAGTTGTGCCTTCATTTATAAGGAATATGATTGGGGTAGAATACCTAGAAATATTAAAACCAATTATTATGGATATGCTCAATGTTATTTTACCAATAAATATATCAAAGCTAAACCTATAATTCTTAAATTAGGATATGAAGGGAAAGGTTTGGGACCTTTCCGGAATGGCATGAAATAACCTTTTGAGGTCGAAGCATGGCCTGCCTGATGCGGTATAGGCCTATTTTCTAGTAAGTGTTAGTCATTTCCATTTGAGGATGATGATCACTTAATACCTTATCAAGATTATTTGGACGAACAAGAGATCTTTAAGTCTATGGGTAAGTTATTTTATTGTAATATGTTGTCTATAGCTTACCCCAAAATGATTGTTGAGCCAGACGAACAATTAAAGGATGACATTTTCCATGATATTTCCATTGGAGAATTATTGCATAATGGATTTTATTTTTATGGGTCTATATCACCTATAGCTCATCTTGAGGCCATAACCCCTCAAGAGGAATTATCTAAGTTGACCTTAGAAGAATTATAAGAACTGGGTGTGTCGCTCTCCCCTCCTAATTTTCAAAGAGACTTACATATGGAAGTGGAAAGTGTCATACAAGTTAATATTGGAGCATAAGAGAATTCTCACATAGTCAACATTAGATCAGAATTAAATGAAGAAAAACAAAACAAATACACTACATCTATTATAGAATATAGTGATGTTTTTGCTTGGACATACATAGATATGCCTGGTTTAGACTCTTCTGTAGTTATGCATCATATAGTAGAACGATCGGATGCAAAACCAGTTAAACAAAAACTTAGAAAAATGCATCCTAAGGTTGCCCTACTAGTCAAAGGTGAGTTAGACAAACTCCTAAATGTTACATTCATTCAAGCCATTGATTATGCTGATTGGATTTCTAATGTTGTCCCTGTAACTAAAAAAGAGGTAACCAAGATTAGGGTTTTTATAGACTTTAGAGACATCAACGTTGCATGTCCTAAAGATGATTTCCCTCTTCCTAATATGGATCAGATCATTGATTTTATTGCTGGAAGTGGGATGTTATCCATTATGGATGGATTATCAAGTTATAATAAGATCAGGATAGCTCCTGAAGACCAATCTAAAACATCTTTTATCACCCCTTTGGGAACCTTTTGTTGGAAAGTAATGCCATTCAGATTAAAGAATGCAGGTGCAACCTATCAACGAGCTATGACTTATATTTTTCATGATATGATGTATGATATTCTGCATGATTATATGGATGATATTATAGCCCATTCTGCTGAAGAATATGAACATTTAGATGATTTGAGAAAATTATTTGATTGGTTAAGAGAATACCATATCCGTTTAAACCCAACAAAATGTATATTTAGAGTTAAGTCAGGTAAATTGTTGGGGGTTATTGTTTCTTTGCACGACATATAAATTGACCCTCTTAAAATTTAGGCTATCATTGATATGCCAACTCCTAAAAACATATATGAATTATGAAGTTTACAAGGTAAAATTCAAGCTATCCACCGTTTCATTGATAAGCTGGTGGGAAAAACTCGATATTTTCTCAAATTTCTTAAGAAAAATATCCTATTTCAATGGGATGATAAATGTAAAGAAGCCTTTGAACAAATAAAATAGTATCTTTTAAGTCCTATTCTTGCACCTCCCAAAACTGATCGTCCTTTCATCTTGTATATTTTTGCTTTAGAATTTGCCTTAGGAGCTATGTTAGCTCAACTTGATAATGAGAAGAAAGAACGAGCAAATTATTATATTAGTAGAACATTAATAAGTTATGAAACTCGTTATACATCACTAGAAAATTTATGTTTGGCAGTTGTATTTTCTACGCAAAAATTTTGCCATTATATTCTTAGTCAAAAGACATATGTCATTGCAAAATTTGATCCCCTGAGGTATCTCATGATTCAACCTTATCTATCTGGTCACACAGATAAGTGGGTTCTTGCTCTGAGTGAGTTTGAGCTTGCATTCATAGGTCAAAAATCCATTAAGGGTCAAATCATAGTAGACCAATTAGCTATTGCACCCTTAGAAGCCACTCATCCCCTCATCATTGAGTTTCCTAATGAATGCCTCAACCTAGAGGAGGATCATTCGAAACAATGGTCTTCATATTTTTATGGAGCCCGATGCATGAGTGGGGTTGGTGCAGGTATTATTTTAATATCCCCTCAGAATTACCTTATATCATTATCTTTTAAATTAACATTTGCTTGCACAAATAATACTACTAAATATGAGGCTCTAATATTTGGATTGTGAGCTGCTTTAGCACTGAAAATTAAAGAATTATTAGTTTTTGTTGATTCTCAATTAGTGATAAATCAAATTAATGATGTATATCAGGTCTGAGATGATAAAATTTACCCATATAAAGCCTATGTATTACAGTTGATGTCCTTGTTTGATAAGGTACCTTTGAAGCTATTCCTAGAACTAGTAACCATGTTGTTGATGCTATGGCTACAGCCGCCTCCTTATTACCCTTGGAGTTGGATGATGATTATGCTACTATCATTATTCACCGACTCCAAGAACCTGCTTCCACAAAATCCTATTTAGAGCCATTGGATGTATTTCTAATCAACAAAATTACTCTTGAACCATGGTACATCGACATCCTTAATTTTATCTAGACATGAACTTTCCCCGAAACCTTCAATAGAAACCAACATCGATTATTACGTAAGCAAGCAGTTCACTTCGTAATAGTTGGCAATACTTTATATAGGAGATCCTTTGAAGGTATCTTATTACGATGTTTAAATATAGACAAAACTAGAAGATTTTTAAGTGAAGCCCATGATGGATCTTGTGGAGGACACTTTAGTGGTAGTGCCATAGCTAATAAACTCCTTATAATAGGATATTTTTTGCGTACCATGGAAAATTATGCACATGATTACCTATGCCATTGCGACAAGTGCTAGAAGCATGCTGACTTGTCCATGCTCCTGCTCAAGAAATCCAAGCTATTTCATCTCCTTGTCCCTCTCTAAATGGGGTTTAGACATCATTGGTAAAATCAATCCTATATCATCTTATGGTCATAAATTCATCATAACAACAACCGAATACTTCACAAAGTGGGTAGAAGCTATACCTTTAGCTTCTTGCATGGGAGCTCAAGTTTCAAAATTTATTTTCAATCAAATCATTTGTAGGTTTGGAATTCCTTCAAATCTCATCTCAGATAATGGAACTTGTTTCAAAAATAAATATGTTAAAAAATTATGTCAAAAATATGTAATTCAACATCGTTGGTCCACTCCCTATTATCCTCAGGATAATGGCCAAGTTGAAGCATCAAATAAAACCTTAATTACAATTCTCAAAATATTAGTTAACAAATCAGGCTATGACTGGCATATGCAATTATATCCTACCTTTTGGGCTTATCGCACCAGTGTTCGTACTCCCACAGGTGCTTCACCTTTTATTTTGGTTTATGGTGCTAAATTTGTCTTTCCTTTTGAGCTAGAAGTTCCTTCTTGTTGGAAATTTTGAGTATGTTGCCTAGCTTCATGGTTGTGAGTTGTCATTGATGTCAAAAGGAGTTTGTATTGATATCAAAAGGAATTTATGTTGATGTCAAAAAGAGTTTGGTGCCAAAAATATCTTGAAATTTCTATGATGTTTGTGTAAGGGTTTTTAATTAAAACCATGGTGACAAGGTTAAAGGTTTTTCTTAAAACCATTTGGACTCATTAAGGGTTTTTATTAAAACCATTTTGGCTTAATGAAAAGGTTTTTGCTCCTTGAAAAAACCTTAAAAGTCCATTTTAATTATTAATAAATTAATTAAATCAAATATTTGAAAAGGTTTTAAGTTAAGTTTATTATTAATAAAATAATAATTATTAATCTAATAATTATTATTGAAAGGTCTTCTAAACCCTTAGTGAAGCCAATGTAGAAGATTTACCTCGTCAACGTCATTTTTTTTGGAAGGAGCGCCGACGTCAACTTGCATGGGATGCAAAATACTATTAAAGGGCATTAATTCTTAAGGTTCAATACACCTTCGATTTGCATGATTACCTTCGAATTCGTATTGCTCTGTGACCTTTAATTTTGTACTACTTTGTGACCTTCGATTTTGGATTGCTCTGTGTTTAAGTTCTGATTTTGTATGCCTGTGAGGAAGACAAATATGTTTACCTTTATTTTCTATGAGCAAAGGGAAGGTAAAACAATGAGTGGCACTTGAGAGTTTCATTGGGTACTTGTGCTCCAATGGCCGAGGCAGTGGAGCGAAGGCGCACGCAAGGCAGAGGTTTCAAGATCAATTTGCATCGGGTGTGTTTTGTTTTTGGTCACGGATTATTGTGCACATGGTACAACAGTTGCCTTGGGCCATGAATTTGTAGGAGGAAGCACTTTGGTGCTTATGTTGGTGTATCCACACTTCTCCTAAGGTTGGAGAATTGATTTTTTTTCAAGGTAGATCTTTTGTTGATAATGTGGAATAATTGATTTGACTTGGAAAATTATTGTTGGTAATTGGATGGAGGTATAAGGTTAAATAGAAAAATTGCTTTGACATTGTTATTATTGATGCTTAATTTTTATGTGGTAAATACATTTAGAAGTAAATGTATTTTAGGAGTTATAAGGGTTTAAGGAATAATTGTGCTTAATGTCATATTGGGGTTAGAAAGCCTTTGGAGTTATTGAGTGGATATTCTCTTGTAATTATTTTTGAGGTTGAAGTTATTTTGCAATATATTAAGCAGGAGTTATAAGGTGTAAATGAATATTGTTGATATGTATATTTCTGAGTTTTGATTATTGATGAGTTGGAGTGATAAGGTGTTATTAGGACTCTTACCATTGTGCATTATTCCATTGTTGCTAACTCTAATTTGTGGCAAATTGAGAGTTAGTGTTGTGACAGATTTTGAGTTCTCCTTCTTCATCAAAGTAAAGGTATGGGCACATTATTCAATGGTTATTATTGATTGATGGTTTTATAAAAATAAGTTTGGAGTGAAAAGTATTAAATTAAGTTTTCTTATTTGGAGTGGATCTTATTTTCTGAAAGTGGAAGTATTTATTATGCATTATGAGATCATGATGAGTTTATGAGTTATTGCAAAATTTTTGTTTTATGAGAGTGGAAGCATTTGAAGTTTACTTTAGGGTTTTTGAGTGAGAAGCTTATGCCATTGCTATAAGTTGTTGAAACCATAATTGAGTTGTTTTGTTGTTGAGAGTTGAAGTATAGAACATATTGAGTCTAGAGCGATTCTCTTTATGCTTCTATGAGATTGATTTGAGTTGAGATTGAGAGTTGAAGGATAGAACATATTGAGTCTCTAAAAATTCTCTTTATGCTTCTATGAGATTGATTTGATATGATTGGATGAAAAACATTGGGTCTCTAACAATTCCTTTTGTGTGTTCACATTGGGCAAGTTTCTTGGTAAACTTGCTTGAGCTGATTTAGGCAAGTTCTTGGTGAGCTTGCTAGGACTGATTTGGATAGGTTCTTGTTGAAGAACTTGTGGACAAATTTTATGAAGTCTTGGTGAAGACTTTTGAGTAGTTGTGATTGATTTGTTTAAGCTTTTGGCTTAAGCTTGGGATAGATTTGACATAGATTTGAGAGCAGATTTGTGCTGGACCCGAGGACTGAGTTTGGTAAATATTTGTGACATATTTTGAGAGGACTTGTGATGGACTGACTAACTATGTTTAGTACAGGTTTTTACGAGCAACTGTGGAGGTTTATCAGTGAGGACAGAAGTCTCTAGAGCTAGAGCAAGGAGGATAGGATGTCTTCTATGGAAAGGAGTTCCACCTGCTAGCGGCATAAGAGGCAGTGATCTTCTAAAGTATCATTTCCAAATATTTGGGGGATAGGACATCTCCTTTGGGTAGGAGGCTCATAAATACTTGTTGAGGGGATAGGACATCTCCTTTGGGTAGGAGGCTCATAAATACTTGTAAATGGGAAGGATTCTCCTTTGGGAAGGAGGCTCATAAATACTTGTTGAGGGGAAGGATTCTCCTTTGGATAGGAAGTTCATAAAATTTGTAATAGGGAAAGGATTTCCCAAATAACTTGATTGATAAAGCTTTTAGTGAAAATATTTATGTGGATGTAGCCCATCTTGGATGAACCATGTTAAAATAGCTCTTCTTTGTGTGCTATTTTCTGTGATGTTTAATGTTATGGTGATGCCACTACTATCTAAAGTAAAGTTTTTTAAACGGTTGCATCTTATACTATTCACCCCCCTCTCAGTATAAGTCTATGTTATTCAATTGGTATCAGATATGGTCTCTCTAGGAATAACCTAACAACTTGGAGAAGGATCCCTCGGAAGATCATATGAGCACAAAAAGTGATGAAGATATTGAATTTTATTTGAAAGGAGAATTCTTTTTGGCCCTAAGAAATTTGGAAAAATTCAGGGAAGAGAATTTTGTTTTAAAACAACAAAATCAAGAAGAAGAGATGGCCAAAATAGAACTATCTCAAAATCTCACAGACTTAAAGATCCTAGTTGAAGAAGGAAAGAAAGTTGAGCAGGTTTTGACAGAGGTTTTGAAAGGGAAGGAAGATGAATGTGAGAGGCTTGAAGAAGAGGTGGTTTCTCTAAGAGTTAGACTTGAACAGATGAGTCTTAAACAAAAAAAAATTCTTGGAAAGCAAAGGGAAGAAGATCTCCATATCCAAGAAGCAGGAACATCCAGTAGAAATAAATTCAATTTTCAAAAACCAAAGGATACTAGAAAAGAAGAAAACAAAGGAGAGCAATGGACAAGAGTTTATCACAAAATAAGGAACACTCATCAAAGGCTTCCAAACAGGTTACATAATACTTTCCATGGCTATTATTTTTCTTGCAATAAATATGGTGATAGAGCTATCCATTGTACTAGGTTTTTGAACGACAATGTTAAGAAAAAATTTAATTCTTTTGCACCACTCATGGATGATAGTATTATGTGTTACAAATGTAATAATTTTGGGCATATAGCTAGAATGTGTAAATTAGAAATATCTAGTGAAGTGAATGTTAGGAAAACAAATGGAAATAAAACTAGATCTATGATAGTTTAGACTGCTCTTCATGCTCAATATAAGGAAGAAAAATGGTACCTTGATAGTGGATGTTCTAGGCACATGACTAGATAAAAAGAAAAGTTTATAGTTCTCAAAGAAACTAGTAGAGGGCAAGTTAGCTTTGGAGATAACAGATCAGCTAAAATTTATGGAAAGGGTTCTCTAAGTTTAGATGGAAAAACCAAAACTAAAAATGTGCTTTATGTAGAAGGATTGAGACATAATATTTTGAGTGTTATCCAAATTTGTGATCAGGTTCATATGGTGACTTTCTATTCTAATAGATGTGAGATAAGGAAAGTAGATAATGGAAAAATCATTTCTAATGCAAGACGAACTCCTAACGACCTCTACATGCTAAGTGAGATAAAAAGGGAAAAGTGTTTTTTTGTCTCAAGAGGATGAAAGTTGGCTATGGCATAAAATAATGGGACATTTGAGCTTTGATAATCTTATCAACATTCGCCATAAGAAATTAGTCAAAGACTTACCTAAATTTAAAAGACCCCAAAATACTATTTGTGGTCCTTGTCAACATGGAAATCAAACTAGAACCAGCTTTAAGGCTAAAGGGTACATGTCATCCAAACCTTTAAATCTTATTGATACTAATTTGTGTGGTCCCACTAGAACTCAGAGTATACAGGGAGAGAGTTACTTCATGCTTTTCATAGATGATTTCTTTAGAATGACTTGGGTTACCTTTCTGAAATAAAAATATGAAGCCCTTGACAAGTTTAAAGCCTTCAAAGAAATAATAGAGAATGAAATAGACAAAATAATAAAATTCTTAATATCATATAGAGGAGGAGAATTCACTTCAAATGAATTTGTGGATTATTGTGAAAAACTAGGAATTAAGAGGGAATTTTCAGCAGCAAGAACTCCTCAACAAAATGGAGTAGTTGAAAGAAAAAATATAACTATTGAAAATATGGCTAGAGCTATGTTGAATGAGTCAAAGCTTCCTGATGGTTTTTGGAAAGAAGAAGTTAGTACAAAAGTGTATATTATCACCAAAGCTCAGTTAAGAGTCAATAATCACAAAACTCCCTATGAGCTATGGAAAGGAAGACCAGCCACAATAAAATATTTCAAAGTTTTTGGTAGTAAATGTTACATCATAAGTGAAGATCAAAATTTAGGGAACTTTTATCCTAGATGTGATGAGGGTATTTTTATAAGATACTCAAACAAGAGCAAATCCTATAGATGATACAAAAAATAACTTGTACTATTGTGGAAAGCATAAATGTTACAGTGGATGAGAAAATAGGGATAAGAGAACTTGTTCAGGAAATTGATGATGAAGATTGCCAAAAAAATTTTAGGGAGGATTCAGATAAAGAAGAAGAGGAAAGACATCAAATACTTCCTAAAAATCCATCAAGATATGTTCAGAAACACCATCCAAAGGATCAAATAATTGTTAATCCAGAAGTCATACAGATAAGGAGAAAAATTATATCTTCAAATTCCCATACAAATATTTCATTGTTATTTCAGATTGAACCAAAAGATATCAGTGAAACCTGTGCAGATAAGTTTTGGATAAATGCTATGAATGAATAATTGGAACAGATAGAGAAGAGTGAGACTTGGGAACTTGTTGCAAGACCTAAAGATAAAAATTTCATTGGCACTAAGTGGGTCTTCAAAAAAAAGCTAAATGAAGATGGTCAGGTAGTCAGAAATAAAGCAAGGTTAGTTTGCAAAGGTTATGCTCAAGTAGAAGGAATTGATTTTGAAAAAACTTTTGCTCCAGTTGCTCATCTTGAGGCTATCATAATATTTTTGGCTTTTTCAAGTTTTAAAAACTTCAAGGTCTATTAAATGTATGTCAAATCAAATTTTCTAAATGGTGTGTTAGAAGAAGAAGTCTACATTGAACAACCAGAAGGGTTCTTACTTTCAGAAAATTCATATTTTGTGTGTAGATTGAAAACGGTATTGTATGGTTTGAAACAAGCTCCTAGGGCTTGGTATTCGAGGCTTGACAGGTATCTTCAGAAATAAGGTTTCAGAAAAGGTATGGCAGATAGCAATTTGTATATAAAAAATGATGGAAATGATATCTTAATTATGGTTTTTTATGTTTATGATATCATTTTTGGAGGTAATAACACCAAAATGTGTAAATATTTTGCTAACAATATGCAGAGTGAATTTGAGATGTCCATGATTGGGGAATTTTCCTTCTTCTTAGGACTTCATATTGCCCAATCAAAAGAAGGAATATTTCTCTCACAAGGCAAGTACATAAGAGATACGGTAAAAAAGTTTGGTATGGAGGATAACAAACCTGTTAGTACTCCAATGATTACAGGGTGTAAGTTGAGCAAGGATGATGAATCTCTAGAGGTAGATCAAAGGTTGTACATATCCATGATTGGTAGTTTGCTTTATGTTACAACTACCAAACCAGACATCATGCAGGCAGTGGGACTAATTTCAAGTTTTCAGGCTATACCAAAAGAAACTCATGTTATGGCAGTAAAAATAATTCTCATATATCTGAAAGGCACTATGGATCTTGGGCTTTGGTATCCCAAGAGTGATAAGTTCACTCTCATAGCTTTTACAGATGCATATTGGGCCGACAATATTGATGACAGAAAAATCACCAATGGTGGAGCTTTATTTTTGGGGAATTTTTTAGTTGCTTTGTTAAGCAAGAAACAACCTTCAATTTCCTTGTCTATAGCAGAGGCAAAATACATAGCAGTAGTAGCTTGTTGTACACAAGTTTTATGGATGAAGACTACCTTGGAGGATTTCAAAATAAAGCATAATCAACCCATTTCCATATTGTGTGATAATACAAGTGCCACAAGTATCTCCAAGAATCTAGTAATGCACTCAAGAAAAAAACATATTCCCATCAAATATCACTTTCTGAGAGAGCAGGTTTAGAACAAGCAGGTTAAGCTGGAATATGTGCCTACTAAGGAACAAATTGCTGACATTTTCACCAAATCTCTTCCAAGAGAGACTTTTGAGTATTTAAGGAAGAAGTTGGGAGTAATTTTACTCCCACCCCAGAATTAATCACCTCAACAAGAGGTGGGGGAGGGGCTAAGCTAAGATTCTCATTCTTAGCCCTAAGCCCCAAAGGTGACCATTTGCCATTGATGACAAAGGGGGAGAGATTTGAGTAATGGGGAGAGCCTTGAGTTAGGGGGAGCAAAGCTTCAAAGGATGGTTTTCAGTTGGTTTCAATTTTGATAGTTGGCAATGGTTTCAGTAGTGGCTTGCCCTCAATGACAAAGGGGGATATTATTGGTAATTTTGGGTATGTTGCCTAACTTCATGGCTATGAGTTGTCATTGATGTCAAAAGGAGTTTGTGTTGATATCAAAAGGAATTTGTGCTGATGTCAAAAATATTTTGGTGCCAAAAAGATCTTGAAAGTTCCATGATGTTTGTTTAAGGGTTTTTAATTAAAACCATTATGACAAGGTTGAAGGTTTTTCTTAAAACCATCTGGACTCATTAAGGGTTTTTATTAAAACCATCTTGGCTTAATGAAAAGGTTTTTGCTCCTTGAAAATACCTTAAAAGTCCATTTTGATTATTAATAAATAAATTAACTCAAACCTTTGAAAAGGTTTTAAGTTAAGTTTATTATTAATAAAATAATAATTATTAATTTTATAATTATTATTGAAAGGGCTTCTAAACCCTTAGTAAAGCCAATGTAGAAGACTTACCTCGTCGACGTCATTTTTTTGGAAGGAGCGCTGATGTCAACTTGCATGGGATGCAAAAGACTATTAAAGGGTATTAATTCCTAAGGTTCAATACACCTTCGATTTACATGATTACCTTCGAATTCGTATTGCTCTGTGACCTTTGATTTCAAATTGCTCTATGATTTTGGAGTTTCGTATTGCTTTGTGTTTAAGTTTCAATTTCATACGCCTATGAGGAAGACAAATCTATTTATATTTAATTTTTGTGAGCAAAGGGAAGGTAAAACAACGAGTTGCGCTTGAGATTTTTTTGAGGCACTTGTGCTCCAACGACGGAGGCAGTGGAGCAAAGGCACTCGCTAGGAAGAGGTGTTGAGATCGATTTACGTTGTGCATGTTTCATTTTTGGTCATAGATTATTGTGCACATGGTACAAAAGTTGCCTTGGGCCATGAGTTTGGATGAGGAAGTGCTTTGGTGCTTATGTTGGTGTCTCCACACTTCTCCTAAGGTTGGAGAATTTATTTTTGGGCAAGGTAGATCTTTTGTTGATAATGTGGAATATTTGATTTGACTTGGCAAAAATAGAAATATTGCTTTGATATTGTTATTATTGATGCTTAATATTTATGTGGTAAATGCATTTAGAAGTAAATGTATTTTAGGAGTTATAATGGTTTAAGGAATAATTGTGCTTAATGTCATATTGGGGTTCGAAAGCCTTTGGAGTTATTGAGTGGATATTATCTTGTAATTATTTTTGAGGTTGAAGTTATTTTGAGATATATTAAGTAGGAGTTATAAGGTGTAAAGGAATATTGTTGATATGTATATTTGTGAGTTTTGATTATTGATGAGTTGGAGTGATAAGGTGTTATTAGGACTCTTATCATTGTGCATTATTCCATTGTTGCTAACTCTAATTTTTGGCAAATTGAGAGTTAGTGTTGTGACAGATTTTGAGTTCTCCTTCTTCATCAAAGTAAAGGTATGGGCACATTATTCCATGGTTATTATTGATTGATGGTTTTCTAAAAATAAGTTTGGAGTGAAAAGGATTAAATTAAGTTTCCTTATTTGGAGTGGATCTTATTTTCTAAAATTTGAAGTATTGATTATGCATTATGAGATCATGATGATTTTATGAGTTATTGCATAATTATGGTTTATGAGAGTGGAAGCATTTGAAGTTTGCTTTAGGTTTTTTGAGTGAGAAGTTTATGCCATTGCTATAAGTTGTTGAAACACTAATTGAGTTGTTTGGTTGTTGAGAGTTGAAGGATAGAACATATTGAGTCTCTAAAAATTCTCTTTATGCTTCTATGATTGGATGAAGCACATTGGGTCTCTAACAATTCTCTTTGTGTGTTCACATTGGGTAAGTTTCTTGGCAAACTTGCTTGAGCTGATTTGGGCAAGTTCTTGGTGAGCTTGCTAGGACTGATTTGGATAGGTTCTTATTGAAGAACTTGTGGATAGATTTGATGAAGTCTTAGTGAATACTTGTGAGCAGTTGTGATTTATTTGTTCAAGCTTTTGGATTAATCTTGGGACAGATCTGACAGATATTTGAGAGCAGATTTGTGCTAGACCAGAGGACTGAGTTTGGTGCAGATTTGTGATAGAGTTTGAGAGGACTTGTGCTGGACCGACTGACTGTGTTTAGCACATGTTTTGATGAGTAGATGTGAATGTGATCAGTGAGGACAAAAGTATCTAGAGCCAGAGCAAGGAGTACAGAATGTCTTCTATGGAAAGGAGTTCCACCTGCTAGCGATAGAAGAGGCATTGATCTTCTGAAGTATCATTTTTAGAGCTTTGGGGGATATGACATCTCCTTTGGGCAGGAGGCTCATAAATACTTGTTGAGGGGATAGGACATCTCCTTTGGGCAGGAGGCTCATAAATACTTGTTGAGGGGAAGAATTCTCCTTTGGGCAGGAGGCTCATAAATACTTGTTGAGGGGAAGGATTCTCCTTTGGATAGGAAGTTCATAAAATTTGTAATAGTGAAAGAATTTACCAAAGAATTTGATTGAGAAATCTTTTAGTTAAAATATTTATGTGGATGTAGCCCATCTTGGGTGAACCACATTAAAATGGCTCTTATTTGTGTGTTGCTTTCTTTGATGGTTAATGTTATGGAGATGCCACTGCTATCTAAAGTAAATTTTTTTAAATGGTTGCATCTTATACTATTCACCCCCCCTCTTAGTATAAGTCTCTGTTATTCACTTATTTGGCTCTACTACTTCAAGATACTGAAGTAGGAGATGAATATTGTGTTGGCAGATTTAGTCATCTAGAGCTTCTAGACGAGAAGTGTATCAATGCTCTGGAACATCTTCGTGCCTATCAAAATAATCTCAAAAGATCATATTCAAAGAAAGTGCATAACCGATATTTTGAAGTCGGTGATCAAGTCTTAAAATAAAATCAAAAGAATACTAATGCAACTAAAGATAATAAAGGCAAATTTTAGCCCAATTGGCTTGGACCATACATCATCACTGCTAAATTTGGATCGAGTGAATATCGATTGGTAACCTTGGATGGAAAAGATCTCAAGGAAGCCATGAACATTATGCATCTTAAACAATATTATGCTTAAAAACAAAATGACTCATCATTGTACATAATTGTATATGTTTTCTCATTTCAGCAATTCATATAAAAACTTCAAAACCATAAAAAATATTTACATTGCATAACTTTTCTCATTTCAAGCAATTTACATAATAATTCAAAATAAAAATAAAATAAAAAATTGTTAAAACCATCAAAAACATGTTCATTTACATTACCAAAGTTGAAATTTTGCAGTTATATTTTCCTTTGTTTTGAATGAATTTAAAAGTTATCTTGGACCATGCACTTTAAATCCACATGAATAAATATTTTTGATCTTAGCATTATGACTATAAATATTTTTTATATCGAAGCACTATTGCAATAACTAATATTTTGAGTTTTGGGAACTGATCTCTCTATTTATTTGAATCAAATCCACTTTTACATATTTAAATGATTTGTTGCAAATTCTAAAAATAATACTACACAGTAGCTGTGGTCTCTTAAGTGAAAAATTTCCCCTGCTATCCTATCATGCACATGGTCTAGAATCTTTGATAATTGGAAAAAGGACAAGCTCACCCCTACCCGAAATAAAAATACCTTGCTCCACATCTAAGCTGAGCAAGTATCCCTAGAATAGAAAGAAAAAGAAGAAAAAAAAATAAAAAAAAATAAAAGAGCAATGTTCAAAATACAAAAAGAAATCCAAGCAATATCCAAGAAATATCAAATATCAAAGTCAAAAATCCAAAAAAATCAAAAAAATCAAGAAAAGAGAAAAAGAAAAGCAATAAAATCCCCCCTACCCTTTGAAAAGAAAATAAGGGTGAATGAGATTGAATCCCTGGAATTCTTAATTATTTGAAAACTTTGAGGTAAACCCCATACCAGGTGATTTGTGCCCAACTTGCTTGGCCTTGGGTAACTCCTTCTCACGTGGCAACACGTTTGTCACATTAGCAACCTTCTTTTGTACAGACCTATGTCAGCTTGTGGATTAGCTAACTTTTGATGACCTAACTTACATAGTAGTTTGGTACGATTACATGCACAAAAATCATGGTTAATGAATCTTCAATCGCACACACATTGGTTCATTCAAATTGTTTGCATCAAAATACCTTACTCAAAATTGGTAAATGAACACTACAAAGCACACACAGTTGATCTTTGGGAGATTTTATATCATTATGTTAAATCAAAATGGGTAATGAACTCATATTTGTACACATAGTTCTGAATAAATTTAAATTTCTCTTTGAAATAAATTAAAATAGGATTTTGAAATTTCTAAAAAAAAAAGGTACCCATTATTTTTTGCAAAATAGTTATTGTTTGCAAAAACATTGACTTCATTATGATGGCATCATTTTAAAGAAATTATAAATTCAAAATTTTCATACTTGCGAATTTTGCCTAGTGTAAGTCAATTTCACGATCTCTTAAACATAAATTTAATTTTTTATCAAAATATTTCAAAATATTGCAATAAAATCTTATAATCAAAAACTTTACTTTCGTGATCATGGTATAATTCCTAACCAATTTTGAATTTTATGCCTAGCGCAAGTCATATTTACATAATTTTATACCCATCGTAAAAATTATCAAATAAAACATCATATTTTCTTCCATCATGATTTTTTGCGATGATGGTATAATTCCGCACTTTGGAATTCTATGCTTAGCGCAAGTCATAATTTTAATTTTTGTGTGTCCACAAGCGTTTTATAAAATTATAAAGATATGTCACCTAATTATTCTTTGCAAACACATGCTTCATCAAAAAATGAAATTTTCATACCATTTTATCATTTCAATTTTTGATTCCTAAGTACACATTAAATTGCCCATCACACTTAGGAATTCTATACTTACACACAAATCATTCTCTCATGTTTTCCTACTTAAAGTTATTTGAAATTTTGTTCTAAAACAACATCAAAACATCATTACTTTTTCATCACCAAAATCCTTAAGAATTATTCTTAAGCAAAACCAACTACTTTTGCAATACTACCCATAATAGGATCAGCGTAATGACCTAGCGAGCGACGACTCCATCAAATGGTCATATCATAGCATCTATACCCTTCGCGGTTTAATGTTAAAATTCTTTTTGTTTTCTATTTTCATTTTCATCCACACATTTGTTGTCACAAACACATTTTTTATTTAATTTTATAGCATGAGAAAACCATAAACATTTCACGACATGAAATCATATGAAAACATAAATTCACAAAGCATAATTACGAACATAAGTCACATGACAAAAACATATATCTATCATCATCGAAATATATACATCCATCATATCGATTGGTATGCCATAATACATGACTTGGCATACTCAATCATAGTACAAAATCTACAAATATATATATATATATATACACCTCATCTATCTATCTCCTAAAGCCTCTCGAGATCTCCGCCTCATCTCCTCTACCTCCAAGAGCTGGAGGAGGTGGTACCATAAATGTATATGCAGTCTGTGTCCTCCAAGTCATCCTTGATGAAGTCCTGGACAACGATCCAACCCGAATAGGTCCTGCTATGTCTACAGGCAACTCCTCTCTATGGCCCTCGGGGGCCAACATGTAGTACATCCCATGAGAAAATGTGATCTATGCCATTGATCGTGCCAACTCGGAGGGCCTAGCTCTTTCTCCTCTCTCCCTAAGTCATAGGACCTCTACCTATAGAATTTGTATCTATCCTCGTAGTGCAGTGTCCGTTGCTTGGAGATCATGCACCTGCCTCCGTAGAGTGGCATCCTCCACCTGGAGAGCTTTCATCTCACTACTCTCTCCCACCTCCACACCCTTGCCCTTATCGAGTGAAGGAGACCTATATGCATGTGGAGGAGAAGATCTCTCCCTCCTCTGCTCTTGCCTTTACCTCTCCCTAGACTGTGTCTGTTGAGCACCCATGGACACCACATGTCCACCCATGTCCTAACCCTCCTATGTGTATAAGGTTAAAACTAATAATCTTTAGAAAAGAATAGAAACCTTACCCGCATCCCTCGTCACACTGTCGTCGCTCGATGCTCAGTCTCCACCATTTCTCTGGCCTCAGAGCTCTAGAATGGTAAAAGTGAAAATAAAAATGAAATTAGGTTTTACCTATTTTCCAAAAATATATATATTAAAAATACACTTTTTTAACTCTTTCGCATTTTTACCAAACATTCTATTTGGATAAAAACTTGGAGGGGGCACCACAGTCATCAGTTGCATGATTCGACTTAGAATCGTCACTTAAAAATTGGAATAAATTTTTCCTTTGTCGTAAAATGTACCAATCTCTTCTTTAACGCATTTTCTGCAGAAAATTCGCTAAAGAGGGGGCAAAATGTAACACCCTAAAATTGACACAATTTAATTTACCCTAAGGTAATAATTAAAAAATCAATCGTAAAACCACCTTTTAACCACCCGCCTCATTTTTCATACCAAATATAGAGGCAATTATGGTAGTTGGATGATATTGTCTTTGATGATATCATGCCTAATTGGATGAGATCGTATGGAACTGAATGTCTAGACGATTTTGTTCAAAAACTAAATTTTTATAATTGGAAACAGGTCCAACTCTCATCCCCAGCTTAGTAGAAGTGTGTCTGCACCATTGGAGGATGTTATGCTAGAGATATCCCAGATTGGGATGACTCCTAACCTCCTAACTCCCCCCTCAATCCTATTTAAACCTTGATTTCCATTAAACTCACATGGCTGATCGATTTCCTGCAACCCAAGCTCCATACCCTGTTAGAACCTCTTGAAATTTGATTATTCACATAAGTTTTCCAGATCCATTTGTATGTTTTTATTTTGCATCAGTCATAGGAAGCTTGGATCGTCGCAGGTGATCCTATTCAAATTAGAGATGATCTCATCTCTATTGGAGATGATCCGGTACCATTTCAGGCGATCTCGATTGTACTCTTCTTGGGGGCAATCAAGATCTGAGGTTTGCATTTCCTAGTGATTCAATTAATCAATTTACATTAGTTTAGATCTTTATTCTGTATTACATATGGTGTTCACCTCATTCTTAATGACATTTTACATTTAGGATGAATTCCACTTAAAACATAAGAGCATTTCATTATTTCATATTTTATCATATTTTCTAGGATCAATTAAGCATTCAGTTAATATTTTTATCCTTTTAAATTGTATTTTGCACTATATTTTTCTTTGTTTTGGAATCTATCTATTATGTTGCATGTTTCTAACAAAATAGATCAGGCAAATTTTTCTAATTTCAAATGATTTCATCCGATTTTGGATGAATATACGCAATTATAGATGAACCTACAAAATTGTAGGTGATTTTGTCCAATTGTAGATGAATTTGTAGAATCAGAGATGATCTGGACTACTTTAAAAAGTTGAACCCTCATCAGACATCCAGAACTGGGTAAGATATTTCCTTTTCCTTTCAAGCATTGCATTTAGAGTTTATTTTTGTTTTCTGATTGCATATAAATCACAATTTGCATATAGAATAGTTTAGCTTCATTCTAGCCAACCTAGGTATTTGAGTGTTTTTAAACTAAAATGAATACATCCAATTCATTCCTAGCATGGGCACGGAAGCTGCCTCAAAATGCTTCCTGGTGAACCCACCATATGTCGACAAATCACCAAAGAAGGCATGATTCAAAGTGTCTCTTCATCCGAGGTGTAGACCTATCATTTTCCCATCCCCCTTCCGGGTGCGGATCAATCTGCCTGAAGGTAAGGGTGTAAAAAATTTAGACCATACAAGAAGAGTGAAGAATGCAGTGTGTTATGTGACTAAAATACCCTTCCCAGCTTAAAAATCTAAGGATGTTCAAGATCATTCTTGATGTCGATATCGATAGTCTCTTCTATTAGCATATGATATCCCTCTAACTAATGAGGAGTAAGGATAAAATGGATGTTATTAGCTCGATTAAGAGATTCAGATGCATTATAAAATTCTATCTTAGGTTGGAGTAAAAATAATGCCGAATGGGATGGTAGATGGTACATTTTTAGCATATCCATAGATGGGATAATTTTGGAAGGTGAAGAAGAAAGGATAGCATGATCAAAATCAATAGCCTTAGGATTGAGAAGCAATGATTGATAAGGGTCAGTTTGAGTGACCACTATGGTGGTCACATAGATCTATCCACATGGGGAAGCACCATTTTGACCATAGTTTCGAGGTGTAGACCAATTGGTTCATCCAAACCCCATAAGGGGGTGGAGGTCCAAGGTTCAAATCTTGGGCCTCGTCGGACTGAACGCTTGTCCCTTTCTTGGTGCTTTCAGTGGCATAAAAGGTTTAAAATGATTGTGGCATGGTGGTTATAGGGGCGGAATGCATGAATATCTATGTGGTGGCTTCTAGGGAAGATAGCATAGAATACTATTTTGGCTATAAAAAGCTAGATAGCCTACTCGGATTCGTGGTGGCTATCGATTCCACCATGTAAATTCAAAAAAAAAATGATTGAGAAGGGTTACCAAGATAATAGAGTGAAGTGGTGATATCAATGGAGATCATATTGATGGATGGTGGATGAACTCCATTCATAGGTGTAAACATGTAGTTAAATATGGGTGGGTGCAAATGTTTAGGAGGTGGTTGGGGTGGAATGGGAATGATGGGGTGTTCTCTAGGTGGGATTAGGATAACTAGATCATCAGGTAGGAGAAGCTAGAACTAAATAGGAATTACCTAGGGAACTAATGAAGATAGAATTCATCTAGATCCATGAGAGGCTCAATGAGAGTATACTCTTCTTTTAAGGTAGATGAAGCAATAGATAAGGCTTCCCCATATTTTGACTCTTGATCATATTCTGACTCCTTATCTAACAAGTCACATTCAACAATAGATAATGTAGCGATATGTATATGATCGCTAAGAAAATGAGTATTACCAATATCAACATACTTATTACTATTAATGTCTCCCTCCAAGCCTAAGTTAAGGAGCTGCAAGGAATTGACAAGAAGTTCATCAGGTATGTGTATACCATATGCCAAGCCTAGTTTATCTATTGGCAGTTGATATGTGGTTTTAGAGGGGTTCAAGGACCTTTCTCATATCACCCTAAGTCATTTTCATGCTACTGATAGTGATAAAAATAACATAAAGCAAAGGATGGGTTTGAAAGATAATCAATATTTGTTTAAAATAGATCTTCCTCCTTTGGTATAGGAGGTGTGTCAATGGAGGCATCAATACCGCCATAGGTAAAATTATTTTATCTTTGGTAGGACCAAAGGAGGATGATGGTACCTATGGGTACTAGTGTGCTACGCGGGTGACCAAAGTCTTTGATTGACTCTACGAGTAGGGTGAATGTAACATATTGCACTCAATATTATCCAATACTTAGATTAATCATGTGAATGGTGACTTATGGTGACTCTACTAGAGAAGGTGATGAATATGTGGGTTGTGATGAAATATGTGTGGTGATGGGTAGTTCCTCCTCCATGGGGGAAGTCTAGGTGATTGTTGTAGAGACAATTGAAATCAAATATGCATGAGGTGGATTTTTTTGTTGAGGTGTAGATGTATTGGTTGGCAAGGATGGAGATGAAGATGAGGGTATGGGTACCTTTTTTGGATTTTGAGTGGGAATATCTAATGATGAAGAAAGTATTCCCAAGGAAACCAATGAGGAGGGTTGATATGGAGGTGGCAATGATGGATTTATGGATTATTGTGATGTGATATTTATGGGTTGGATGGGGTTATTAGGTCGAATATCTAGATGTGCAGAAAGCAAGGTGGACTCCTAGGGATGCGAAACCATATTATAAAATTTTAAGGGCTCCAAGTTTAGAGGGATGTAGTGAACTTGGATTTCATGTATATACTTGATAAATTGATGCAAAATAGAAGGTAGACATATGATGTCTTAAATATAGGGCCTGCTAAGCAATATGTTGTATTGCATGGTGCCTTCCAAGATATGACATAGTACATGAATAGTATTTTTTCTAGTGGAACATAGAGCATCATTAAAGGCTCGAAGGGTGAAAGTGGATGACACAATGCATGATAGCATAAGGTTGAGATATTGGAGGGCGGTAGAGGTGATGATGTTAATGGAATATTCCATGTTAATCAAGACACGTTTTAAGGGGATCCTATCCACACTAGTGATGATATGCAATGGTGGATCAGGTACCTTAGTGGGTATTGTATACATATCACGATCCTAAAATGTTACCGCATGATCTTGACAAGTTTGAATATACCCCACAAAGTTGATAAATAAATTTGGGTCTTGTGGTTGTAGTTCAAATATACTTTAATAGCTCCATTAGAGCCTCTTAATGTGGGGTCATTTGTTGAATCAAATCGTATATGGAGAGTCATTTTGATGATATTCTTAGATATTGAGTAAGTTTGTTTCTTAGTGTGAGCATTGGGTAAGGTAGAGTAGGTGAGATTGGATTTGATATCGATGGTGCTTTTGACATTGAAGGAATATTGTCAGTATCCATAGATTGTTTGGGTTGTATTTGGTATCATCTATTCCTTATCATGATGTTGATAATTCCCATGAAACCTTGGTTAGGTGGGGTGATGAGCTATTGATTAATATTCTTAGGTTATTTTGTTTTGATAGTAGGTGTTGTATTTGTTCCACATTGGGGTAAAGAGTATTGAAAGAATCCTATATTTTGGTTGTTGGAGGTAAGATGATTGTTGATTTGAATCTCTTATCTCTCGTTCATATCCTGAACTATAATTTTGAATGAGAAGAATGACTGAATATCATACCCCTTTTATCGATGATAGGTACAATACTAATCCTCCCTATAAGATCTAGGTTTTGGGTGATTTGGATCTTGTGGATGGATCTCATGGAGAGTAATTGTTTGTGCCTCACATAATTGATTAAAAATTAATGCTAGAGACTCTAGACATGGTATGTATTGGTGAGGTGGTCGATGATATTGAGTTTGCAACTGATGTTATTATGGTATATTGGTTGATTGAGGGTGGCATTGCACCAGTGGAGGTTAGCCCTGATAGTTAGGAAGCTAATTTAGAGTTTTATTTGAGGTCCTAGGGGCACTCCAGATGACCTGGTTCATCGAAGCTACCTTTGGTGGATTTTATCTAACCTTTGCATTTTTATTAGGCCATTCTTTATTACAAATTTTTTTATTTCTCCTTTTTGGACCTTGATGTCCTCGATGAAATTTACCTTGGCCAAGGCATCGTCAAAAGTTTTGTACTGCTAAATTTACAATAATAATGAGATCTATTTGGTGCAATATCTAGTAAATATTTGAGTAAGCTATATGATGAGTAGGATGAAAGGTAATTTTGTCATGACTACCCTCCACCTATTTTCATAGTCCATGACTAGTTCATCCTTGAACTAGCGAATATTATATAAATCAATCAAGATGACCATTTTCTTGACACTAAAGACAAAGTGTGCTAAAAATGCATCAACCAATTGTTCAAAGGTGAAAATAATATAGCATGGAATATGGTTGTACCACTCCAAAGCACCCCTAGCAAACATTATAAGAAATGTTTATAGCATGAGGGGGTCACTATATTGAATATGAAAGCAATTATTCATGAATATCATCACATGCTCTTTTGCATATTCATCACCCTTGAACTTATCCAATTTTGGCATCTTTAAGTGCTTAGGATACAACAGTGACAAAATGAATAGATGGAGAGGCTGATTGGTGAGTTTCCATGGGGTAGGTTTTTGGTAGCCTAAAACTGAGGCTTGTTTATCTAAAGAGTTGAGGTACTCTATCAATAATTTATAGGCCTTTGGTGAGATGATGCCATTCAATCACCTTTGGCCTTGATGAGTTGGATTTTTTTATTTTCTATGAGGTGGTTGGTGAGTGCAATCACTAGGAAGTCACCATATGTTACTTCAAGGAATATATCAATTAGTTATTGATACTCTGGTTTTTGTTTCTCATAGGCTTAATGATTATGTTGATATGGGTATGCGTGGTAGCATTCTGGTAAATTAGGTTGGTGATGGTGGATGGGTGGTAGTCTATGATATTGATTGTGAATTTTATTCAGGCACAAACGAGGTGGAAGGTTTTGATTAGGGTGTGGTGGAAGATTATGATGTTGTGTTTGGTACCTTGGGTACTCTTGGGTTAGTTGCCTTTGTTGCACAGGTGTAGGCAACCTCTAATGCATTACCTATTGTAATTGATATTCTAAGGTTATCTTGGGTATTTGGTTTTGATTCACGAGGTAAGTTGTGTGGGGTTTATTCACATGTGTGTGAGCGATGTAGCTAGGCATGTTTTATAGTTTAGCCTAAAAAATATTCACAACTTATTTTTTAGGGTCACGAGAGGCTACATTGACTTGATACTACTACTACAAGGTGGGTTCCACATGGGTAGCTAGAGATAAGGTACAATGTGCTTGGGTAGATCATGATGTCAAACGATGTACCTATCCACATGATCATAGTCATGATTCATCCATTAGTGCGTATATGTGGCAACTTGAGTGTCCCTATCCTAACATGAAGTGTAATTTTGATCCTAATATAGGGGAGTCACAATATGAGCCAAAATATGAATGCACAATAACAACTTCCTAGGTGACTCATAGCAGAGTTAAGTGTCCTTATAAAGGGAAAACAGGGTGTTATAGCCTGGATAATCGATATATTGATCATCATATGACCCTGTGGGTGAATTATGAATAGTTATGCTTGATGCATCAGGTTCAGTGGAGTGATGAATGACATTCGAGTTAGGGTGGATGCATTGCCACTCAGGGATGACAAGGTCTTGTGGATTGATTCAAAAATGATCCATGACTCTTGGTGATGGATCAACAATGTGTGCTTGTGATTGATTCTAGATACATGTTGTGACCATATGCTAGGTAAATGATGTGTAAAGAGCCATGAAAATACTTTCAAGAAATTTCTAAACTATGCAAACAATAGCAAGATCAAATAATCAAGAAAGCACTTTTTTTTGTGTGTTTTTGTTTTGCAATTCTACTCCTAAAAGAATAAGGAATATGAAATGATCACTACATAAAGGTATTTTGTGCACAACCTCTATTGAGGAATGCAAAATAAACAACAAAAATGGATTTCTAGTAATATATGGGTGATAGGTAATGCTATAGGAAAAATAAATACCTCCTCAAGGAGGGGTTGCACTATCTAAATCCTACTACTTGCCTAGCCAAGCTTTTGATTCACACTCAAGCATGTTTGGATATAAATGATAGTTGCATATATTAAGCCCTATGGTTAAGGGGAATCTAAATCTAACCTACTTTGGGATGTACCCAAATGTAGGGGGTCTCTCAATGATGAAGTTTGAGAAACAATTTTTGAGGGCTAATATGGTGTTTAGGGGGGCAATCTAGTGGAAGGAGATGAATTTTAATGTCACTATTCTTTATTAGGATTGGTGTTGAAATCCAACCTTACCAATGTTTAAATTACTTGTAGTGTTTGGTGTTCCTTTTATTTCTGAAATGAAACATAGAGCACACAATGCTTTTAACAATGCAAACTATGAAGAAAAAATGCATCCATTTTCTCTAAATGATAGTATGTATTTCTATTAGGTAGTAAATGTAAGAAAATAGTGAGGATAAAAGGACCATATCAACTTGATATTATTATAGACCGGAGACCGTATTTACCTAAGATAGTCACAAACAAGGACCGCATCAACTTGAGATGGTCATAGTCAGATAGAATTAAAACTAAGGCATATAAAAGCATACAAATGAAACACAATGACAAATCAGTGGAAACTAATCATATGCATTATATTGATCCTTTTTATTATGATGAGGATCCATTTAAGAGATTTAACTAGTGATACAATATTACAATAGGGGTAGGATTCTATTTTTCCAACAAAGGTTGTGCAATCTTAATATTCCAATGCTAGCACAATGTTTCAAGAACGGGTTTCCTTATGATCACTATGCAAGAGTAGAATCCAAAATATTTCATGGCACCTAAAACCTGTAACCTACACACAATAAAACAAGAAGTGGATCAATAGAATTTGCAGGGCCCATGGATGTTGGGCTCGTATTTGATCAAGAAATAGAAAATGAAAAGAAAAGAAAGTACATGCATATAATAATAGAAATCTATGATACTGCAATAAGCAAAAATATATGAAATGAAATATCTAATACTAGAATGAACATGCAAATAACAATATAAGCCAAGATGTATGTAAATGATAAAAAATATTCACCCGATAAAGACCATATCAGGTTGAGATGGTCTTGTTTGTGGATCATCTCGGGGTAACACGATCACTACCGTAGACTTGAACTTCTATGAAATCAGGTCCTGATGGTCTTGGGATGACATAAGAGGATTTTGCTAATAGATTTTGATGAGCATGGAGGAAAGTTAGTTGAATTGATCAATCAATAGAGTGATGGAATGGATCATGTGAGTGAGAGGAATGCTACTTTGAAACCTACGAGGTAATCCAATAACATGGATTCAGTAGCAAGGGATTTTTATGATTCATTTCAGCAGCACTTCGTGGATTCAAATTATGAATTTAGTCTTGTATAAATAGAGGAGGAATCCTTCCTTGCATGAGGTAAATAGGGAAAGAGGCTAGCAATGGTAAAAAAAAATTGGTAGTTGTTGATTGATGGTATTTACCCCTTTTTATACTAGTAGGTGACTACAGGGAAGCATGCAGACAATCTCTAGATTTTTATTTGTGTGTAGCCATTATTAGGCAGTTATCTACTACTTTTATTATTATTATTATAAAATTGATTCTGCATGACTATCTCAGGTCGAGATGGTTAGGCTTCCCATGGGGAAAACCTTTCCTCCTACTAAGTAAAACCACTAAGTTGGCCCTAAGGCTCCCCAAGATGAGTTGTATGGGTTAGAAGGAGATATCTTTGGGAGTCTCCTTGTGATAAGACATTTTAGGTGTATACACAATGAATCAAGCAAAGATATATGATAAGTCCCAAATGTCTCACATTATCTTCTCTTCATTTTAAACCATGTAATATAAAATATAGCTAATCATCTTTATGATGCCACTGATGATTTCTTGATAGAAAATAAAAAAATATCCAAATTTTTACCCTCATAACAATAAAATGGAAGAAACTCCAATTAAGATAAATCAAGCTAGTTAGGGAACAATTAAAAAAACTCATGTTGGTTAAGTTGATAGAATCACACTTCCCATCTATTCCTAAAACATGTTAGTTTCATGGACTATTAGAGGCTTAGGTAGCAAACCTAGAGAAAATATTATTAAGATATTATTTAAATATAACATTCCTATAATTGTCTTATTATAGGAAACAAAGTTATATGTAGAAGAAGCTTCGATTATTTTAAATAGAAATTAAAAAAATAGTTAACACTAAGCAATTGTAGTAGAAGGGTAATCTGAAGGGGTCATTATACCATGAGATCCCAAGTTTTTTTACATGCAAGTTGCTATAGGTATAAAAGAATGCTTATCTAAATAATATATTGTGTTAGAAGATGTGGTTGTTAAGCTTCTCTTGAGGCCATGACCAAATTTTGTATCGTATTGTTAATATTAACCCTTTCGGCCTTTGTTAACCTTGAAAACATATTTTGTTAATAGTTTATTATTTTATTCTTGAAGGTTTGTCTCACAACCTTGACCTAAAGGTAGCTTGTATTTTGGTATAAATACATTATCATACCAACATTTTTGTCATTGGTTTAAATTTAATTCTTTTTACTAGTAGTTAGATTATGTGGTGTTCATGAACAACCCTATATATTATGTGCTTTTTACTTTGTGTACATTTCTCTTTAGCATTATCGGTTAATATATTGATTCTATTCATTTGTAGAAACTATTATGAATCTAACATGGTATCAAACTAGATGTGAATCTCCTTTACTTGATTAATTTTATTGGTATTTTTGCTTCTACAACTCCTCCAAAGGTCAAATATATTTGGAGTAGCTAAAGATATATTTTTTAAGTGTTGATGTGGGGATTGGAAAAAATTTATTTCTAATTCCACACACTCGATTGACTACAATTAAATATTTGAGTGTGGTCAATACTTCCACAAATAATCTAATCTATTCATAAATAAGTTCATCTAGACTTTATTCCATCCAAGGAGCTACCATAAAATATTTTGGTATGGGGTAGATACTTTACTCTCTCACTAGTTCTTTAGAGGTAAGAAGTCTTAGAGATCATTGATAGTACATTGGGAAAATATCTAAGGACTTTATAGATTACTCAACAAGTTAAAAATGTATTACTCATACCTAAATTTACATAGAAATAGACTTGTATAAACCATTATGAAAATCCATTAAGATCTAAATATCATATTATATTTGGATCTAGACACATGATTATGAATGAGTTCCAATTTTTTGTTAAGAGTTTCAATGTTATGGAAATCTCTATTGAGATAGTCATTTATATACAAATTCAAATACAACCAACATGATGAACAATGGAAAAAATATAAAAAGGAATAAAATGCCATGGGGACCAACAATATGAAACAACCACATGAAACTAATAAGGACCTTAACGTTGGAACATCATCTTAAGGAGTAATAGGTCAAAAATAATATTTAGGAATATAAGAAAAACATATAGGTAATCACAATACAAATAATAATGACTATTAGGAGAAGGAATAAATGGATGAAAATAAGGATAAGACATAAAGGTTATAACCCATCATAATTAGAAAATAATTTTGATATGCTTGGCGAAGTTTCAAAATGCTACACTAATAAAAGTCAAAATAAAGAATTCCAATATTTGGTACAAATAATTGATAATAATGGAAAATAAACCAACATCCAATATCTAATGGATCAAGGAAATATAGATAAGAAGTCCCAAATATCTCACATAATCATTTCGTTAGCCCCAATCTATGTAATATAAATTATACTTAATGCTCTTTATGATACTATTGAAGAATCCTTGATAGAAAATAAATAGAATTATAAAACATTTCACCCTCATGAAAAGAAAATGGAAGAAAGAGTAGGCTTTTTAGCTAGATTTATCATTTTTGTACTTAGTATGGCACTTAGAGGGGGGGTGAATCAGTGTGGCATTCCAAATCCATGAATTAACAGCTCTAAAAACCATAGCAATTAAAACTTATAAACAAATATAATAAGTACAGCAAGAGAACATCACACAACATAGATTTTTAACGAGGTTCACCAAAATGGCTACTCCTCAAAAAGAATGGCTGCTTGGACTACCATCCAAATCCAGCCTCTTGCAAAGCACCAACTTTACAATTTGTTTACCAGCACCAACTAGAAGGAGCACCAACCCCTTATTTATCTGCACCAACCCCTAATTTTCCAGCACCAACTGGACTTCAATTTTGAATGAAAATGTTTGACAAATACCTTTGTTATTACAAGACTCTAACTGATCTACTTCACCTTTGCAATCTCTGCACACTCTGCTCTTTCTTGCGCAATCTCTTCACACAATCTGCTGCACTGCTATAGCCAAAATTTGCAATCAACTGTGCCCTTTGCGCTCTCTGCACATTCTGCTTTCTCTGCTCATACGCTTCACACACTCTATGTCATTCCACACTCTACTCTCTGTGTGCATTCACAATCACACTTCGAACAACTCGACACAACTAGCTCACATTATGCACTTCGCTATCATCTCGCCGATTCTATGCTATCTATGCTTTTATGGCCGCATCTCGCACTTCAACATTCACCTGATGGATTCCTAAATCTCCAAACATCCCCACTTATATACTTGAGATTTTGAGATGAAAACCCTAATAGTAGTCAGCTGATTATGCAAATGCAAACCCTAATCTTGGTCGACTACAAACCCTAAACATGGTCGGCTGCAAACCCTAAATGTGGTCAATTGCAAACCCTAAAATCTGTCAGCTTGCATTGAATGACTTCTGAACTGCCTGTCCACTGCATTATTAGATCTAACTGCCTGAGTTGACAACAATGACAAAACTCTTGCAACACCTTGCTCAACAATCTCCCCCTTTGGAATTGTTGGCAACACCTGTGTACATTCCTGTAACTCTTCTCCCCCTTTGTCAATAATACCAAAGGGCTGTTGTAGACTCCCCCTGAGTCCATACACACCATTCTCAAAACCACATTGAAATAGTTAGCAAAAATCATGGATATGATCAATAAGATGAACAAATGCACAAATGCCCCCCTTGAGAATTTGATCCCAATGGCTAGTCAAATTTTAGACTATTCTTGGGAATATGTGGCCACTTCAATTCACGCTGTCTTCTGAGCCTCAACCCTCTGTTGCTCTGCAATCTCAAACTTGTCCACTGATTTTAGATATAACTACCTGAGTTGACAACAATGACAAAACTCTTGCAACACCTTGCTCAACAATCACAGGTCGCAAATGTCCATAATATTGAGTAGTCTCAAATATTAAAATAATCTAATATAAATGGGAAAAAATAATGAATATAACAATAACACTAATAAGATATAAATGGACAATATCATTCATGAAATAACATGAAGAAAACTTACAATAATGTTGCTCAAATTGTATAAAATATTCACTCAATATTATTTAAATTTCTTAATACAATATGTGGAGCTTTGTCTCCATAATATAATCATAGTGAAGTAGACAAAAGGTGACATTTGATTAGACAAAACATAAAACAAGTGTAATATCCAAAGTGTTGATTTTTATTCATTCAAAATTTCATGGGTTACAAAGGTGATTTCCCAATCTATCTAAATGGATATCAAAAACTCTGATATTTTCTTTCGATACTCCTCAGTGAAGGTAAAATTGCAAACCACCACTAGTTTGCTGATTGTTGTTGTTTGTGATATTTTGTACATATTTTTGGAGGCCTACAAAATATGGTTAGAGGGTTTGGGGGCTTGCCTTAGTCAAGCCCCTTGTTGATAAAATATAAAGATACCCAAAGGAAAATTATGTTGAAACATGATGGAAACTGAATAAAACACTATAAAAACATGAAATAGAACTTACCTGCTGAATTTTCTAAGGTATATGTGTTGCACGGTCAATTCGCATGGCAAGGGGTGAATTGGAGCTCGGATTCATAGGTTAGGGGGTGAATTAGAATTATACTAGTTGTGGGACCAAACTTTCCATCTAGAAGAATGGCAAGAGTTGTCCTTTTTTGTTTGAATGACATAGAATTATCAGATGCAATCCTAGACTAATTTTGGTAAAGTTTCTATATGGTAGCAAAAAGGGAGAGAGAGGTAGAATAGGAGAGGGATCCCTCTATTTATAGAAAAATATGAGGTCGGGATAAGGGGTTAGATAGACCAACCCTTAGAGTCACTCCATGCTGGAGTTAGGTTAGGGTTGGAATAGGTGTCAAACCCTCATGCCTTAGGGAAATATCTCCTCCTAACACGTGTGAGGAAGAGTTATAATTAACCAAGTGTTAGATCCTAGTTTAGGTTAGGGTTTAGTTAGGTTATTTGGAAATATTCTAAATAATCTCATGTGCACACATGTGTGGAAGTGTGTTTAGGACTAATTTGACTTAGAACCCTAATTAAACTCACTTAAGTGAAAAAATGCATTTAAGTGGAAGTCAATGGATAAATAGATTACTAACCAACCTATATAGGATTTTAGATAGGGATAAGGTCCCATGAGGGCTAATTAGGTGTAGGGGAGGGCTTAAGTTACCTTAGGGGGCTAATAGGTGGTCTCCTAGTGGTTAGGAGGCATTTTGGAGGTGTTTTATCTAGTTTTGTAGGTTTAGGAGCCTACAAATGACTAAGATAGCCTATGTTAGACTACAACTGTGTATGTAGATGTGTAAGCATATAGAAGTGAGCATGTGCGAATTTGAGGTGTCTACACATAGAAAGGTGACTTTTGGACTTTTTGAATACTGCTCTCTTCATATATTTGGGAGATGCAACCTTTTGCATTCATCATACAAGACAAGCCTCTCATGCCTCTTGGCTTCACATACTTGCCACTTGTATACATGACTTTTGACTCTCTATTTACTCTTGCACACTTTACTCCATGACACTTGCACACTCCTACTTACTAAATTCCACACTTTACTATATGACACATGCTCAAACACTTTCATACCTTAATACATGATACTTATGCACATTCTCTCTCTTAACACTTGCACATATAATTACATGATACTTGTGCACATCCTACACATGAATACATACATGAAGGGAAATATTAATCATACTCCTAAACTATAGACTCAAACCCTATTCTAATATTTATATTTGTACAATTTTACCATGGTACATTTAGCATGTACCAAATAATATAATATTCTGTAACACCCCCCTGCATTACATTATTTGGTTTTTGAAAAATTTAGTCTTCAATCTCTAATTCTTGCATTTTTTCTTCTGTTCTTCTTGTATTCATTCAATATCTCTATTTTTTTGTCCTTGCTAGACAATCTTGAACTATCCTTTATTCATATTTTTATTTCCTATATTTTTGAGAAAGGAAAAAAACATCATTAATCGATTTTGTGACATAGATGATCTAAAATTCCTTCTAAAAGTCCCATTGTGTCTAGTCCAATATTCCTTTATTAATGGAACCTGTATCCTCTATTGTATTTTGATTCTTTATAATATATTTTCTATTTCCATTTATAATTTTGAATTCCACCATTCTTCTTTTTTCAACCAATTGAGCAACTGAGATAAGATTATTTGAAAAACCTGAAACATATAAAATGTCATAAAGAAAAAAAATTTAAAACGGTATGCTAGGTATAATACTTCTAAATTATTGAACATAATAAATATTATCATTTGCAATATTTAGTGGAACATTTGGTCTAACTTCCAATGATTCAAACCAATGCAAATTTCCAGTCATATGATGACTAGATCCTAAATATATACAACATATGTATTGTTTCTTTATTTACATTTTGATGGGATTCATAAGATATTATTTTATATATTTGATTAAAAAAAATGAAAATTTATTCTATTATATGAATGTCTTGATTCATTCATTCTTCTTTGACATTTATCCATTTTTTCAAATTTTAATTCCTTTGGAGTAAAAATCCTTATTTCTCCAGATTTCAAAATTTCTAATTTTGCAAATAAAATTCACCAAAGTAAAACAAAATCTTCAAACAAATCTATAACATTAATTTCTTTGGATTTGGAAACCTTATGGTCCCCAAATTTCAAATACACAATTTCTAATTTACAAATTTTTAGTCAATAAAAAATTTCAAATTTTCTTTTGGAGTAGACTTCCTTATCTCTCCAAACTTTAGAAATTTCATTTTTTTCAAAATCAAGTTTTTGAAATAAAAAAATTCTATCAAATGTAGAATTCCTTTTAAATCCCTAATTTTAAATTTCTACTTTTTCAAAAATCAAATTTTACTTTTCAAAAATTCAAATTGAAAAAATATTCCAATTGTTCTTATCACTCAAGAATTTAAAACTTAAAAAAAATTGTAGCAATAAAATATTAACACCCAAACAATGAATTGACCAAAAAAGCAATGTGTAAATGAATTAATTTTGTATTAATATTTTGGAGCCTTGGTCTCCTATTTTTACAATACATTATCCCGAGTGTGTAGGGGTATGATTACAAATGAATATTACTTGCTTTTGTAGTGTACAAAGGGGAAGAGCCCCTTTGGCTAATTTAATAGATGGTGGATTTCGGTGATCATATTTGCTACAATTAGTTTTTTGGGGGCTTGGTTATCCTTACAGTCCATCCTTACTCTAGCAACCTTCAAAAACCTATCACCTACACATGTGTGATTGTAAATAAGAAAAGGAGCTATTAGCACATAAAGGACCTCCACTATGTGAAGCATGTTTAGATATAGATGAAAGTTACAAAAAAATTGAATGAATATGCTTGCAGATTATAAGAAACACATGTAGAAGACAAAAAACAATGATATTAAAAATCTTGTTGTGTTCTTACCTATCTGATCAATACCTGCAACTGATTGGTCTACTCTTGTGCAAACACAGGACTGCATTTGGGGATGGTAAAATGTAGTACTACGTTTTTGGTTGGTTGGTCAAACATAGGGCTATTTTTGTGATTGTGCAAACATAGGGCTATGTTCATATTGAATGATAGAAGACTCGGGATGGTGTTCCTAGAATTTTATGGCTAAATATCTAGGACTTTTGGTGTCCTACTGGCATGATTTTGGTAGTGTGACAATGTCTTTTCAATCCTAATTTGGTTGATAAAATTGTGGAGCATTTATAGTCTTTTAGGATATGAGGGGGAGAAAGGATAGGTGGCAAGCTAGGGATTCCAAGTGGTAGGGACTGGGAAACCACCTATCCTAGGTAGTTAGAGTGAGTCACTTAGAGTGTCTCACTTAGGTGGAGTGGTGGCATATGGGTAGGTGAGAGTGGAGTGAGGTGTGTGAGATATGGCAAGGGGAAAGGTAGTGGTGGTTAGGACACATGTCTAGGGGAGAGATAAGGTATCCTAGGGGATACTTTCCAAATTTTACAAAAACTAGAAAATAGATTAATGTGCAAGAAATTATGCCTTTGTTAAGCCTTAGGCATATTTTTTATTATGTAGGTTTGTGGGATGGATGAGTCTTGTGGAGTGTTAGGATTTGGTTTCTACAAAAATTATCATAGAAAATCAAATGTTCATTTTTCTTCTCACTCGATAAAGAATATAAAGGCTCTAAAAGTTAATAAGCTTTCCCAAAAAATTGATTATTGCCCAAATTTTTTAATTTAAAGCTTACCTTATGTCTCCTCATGGTCATCAATGTGTTACTTCATGAGGGCATATATGAAGGCCAATGTTACTCATGCAAAAATAAGTAATGTTACACCTTTCGGTATTCAACATTCCTCATAGATGCATGTGCTTCAATTCTCTTAATGGTGCTACTTTAATCTTACCAGGTGTTACTATTATCTTGTTTTCTCATTACTAGGAACTACTACTTTTGCTCATTGTCTTGTTTAGTATTGCGCTGGTTGTACCAGGTACTACTTGTCTTACTAATATTTTTACTTGTCTTAGTAGACACTGGTGTAAATCTTCTATTTCTTAAAGATTATTCTATTTCTTTTCTCAAGGCTATTGGCACCTAGATAATGGTGTTACCTTCCTTCCTATATTTTGGACTATGAATCTTGGATAACGGTTATACCTTTTTTTTTCTTCAAGTCTATGGCTCTTGGATAATGGCACTACCTTAATTTTTTCTTCCTTCAAGAGTATGGATCATGGATAATGGTGCCACCTTATTTTATTAGGTCTGAACTTGGCTCAAGACCAAACACTTACTTTTATTTAAATTTTGGATGTCCTTTGGTGACATTGCAAATCCTTGTATGACCTCCAATGTTGTATTTTTCTACTATTAGAAAGAAATAGTTAGAGACACTCATAATAAAATTGCTTCTTCTGATAACACTTAAAATTGGACTATTTATTTCTCATTGTAGGCTATTTTCTTTTTTCTGATATCTAACCAGTGTTATGCTTCACCTTCTTACTTATTTTTGTTAGGATTGTAGACACCAAAATCTAGCCACTTATCATCCATCTGTGTCCTCCAATCATAGCCGCCCATTATATATATATATATATATATATATATATATATATATATATATATATATATATATATATATATATATATATATATAATACATATATATATATATATTAATATTTTATATATTATATTTATATATATTTAATAAATATATGTATTTATATAAATAAATCCTAGCCATCCACCATATTTTAATCTTAGCCATCCATCCATCTCAATCCATGCCACTTATCCAAACTTAATCTCCACCCTTCCTCATGTTTTAATCTTGGTCGCTTAATTCGTGTCATCGAAACCCTAACATGTTCAAGGGAGGATTATAAAATATAAGTCATTTTTATGAATAAAACCCTTAAGCTCCTTAGAAATTTTGATGAACATTTTCCCCAACCATTTTTATATCATCTTCTCCCCTCGTTGTCGCCATCGCATCACCCATTTTCATCACTGCAAAACCCTCGTAGACTAGATCTAGTTTTTTCTCCCTTCCATCAACCCTTGAATGCCCTCCAAAGTTTGAAAAACTCTTCTAGGAATTTCTTGAATGTCTTAGTGCATCCACAACCATCATCGAACGCCTTGGTGCATTTCCAAAAATAGATATGCAATCTCCCAACCTTCAGGCATTGTTCGAATGTTTGTGCGACTCTTGATCACAGAAGCAGAAACAAAAATTAGCATAGATAAGATAAGGTATCCATTGCATTTTATTTTATATTCCTATATTTTTTGTTTATAGTATTATATTGTAGCATCTAGGGTTTTATAGGTTTTATCTTTCTGAGGGCCTCACACAGCGGAGCTCTCACAAGTGCTTCTAACCCTTTTTGATGTTTTCCTATTTTTAGGTGCAAGAATCATGTTTTTGGAAGCTACTATAGCTAGGGTGGTCCTGTAAGGTAACACAAGCCCATCGACACTCTTATTTAGATCAAAGATGAGCTAGAAGACACCAGTTATTCTTTGAACTAGGGTTTTGAAACCCTAGATTTATAACATTTGTATCAATACCAAATCATGTTGTAACATTGGAGATCAAGGCTCCATTTATATCAATAAAATATTATCTTTGTTCATTTTGCAATATATTGTGTATTGGTTTTATCTATTTGCTTAGTTATATCTATCCTTGTCATTTCTATGGTTAACCCTATAAGTGTGATACAAGCAAGCTATTATGGTTTGTCTATGGGATACTCACACACTGTGTATACGTCAAATATTAATTTGTTACAGAGAGCCATAAATACCCCCATTCCATAAATTGAGTCATCATATTCCACCAACCTTATCATCACCTACATAGATGTGGATAAATTTAGAGCTTATTTTAGATCCACCAACCATGTTCTAGAGCAAATCAATAGTCCACCCATGTATATTCCCTTTTCTCAGTAGGGACCTACCTACTATCATCCCCATACATTCAACCAAGTGTACACCAATCCCATTTTTGAAGAATCATCTACACCTTCCCATCACATGTCCCCATCGCAGCATAGTCAAGTCTCCTCCATCCCATATTCCCAAGTCACCATACCCATACCCCCAATTCATCACACCACCAAAAACACAATCAATCTCATCTATTCATCAATCCATCCACTCTACCTCAATACACTCAACAAAAAAACCAAGGCTTACAATTAGATTGTCAACACACTTTAATCTGACAATAAATTTTAAATCAACTCACTAACATTGAGTTACAGTTGAGTCATCATACATTCATCGTCATCCATGTCATAAACCACAATAGTTGCAACATTTAGTTCCACAATCGACATCTCAGGATATGATATCTATACCACAAATTCAACATCTAATACAATAAGATAAATGCACCAAGTTTCTTACAAATCCCCCTCATGATTACACGGTGCTTTCAAAATATTATGCAACCATTTTTCAAAGGCTTTATGAAGCACAAGATATTCTACTTCCAAAAATCAAATCAAAAGATCCTAACAAGCCACATGGAAAAGGTTATAAGAAGCACTTGTATTGTCCCTATCATCAACAAGTGTGCCATGACATCAAAAATTGCTATGCATTTAAATACATTATCCAAGGTCTTATTGATAGGAAATTATTTTACACAAATGGTCCATCCAACCCATATGATAAGGATATTGGTACCAACTTAATCATCAAGTATACTGGGGATTTTCAGGATATCAAATCCTCTGTCACTTACACCATCATTCATCAATAAAATCGAGGAAACTTAAGGTATCGCACCTTCCTCATAAAAAAAATGAAGCTCCAAAGGCACTTAACATCCCTTTGGTCATAGCTCAATTTTAAAAGGCTCCAAAGGTACCTAATCCCTATGTTAACATCTCAAGTTTAAAAGGATACAAAGGTACTTAATCCCTTTGGTCACATATCAATTTTAAAAGTCTCCAAAGATACCTAATACCTTTGGTCACATATCAATTCCAAAAGTATCCAAGGGCACTTAACATCCCTTTGGTCACATCTCAATTTAAAAAGCCTCCAAAGGAATCAAACTCCTTTGGTCATGTAAAATTTAAAATGTTCCAAAGGAATCAAAATCCTTTGGTCATATACAATTCAAAAGGGTCCAACGGAACCGAACTTCTTTGGTCACATTTTAGTTAGAAAAAAAAAGCAAAAACAAAAATCATTGCATTGCATTTGCATAATTTTTTCATTTGCATCTATACAGGTTGTTTTCTGCTATCCGAGTTCACAATATTCTAGGAGCACATAAGCTTACCAAGCTAGGGGGAGTAAAAGAACCTAAGCCACTGAAAATCATACACTTAAAAGTATTCCATGCTTATTTTGATTTATATATATGTATATATACTTGGCTAATGCACAAAAACAACATTTTATTTCACACACTGCATTACACATTACATTTTACACATTCCATTTCACACATTGCATTTCACACATTGAATTTCACACATTATATTTTCCACATGGCATGTTACATATTGCACTACAAACATTACATTTCATAATTTATACTTTAAAAATTGCATTTAACACATTACATTCACCTTCAAACATTTCATTCACCATATTAGGGGTCATTTATTCAGTTTAGACAATAATTGGTCCAATACAATTTTGTTGCCTTAATGAGGAACACCTTCAAATAATTATCCATTTTCATTGCACCATTTCAAATTATCATTTGCAAACCACATGTCCATAATACCTAGGTGTTTTTGGTCACTCATCCACTCCTAGTGTTTCTAGAAACCTCCAATACATGTCGAGATTTCTTTAGTACCAAGACACATTTTAACTAAGAAAATATTGAGTTCTAGGAATTGAATCCAACACTCTTGAATCAAACATAATCACACATATTAAAAATTATCTTGTTTCAAATAAAGATAACACCATTATTAGGTTGAACATCGAAGTGAAAAGGGTAATCCTTGCTTGTCCCATTATGCACATAGTCCAAAAATAAAAAAAACAATGGTCTTTACCACTATCACAATCACTTTCAAACAAAAGAAAGAGTAGTAAGGATAGTGTAAAATTATCATCACACTTCATTTGAGAATCTGACTCCCCAAAATCTCTAAATATTTGCACATCGCTCACCACAAATCCTCAAGTTTTAAGGATAGAACTATATTTCTAATCATACGGTTAGGTAGTTCGAAACCCCAAAACTTAGAGATCAAATTCTTGGACTATGGAGCTAATCTGCACTAGGGCTATAGACATTTTTCTAGCAGTGGAGTACGCTCATGCATGGTGATATGTCTCTTTTTGAGAGACCTCTGATCGCACATAAGGATAAACTAGCTTATTGGTCTTCTCCATGACAAGTCTCATCTCAATTTACTCAAGATGGGTTAATGAAATCACTTGCACATACATTGGTTCTTGATTACCTTGAGGTCATTACCATACTCATGATTTGGTAAATGAATTCACTGCACAAACATTTGGTCTTAAATAAATTAGACAACATTTAGTGAGTTTGTTTGATATCACTAGCATGTTTGAGTATTTGCAAAACAATCATCTTTCTATATCAATATTCATATCTTCTTCCATATCAACATCCATATAATTACATGAGTCTTCCATTTCACATGCCACCATTTTGATACCCCTAATTAAACAACAATGCTATACATGGTCAAGTAAAATATAAACTATATATGATTATTAGAACAAAATTCATTTGTATTCATACACATTATCATTGCATTATCATCCATCATCCATATACACATGCATTCAAACAACAACATCCACACACAAGCATTCAAAAACAAAAGCAAACACCATGTGTATATATATATATATATATATATATATATATATATATATATATATATATATATATATATATAATTTGCATATGCAAATATCACTAGAAATTTCTAAACAAGCACACAACTTGGGGGTGTTCAAGGTATCACACCTTTTCCCAATAAAAAAACAACAACACAACTTGGGGGTGCTCAAGCTATCACACCTTCCCCACCAATTCAAAAAGTAATTCAACCACTCAATCACATTACATCATAAACAAGTCAATTTCCATGTTCAAAAGGTTACATCCTTTTGTCAAATGTTGGTCCCTTTGCCTTGCAAATACACATTTCAATTCAAAAGGCTCCAAAGGAACCAAAATCCTTTGGTCACATACACATCACATCATCAACAAATCAGTTTTCTAGTTCAAAAGGTTGCATGCTTTTATAAAAGGTTGAGCCCTTTGCCTCACAAACACACATTTCAATTAAAAATGCTCCAAAGGAACCACACTCCTTTGGTCACATGCACATAAAATCATCAAAAAATCAATTTCCAGGTTCAAAAGGTTGCATATTTTTTTCAAAGGTTGAGCCCTTTGCTTCACAAACATACTTTTCAATTCAAAAGGCTCCAAAGGAACCAAACTTATTTGGTCACATACACATCACACCATCAACAAATCAATTGCTAGGTTCAAAAGGTTACATCCTTTTGTCAAAGGCTGAGCCCTTTGCCTTGAAAACACACATAAAATTCAAAAGGCTACAAATGAGCCAAAATCCTTTGGTCACATACACATCACATCATCAATAAGTTAATTTCTAGGTTCAAAAGGTTGCATCCTTTTTAAAAGGTTGAGCCCTTTGCTTCGCATACACACATCAAATTCAAAATGCTCCAAAGGAACCAAAATCCTTTGGTCACAATCACATCACATCATCAATAAGTTAACTGCTAGGTTCAAAAGGTTGCATAATTTTGTCAAATTTTGAGCCCTTTGCCTCACAAAAACACATCAAAGTCAAAAATCTCCAAAGTACCTAACCCCTTTGGTCACATTTTAATTCAAAAGGCTCCAAAGGAATAAAACTCCTTTGGTCACATCACATCATAAACAAGTCAATTTCTAGGTTCAAATGGTTGCATCCTTTTGTCAAAGGTTGAGCCCTTTGCCTCGCAAACACACATCAAATTCAAAAAGCTCCAAAGGGCCTAATCCCAGTGGTCACATTTCAATTCAAAAGGCTCCAACAAAACCAAACTCCTTTGGTCATATTTCAGTCCAAAAAAAATCATCATTCATTGCATCTCACCATATCAAAAATCCCTTTTTCTGTTGGGGCAAAAACATAATCAATCATTTGCATTTTCAAAAACCCCTTTTCTATTGGGGCAACAACAAAATTAATCATTGCACTTTTCACAGTCTTTGCATTTTCCTATGTCGAAAACCCCTTCATCTATTGGAAAAAAAATAGATTCATTCATTGCATTATCCATACATCCACATTCAACATCATCAATTCCATTCATCATTACACCTTCATTCAATATTTTCCAAGTACATTTGCAAGTACAAGTGAACCTTGTATTTAGTGGTTTATCCTATTCAACTGGAAATTAAAATGACTGGTTATCCATGCAATTTTATAGGATGGGTAGATCACCATAAGGACACATTTTCGTAAAACCCCTTTATTTTTTGGGGAAAAAATAGAATCAATCATTTGCATTTTTACAAAACCCATTTTCTGCTAGGGAAAAAATAGAATGAATCATACACATCAAAAACCCCTTCATTTATTGGGGCAAAAATAGAATCAATCATCTACATTTTCAAAAACCTCTTTTTTGTTGGGGTAAAAATAGAATTGATCATTGCACCATTAGCTTTCATTGCATCTTCCCCAATCACAAACCCCTTTTTTTGTTAGAGCAAAAATAGAATTAATCATTGCACTTTTCATAGTCATTGCATTTTCCCATGTCAAAAACCCCTTCATATGTTGGGGCAAAATCATAATCAATCATTTGCATTTTCACAAACCCTTTTTCTGTTAAATCAAAAACAGAATTATTCATACATATGTCAAAAACCCCTTCATATTTTGGGGAAAAAACAAACTTAATCACTTGCATTTTCACAAAACCTCTTCATGTATTGGGGCAAAAGTAGACAATCATTTGTATTTTTACAAAAATCCTTCATCTGTTAGGGCAAAAACAGACTCAATCATTTGCATTTTCGCAAAACCCCTTCATTTGTCAGGGAAAAAACATAATCATTCATCTACATTTTCAAAAAATCCTTTTCTATTGGGGCAAAAATAGAATCGATCATTGCACCATTAGCCTTCATTGCATCTTCCCCAATCATAAACCCATTTTTCTATTAGGGCAAAAATATAATTAATCATTGCACTTTTCATAGTAATTGCATTTTCCCATGTCAAAAACTCCTTCATATGTTGGTGCAAAAACAAAATCAGTCATTTGCATTTTCACAAACCCCTTTTCCGTTAGGGAAAAAATAGAAGCAATCATACACATATCAAAAACCCCTTCATCTATTGGGGTAAAAATAGAATCAATCATCTACATTTTCAAAAACCCCTTTTTTGTTGGGGCAAAAACAAAATTTATCATTGCACCATTAGATTTCATTATATCTTCCTCAATAAAAAACCGTTTTTTCTATGAGGGCAAAAATATAATTAATCATTGCACTTTTCACAATCATTGCATTTTTCCATGTCAAAAACCCCTTCATATGTTGAGGCAAAAATAGAATCAATCATTTGCATTTTCACAAACTCTTTTTTTGTTAGGGCAAAAATTGAATTAATCATACACAAGTCAAAAACTCCTTCATATATTGGGGCAAAAATAGACTCAATCACTTACATTTTAACAAAACCCCTTCATATTTTGGGGTAAAAATAGACTCAATAATTTGTATTTTCACAAAACCCCTTCATTTGTTGGGGCAAAAATAGACTCAATAACTTATATTTTCACAAAACCCCTTCATATGTTGGGGCAAAAATAGACTCGATAATTTGCATTTTAACAAAACCCATTCATCTGTTGGGGTAAAAAAAGAATCAATCATCTACATTTTCAAAAACCCCTTTTCTTTTGGGGCAAAAACATAATCGATCATTGCACCATTAGATTTCATTGCATCTTCCCCAATCACAAACCCCTTTTTATGTTAGGGAAAAAATAGAATTAATTATTGTACTTTTTACAGTCATTACATTTTCCCGTGTCAAAAACCCCTTCAACTGTTGGGTCAAAAACATAATAAATCATTTTCATTTTCACAAACCCCTTTTCTATTAGGGTAAAATCATAATCAATCATACAAATGTAAAAAATCCCTTCATCTGTCGGGGCAAAAATAGAGTTAATCACTTGCATTTTCACAAAATCCCTTCATTTGTTGGGGCAAAAATAGACTCAATAATTTGCATTTTCACAAAACCCCTTCATCTATTGGGGCAAAAACGAACTCAATAACTTGCATTTTCATACAACCCCTTCATCTATTGGGGCAAAATAAGACTCAATCATTTGTATTTTTACAAAACCCCTTAATTTGTTGGAGTAATAATAGTGAAGAACACAAGCTTATACTGAGAGGGGGGTGAACAGTATAAGACCACCTTTTACTTTTCTTTCTCAAACAATATTATCCAATATATCAATGGCAATATCAACAAAAATAATCAAAGCAATGCACAAATCATCACACACAATAGAGACACCAATTTAACATGGTTCACCCAATGTGGGCTACTCCACGGAGAAAATATTTCACTAAAATTTTCTCAACAAATCTCTTGGGAATCCTTCCCTATTACAATGTTTATGGACCTCTATCCAAAGGAGATACCAATACCCTAATCAAGTTCATGGATCTCTATCCACAGGAGAACTCTTTCCCCTCTACTGGTTCATGGATCTCTATCCATAGGAGAACTCCTTCTCCTCTACTCTGGTTGGTGATCTTCTAGAAGACTACTGCCTCCATTGCACTGGCTTGTGGATCTCTCTCCACTGAAGACCTCTATCCTCACTCAGAAGACCTCTATCCTCACTGCCCTGGCTAATGGATCTCTATCCACTAGAGACTACTGTCCTCTACTCTGTCACCTCCAAAGCTTGCTCTTAGCTCTGCTCAATCTCTATCTCAAATCTGCACTAAACATTATCCTTGATCTAGCACAAATCTGCTCACAATTTTCTCTAGTCTGGCACAAATCTACCCTCAAATCTACACCAAAATTTATCCTCAAATCTGTCCTCAAGCCTTAACACAAAGCTTGATCCAATCACAAATCAACTCTACTTAGATCTGCTCCAAGCCTTAACTCAAAGCTTGAACAAATCAATCAATCAACTCTGCTCTCAAGTCTTCTCAAAGACTTACCTCAAATATATCCACAAGTCCTCTCAAGAACTTGCTCAATCCCAGTCTTCACCAAGACTTACCTCAAATTTGTCAACAAGTCCTCTCTAGAACTTGTCCAATTGCTCAACAAGTCTTCACCAAGACTTACCTCAAATCTTTCCACAAGTCCTCTCTAGAACTTGTCCAATCTGCTCAACAAGTCTTCACCAAGACTTACCTCAAATCTGTCCAACAAGTCCTCTCTAGAACTTGTCCAATCTTCTCAACAAGTCTTCACCAAGACTTACCTCAAATCTGTCCACAAGTCCTCTCTAGAACTTGTCCAATTTGCTCAATAAGTCTTCACCAAGACTTACCTCAAATCTGCTTGTAAGCTTTCATAAAATCTCACACAAATCTATCCTTAAGCTTTCACAAAATCTTACTCAATTTTATCCTTAAGTCCCCTCTAGGACTTACTCAAAACTATCCACTAGCTTTCACAAAAGCTTATTCAAATCAATTGCAAAACTTGCATACACAACTCAACTTAATCTCTTACAGAAAACCTCTTCAATCACACAAACAAGTTTCACTTAGAATCTTGTTTAACCATAGAAACATATAGAGAATGGTAAGAGACTCAATATGTTTCACACTCACAAATCACTCTATCACTTTCAAACTCTCTTTCAAATCAATTTAGAAATAAAGTATAATTTGATTCACCAAACTTGAACTATCACTCCAATACTTTCAATCAATAATGCTCAACCAACTTCATTCAACCATTCACTCAATGAAACACAACTTGCATACAAACCCTAACCAAGTGTTTCATAATACTTCCAACAACTCACACTATGGAACTCAAACCTTGACTCAAGATGATTCCAAATTCACATAACAATGATACTCATGTTCTTTCACAAACCCTAGCTCAAGATAGTTCTCAATCTCACATAACAATGATACTCATGTTCTTTCACAAACCCTAGTTCAAGATAGTTTTCAATCTCACATAACAATGATACTCATGATATTTCAACATCCACAAATCATGCACATGAAAACTCACTCAAACATTTCCAACAATGCTTATCAAACAATCCTTTTCACTCCAACTTTGCATTTCACAACATTCAATCCAACAATATTTCACTCATAAGGAAGATGTGCCCATACCTTTTGTTTTGATGGAGATATGTCTTCAAAACCTGTCTCAATCACAATCAAATCCTCTTTGCCAATCTCAAGGTTAGATAGCAACAATCTATCTCAAAAATCTCCACAAATTATTCTCCTCAATAATTATCTCACCATACAAAAATATCAAGTCTCAAGTACACCTTATAATCTCCAAACTTCACAAAAATAATATTCAATTCATAAACAATCAAACTCCTTTGAAAATACTTTATAAACCCAATCTTCACACTTAGCAAAATAAAAATTAATTCCTTTGTTTTAACACTTTTAACTCCAATATTTACACAATAACATTCAACACAATTAATTTCCTTTCTAACACCTTATATCTCCAATATTTATTTATAATGCTAATTAAAAATTAAAATATCAAACAACCTTATGACTCCCTATCTTTCACCTTAGAAAAAATTAATCACTTGGCCTTAAGCACCTTCACAACTATCACGTGGCCCCCTAGCACTATTCACACCTTGGCAAAAATTAAATCGAGCGCTTACCTTATGCAATGGCCCACATCAAAAAATTTGCACCCACAATGAATGCGCCCAAACTCAAACCCAAAACCTACCATCATCGCAATTCCCTAGCCCAAGGCTAGGCTACCATTGGGCTACGCGCCCAACACAAAACCTAAGGTGCACGATGCACCCTTTATCCTTTGCTTTCGATGCCTTTCAAATTTAACCAAAAACTTCTGCTACACTCAAAATGAAGGGGATGCGAATCGAACCCCTAACCTACCTTGCACGAACACCTTAACCAGTCATCGATCACCACTTGCGCTACCAAGCACTTTGGGAAATATTTGGTGCACCACTTGGACTTATCATGAAGTCTACCCTTATAAATTTAACACATGCAAATTCTTTCCTTTCTCTTCTCTTAAACAATGCACAAATTTCTTTTTGCTTTGGGCATACAAATTGCATGGATAATTTTAAATAAAAACCATTGCCCCTTTTATACCTTTTGCTATGCACTCCAACACGTCGGCGTTTCCAATTCAAATTTTAAACTTAAATTTTGGCGCCTTTATTATTTATTTAAATTAAAATTTTAACCTATGGTTAAAATATTTTAATTTAAATAAATTAAATAATAACCTTTACAATCTGCCAAATGGGTCTTTTGAAGGAATTATTTCTTAATGACTCCTTGGACCTTGTTTTTCTTCACCTCAACCTTTAGCCTAAAATATTATAATATTATTATTTCCTTTTAAACCTGCTTCTCCTTCCTTGGGATTTCCTTTTAAACCTCTTCCTTGTTTTTGGAAAAACCACCTGATGACATTAATGATGATGAAACTTGGACATCAACCTCTTGACATCAATGACAACAAAACTTACTCAAATTTCCAACAATCTCCCCCTTTGTCATTGATGGCAACCCTTTTTCCTTTTACCATTTCTTTTACCTTTTTCAGTTTTGCTCCCCCTGAGAAACTTCTCCCCCTGACTGAATGCTCTCCCCCTAACTCAAATCTCTCCCCCTTTGACATCAATGGCAAAGGGCCACCTTTGGGGCTTGGGGCTAAAGATAAGACTCTTAGCTCAGCCCCTCCCCCACCTCCTCTCTTTGAGGTGGTTAATTTTGGGGTGGGAGTATCTCTACTCCTAGCATACACTGATATTTACCTTTGTCCACCTTCTTCCTCAACTGATCCTTCTGATTCCTCTGAATATTCCTGTTCCTGCTTGTCTCTAGAAATTCTTCTCTACACCACTTAGCCATATGCCCAACATTATTGCACTTATAACACTTAATGTTGTGGTTCCTTGAAGGTGCAAATATCTTGAAGTTCCTCCTGGTGAAGCCATATCCATTCCTATCATGAACCCTGTAATTCACTACCTTATGACCAAACTGATTACAAGAGTAGCAATACCCTTGAAAGAGATACCCATTTCTAAAATTTCTATTGGTGAAACCATATCCCTATCTTTCATGTGTCCTACATTGCGTAGCCTTGTGACCAAACCTATGACATGAGAAGCACCATCCATTGAAGAAACCTTGCCTTGACCTCATTGGTCTCTTAGTCTCTTCTTCCCTATGTTGTTTCCTGTTCCATCTGTTCCTTATTTGTGCATTGTTCCTTTCCTTGTTGAACTTTCTATTTTCCAACTTATCCTCAGAAGTCTCACTCTCTCTTACACTCTCTTCTTCTGAAGCTTCTTCTTCTTTGGAGCTTGAGATTGACTCCTCTCCTTGTTCTCTTTGTTCTTCTTCAAAACCAAGTCTTGTCTTGTTTGATGAAGATCTTTGTACCTTGATAATCTTATCCAAGGTCTTTGAGCTTCTCCCAAACCTGTGTAGCTTGTTTTTAGACTCTTTTACTTCCTTCCTTAGTGAAGCTACCTCATGCTCTAATATTTCACATTCTAAAACCTTTGCCTCTAACCTCTCTTTAAATCTCCTTGTCTTAGCTATTGAGTTGGTTAGATCTTTAATAAGCTTTCCTTTCTCTTCATCACATTCTTGAAATTGAAGCTTGAGTTTTGAGTTCTGCTTTCTTACCTTTCTTAATTCCTTAAGAGCAAAAATAAGCTCACCCTCAAGATCAACTTCTCCTTCCTCTACATTTTTTGATTCTTCCTCTACTCCTTTGTCTTCAAGATCATCTTCATTCCTTTCTGATTCATTTCCACTAGAAGCACTTCCTTCTTCTTCTATTGCCATAAGAAGACTTTCTTCTTCTAGACCTTCAAGAGCATCTTCATATTCATCTTCACTAAAACTGAACCCATTCCTTGTACAATGATCTTCAAGATGACCAAAGTTACCACACCTAAAACACTTGAGAATTATTGGTTCCTTTTTACCTTTTTCTTAACATCTTCTTTTTCTACTATCATAAATAGAATTTCTTCTTCATTATATGAGGACCTTCCATCACTATCACTTGAACTCTTGCCTATCTTATCTGCATAGAAACTCTTCTTATGCCTTTGGAAAAACTTCTTTCCTTGCTTGCCTTGTCCATCCCTACTTTTCTTTTGATACCTGTATTTTCTTGCTTCCCTATTCTTATGATCCTGTTTCTCTTCATCATTTCTATTTCTAGATTCTGGACAATCATATGCATAGTGACCATATTTACCATATTTGAAACACTTAACTAATTTTGTACCTTTATACTTTCTTGTGTCCTTGTTCCTTCTACCATAGTTTGCTTCTTCATCATTGGATAACTCATTACTTGAATCTGACTTCTTACCCTTTGTCTTCTTTGTAACTTTGAAGGTTGCTTCTTTCTGGGGAATAGACTCCTCTTTTATTCTTATCTCAAAAGTTGTGAGAGTTCCATGTAACTCATCCCTAGTCAAAGTTTCAATATCTTTTGTTTCCTCTATGGTTGAAACCTTTTCACTATACCTCTTAGGGAGTGACCTTAAAATATTTTGACACACATCTGATTCTTCAACTTTAAACCCAAGTCCTTGCATGGAGTTAACAACCTCATCCACATGAAGTAAGTATGAAGCAATGTCTTCCTCATCCTTCATCTTTAGGTCTTCAAATGTTTTCTTGTGATTTTGCAATTTTGCCATCTTGACCTTTTTGTCTCCCTCATATATATTTTTTAGTTTATCCCAAATATCTTTTGCTGATGTGCAATGCATAACTTTTACAAACTCTATTTCATGTAAACCATTTAAGATTCCATTCATTGCCTTTGAATTATTCAGTTGTAGGAGCTTACCATATTTATCTGTAGGTGGAGTAGCTGGCGGTATGTACCCATCCTCAACTACTTGCCATATATCATTTCCTAGTGCCATTAGGTAAATCTTCATTCTCACACTCCAAAATGCATAATTGTTCCCATCGAACAATGGTGCCTTATTTCCTGAAGATCCACTCTGAGAATCCATCTATGTTCTTGTAAGATTTTCCTTCAAGTTGTTAAACTCTTTCGAAGGAACCCACTCTGATACCAATTGAAGAACACAAGCTTATACTGAGAGGGGGGTGAATAGTATAAGACCACCTTTTACTTTTCTTTCCCAAATAATATTATCCAATATATTAATGGCAATATCAATAATAGTAATCAAAGCAATGCATAAATCATCACACATAATAGAGACACCAATTTAACGTGGTTCACCCAATGTGGGCTACTCCATGGAGAAAATATTTCACTAAAATTTTCTCAACAAATCTCTTGGGAATCCTTCCCTATTACAATGTTTATGGACCTCTGTCCAAAGGAGATACCAATCCCCTAATCAAGTTTATGGATCTCTATCCATAGGAGAACTCTTTCCCCTCTATTGGTTCATGGATCTCTATCCATAGAAGAGAACTCCTTCCCTCTGCTCTGGTTGGTGATCTTCTAGAAGACTACTGCCTCCACTACACTTGGCTTGTGGATCTCTCCCAAGACCTTCCACTCACTCGAAGACCTCTATCCTCATTACCCTGGCTAATGGATCTCTATCCACTGGAGACTATTATCCTCTACTCTATCACCTCCAAAGCTTACTCTCAGCTCTGCTCAATATCTATCTCAAATCTACACTAAACACTATCCTCGATCTAGCACAAATCTTCTCACAAGTCTATTCTGGTCTGAAAATTACTTAAATATATTTATGGCACAAATCTATCCTCAAATCTACACCAAACTCTATCCTCAAATATATCCTCAAGCCTTAACACAAAGCTTGATCCAATCACAAATCAACTCTACTATCTCCAAGCCTTAACTCAAAGCTTGAATAAATCAATCAATCAACTCTGCTCTCAAGTCTTCTCAAAGACTTACCTCAAATCTATCCACAAGTCCTCTCAAGAACTTGCTCAATATGCTCTCAAGTCTTCACTAAGACTTACCTCAAATCTATCCAACAAGTTCTTCCTAGAACTTGTCCAATCTGCTCAACAAGTCTTCACCAAGACTTACCTCAAATCTGTCCAACAAGTTCTCTCTAGAACTTGTCTAATCTTCTCAACAAGTCTTCACCAAGACTTACCTCAAATCTGTCCAACAAGTCCTCTCTAGAACTTGTCCAATCTACTCAACAAGTCTTCACCAAGACTTACCTCAAATCTGTCCAAAAGTCCTCTCTAGAACTTGTCCAATTTTCTCAACAAGTCTTCACCAAGACTTACCTCAAATCTACTTGTAAGCTTTCACAAAAGCTCACACAAATTTGTCCTTAAGCTTTCACAAAAGCTTACTCAACTCTATCCTTAAGTCCCCTCTAGGACTTACTCAAAACTATCCACTAGCTTTCACAAAAGCTTATTCAAATCAATTGCAAAACTTGCATACACAACTCAACTTAATCTCTTACTAAAAACCTCTTCAATCACACAAACAAGTTTCACTCAGAATCTTGTTTAACCATAGAAACATATAGAGAATGGTAAGAGACTCAATATGTTTCACACTCACAAATCACTCTATCACTTTCAAACTCTCTTTCAAATCAATTCAGAAATAAAGTATAATTTGATTCACCAAACTTGAACTATCACTCCAATACTTTCAATCAATAATGCTCAACCAACTTCATTCAACCATTCACTCAATGAAACACAACTTGCTTACAAACCCTAACCAAGTGTTTCATTATACTTCCAACAACTCACACTATGGAACTCAAACCTTGACTCAAGATGATTCCAAATTCACATAACAATGATACTCATGTTCTTTCACAAACCCTAGCTCAAGATAGTTCTCAATCTCACATAACAATGATACTCATGTCTCTTCACAAACCCTAGTTCAAGATAGTTCTCAATCTCACATAACAATGATACTCATGATCTTTCAACATCCACAAATCATGCACATGAAAACTCACTCAAACATTTCCAACAATACTTATCAAACAATCCTTTTCACTCCAACTTTGCATTTCAAAACATTCAATCCAACAATATTTCACTCATAAGGAAGATGTGCCCATACCTTTTGTTTTGATGGAGATATATCTTCAAAACCTGTCTCAATCACAATCAAATCCTCTTTGCCAATCTCAAGGTTAGATAGCAACAATCTATCTCAAAATCTCCACTCAAATATTTCCCTCAATAATTATCTCACCATACAAAAATATCAAGTCTCAAGTACACCTTATAATCTCCAAACTTCACAAAAATAATATTCAATTCATAAACAATCAAACTCCTTTGAAAACACTTTATAAACCCAATCTTCACACTTAGAAAAATAAAAATTAATTCCTTTGTTTTAACACTTTTAACTCCAATATTTACACAATAACATTCAACACAATTAATTTCCTTTCTAACACCTTATATCTCCAATATTTATTTATAATGCTAATTAAAAATTAAAATATCAAACAACCTTATGACTCCCTATCTTTCACCTTAGCAAAAATTAATCACTTGGCCTTAAGCACCTTCACAACTATCATGTGGCCCCCTAGCGCTATTCACACCTTGGCAAAAATTAAATCGAGCGCTTACCTTATGCGATGGCCCACATCAAAAAATTTACGCCCACAATGAACGCGCCCAAACTCGAACCCAAAACCTACCACCACCACAGCGCCCTAGCCCAAGGCTAGGCTACCGTTGGGCTACGCGCCCAACACAAAACCTAAGGTGCATGATGCACCCTTTATCCTTTGCTTTCGATGCCTTTCAAATTTAACCAAAAACTTTTTGCCATGCTCAAAATGAAGGGGACACGAATCGAACCCCTAACCTACCTTGCACGAACGCCTTAACCAGCCATCGATCACCGCTTGCACTACCAAGCACTTTGGGAAATATTTGGTGCACCACTTGGACTTATCACGAAGTCTACCCTTATAAATTTAACACATGCGAATTCCTTTCTCTTCTCTTAAGCAACGCACAAATTTCTTTTTGCTTTTGGGCATACGAATCGCATGGATAATTTTGAATAAAAACCATTGCCCCTTTTATACCTTTTGCTATGCACTCCAACACGTCGGCGTTTCCAATTCAAATTTTAATTCAAATTTTAAACTTAACTTTTGGCGCCTTTATTATTTATTTAAATTAAAATTTTAACCTATGGTTAAAATATTTTAATTTAAATAAATTAAATAATAACCTTTACAATCTGCCAAATGGGTCTTTTGAAGGAATTATTTCTTAATGACTCCTTGGACCTCATTTTTCTTCACCTCAACCTTTAGCCCAAAATATTATAATATTAAATATTATAATATTATTATTTCCTTTTAAACCTGCTTCTCCTTCCTTGGGATTTCCTTTTAAACCTACTTCTTTGCTTTTTGGAAAAACCACCTGATGACATTAATGACGACGAAACTTGGACATCAACCTCTTGACATCAATGACAACAAAACTTACTCAAATTTCAAAAAAATAGAATAAATCATATATGTCACAAACTCCTTTTTTTTAGGGAAAAAAAATAATCAATCATACACATGTCAAAAACCCCTTTATCTGTTGGGGCAAAAATAGACTCAATCACTTGCATTTTCACAAAACCCCTTCATCTATTGGGACAAAAATAGACTCAATCATTTGCATATTCACAAAACCCCTTCATCTATTGGGGCAAAATAAAACTCAATCACTTGCGTTTTTACAAAACCCCTTCATCTGTTGGGGCAAAAACAGATTCAATCACTTGCATTTTCACAAAGCCCCTTTATCTATTGGGGAAAAAACAAACTCAATCATTTGAATTTTCATAAAACCCTTTCATATGTGTTGAGCAAGGTGCAACAACAGTATTGTCATTGTTGTCAACACAGTCAGATAGATCTGTTGATGCAGTGGACAAGAAGTTCAAAAGCTATTCGGATGCAGAAGACAGGAGTTCAAAGGTTATTCAGAGTATGTACAGTGATTTTCCAAGAAGACCGAAGTGGCCCATATGCAAAAGATCAAAGAAAAAAGACAAGTAAGAAAAGTGTCGCGATATCGCGACATATACAACAGGCAAGAAAAATTGTCGCGATTTCGCGACATGTTGGAAGAGAGAGAAAAAGCAAGAAAAACTATCACGATTTCGCGACATGTTGGAAGAGAGAGAAAAAGTAGGAAAAACTGTCACGATTTCGTGACATGTTGGAAGAGAAAAAGGCAAGTGGAAAAACTATCACGATTTCACGACATGTTGGAAGAGAAAGAAAAAGTAGAAAAAGTGTCACGATTTCGCGACATGTTGGAAGAAAGAGAACAAGTAAGAAAAGTGTCACGATTTCGTGACATGTTGCATTTTCGTGACTAAAATAGGAGAGAGAAAGTAAGTTTGAAAAGTGTCACGATTTCGTGACATGTCGCATTTTCATGACTAAAATAGGAGAGAGAAAGTAAGTTTGAAAAGTGTCACGATTTCACGACATGTCGCATTTTCGTGACTAAAATAGGAGAGAGAAAGTAAGTTGGAAAAGTGTCACGATTTCGTGACATGTCGCATTTTTGCGACTAAAATAGGAGAGAGAAAGTAAGTTTGAAAAGTGTCACGATATCGCGACATGTCACATTTTCATGACAAAAGAAAGAGAGGAAGCGTACGAAAGCAGAACTGTCACGATTTCATGACAAAAGCAAAAAGCAAGACTTCGAAAGCAGAAGTGTCACGATTTCATGACAAAAGCAAAGAAGTAAAGTATGAAAGCAGAAGTGTCATGATTTCATGACAAAAGTAGAGAAGAAGACTTCGAAGGCAGAAGTGTCATGATTTCGTGACAAAAGCAAAGAAGCTAAGTACGAAAGTAGAAGTGTCATGATTTCATGACAAAAGCTAAGTTGAAGACTACGGAGGTAGAAGTGTCACGATATCGTGACAAAAGCAAAGTCAAAGTCTATGGAAGCAGAAGTGTCGCGATATCATGACAAAAGCAAAGATGAAGTATACGGAGGTAAAAATGTCACGATATCATGACAAAAGAAAATACGAAGTCTACGGAGGCAAAAATGTCATGATATCATGACAAAAGAATAGAGAAAGCGTACGGAGGCGAAAGTGTCACGATATCGTGACATGTATTTTCGTGGCAACAACAACAAAAGAAGCTATAGAGGTAGAAATGTCATGATTTCATGATAGGTCGTAAATGCGCAAGTCAAGAAGGAGAACCCGACTGAAATGAGAAGTATGACAGTGGACCGACATCACTACGACATTTACAAGGGCAGTTACAGAGTGATTTCATACTGCTAAAATACGAAGAGTGATCAAAAGTCAGTATGGCGGTTACAGGGTCTATCCAGAATGAAATCATCAAGCGATGGATAAACCGAACATCTTCTTGAGTTGAAGCCGACGAAGACCGATGATAGCCGACTAAAATTAGGGTTTACAGTTGTTATGAAAGCCGACTAAGATTAGGATTTACAACCGACTAAGATTAGGGTTTTCATCATAAAAAATATTGTTATAAAAGGAGGGTTGTTTGGAGAATTGAAGTGGTGTTGAATGTGTGTGAAATACGGTCATTGTGCGTAGAGAGCAAGTCATGTCGAATCGTGCTAAGTGCAAAATTCGCAAAGAGAGCAGAGTGCACAAAAGGGAGAAGATGATCGTGAAGTTCGACTGTAATGAAGCAGAGTGTGCGAAGTGATTATGCAGAGAGAGTAGAGTGCATAGAGAGTGAAAAGGTTGAAGTTTGACTAGGTGCTATTGTGATTGCATAGAGAAAGTAGAGTGTGTAGAGAACGCAAAGGTGAAGAAGACTAGTCAGGGTCTTGCAAAAGCAAAGGTATCTTACTGACAAACTTCTAGTTTCAGAATTGAAGTCCAAGTTGGTGCTTGGCATCAGGGGTTGGTGCTCCTTCTAGTTGGTGTTGGTAAATTAGGGGTTGGTGCTCCTTTCTGTTGGTGTAGATAAATTAGGGGTTGGTGCTCCTTTCTGTTGGTGTAGATAAATCAGGGGTTGGTGCTCCTTCCAGTTGGTGCTGGTAAATCAAGGGTTGGTGCTCCTTTCTATTGGTGTAGATAAATCAGGGGTTGGTGCTCCTTCTAGTTGGTGCTGGTAAATCAGGGGTTGGTGCTCCTTTCTGTTAGTGTAGATAAATCAGGGGTTGGTGCTCCTTCTAGTGGGTGTTGGTAAATTGATTGTAAAGTTGGTGCTTTGCAAAGGCTGGATTTGGATGGTAGTCCAAGCAGTCAATTTTTGAGGAGTAGCCACATTGGTGAACCTCGTTAAATCTTGTGTTGTGTGATGCTCTTTTGTTATACTTGTTGTATCTAGTAATAAGTTTTAATTGTTACGGTATTAAGAGCTATAAATTCAAGTTTAAAGAGCTACACTGATTCACCCCCCTCTCAGTGTCATTGTAAGACTAACAATTGGTATCAGAGCTAAGTTCTTGTACAAGCTTAACCGGCTAGGGTGATCTTGGAAGTAACACAATGGCAGGTGGTGAAGCTCTTTTCATGGCATTTGAAGAAGTAAAATCAGAAAAGGAAGGAGTGAACTCTGAAGTATGTGGTGAAAACCCTGAGGCTGAAGTAGATCTAGAAGGTGAGTTGATCTCTGCACTTGAAGAGTGGAAAATAGAGAAGAAAAAGAATAAGAAAATTTCAAAAAATCTTGAGGATGCAAATGAAATCATAACCGATCTGAAAGTACAGACAGAAGAATACAAGAAAATATCTGAAGATCTCGAAGTACAAATTACCATGAAAATAGATTATTGCTACAAACTAGAAGAAGAGAATGTTGGTTTATGGACGTAGATAGAAGAGATGAATCACAAAATTAGTTGCTATCACAAACGCGAAGAAAGTTCTATGAAGCTGGATAAGATTATAAATGACCAAAGGCTTGTAGGCATCAAATTTGGTCTGGGTTTCGTCGAAGGAGAATCATCAAATGGATCAAAGGCCAGAAATGTAGAATCCATAAAGAATGAAGATAAGAAATAGGTTGATCAAGGAAAAATGTCTCATGCAAAAGAAAGCAATAATGCCAGGCACGAAAGGAGAATTGACAATGATGGATTCACCAATGTCACACATCAAAGAAGAAGAAGACCTATGGCTCCTACGACAACATGGCAAAGACCATCACCCAGGTTCAATTATCCCTTTTCTGGTTTCTGTTTTAAATGCAATGGCTATGGACATAAAATCTCAGACTGCAAATATAATGTAAGACCAAGGAATTTCACCAATAGAAATGCTTTTTCTCCTTTGATGAATTATACGAGTAGAATGTTATAACTGTCATAATTTTGGGCACATTGCAAGAAACTGTAGAAGTACATTTGCATCAAATCAGTTTCGGGGAAGAAAATTTCAACCAAATAGGATGAGACAAAATAGAAAACTTCTCAAAAAACATGCACAAGCTATTGATAAGGGAAAGGCAAAACAAGAGCCCAAAACTACTATCAAAATGGAGTGGAAAGAAAAAGAGCGACTTAAGGAAGAAAAGGAATCCTTAATCGTACAAACAACATTTAAAGCATAGAATAAATATGTACCATGGATACTTGATAGTGGATGCTCCAGTCATATGACAGGTGACAAACAAAAATTTGAGAAGTTACAGAAATATGAAGGTGGTTCAATAAAGTTTGGAAATAATGATGGAGCTAAGATAGTTGGCAAAGGTTCAGTTAAAATTAGTGACGGAAAAATTAAGTCGGAAGAAGTCTTGTTTGTGGATGGTTTGAAACATAACTTGTTGAGCGTAAGTCAGATTTGTGATAAAGGTCATGAAGTAGTTTTTAAGAAATAGGGTTGTGAAGTTAGAAAAACAAATAGTGGAAAATTGATAGCAACTGGATCAAGGACATCTGCAACCTGTACATGCTCTCGGAGACTTCAAAAGGAGCTTGTTTTATTGGACAGGGAAGAAGAAAATTGGTTGTGGCACAAGAGACTCGGTCATATCAGTTTTGATAATCTAGTAAAAATCAACTCAAAAGGGCAGTGAGAGATATTCCCACCATCAGCAAACCTGCAAACAACATTTGTGCTTCATGCCAAAAGGGGAAGCAAACTAGAGTCACATTCAAAACAAAAGAGTACTACACAAGCAAACCTTTGGAACTAATACACCCTGATTTATGTGGACCCATGAGAACACATAGCATAAATGGTGACAAATATTTTATGTTGTGCATTGATGACTATTCCAGAATGACATGGATATTTTTCTTGAAGCATAAATCAGAAGCTTTTGAAATGTTCAAGACTTTCAAAAACCATGTTGAGAATGAAATAGGAAAGAGGATCAAATGTTTAAGATCAGATAGAGGAGGAGAATTCATTTTAGAGGAGTTTATAGAGTACTATGAAAAATATGGTATTAGGAGACAGTTTTCAGTAGCCAGGACACCTCAGCAGAATGGAGTGGTAGAAAGAAAGAATAGGACAGTGCAGGAAATGGCACGGACTATGTTGGTTGAAAGTAGAGTAGCAGATAGATTTTGGAAAGAAGTAGTCCATACTACGGTGTATATCCAAAATAGGTACATGCTGAGAACACATGAAAGCAAAACTCCTTATGAGTTGTGGTTCGGTAAAAGGGCAACAACAAAATACCTCAAAGTTTTTGGCAGCAAGTGCTACATCAAAAGAACTGAAGATAATCTTGGTAAGTTTGAAGATAGAGCGGATGAAGGTATTTTTGTTGGTTATTCATCAAAAAGCAAAGCTTACAAATGCTACAACAAGAGGCTAAAGAAAATTGTGGACAGTGCCGATGTTAAATTTGATGAAGGTAGAGAACGAGTAATTAGCTATGAAAAGAACTACCCAATTTATGAAGAGGTTATTGAAGGAGATGAGGAAAACGAAATGAAAAAGATACAAAAAATTGACTCAGATGATTTAAGTTGTGATTCAGAAGTGGAAGAAAATAAGAAATTCAAAACAGGTAGTGCGTAGAAAAATCATCCTAGAGAGCAAATAATTGGAGACCCCAAAGTTGGTGTTCAGACAAGAAGAAGAGTAGTAAGTAACTACTCTCTATTATCCAGCATTGAGCCCAAAAATGTTGCTGATGCAAGCAAAGATGAAAGTTGGATGAAGGCAATAAATGAAGAATTAGATCAGATCGAGAAAAACGAAACTTGGGAGTTAGTACCTAGACTTGCAAATAAAAATATAATCGAGACTAAATGGATTTTTTGAAACAAATTGAATGAAGATGGACAGGTAGTCAAAAATAAAGCAAGATTGGTATGTAAGGGTTATGCACAAGTTGAAGGCATTGACTTTGAGGAAACTTTTGCACCAATAGCTAGACTAGAGGCAATTAGAATGTTTCTGGCTTTAGCAGTCTACAAGAATTTCAAAGTTTATCAAATGGATGTGAAATCAGCATTTTTGAATGGGAAACTTGAAGAAGAGGTTTATATTGAGCAACCAGATGGTTTCCAACTTGGTGATGATCCCAACTTGGTTTGCAAGTTGAAGAAAGCATTATATGGCTTAAAACAGGCACCCCGAGCATGGTATGCAAGGCTAGACAACTATCTCACTCAACAAGGGTTTAAGAAAGGTATGGTGGATAGTAATTTGTATGTCAAAACAGAAAATGGGCATCTTATTGTTCTTGTTGTATACGTAGATGATATCATATTTGGCAATAGCAAAGATGAGTCGTGTAAAGATTTAGCAAATAAGATGCAGAAAGAATTTGAAATGTCAATGATTGGTGAACTTTCATATTTCCTCGGGTTGCAAGTTAATCAAAATAAGAAGGGCATATTTATTTCTCAAGTTAAATATGTGAAAGAGATGTTAAAAAAGTTCACAATGGAGGATTGTAAGCCAGTTAGCACTCCCATGATGACAGGTTGCAAGTTGAGCAAGGATGACAAATCTCCACTTGTTGATCAAACCATGTACAGATCTATGATTGGGAGCTTACTGTACCTGACAGCTACCAGACCAGATATTTTGTAGGCAGTATGCATGGTAGCACGATTTCAGGCTAATCCCAAGGAGACTCATGTGACAATAGTGAAGAGGATTCTTCGGTACCTCAAGGGTACTATGGAGTATGGGTTATGGTATCCGAAAGGTAAAGACTTCACCCTTATTTTGTATTCAGATGCAGATTGGGTAGGAGGTGTCGATGATAGAAAGAGTACCAGTGGAGGTGCATTCTATCTTGGAGACAGATTGGTCGCGTGGCACAGTAAGAAACAAGAGTCAGTTTCTTTATCGACAGCAGAGGCAGAATATATTGCGGCGACAACATGTTGTACGCAGGTATTGTGGATGAAACAAACCCTTGAAAGATCTTGGTATTAGCTTCAGTGAGCCAATATCGGTTAAGTGTGATAACACCAGTGCCATTAACATCTCCAAGAATCCGGTTATGCATTCACGCACAAAACACATTGCTATCAGGTATCACTTTTTGAAGGAGAAAGTTGCGAAAGGTGAGGTTAAGTTGGATTTTGTTCCAACTACAGAGCAAGTAGCGAATATCTTCACAAAACCATTGCCCAAGGAAGTTTTTGAGTACCTTCGCAATAAATTGGGAGTGGTCACACTTCCCAAGAATTGACTAGCTACAGGGATCACATTCTCGGGGGGAGCATTTAAGTATTTGATTATCTTTTTGCTCATGTTCATGATTTTTGCTAAGTGTAATAAATTTTGCTTGAGAATGTTGTGCATGGACTCAGGGGGAGTCTGTAGTAGCCCTTTGGTATTATTGTCAAAGGGGGAGAAGAGTTACAGGAAATTGCACATGTGTTGCCAACAATTCCAAAGGGGGAGATTGTTGAGCAAGGTGCAGCAACAATATTGTCATTGTTGTCAACACAGTCGGATAGATCTGTTGATGCAGTGGACAGGAAGTTCAAAAGCTATTCAGATGCAGAAGACAGGAGTTCAAAGGTTATTCGGAGTATGTACAGTGATTTTCCAAGAAGACCGAAGTGGCCCATATGCAAAAGATCAAAGAAAAAAGACAAGTAAGAAAAGTGTCACGATATCGCGACATATACAACAAGCAAGAAAAACTGTCACGATTTCGTGACATGTTGGAAGAGAGAGAAAAAGTAGGAAAAACTGTCATGATTTCGTGACATGTTGGAAGAGAGAGAAAAAGTAGGAAAAACTATCACGATTTCGTGACATGTTGGAAGAGAGAGAAAAAGTAGGAAAAACTGTCACGATTTCGTGACATGTTGGAAGAGAGAGAAAAAGTAGGAAAAACTATCATGATTTCGTGACATGTTGGAAGAGAAAAAAGCAAGTGGAAAAACTATCACGATTTCATGACATGTTGGAAGAGAAAGAGAAAGCAGGAAAAAGTGTCACGATTTCGCGACAAGTTCGAAGAAAGAGAACAAGTAAAAAAAGTGTCACGATTTCGTGACATGTCGCATTTTTGTGACTAAAATAGGAGAGAGAAAGTAAGTTGGAAAAGTGTCACGATTTCGTGACATGTCGCATTTTTGTGACTAAAATAGGAGAGAGAAAGTAAGTTGGAAAAGTGTCACGATTTTGTGACATGTCGCATTTTCATGACTAAAATAGGAGAGAGAAAGTAAGTTGGAAAAGTGTCACGATTTCGTGACATGTCGCATTTTTGTGACTAAAATAGGAGAGAGAAAGTAAGTTTGAAAAGTGTCACGATATCGCGACATGTCGCATTTTTGTGACAAAAGAAAGAGAGGAAGCGTACGAAAGCAGAACTGTCATGATTTCATGACAAAAGTAGAAAGCAAGACTTCGGAAGTAGAAGTGTCATGATTTCATGACAAAAGCAAAGAAGTAAAGTATGAAAGTAGAAGTGTCATGATTTTACGACAAAAGCAGAGAAGAAGACTTCGAAGGCAGAAGTGTCATGATTTCATGACAAAAGCAAAGAAGCTAAGTACGAAAGTAGAAGTGTCACGATTTTGTGACAAAAGCTAAGTTGAAGACTACAGAGGTAAAAGTGTCACGATATCACGACAAAAGCAAAGTCGAAGTCTATGGAAGCATAAGTGTCACGATATCACGACAAAAGCAAAGACGAAGTATACGGAGGCAAAAATGTCATGATATCATGACAAAAGAAAAGACGAAGTCTGTGGAGGCAGAAATGTCATGATATCATGACAAAAGAATAGAGAAAGCGTACGGAGGTGAAAGTGTCACGATATCACGACATGTATTTTCATGGCAACAACAACAAAAGAAGCTACAGAGGCAAAAATGTCATGATTTCATGATAGGTCGTAAATGCGCAAGTCAAGAAGGAGAACCCGACTGAAATGAGAAGTATGACAGTGGACCGACATCACTACGACATTTACAAGGGTAGTTATAGAGTGATTTCATACTGCTAAAATACGAAGAGTGATCAAAAGTCAGTATGGCGGTTACAGGGTCTGTCCAGAATGAAATCATCAAGCGATGGATAAACCGAACATCTTCTTGAGTTGAAGCCGACGAAGACCGATGACAATCGACTAAAATTAGGGTTTACAGTTGTTATGAAAGCCGACTAAGATTAGGATTTACAACCGACTAAGATTAGGGTTTTCATCATAAAAAATATTGTTATAAAAGGAGGGTTGTTTGGAGAATTGAAGTGGTGTTGAATGTGTGTGAAATACGGTCATTGTGCATAGAGAGCAAGTCGTGTCGGATCGTGCTAAGTGCAAAATTTGCAAAGAGAGCAGAGTGCACAAAAGGGAGAAGATGATCATGAAGTTTGACTGTAACAAAGTAGAGTGTGCGAAGTGATTATGTAGAGAGAGCAGAGTGCGTAGAGAGTAAAAAGGTTGAAGTTTGACTAGGTGTTGTTGTGATTGCATAGAGAAAGTAGAGTGCATAGAGAATGCAAAGGTGAAGAAGACCAGTCAGGGTCTTGCAAAAGCAAAGGTATCTTACTGTCAAACTTCTAGATTCAGAATTGAAGTCCAAGTTGGTGCTTGGCATCAGGGGTTGGTGCTCCTTCCAGTTGGTGCTAGTAAATTAGGGGTTGGTGCTCCTTTTTGTTGGTGTAGATAAATTAGGGGTTGGTGCTCCTTTCTATTGGTGCAAATAAATCAGGGGTTGGTGCTCCTTCTAGTTGGTGCTGGTAAATCAGGGGTTGGTGCTCCTTTCTGTTGGTGCAGATAAATCAGGGGTTGGTGCTCCTTCCAGTTGGTGCTGGTAAATCAGGGGTTGGTGCTCCTTTCTGTTAGTGCAGATAAATCAGGGGTTGGTGCTCCTTCCAGTGGGTGTTGGTAAATTGATTGTAAAGTTGGTGCTTTGCAAAGGCTGGATTTGGATGGTAGTCCAAGCAGTCAATTTTTGAGGAGTAGCCACATTGGTGAACCTCGTTAAATCTTGTGTTGTGTGATGCTCTTTTGTTATACTTGTTGTATCTAGTAATAAGTTTTAATTGTTGCGGTATTAAGAGCTGTAAATTCAAGTTTAAAGAGCTACACTGATTCACCCCCCCTCTCGGTGTCATTGTAAGACTAACAATATGTTGGAGGAAAAATATAATCAATCATACACATGTCACAAACCCCTTCATCTATTGGGACAAAAATAGAATCAATCACCTACATTTTCAAAAACCCATTTTATGATGAGGCAAAAATATAATCGATCATTGCACCATTAGCTTTCATTGCATATTCCCAAATCACAAACCCTTTTTCTATTGGGGAAAAAATAGAATCAATAATTGCATCATTAGCTTTCATTGCATCTTCCTTAATCACAAACCCCTTTTTTTGTTAAGGCAAAAATAGAATCAATCATTGAACTTTTCACAATCATTGCATTTTCCCATGTCAAAAATTCCTTCATATATTGGGGTAAAAATAGAATTATTCCTTACATTATCCATACATATGCATTCAACATCATCAATTTCATTCATCATTACACCTTCATTCAACATTTTCCAAGTATATTTGCAAGTACAAGTGAACCTTGTATCTAGTGGTTTATTCTATCTCCTTGGTGATTGCAGCAATTGGTTGTCCATGCAATTTGGTAAGATGAGTAAATCACCATAAGGACACTTGGCCATCTTCATCATCCAATATCTCCTTGTTCAAAAATAAAATTACTTTTGGTCCCTCATTTTTGAGTGAGACTATGCCAAGACCAATTTGCTCAATAGTTGTCATTGATGCCCTTTTCCATGGGGTTCCCAACATGGATAACTTTCATCATTTCCTTTGCAATTACACCAGTCTCCTAGGATGCAGGATGGTTAAATTTATTGAGCAACCATTAAGAAATTTTGTGTGGAAATTAGCTGCAATCATGAGTGGCCCCGAGGACAAACTATTTTCTCTTTTTTTTTGTATTTGCATCTTTGCATTTCAATGATGCCAAAAGGCACTTTATTCAACAACAAGGAATCACCCCAAAACTTGCGATAACCAAATTTAATTTTTGATTTCCCACAATGGGATACATATTACATGATCATGGCACCTATATTTGGAAAAAACCTTTCTCTGTTGGAGAAAAATAGAGTCAATCAATTGCATTTTACAACCCCTTTTCCCGTTAGGGAAAAAATAACATCAATTTACATCATTCATATCATTCACATTTACATCTTCCATATCATCTGTATTTACACCATACACTTGCATTTACACCATTCACCCACATCACTCCCCACAATTATGTTAGTAGGCTCGTGAGACTCATTTTTTACTCATTCGTCAATTGAAGGGGTAAGATACACCAGCAATTTTTGTGTTTTCAAAATCTTCTTTGCGTTCCAAGAAAAGAAAGCTTCTTCTTCATGCCAAACTAGGTGTCTCATATTTTTGCACTGTATTGTGTTTCATGCAATGCGGTACAAAAAGAGGTATTTGTAGACACCAAAATCTAGCCACTTGTCATCCATCTATGTCCTCCAATCATAGCCGCCCATTATATATATATATATATATATATATATATATATATATATATATATATATATATGTATTTACTTAATATATATATTAATATTTTATATATTATATTTATATATATTTAATAAATATATATGTATTTATATAAATAAATCCTAGTCATCCACCACATTTTAATCTCAACCATCCATCCATCTCAATCCATACCACTTACCCAAACTTAATCTTCACCCTTCCTCATGTTTTAATCTTGGCTACTCATTTTGTGTCATCGAAACCCTAACATGTTCAAGGATAGATTATAAAAGATAAGTCATTTTGATGAATCAAACCCTTAAGCTCCTTAGAAAGTTTGGAGAACATTTTCCCTAACCATTTTTGCTATCATCTTCACCCCTCATTATTTCCATTGCATCGCTCATTTTCATCATCACCTAACCCATGCAGAACATATCTGGTTCTACCTCCCTTCCCTCAACCCTCGAATGCCCTCCAAAGTTTGTAGAACTATTTTGGGTGTTTCTTTAACACATTGGTGCATCTAAAGACATCACTAAATGCCTTGGTGTATTTCGTGCAGTAGATCTGCAATATCCCAATGTTTGTGTACCATTTGGGCATTCACATGATTCTTGATCATAGAAGAAAAAATAAAAATTAGCATCGACAAGAAAAGATATCCATTACATTATATTTTATATTCTTGTACTTTTTATTTATAGTATTATATTATAGCATCTAGGATTTTACAAGTTCTATCTTTTTGAGGGCCTCACACAGTGTAGTCCTTGTAGGTGCTTCTAACTCTATTTTATTTTTTTCTATTTGCAGGTGCAAAAATCATATTTCTGGAAGCTACTGTAGCTAGGGTGGTCCCGTAGGGATACACAAGCCCAGTCGCACTCTTGTTTGGATCAAAGGCAAGCTGAAAGACATCATTTATTATTTGAACTAGGGTTTTGAAACCCTAGATTTGTAACATTTGTATCAATACCAAATCATGTTGTAACATTGATATCAAGGCTCCATTTATATCAATAAAATATTGTCTTTGTTCATTGTGCAACATATTGTATATTGGTTCTATCTATTTACTTTGGTGTTTGTTCGTTTTTTGATTTACAAGGCTATTTTATATCAAGGATAGAAATACAATGTTGGCTCTTGACAACTCTCTTTTTCTATTCAATTTGTTTTTTTATTTATATTAAACTCTTCAAAAATAACTCTATTCTTATTTATATTTTAGCCCACATTCTTTTCAATGGACTCCAAAAATTCTACCCACACAATATTAGTTCCTCAAAATTTCTATCATGGTAATTAGTAACCCAAAATATTTCTTGGCCTACATTTCCTTGATGTGGATCTTCCTCTAAACTCACATCAAATATTTCCTTTGATGCTAGCTTATCAATATTCACACTAAAAATAGATTTGGTTCTAGCTTTAGAAAACTACTCATAGTAGCTTTGAATTTTATCACTCCAAAATCAAATATTCACACTAGAAACACTTTTCCTAATGCTAGCAATATAGAGTACTCAAAGTATATTTGATCTAATAAGTTCTATAATGTGGATCTAATAGAGTATACACAATGTAGCTTTGATACCACTATTGGCTCTTTAGCTAGATTATCACAGGTCCTAAATATCCAAAATCTTGAGTAGTCTAAAAGATTAGAGCAATTTAATATAAATGGCCAAAATCAATGAAAATATTCAAAATAATAACAATAATAAGATATAAATTTCCAATATCATTAATGAAATAACATAAATAAAACTTACAATAATATTTCTTAAATTGTATACAAGCTTTACTCAATCTTCCAATTTTTTGATACAATACATGGAGCTTTGTATCCATAATGTAACCTTAGAAAGGTGATCCTTGGAGTCTTTGACTATTGCTCTCCTCACATATCTAGGAGATGCAAACTTTCCTATTCCACATATAAGACAAGCATCTCATACCTCTTGGTTTAACATATTACTACTCGTATGCATGACTCTTGACTCTCTATTTACTCTTACACATTTTATGACACTTCCACACTTGCACACTTTACTATATGACACTTGTGCTCACACACTTGCACACCTTAATACATGACACTTGTGCACATTATCACTGTCCAAACCCATGTTTATTAAGATGATAAAATCACACTTTTCAACTAATCCTAAAACATGTTAGTTTTGTGGAATGTTAGAGGATTAGATAACAAAGCCAAAAAAAAATCTTATTAAGAGATTAATTAAATATCTAGTGCCTACACTTGTGTTATTATAGAAAAAAAAAATTATATGTAGAATAAACTTTGATTATTTGAAATAGAATTTGGAAAAATAGCTAACACTTAGTAGTTTTAGTAGAAGGGTGGTCTGAAGAGATATTTACATTATGAGATGCCAAGTTCTTTTACATGTAAATTTATCTAGGCATAAAATATTGCTTTTCAAAAGAAGGTTTTATGAGTTGGGAGATATGGTGCTTAAGCCTCTCTTTAGGCCATGACCAACTTTTGCATTGTATTGTTTATATTAGCCTTTGGAAATTTGTTAACCTTGAAAAATATTTTGTTAATAGTTTATATTCTTCAAGGTGGGTCTCACAACCTTTACCTAAAGGTAAATTGTATTTGGATATAAATAAACTATCATACCAACCATTTTTGTCTTTGGTTGAAGTGTAATTTTATTCATTGATAGTGATATTATTTGGTGGCCACAAATAGCCCCATGTATTTTATGTTATTTTTTTGTGTGTGCATTTCCCTTTAGTAATACTAGTTAATGTGTTGATTCCATTCATTTTTAGAAACTTTTATGAAATCTAACTTAGTATTAGAGTGGGTGTGAATCTCCATTACTCAATTATTTTTTTGAGTAGTTTTAAATATAAAAATCCTCCTAAGGGAAACTATGTTTGGAGTAGGTAAATAATATATTTTTTGAAAGTTGACAGGGGGTTTGGGATTTTTCTACAAGAACCTAGATGGACTTAGATCACAAGGTATCACTCAATTAATTAGATTCACCCCTAGAGAAATATTCATTGATAGATTATGTTGTTCTTCATTGGCACTCAATACATTGTTTATTTTAATTTATGATCAAATGGATGTCCTAGTTTTAGGATTGAGTTTTTGAAGTTCTAATGTTTTTTATGGAATTAAAAAAAAGTCTTTTTTTACTTCAAATTTTTATGTCCATTGACAACACATATGAGAGGATAAACTACTTAGCTATTGTGAAAGAAGAAAATAAAAGGTTGAGTATCTTTAAATATACCCATGGTACCAAAGAATCCATGTATAGGATTTTATGCTTGGAAAAGACCTCTAAGCCACTTGACAAGTTGCATAGGTGCGAGAGGGTTTCCTGATTTTTTATGTTCAATAAAAAAGTTATGTATAGCAAACCATGATAAACGTGGATGAATTATTACTATTTCTAAATATTTTGTGAAATTTCATGGGGTTCCAGTTCAACACTTTGGCTCCTTTTACTTCTATGTATCTTTATTTGTGTTTGATTTTTTTCACATAAAATGTAAAATTTAAATTTGGAAAAGGAAATTGCTAGGGAATATTCCCTAGTATTTTAGGGTTTCAAATATGTGTAGGTTTCCACTTGTGTCATAATGATACAGGTCTATGTTGGCAAAGGAAAAAAGGGAGCACATACTTTATTTATTTGTTTAAATATATGGATTTTACTTTATCTTCCAAGGGGAATGCTTGGGAAGATGGTTGGCCAAGCCCATTATGGAGCTTGATGCAAAGGATGCCCTTGATTCAAACCCCAAAGCTCCATTATATTTTTATACATTATAATGTAAGCATGGTGAAATGTGATGACATGGAACCTAATGGGATCACCCATTTTCAACCTACTTTTGCTAATGTGGCATAAAATGATATGGTATTTTGTATAATCAATGTGGCAAATGATTTGGTGCAACAAATGGTAGTTTCTATTGTAGTTATAAATCACTACACTTTTTGAAATTGAAATTCCGGGTCATAGATAGGCACATAAAGAAAGGCCCAATAAAAAAATCTTGATCATCTAAGGTTAGATCTCATGAGCAAGAATTATCTAAAGATCAAAAGTTCCTAAGTTGCAGATAAAAGGCAAAGAGTAAAATTCTTGACATAGGTAAAATAGGATGAAATTCCCAAATATTTTAGGATAAGCGGTCCTAAAAGACGAAGAAAAAACTCCTAAAGAAGATATTGATGCCTTAAAAGTGAAATCAATAAAATGTACATTCTTTGAGGAATATTATTCTTCTTGTAAAAAATATATAAGAAAATATAACAATAGCATGGAGCCACAACAATAGTTCAAATATCCAAGACATTAATTAAAGTAAACTTCAGAATTCCAATAAACCAATTTTAAAATAAGTATACGAGGGATTAGTCGAAATTGATTAGACATTTTTCGCAGGACTGCCCAAACTACCAAACTTGTTTTGGCCATATCTCACTCATCCGGACTCGGATTGAGCTAAAATTTTGAGGGTAGATGCCTAAAAAACCCTAGAACATCTCCACCAATTTTCATATCATTTGGAGCAACACAGATCCTAGTGCATCCCTATGTGTGAACGAGATATTTGGCAAGCGGCTATGCGAGGGTTTCATCTAGGTTGAGTGCAAGCAGCTCTAGAGGTTGGTTTTTAGGGCCTTCGGGCCCTAGCGGCAAATATTTTTGTGGTTTATGCTCAATATTTTAGTAGGAAATGTTGCAGGGGATACAATATGGGTTAGAAATTTATCTTTCAACAGATCATACTATGAACTTGAGTGACAATGGCTTCCAATTTGTTGCACAAAAGAAAAGTGAAAACCATACCTTTCCATGGCGTCTAGGGCAAGGATTAAAGAGATCACAAAACAAGTTTCAAGAAGTTGATCAAAAAATGGCTCATATCTCAAGTGAATCTAGTGCTAAGGTGCACCCACAAAATAATTCTACTGTGAAAACCCCTATCAAGGGTAAGAATTTTGAAGACTTAGTCCCAAAAATGAATTTTAGGGATGCCCTTCATGGTGGACAGCCTCAGCCCAATGCTAATATCAATATTAGGGCTTCCCATAAACCTCTAAGAATGCCTAAGATTGATCCCAAGAAAACGGAGTCAGGATGTCTTAAAGCAGCTGATGGAACTCCTATTGTTAAGCTTGATATGGGTAACATTCAGACTGGCATTGAAGATTTGGAAAAAAGAGGACTAATTTGTCGGTTCGTGGGTTTTCGTCCGAGTCTATCTGCTTTCAAATTTTGGGCTGCAAAAATCTAGAAAACTAAAGGTGAGTTACAAATATCTATTTATCCAAATGGTTATTTTCTTGTTTTATTTGCTAATAATGAAGATAGAGAGAAAAATTTTCAAGGGGGTCCTTGGTTTTTGGAAGGGCCGAGGCTTTTCATGAAGCCCCGGCATACTAAATTTAAAGTCGAAGAAGAGATGCCTTCTATAGCTCCCGTGTGGGTTAGACTCTTTGGCCTCCCTATTGAATTTTGGAATCCTACTATTTTTTCTTCAATTGGAAACTCTTTAGGAACTTTTATGATGACTCGCTGATTGTACTCAAAATTTTGAACATATTATTTATGCTCGGATTTGTGTTTTAATGGATTTTGACAAACCCCTACCTAAAAAGATCACATTACAATTTGGGGAAGACACTTGGGAGCAAGTAGTGGACTATGAGAACATTCCTTTTCGTTGTAGAATTTGCCATGAATATGGTCATTTGGCCAGTGCTTGCCCAAATAAAATTCTTGATCAAAAGAAAGAAGATATAAACTCAGTAGGTTTCCAAATACCTAAGAAGAAGAACACTAAAAAAAAACCAGTTATGAAGGATCAATCAAAGTCATCTACTAATATGTTTGAAATCCTTTCCACAAATGATGTCCCAAGTGAGGAAGAGGAAATAATGGAAACTGAAATCTTAGAAACACAATTTAAATATGAAGGGAAGAACTCAGAGACAAACCAACAAATCAAAGGTTTTCAAAAAAAAAAAAAGGAGAAAATTTACACAAGAAAAACAATATTTCAAATGTCAAAACTTCAAATAATGCAGGTCCCAATATAGACTCCGTTGAACCATCTAGTAAAATTTTTGTTGTGTACAAGCATTCTTCAAGGTTAGAAGCCATCTCAGATTCAATTGGAATAAGTCAAGAAATAGGGAAAAAAATATTGAAGATGGATTCTAATAAAAAAGTAGGTCACAAGACCAATCAATATCATATGGTAAAAGAAGGTGAAAATCTTGTAGAGGAAGGTAAGATTAATGCCCTTCCCAAATTTTTTAGCCCTGGTATTAATGAAGATCATCACTTGGAATATTAGAGGACTCAAAGGGAGTCTTTCAAAACAAAATGAAATTAGAAGAATGATTCAGATAAATCATCCACATCTTGTTTTCCTTCAAGAAACAAAGATGTCAATGGAGGATATGGACTTAATTGCCAATAAAATTTGGCCATCTGGAAAAGTGGTTTCCCTCAGTTCCCAAGGGACTTCGGGTGGCATTGCTTGTCTTTGGGACCCAAAAGAGGTAGTTATTCACCATATGGTTGGCAGTTGGGGTTTGTTGGCTATAGCTATTCAAAGTAGACATTCCAACCAGATTATGCTCTGCATCACTGTTTATGCTCCGACTTCTTTGGAGGAAAAAAGAAGACAAGTGGAAGGATATTACTCATATTATCTCTCATTTTCCTAAAGCTTGGATCTTGATCGAAGGAGATTTCAATACCATCCTCTCTCTGGATGAGAAAAGGGGGGGAAATAGAAATTTGGACAAAAACACTGACCTCATGAGTGAATATATTGCAAACCTCCATCTTGTGGATATCCAACCAGATAATGGCCTTATGACTTGGTCTAATAGAAGGCAAGGCTTAGCTTGTATAATGGAGAGATTGGATAGGTTTTTGCTCTCTAAAAATTTCTTAATCCATGGTCACATTCCTAAAGTGAAGACTCTTAATAATGCTGGTTCGGATCATTGGCCGATCATGGTGGAAATGTGGAAAACCAATGTGAGTTTCTCTCCTTTTCATTTTCAATTAATGTGGCTTAGAGACATTTCCTTCAGACCTCGTGTGCAACAATGGTGGAAGGAAGGTAAACCTAGGCATGGGACTAAGATGTTCTGTTTTTCCAAAAGACTCCAATACATTAAATCCAAAATCAAGACTTGGAACTAGAAAGAGTTTGGGGATGTTCATAAAAAAAAACATGAAGTTATTGCTCATATTGAAAATTTGAATAAGAAAATCCATTTAGATGGCCTCACAGAGAAGAGAAGTGCAGATGAAATTAAACTCACAACTCAGTTAGAGGAATGGGAAAAAGAGAAGAAATCTTATGGAAGCAAAAATCTAGAATTCAATGGCTCAAAGAAGGAGATCAAAACACAAATTTCTTCCACAAATATCTTCTAGCTCGAAGATCTCACAACTTTATTTCTTCCTTAAAATCAGATTCTGGAGATGTTTTTTATACTTGGGATGGCATGAACTCTATTGTTGTTGATTACTTTTCCAATATTTTTGTTGCTACTCCTCTTGACTCAGCTTCACAACAAAATGTTCTTCAAGCAATCCCTTCTCTTATCACTTCTGAGGAGAACTCTATTTTGACTGCTCCTGTTACTATCAATGAGCTTCAACAAGTAGTTTTTAAAATGCAAAAAGGGAAAACCCCAGGTCCTGATGGTTTTCCCATTGAGTTCTACCAAGAGTTCTAGGATATCCTTCATGTTGATTTATTAGAGGTGGTGGAAGAAGCCAGGAAAGCCAAAGAAATTTTGAAGGTTATCAATAAAACTTATATTACTCTTGTTCCAAAAGCTCAAGAGGTTGATCATATCTCAGCTTTTAGACCTATTGCTTTATGTAATGTTCTTCTCAAAATCATTACTAAAATCATGGCAGAAAGGTTGAAGCCTCTTTTGCATAAGATTATTTCCCCGAGCAAGGGGGTTATGTGGAAGGACGTCAAATAGTAGATGAGATAGTTCTTGCTCGGAAGCCATCCATTCCATGGATATGCAAAATTCTCCTTCCATGTTCATTCGGTTAGACTTATCCAAAGCTTATGACAGAGTGGATTGGCACTTCCTTATCAAAGTTTTGAGGCAATTTGGTTTCTCTAAGGATTGGATGGATTGGATTATGGGATGTATCTCTTCAGTTTCCTACTTAGTTCTTATCAATGGCAGGCCTTCTCAGTCTTTCCCATATTCCAGAGGTATTAGGCAAGGTGACCCGCTATCCCCTTATTTATTCATCATTCTTGTTGAATGCTTGGGTAGGACTATAACCAAAAAGAGGGAAAACAAAACCCTTGAGGGAGTTACCATTGCTCATGGAGCTAGACCTATCTCTCATCTTCAATTTGTGGATGACTCTACTCTTTTAGGTAAAGCTACCGTTAAGGAAGCTTCTAATATTAAGCAAATCATTAGCTGTTTTTCTAAGGCTCATCGGGTAGTTGATCAATGAAGACAAATCTAAAGTTATTTTCTTTCACCTGCTCTACTAGACAGGAATCCATGGTCTTGGATAAATTAAGATATAAGAAGACCTCTCTTCCAATCACTTATTTAGGTATTCCCATAAATATTCAAAGGCAAAAAAATAAATATTGGAATTGGTTGTTGGACAAAGTCAAGAAGAAAATTGGAAAGTGGACCAACAAGTGGCTTTCTTCTAGGGGTAGAATCACCTTGGTAAAATCAGTCCTTCAAGCTATTCCTATTTATGTTTCTTCCATTTTGAATATCCCAAAGGTTGTTCTTCGAGAATTGGATCAAATTAGTCATCGTTTCCTTTGGAGTGGTACTAAGGAGAAAATAAAATGGGCCTTGGTGAAATGGGATACTTTATGTCTTCCTAAGAGTGAAGGGGGGTTAGGATTCTGGTCTTCAATTAATAACAACAAAGCTTTAGCTGCTAAATTATATTGGAGGATGTTGCATAACCCCAATGCTCTTTGGGCCAATAATCTCTGTGCTAAATATGCTGAGAACAAAAGTCCTGAAGACCTTGTTCGCTATCAACTTCCTACCAAAGGTTCTCCCATTTTAGCAGTTCTTAAGACTCGGTGAGGATTTGATAAAGAAAAAATTATTTTGGATCATTCATAATGGTCAACATGCAAATTTTTGGACAGATTCTTGGGATGGTCACAAGCCTTTGATAACTCAGTTTTCCGATTGGAGGCCTTGGATGGAGGAGCTTCACCGAGCTAATTGGATAAAGGTGGCTAATTATCATCGGTACCATACTGGTAATTCAAAGGTTGGTAGATATTGGATCCCTATTGAGGACTGGCCTATTCAAATCCCAGAAAGGCAAAGACAAGATATCCAAGGCATCCTTCATATGAGATCCCTCTCTTGGTCCCATGAAAAGATTGTTTTGGATGGAACAACACTACTAAGGGTGAGTATTCAGTTGCTCAAGGTTATTTGACCTTATGCCATAATAATCCCAACCATTCTTCTGACATATTTTCTTGATTGTGGGCTCAAAATCTCTGGCCTAAGGTGAGGTTCTTTAATTGGCTTTTATTGCATCGTAGGGTGCTTACTAGTGAGCAACTTATGAAGCGTGGTTTTCATGGCCCTTTTAGATGTGAAATGTGTGAAGAGAATGTAGAAAATATCAACCATATTTTTATTGAGTGTACTTTAGCCTCTGAGCTATGGAGGAGAATGGCCACTTTACTTGGCTTATAGTGGTCCAATTTTTTTACTTTTGAACAACTTTGGAGGGATTGGCCTAATCAAGAGGGTGTTGATCATTTTATTAGGCGGTTAGTTTGGATGGGTTCTACCATTCTTCTTTGGAATATTTGGAATGAAAGGAACAACCAAATTTTTAATCAAGATAGGAAGGATATTCACTATATTTGGCAAAAGACCATAGCCAACTTAGTTGAATCAGTCCATCAACTCCTTAATCACCCCCAAAACTCCCACCAAAGATGGGATCAAGTGATGCAAATATTGAAGATTAAATCTTCTAAGGGCAACCAACTTAAAGGGAATGTGAGTATTAGTAAGATGGATAGGACTAGAAATTGGCAACCTCCTCCTAAGGATTTTGGAAAATTCAATACTGATGGAGCCTCTAGAGGGAACCCTGGAAAAGCCAGTGTGGGAGGAATTGGTAGACTTTCAGATGGCTCCCTGGTTTTTACTTTTGTTGAGAATTTGGGTATTCTTTCCAATAACCTTGCTGAGGGGTATGGTATCCTCAGAGGCCTTCAGGAGGCTACTAAGGTTGGATGGGAAAAGGTGTTAGTTGAGTCTGACTCTCAACTTATGATTAATCTCTTGAAGACTCCTAAGAATCATAAGGTGGATTGGAGAATAAAAAGAATTATTGAGAAGATTCAGTTAATCCAGATGGGATTTTTGAAAGTTGATTACAATCATGTGGTCAGAGATCAAAACAAGAGTGCTGATGCTTTAGCTAATTGGGCTTTGGACAAAGGTGATCTTACTTGTTATGGCCACCCTCCTATATGGTGGGCTTCTCAAATTAGGGAAGCTCTTCTTTCTATCATTTCTTTGGATGGCTCTAGTTCTGAAGGTACCTAGTTTCTTCTTGTTTTTTTTTTTTGCTTCTCTTTGGTTCATTCAGTTTTTTTTAGTTCCCTAGCTCATTCTATTCTTTATTTTGTTTCCTCTGTTGATTCTTGCCTTAATAGTCTTCTGGTCTAGATAGGTCATTGTTTTGTTCAATTTTTTTTTCTTTTTTCTTTTTTGTTTAGTTTTTTAAGGTGGGTGGGTTCTTTTGTTTTGTTTTGTTTTTGTGTTCTTTGTGTTGTTTTTTGTTGTTCTTGTGTTTTTGTTGTTTTGTTTTTTTTTAATGTTTTTTGTTATTGTTCTTGTGTTTTTTTCGTTCTTGTTCTTGGGTTTCTCTTTGTTTGTGTTATTTCGTGTTTTTATGTGTGAGTGTTTTCTATGTTTTTTGTTTTTGTTTATTGTCTGTTGTTGGTTGTTTTTTATTTTTATTTTTATTTTATTTTTTTAATTTTTTAGGTTTTGGTTGTGTTTATTTTTCATGTTTTTTTTGGGTTATGTCTTTGTAGTGTTCTGTTGTTTTTGTCTTGTTTGTGTTTTGTTATGTGGTTCTTGTGTTTTTCTATGTGGTTTGTGTTGTGGTTTCTTTTATCTTATTGTGCGTGTTTGGTTGTGCTTTTGTTTTTGACACACTCAAGGAGCATGTTTTTTATTTTATTTTATTATTTTTGTTGTTATTTACTTATTTTTAAATTGGTTTTGTGTGTTTGTTTGCTCCTTGAGTATGTCAAAGGTGGTAGGCCAGGTCCGAGTCCTGGGCATTTTTTGCGGAATGGATACCCCTACCTCCTTGGGTCTTACCCGAAAGTGGCATCCCTTTTGGGATGTTTTCCACAAATAATAATAATAATAAAATTAAAGTAAACTTCTACATCCAGGTGATGGGAATCCCTAAAATGGGTAGATGGCAATAAATGCAGTAGTTGATCATCTAAGGGGTAAGATAAATTGATATTCATATCTTCAAATCTGAAGAATCCTAAAGGGACAAATAGTTAGACAAGACATGACTTAGTATCTAAAATGGCAACCACCTAGAAATATTTGCATGAGTTTTGGAGGTAAAACCCTCCATTGTAATCTATAAATAGTAGTATTCTTAGCTTTGTAAAAGATCGACAAGTTTACAATTCTATGCATTTGTAGGATTTCCTTTCATTTCTCTCTACAAAAACAAGTGTGGTTCTTGAGCAACCTGATGGCATTCTTGAACAGCTTACTTCTAGCACAATATCTGTAAGAGTTTGCTTGTATTTATATATACATGGGAGCTTGTATCTATTTTTGTTATTCACCTATAGACTTGTTGTTGTGTATGTGTATGTGTTTGTAATATTTTACCTAAATATTAAATTTTCTAAAGTGTGTGTGTGAGAGGGATATGTGGCTATTTTTAGACTGAGTCACTTACTAGCTTGGCTCTCCTATAGGACCCACCTTCTTCTCCATGCACATAACTAGTAGATATTTATCGTATTTCATTGTGTCAAGGAGAGAAAGTGTTCACCATTGGCATATAGCATTCAGGTCTATTTTTGCAAGATATTAGAGGATTTCTTGTTGCATCACTCCCTTTTATTTTATTTTATGAGTTTATTTATTTTATCACACCTTTTTATTTTTTTGAGTAACTAGTGCCTTGAAAATCACATCTTACCAAGGAGTGGACCTTATAAAAATTTCAAATGCTTCCCAATCGATCCAAATCCTATTCTCTTAGTTGTGGCCCACTATGATGCTCCAATGTGAGATATGATCGTCTTAGGAAAAGATAATATATGATGATAAGAATTTAATGGTATTTTTAGTGGAATCCCGGTGACACATCATTGGTCCCAAAATCACAAGGTGTAGGATTGAGACTTGGTGAGGGTCTTAGTCTATTCCCACTTGTTGAAGTGTCTCTTTTCTCACCTGGTGACTTTTCTATGATACAAAGGACCTAAAAGGATTATGAAAGATCCACCATGGATATAACAAATCATGAACATTTTTGTACTCATGAATTTATCAACATAGAACAAAAGAATCCCCTTGCAATATTGATGCCATCAGATGTTTGATATGGCTATTTTATGTCTATACTATAAAACTTACCATATCAAAATGGTGAAGTATCATCAACCTTGAAGGAGCATTCACAAGATATGGTCTACTTATACCAATTGCACATAACAAAGCAAAATTTCACCCTCATATTGCTAGTGATTTTCTTCCAAGGAAAGGCTTGTAAGGGGTTCTATTCCCTCTTCCTAAACTTGATTGTAGAATGGGATCAACTTGCTAACTTGTTTATAAATGGGTTCAAGGAGAAGGAAAAATTAACCTCAATTATCTAAGTTGTTACTCTTCAATCATTGTCCATTCAACAACCAACTATTCCTCACCAGATTATGCCAATCTAGGAAGAGAAAAAAAAATTCATGGAGGTAAAGGTAATAGTTCTCAACAATTCCCAATATCAAAATAAAAATCCAAAGGATAAGAGAACAATAGAGGTTGCAAAATATATTGCCTTAGAAGTGTTCAAGCGAATAAGATTGAACATTTATGCAAACCAAAAGGAAAATCTCTTCCCCTACATAAGTACAAAGGCGGAAAATAATCTAAGTTGGAGGAGGAAGAATCATGTTGTCAAGGTCAAATAAAAAAGGGGAATCAATGCTAGTACCAACCTTGTCTCAATAATGAACTATTTAGGATTAGGTACCGAGCAATCTAAGCCATAGAATTTGCTCAAAAATTTTAGTCCCAAGGGGGTGGAAGTAATCTCTCCATTAAATTGGAAGAAAAGAAAAAAGTAGTTGAGAATCGGATAATAAGTGGGGCCCTTGACTCCATGCCCAATGGATAAAGGTAAATCACTTAAAAATTTGTACATATGTACCATAAGTGGTATTAATTTCATGAGATAACAAAAGTCCTGACCACCTATAAAATTTCAAAGTTATGGATTATTTGTAGGAAACTTTCACTTTTGGGAGAAATTTTCTTGAATCTATGCCAAATGGACTAAGGCACTATTTTTTGGGTTCCTTATATTTAGTAGGCTAAATATCCCTTGAAAGACACTAAAATTAGAGTGATAAACCACTACATATTTCAAAAGTGGAAGTCTGAGTTACAGACAGGCACATGAAGAAAGGTTAAATAAAAAATTAGGATCATTAGAGACTATATCTCATGAACAAAAATATTAAAAGATCAAACATTCTGAGTCATGGGTAAAAGGAAAATATTAGAAATCCTAATATTGGTACAATAGACTAAAAGTACCAAATATTTGAGGATAACTTGTCCTAAAATATGAAGAAAAAACTCTTAAGGAATATGGCATCGATGTCCTAAAAGTCAACTCAATAAGTGCACATTATTTGAGGAAGATTATCCTTATTGCAAGACATATTTTGTATCTCTAAGAAAGGACAACAGTAGCATGGAGCCAAAACATAAGCATCTTAAAGATCCAAGACATTAGTTAAAGCAATCGTCTACACCTAGGTGATGAGAATCCCCAAAAATGGGTAGATGGAAATAAAGGCATTAGCTTATCATATAAGGATCCAAAATCAATTGACATTCATATATTCAAATCCAAAGAATACTAAAGGGATAAATAATTAGAAAAGACATGACTCAATATCTAAAATAGAAACCATCTAGAAATATTTGCATGAGTTTTGGAAGGAAAACCCTTCCTTGTCATCTATAAATAGCAGTAGTTTTAGCTTTGTAAATGATCAACAAGATCGTAATTCTATGCATTTGTAGGATTTCCTTTCGTTTCTCTTATGAAAACAATTGTGGTTCTTGAGTGGCTTATAGGAAATCTCAAACCTCCTACTTCTAACATAATATTTATAAGAATTTTCTTGTATTTATATATACATGGAAGCCTATTTATATTTTTTGGCATTTACTTGCAGATACGTTGTTGTGTATGTGTATGTGTTTGTGATCTTTTGCTTGAATATCAATTTTTTCTAAGTGTATGTGTGTAAGGGGCTTGCATCTATTTTTGGATTGAGTAACTTACTAGATTAGTTCTCCTATGGGACCTACCTTCTTATGCATGTATATAACTAGTAGATGTTTATCGTACTTCACTGTGTCAAGAAGAGGAAGTGTTCACCACTAGCATATAGAATTTATACCTATTTTTGTAGGAATATCTTAGTGTATCTCTTGGCGCATCACCCTATTTTCCTTTATTTATTGAGTTTGTTTATTTTCTCACACCCTTTTCCTTTTTTGAGTAACTAGTACCTTGAATATCACATCTTAACAATGTGTTAGCCTTATGAAAACTTTGGGATATCCCTTGATTGAGCCAAAATCCATGCTCTTGATTATGATCCATTGTGTCACTCCAAGGCAAGGCACGATTGTCCTAGATGGGGATAATAGAATATGACAACATGTACAATTAACATGGATGTTTGTATAGCTAACATGGCACAACATATGGTAGTCTGTACAACTAATATGGAAGTCTATATAGCTAACATGGCAATGTAGGTATAACAACACATGGTAGGTGAGGTGGTCATTTTTACACCTAATGTGGTGGTCCATATAGCTAAAATGGTAGATGATTTGGCATGATACGTGGTGAAGAATTTTGAAACTAATATGATGGAATGACAAAGGGTTGATTTTGTGGGTCATATAATAGTTAAAATGGTAGATTGTATGCCACTTGGCACACATAAATATGATATTGATCAATTAATTTTCACTAACTCATCAAACTTGACTAGTAGATCATACAAACAACAATAAACTTAGTAAAGCATAAAATTCAAAGAAAATTAGGATGTGGAAAATGATATATTATGCTTTGTAGATAAAATTATCAAATAGAGCATGATAAGTTGTGCATTTAGGTTCATAGTTACACTATCCAATGTCCTAGATAGTCAACACATAGATGGAAAATTTATAATTGTTGGTATGTTATCTCTTTAGTGCACACTTGGAACTCCCTAATCCACATGTATAGTGACATATAAAAATATTTCATTTGATACGTGTACTAAAAAAATCAAATTTTCAAAGGATATGAAGGTATTTTTTACAATTTTAAAGCTAGAATTTCTAGAGTTATAACTAGTGTATACATAAGTGTTTTGAGTTTGTGTTTTTGAAATCACACAAATTTTTGAGATATCTACATTGGTTGTGTTTTTTATAATCATAATAACATGAATATTTTTTTTTTGGTAATATATTATTGTATCACCATGTGCCCTTTTTGAGTTGTCTAAACTATGCTACCTAGAAAATCAATAGTAAGGCTTTGCTCCAAAGCAAGGGGTTACTAAAATATATAAATAAGTAGGCTCATGATATTGATTTTAAAGAAGTAAAAAATATCTATATGGATAATAAGGATGAGGCTCATGGTGTCATATCCATTTATGTTAACAATGTATATGACACACATGTTAGAAACACCATGAACTCTAAGTATTACTTAAAATTTTCAAGGGTTTTATGATCACATTTATTCCACATAAATTAGTAGAAAGAAGGATGACCTTGAAAATTTTCCCATTGAATTATTTGACATTGTTGATGAGTAAATAAGTCATTTCAAGAATCTACAAGAAGATATCCAAACTGTAAGAAGACTTCCTAAGAAGAGAGGATATAGGCAATAAACCTTGAAGAAAGAAAATAATATTGAACTACTAAATATGATCTTCAACAATGTTTTAAAGAAGTATGAGATAGTCGTATTTAAAATGCTTTACATATACCCTCTATATTCTATTGCCTCACCAATTGATCAGTTATTCAAGTACTTCTTGCATCATCAAGCTAGAAGAAAAATGTGTAAATAATATTCTATTTTCAATTACGATCACCCAAAGGAAGATATTACCAAATCCCAAAATGATAAAAATTCAAAATAGAATGTGAAGAATCCCAATAATCTCATCAAGGAACCTACATATGATTTTTTCAAAATTCAAGGTCATCAAGTAGAATTTTCCATATTCGTATCAAGAAACTTGAGGAAGCAACAAGATAGGTGGATGTTGATTCTACTTTCTTCTATGCATAAGGAAAGGAGAAATTTGATAGAGAAACCTCACAAGCACAAGTAGTTTTTAATTTACCATATTGGACATTATTATATTTGGATAAGTTCATTGTATATTAAATGACAACTAGGTACATGGTAGAGTACACACATATCTTATAGGGTTACAACAAATTACATTTAGGAAAACATGTTGTTATCAAAGATGAATCTTCATTGAAGGTTGTAAAATGCAGAGAAATCAACATTCTACACATATATTTGGATAAGTTCATTGTATATTAAAGGAAAACTAGGTACATGGTAGAGTACACACATATCTTATAGGGTTACAAAAAATTACATTTAGGAAAACGTGTTGTTATCAAAGATGAATCTTCATTGAAGGTTGTAGAATGTGGAGAAATCAACATTGAATATTTTTCTTTTGTTGAGTTACTTAATTTTCCTAATATTTACCCAAACCTTTAGTCTATTTCTCATTTTAATCATATATATAAGAAAGTAGAGTTTATGCATAATAAATGGGTACTTAAGGATATAGATAATGGGCTTAAATTAGTTACTTATATATATTATTATGATTCTAACCAAACACATAAGTTTGGAGAAATAACGACCTCTTCTATTTACTCTTCTAAGAGGAGAAAATTCATTGCTATGGTTACACATGTAGATAATGAAAATCAACAATGTCATCATAGACTTGGATACCTCAACTATGGATTATATAGATACATGATTTGGCATTATATGGACATTATAATAGCCCACATATCTCCTCTAAGTGGTACATGTGATATATACATTCTACGAAAGCATCATAGGGATACTTTTTATAAAGGAATTGCAAGATGGGTATCTCATCCTTTGGAGATCATCACATTGATGTTTATGGACCTATGAGTACAAAATCTCTTTAATGAAATATGTAATTTCTCATATTCATTGGTGATTTCTATATTATGGTTGTATACTATTCATACTAAGGATGAGATATTTGGTAAATTTAATACCTTCAAATTTTATTGAAAATAAGTTATATGGAAGAATGAAATGCATAAGTAAAAATGGAGGAGTTGAGTACATTAATGTATTTCATAATTTTTGGCTTCTTATGATATTGTATATTAGAGGATTTTCACTATACAAGTAAGTAGAATGATGTGGCTAAAGATGATTATGGATATGACATGATGTATCATTTATACCAAGGGGATGGATCATAAATTTTGAAATGAGATCATCACTTGTGCAACATACATCATAAATAGCATTCCCATTAGGGTATTTTAGAGCATGACACCACTTGATAGTTTGATAGGAGATAAGCCTAATATATATTGATTTCATATCTTTGGACCTTCAACATGGGATCACATATCCAAGGATATTTAAAAGGAGGTATTAAAAAAGTGAAAGGTGTATCTTTGTGGGGTGATTATATATTTTAAAGGTATATCACATTTATAAAACTTAGAGGTATAAGTTATTGATCTAGTGAGATGTCATATTTTATGATGTCCTTCTATGTGCTTCTTCCAATACACCTCATCTAGGCATGTGACCTTTTTGTGGTATGAATTTTTACTTGGAAATACCCAAAAATCTAGTTTTTATCCTAACCACACTATTGGGCATAAATTTATGCTCAGTACTCCATTTTGACCTTTTCAAGAAGTGTTAGAAAAACTAGAGAACTAAAAGTTTCATAGAAAAATATATCATAGACATGTTATTGACACATTTGTGGAAAAATGCTTCGGAGACCCTCAAAAATCAAAATAAAATGCTCAGTAAAACTAGTAATTGTTTATTTTTTATTTTTATATTTCCACTACTAGAATGCATCTCTAGATATGTTGATACATAAGTAGAAGAAAAATACAAGGGATAAGTCACATGTATGTAATTCTTATTTAATATGTACTTTACAACTTGGGGAAGGTGAATCACCACATTTCCATATGGGTGACCTTCTAACTCATAGAAGTGAACCACCACATTTTCATATGGGTGACCTTTTATAGTCAACATGATGGATTTCCAATATACAATTTTTTGTATAAAGAGAGATGCAACTATAATTGTAAAATGTATGAGTGATGGATGCAATGTTATGGCTTCACATATTTTCTAGAGATGATCAAAAGTCCACTCAAATGAAATATGACTAGAAGTTACATTGAATGAATAAAAAATATTGTATGAAAAATGATATATCCTAAACCCTTTTCTTGCAAGCCTGTAAAAGACACAAATATTGCTACAACTATCACAAATCCATCTATATCTCCCAAAATATTGTTTCAACGATTCTAATTACATTAAATATGATAAATTGTATTTCAAAATAGGGTGATATGGCAAAGGACTATTAAAAAAAATTTGTCTCATAACAATAGAATAAGTTTATAAATTAATGTCATGAATATGTAGAGCTCAAAAAATTATGTGATTTAAGTAAAACTTACTCAAAAATCTTCTATATGCAAAATTTATGCTATTCATAATTGTTTTCCAAATAGTCCTTAAAAACTAAAAATTTAAGCTGTGAAACCTTAGGAAATGTATATTAAATCATAATATAACTCATGTCATCTGCTCATTTGTTGATTATGGCCACTCATTTTTCACCACTTGGGCTCGATTGGTACACTAAAAGTCCAACAATGTTTGCTCTTAATTGGTTAAAGGATTATAAGTAAATAAAAAAATGTGTAGATCGCAAAGTAAAGTGTCATGTCAACTATCTAGATAACCATCCCATTAATTCTTCAACAAAATGCCTTTGAAGGGACTTGGACCCAAATATTTGCATAGTGAAAACACTTGCACTAACTAGTGAGATATGCATAAAATTGAAACTAAATGGGCAGTAAATCATTTATATCCTCCTCATCATCTATAATTTTAACACCAATATTAGAAAAATAATTTGATATGGTACTATGAGGATTCAATTGCATGCCCTATCATATCTAAGACATTTCTTCTAATCGAGCTTCCTTTGACATTCAAGATGAGAATTTTTTTATGAGCATCAGAAATGCTCATATTTTGTACATCATTTCTTGATTATTATGCGGCTATATAATACGGATTGCATATATTTATGAATGATTATGTAATTATTTCATGAAATTATGCATGTTACCTAATTTGTGTGTTTTTAGTGTGTTTTGAGGAATTGCAGTTGGTTTAGTTAGATTTGGATCAGTTGAGGTCTTTTTGATGGACCTGGAACTTTTTTTCTTTGGGGATCAATACAGAGAACATAGGTGCCTTACTATTCCAGGAAGGCACCAAGAGAACTTAGGTGCCTTCCTCTTCCAGGAAGGCACTAAGAGTAAGTAGGTGCCTTCCTCTTCTAGAAAGGCACCAAGGAAAGACAAGCGTCTTCATCCTCCAGGAAGGCACCAAAGGGAAGGAAGCGCCTTCCTCTCATAAGGAAGGCACCGACGAGAAGGCGAGCGCCTTCCTCCCATAAGGAAGGCACCACTAGAAGGCAAGCACCTTCCTCTCATAGGAAGGCACCAATAGAAAGCAAGCGCCTTCCTCTCACAGGAAAGCGCCAACAAAAGGTAAGCACCTTCCTCTTACAGGAAGGTGCCAACGACAGTAAGACACCTTTCGTATAGGGAAGGCACTCGATATACTTAGGCACCTTCCTCATAGGGAAGGCACCTCTGTTCTTCACCCGTTGACTAGATTTGCACAACGTGGACAACAACAGTTGGTGAAATTTCAAATCTACATCATGTAGAGCTAAATTTGAGATCATACCAATGTATGAAAGCATCTTACCAATGCCAGGCGAAGCACAAACAAATCAGCGAACACGCGACTGTTAGAACCAAATGCCAGTTTTAAGAAGACGTCGATTGCAATCACCAAACTATCTTAATTTAGTCTGGGATGAATCGACTATTGTAACTTCTTTGTAATAGAAGTTCTGCGGGTGTGTTATATAAACACACGCAGATCGCTCTAAGATATATAGATTGATATAGATTTATATAGAGTTATAGAGATAGATAGAAGAGATAGATATTGTAACACTTTGATAAATATATTACAGTTCTAAGAGTTCTAAGCACGTGTTCAGTTGGGAGGAAGCTGCTAGAGCCTGGGCCCACTCCAAGCCAGTATTTCTTCCCCACTTTTCTTGTGTTTTCTAGATTAGTTTATTGTTTTTATAGGATTGTTTACCGCATTGCTATTTCCAATATTTGTAGTAGATTCATTTTCAGGAATGTGTGAATGTTTTATTTTTGTAGATTTAATTATTTTCTTCTTGCATAAATTATTGAGGAGTGCATGAATGATTGACAACCATTTTGAAAACACCCCCCAATAGTAGAATTAGCAGGACTCATCTCAAGTGGTTTTGTAAGCAATCCCGTTCTAGACCCTTCACAAGTTTACGAAGCTCCCTGGGTTGATAAATTAAATGCACGGGCATGTGACAAAAGTAGGAAAAATTTAACCTTGTTTGGCCCGCAATATTTTGGCATCATTGCCAGGGAAGCGTCTCAACTAGATTATTTACAATACCCTGAAACCTTCCATCTGACCTTGTATGAGTTCTTCAAGAAGAAGAGGACCGGACGGTCGGTTTATAAGAACCAATCCATAAGAACCAGAGTCAGTCAAGCATTCTAAATTTGAATTAGACTCACCTGACCCACCTCCAGCAATCCATTGGAGTGAGGAACCTCACTTTGTGCAAAGTGCCTCCTCATCCCATCAATGTGGAGAAGAATGAATCATCATAAATCCCCTGTTTAATAGGACTCCCTTAGAGGAAGCCCTATTGTGGAAAGCTATAGAATATCGGACGATCTCACCAGAAAACATTAGAGCTTTGACTTAGAAAGTCTTAAATGACCATAAGGCCATAAGCACTGCATTTGAGACCACATTTCTTGAAAAAATGGCTAACAACAAAGAAGTCTCATCTGGATTTAGTTTCCTGATTGAAGAAGGAGTAGGAGATACTAAAATGAAAAACATATCCCTTGCTCACCTTTCGACCTTCAAATGATACCCAACTGAGGACCCTGACCTATTTTTATTCAATTTTGATGTCTTATGCAAGTCTGTGGACTACAAATATGATACGCAGAAGCTGAAACTCTTTCCTTTCGTGTTGGACGATGCAGCTCTATGATGGTTCATCGGTCTGGGAGACAAACACATTGCCACTTGGGATCAAATGAAGAGGCTCTTTTTAGAGCAATACCAAGATTTTGGGAGAGCAAGAGACTCCAGAGAGGAGGTCTTGAGCATGACGTAGAAAGAAAATGAGTCTCTTGAGAAATACTGGGAGAGATTCAACTTCAACCTTCAATGATATCCTCACATGAGACTATTTGATAAGTCCCTCAAGAGCATATTTTTGAGAGGACTTACCAATGAATCACTGGAGGCTCTTAACATGATTTTTGGAGGTGATGTCTACTAGCATGCTATGGAAGACATCTGGAAACTATGCAAAAACTACTCAAGAAGGCAAGTTAAGGCCACCTCTAGAACCATGAAAGCGACTGCTTCAGTCACAAAGACAAAAATAGGTAACATGCTAGAGGATTTAAAGAGTGAAATGCTCTCATCTCTAGCATTACAGATGGATACGCTGCTGTTAGAGAAAAAGAAGCAAGAAAATGGGGCAGCATTGGCTTATTTCTATCCAAAATGCAAAGGGAGTCATGCAAATAATGCATGCCCGAAGAACAAAGTCAAAGTATGCGCAGTTTGCAGGCTGAATCATAAAACTCTATTGTACCTGCAACTGCCTAGTAATCAAGAGGAGGATGAAAGAATGGATGTCTATTTCATAGGAAATCAAAAGAGTTGGCCATAGCCCCCTATGGGGAATATGCCAACCAGAATGCCACCATATGGGGTAGGGCCATACATGCACCAAGTATCGCCTCAACCACCTAACATGGGGTGGTGGGGGCCATCACCATGGTCTAATGCACCCCCAAAAGCATTCCCGAACTAGCAACCATGGATGCCATATCCATATCCTGGGCAGCAGTGGAGAGGCCACACTGCATGGAATTAGGCTCCATAAAATGTAGCACCTACTCACCCCCAATAGAATTTATCAGCATTTCCAGTAGTGAGACCTATGCAGCTACTTGCACAACTGATGACAAATCTAAATAACAAGGTGAACCATCCAACATACAATGTGGAGGTTGAGATGTAGCCTATGTACAATATTTAACTTAGGTTAGGTAGGCAGCTAGGAGTAGGAACACCTCCACTGCTAGAAGAGGAGGAGGAGGTAGAAGAAACACCTTTGGTAGAGGAGGAAGAAACACTTGAGAGAGCAAAGGCTCCATTTCCCAATCAACTGCAAGAATAGATAAAAGTAATGTAGCCAAAATTTGACATCTTGTCAAGCTTGAAGAACCTCACAGTGACAATTCCATTATTCCAAGCAATCTGAGATGTTCTAATATATACCAAGGCAATCAAAGAGATGTGTCTGAGGAAGCCAAGATGAAGAGCAACCCAGACTATCAATGTCATGGGTAAACTGGTGGATTTGATGATGGGCAGAACATACCATCCGAAGTATGCAGACCCAGGCAACTCGGTGCTGACTATAAAAATTGAGGAACATTCCCTGTCCAATACGTTGGTCAATCTTGAAGCAGCCATCAACATAATGCCTTAGGAGACCATGCAGAGGCTATAGCTCATGAACATAAAACCCACCATGATAGTACTATAGCTGGCCGATCAATCAACCATAGCACCAAAAGGAATTTTGGAAGACATGATAGTAACGATCAGTGCATAGGAATACCCAACCGAATTTTTAGTCTTGCAATCCAAAAATAGGTTGGGCGATTACCTGCTCATCTTGGGGAGGCCATGGCTGGCAATAGCCGATGCTTACATCAACTGCTAGGATGGATTGATGACCATATCTGATGGGTGAAATGTTAAAATGTTGACCATTTCACCCCCAGCACAGTCTGTCGACTCAGTAGAAGAACCCATGTTCACCGAGCATGGAAATCCAGAGCTGTCCATGATCCAGCTGGTGATGACATTGGAGGAGTTGACAGAAGAAGATGAAGATGGTGCTATTATGGATTTTCTCAATGGAGATCCCTCCATCTCCACACTTGGATCGCTATTGACTGGCACCCAAGATCACCATGTTCGACAGATACATGTTGGGCTAGGAAGAACGTTAAATGTTAGAAGTAGGTTGACGCCCACACAACTGACAAAATTAGAACAGCTCTTGGTAAGGCACCAACAAGCATTTGCATGGTATTACTCAGATATGCAGGGCATTAGCCCAGAGATCTGTACCCATCGAATTTATGTAGATGATCAGGCAACTCCAAGTTGACATCCGAAAAGAATAATGAACCCACAATGAAAGACATTGTCAAGGAAGAACTGCACAAAATATTGGTTGCTAGATTCATATATCTAATTTTTGAGAGTGAGTGGGTATCACCATTAGTGGTGGTCCCTAAAAAGAATGGGAAATGGCGAATATTTGTGGACTATAGAGAATTAAACAAAGCAACCAAGAAATACCACTTCCTGCTCCCATTCATTGATCAGGTCTTGGACACACTCTCGATGAGGAAGTACTTCTCCTTTCTATATGGATTCAGTGGATACAACTAGATCCAGATAGGAGAAGAATATCAAGATAAGACAACGTTCACCTACCCATGGGAAATGTTTGCCTATAGGGTATTGCCTTTCGAACTGTGCAACACACCTGCCACCTTTCAAAGGGCGATGCTTAGCATATTCTTAGACATGATGGGAGACGGGGTCGAGGTATACATGGATGACTTCATCATCTATGGAGAAACCTTTGAGGAGGCAATGACGAACTTGGAAAGAGTGCTCGACAGAAGCAAGAAAAATAATTTGTCCCTAAGTAACGAAAAATGTTTTATGATGATGCAAGAAGGCATCGTACTGGGGCACCACCTCTCTACAGAAGGAATAAAGGTTGATAAAAGTAATATTGAGGTCATCAGGGACCTACCTAGCCCTAGAATGCAGAAAGAGGTGAGGAGTTTTCTTGGATTAGTCGGGTACTATTGGCGATTTATCGCCGAATTTAGCAAAATTGCCAAACCACTACACACTCTATTATCTAAGGATGTGGAGTTCAATTAGACGAAATACTACGAAGAAGTGTTCCAATTGCTTAAGGAGAAAATGATATCTGCACCAGTTTTAAGAGGACCAAATTGGGCCATACCATTCCATATCTACTGTGATGCATCCAACGGTGCGATTGGAGCAGTCCTAAGACAAAAATATGGTGAAGAATTTTATGCCATTTATTATGTCAGTAAAAACTTGGTAAGAGCAAAGCTCAAATACACGGTGATAGAGAAGGAGTTCCTCATAGTTTTCCATGCTATAAATTTTTTTTACCACTATATCATCGGATATAAGGTATTTTTCCATATAGACCACGTGGCTATCAGATACCTAATGAGCAAGATGACCATTGGTAGAAGAATTATCAGATGGCTATTGCTACTATAGGAATTTGACATCACCATAGTCGACAAACCAGGCAAGGATAACGTTGTGGAATATTTTCTATCCAGATTGATACCAATAGACCATCAAGCAGTGGAAGACCAGTTTTTGGATGAACATTTGTTCACTATTAGTGAGCAAACCCTATGGTATGCAGATATAGCCAATTAATTGGCCACCAAAAGGACCTCACCTACTCTCTTTCTGAGAAAAGCAGGCGGTCATAGAGAAAAGTGAATTGTTCCTATGGATGGAAGGCCTCCTATTTCAAATAGAATGTGACCAAATTATAAGAAGATGCATAGTAGAATAGTAGTTCTCAGAAGTACTCAAAGAATGTCATGATAAACCATGTGGAGGACACATTGCAGGGAAACAAACTGCCTAAAAAATACTACAGGCTAGGTACTTTTGGCCCACTCTGTTTAAGGATGCAACTGCGTACTCCAACAAGTGTGACGAATGCCAAAGGATGGGTAGACCAAACCATCGAGATGAAATGCCCCTCCAGCCTCAGGTACACCTAGAACCTTTCGATAAGTGGGGAATGGACTTTGTGGTACCATTTATTCCACCTTCAATGGGGAGGAGGTTTATTTTGGTTTGTACGGATTACGTTACCAAATGGGTTGAATTTCAAGCATTGAGGGATTCAAAGGAAATAATAGTTGTCGATTTCTTATTTACCCATATTTTTACATGATTTGGGTTCCCTAGGGAGATAACAACAGACCAAGGGCCTCAATTTACCTCCAAGTTGATCAAGGAGCTGATGGAGCAATACATAGTTTGGCACAATAAAACTACACCCTACCATCCACAAGAAAATGAGCAAGTAGAAGTGACAAACAGAGAAATAGAGAACATCTTGACAAAGACCGTGTAGAAACACAGGAAATATTGGGCTACACGGTTGCCAGAGGCAGTGTGGGCATATAACACCATGTGGAAATCCACCATAGGCTTTACACCCTTCCAAATGGTCTATGGGAAAAATGTGATGATGCCCATTGAATTTGAAATCAAGACGTTGAGAACAGCTTCAAAATTGAACTTGAGCTTGGATGAAACTCAAAAACAAAGGATTTGGCAGCTAGATCAGCTCGAAAAAATTTGATTAGATGCTTTACAGAGAAAATAAATTATATAGAAGCAAAGAAAGCGATGGCATGATAGCCACATTAAGCTAAAGTAGTTCCAAGAATGGGAATGGGTACTATTGTACGATTCTCGATTCTAGGAGAGGAAAGGCAAATTAATGCAAAGATGGATGGGGTTGTATGAGGTGGTAGAGCTCATCAAGAATGGGGCAGTGTGCATTAATACAATTGATGACAGCAACACCATGTTAATAGTCAATGGCCATCGACTATGCCCCTATAACACATCTAAAACATTATAGGTAGAATCCAGAATAGGCATGGGGGAGACCCCATCTTGTTAGATTTGGACCAAAATCTCATAGGTGAAATTGTGGGCATCGAAGTGCTCACCCAAAATTAGTTAATGTAGTTTTTTTTCTTACAGTATGTTTTTGTAGGGACGACACTCGCATGGAAGCTACAGGCATCCTAACCCAGGGCCTAACAGGCATGAAATGCGTCTAACTGCCTTTAGTTTCCTTTATTTTTTGATTAATTTTTACAGGTGGAGGACCTGACAACACGAGGAATAGATATCTAGGAAACCAGGCCTGATTCGGCTTAGAATTCCGATGCCAGCTCGTAGGTAGAAGTGAAGGTAGCATGAGGCGAGACTGAGAAGGCTTGATCACCCTTTCCTAGTCAATTGCAGCATGATTTTTGAGAATAAAGGAACCTTCCTTATAAAGAAGGCGACCCGTTAGAATAAGGTGCCTTCCTTATAAAGAAGGTGCCCCACTAGAAAAATGTGCCTTACTTATAAAGAATGCACCCCACCAGAAGAAAGTTCCTTCCTTATAAATAAGGTGCCCCACCAGAAGAAGGTACCTTCCTTATAGAGAAGGCGCACATAAGAGTTCTAAAAAAAAAAAAGAGCAGAGCTCGAGGCACCTTCCACATCGATAAGGTGCATGCAAACTGAGGCACCTTCCACATCGAGAAGGTGCATGCAGACCTAGGTGCCTTCCACATCGAGAAGGCACATGCAGAGAGAGGCACCTTCCACATAGAGAAGGCACATGTAGACCGAGGTGCCTTCCACATCCGAAAGGCACATACAGTTCGAGGCACCTTCCACATCGAGAAGGCGCATGCAGACTGATGCGCCTTCCACATCAAGAAGGTGCATGTAGACTGAGGCACCTTCCACATCGAGAAGACACATACAGATGGAGGTGCCTTCCACATCAGGAAGGCACAAGCAATCAGAGGTGCCTTCCACCACTGGAAGGCGCATCCATTCGGTAAGCACTGACAGCATCGAGAAGGCACTATATAAGCGCCTTCCACATTAAGAAGGTACCAAAGAGCACCTTCAACGTACATCCAGGACTCAAACCTCCCAAATGACTCAATCAAGACATAGCCACCACATGAATGAGCAAAATTAGATGACCATACCCCTCCCCCATGTCACAAATCGATGAATCACTGATCTTCACAACACATGAACCACCAAATCAGGTACGCACATGTTAATTCAAATTTTTATATAATCATTTATAAATTATGTGGTACTGAAAAAATATTTTCGTCATAAAAATTGTATCCTCCCATAGCCAGAACCATGTGCCAATGATATGGCTTGAAATAAATGCCAGAGTAATGTGCCTTCCCTATAAGAAGGTGCCTTCCTAAAGAAGGAAAGACAGAAAAAAAAAAATGTAGTAGGGAAGGAAGGCGCCATGGGAGGAAGGTCGAAGAATCATGCAGTGAAGAAGAATGAGCCGAGTGACATGAAAGGAATCAGGGGGGCTATAAGAATGTAGTTCAAGGCCAAAGGATGGCTTGAATACTGTACCCTGGTCAGTCAGGGCCAGGATGTGGAGGCAGCCAAGGAATTCTTTGCCTCCTTGAGAGGTGATGCAGCTCAGGTGCGGGGAGTAGAAATTCTAGTCACCCCTGAATACATCTCGCAGGTGACTAGATTACCCCTCATGGGGGAATGCATCTACAAATGTAAACTATTTAATCAATACACCGAAGTGTTGCTACCTAGAGAGACAGTGTAGATAGATAAGGAAGGGTTGCCCAAAAATAGCCTCCCCATGCATTTGCAAAAGATATTCAAGCAGGTTGCTCGATTTCTTACATGCACCGGGAAGTATACCCATCTGCATGCCAACCATGTGTAGTTTTTGAACCACCTAGTGCATGGAAGGAAGTTGAATGTGCCTTTCTATCTAGCAAATGCCCTAAAGGATGAAGAAGCTAGGTATAAAAAAGGAGCATCGTTCGCCTTAGCCCACCATGGGATGATATCAGTTCTGGTCTGCCATACAGAAGCGCGTAGGCAGAACCCCAACGTAGAGGGAGATGGTGGCCGAGTAAGGCAATAGGATGTTATTGTTGAAGAAGGGCAAGTAGAGGGAAGCCCTGAGGAGGAAATGGCAAGTATCAAGAAATTGACATTACCCTATTTCATGGAGGAAAGAGGGCATTCCCCAATGCCTAAATGTATAGAAGAATTAGGGCATTCTCCAGTGCCCTACTACATAGGGGAAAGAGGGCATCCCAATGCTCAAACATGAAGAGGAGGGAGCACCGCTTACTAGCAGTGAGGCCGAGTTTTGACTATCAGGCCCTAGGAGGAAACGATTGTGACAACTCCTCTCAATAGAAGAGGAACAGGGTGACCCAAAAATTAACATGGTGGTCAAAACCCTTTGGGAATTAATAAACCAAAGCCCACAAGATGCAGGGACATCTAGGAGTAATGATCAGGTCAACGCGGCCTTTGAGGAGGCCCCGAAGTGGCAAACCAATTGCTAGATGGCCTAGCAAATTTTTGAAGACTGCCAGAACAAGCATAAAGGGGAGTTGAAGGAGAGGGAAGAATGAATCTCCCACCTCGAGCAATTGGTTCGACAATTGTGAGAGGAGAACCAGCTACTCTAGGCTAGAGGAATAGAAAGGAAAGACACGTTAACCCAAATTGACTGGGCAATAGAAATTTTGATGAATTCTCCCACCTTTGCAAAATGAGTCTTTTCTTCAGGAGAAATTCAATTGGATGCCCGTCAGAGTAGCCTGGAAATAGGGGAGAATTCCCCTACTTTTAGTAATGAAAGGGAGAGAAGTCTCGCAACACCCCCTATCATCATCCTTAGTGATACAGAGCAGGATGATGGTCAACAGTAACATATATGGCTAGAGGATAAGGAGGATTTTCTCGGATAGACATAACCTGAGGGGTCAACGCAGGACAGACAAGGGGATGAAGAAGTACCCCCAGAGACAACAACGTAGAATGAAGAGAATACCCTAGGGGTGGTAATGTAGAATGAAATGAATGCTCTGGGGACTGTAGAGCAGGCCCCTTAAAGTGAGGAGACAACCACCAGGGAGAGGGAGAAGACCCCTATTTGAGCCACCATATTTTTCATAGAGGCCAAAGGAAAAATTCCTAGGATGGCTCGAAAGAAGGCGAAGGTGACCTTCACCGAGCCAGAAGAGGACGAATGGGATATGTAGCCATTCATGAAGAGGAGAAAACAATTTGAATGGCTACTCAAAGAGATGATGGCAGCCAAGGAGACTCGGAAGGCAACCTCGATGATGTAGGGGGACATTGGTATCTATATCAATCCGACAGAGGATAGCCAGTTCTAGGATATTTATGATTCATCCCGGGGATGACCCTCCATGATGAGAAGGTATCTTGAATGGTGGGGGGTATATGGCCCCAAATTGGAGGCTGCTACCATTGCAAAGGAGAATGCAGGGCTTACTATTGAAGTAGCCCAGTTATACAAAGCCCAAGTAGTTCATTCCAAGAGAGACAATTTAGATATCCCTCTCATAGCAGTTAGACCTCCAGATGTTGACCTATGGCAAGCCGTAGAGGCTGCATTCCAGTCAGTAGAAATGATGTTGGCTATATCGCCACTGATAGTAGCCAGAACGAGGAGAGGATAGCCTATAACCACTCCCACATAGAGGAGGCAGACACGGGCCATAGGTACAGCTAGATCCACCAAGAGACAACAAAGATAAGGGGTCAGCAAGACTACCTACAGTTTTGATGCCACGAGGATGTGGCATATGTTAAGAGTGGGGGGATGAGCATAAAAAATGCTCATATTTTGTACATCATTTCTTGATTATTATGCAGCTATATAATAAGGATTGCATATATTTATGAATGATTATGTAATTATTTGATGAAATTATGCGTGTTACCTAATTTGTGTGTTTTTAGTGTGTTTTATAAAATTGTAGTTGGTTTAGTTAGATTTGGATCAGTCGAGGTCTTTTTGATGGACCTGGAACTTTGTTTCTTTGAGGATCAATGCAGAGAATATAGGCACCTTCCTCTTCTAGGAAGGCGCCAAGAGAAAGTAGGCACCTTCCTCTTCCAGGAAGGCACCAAGAGAACGTGGGCACCTTCCTCTTCCAGGAAGGCGCCAAGAGTAAGTAGGCACCTTCCTATTCCAGAAAGGTGCCAAGGAAAGACAAGTGCCTTCCTCCTCCAGGAAGGCACCAAAGGGAAGGAAGCACCTTCCTCTCATAAGGAAGGCATCGATGAGAAGGCGAGCACCTTCCTCCCATAAGGAAGGTGCCACTAGAAGGCAAGCGCCTTCCTCTCATAGGAAGGCACCAACAAAAAGTAAGAGCCTTCCTCTCACAAGAAGGCACCAATAGAAGGTAAGTGCCTTCCTCTTCTAGGAATGCGCCAACAATAGTAAGACACCTTCCGTATAGGCAAGGCACTCGATATACTTATACACCTTCCTCATAGGGAATGCACCTCTGTTCTTCGCCCGTTGACCAGATTTGCACAACGTGGAAAATAGCGGCTGGTGCAGTTTCAACTCTATGTCATGTAGAGCTAAATTGGAGATCACACCAACGTATGAAAGCATCTTACCAATGCCATGCAAAGCATGAACCAATCAGCGAACACACTGCTATTAGAACCAAATGCCAGTTTTAAGCAGACGTCGATTGCATTCACCATACTGTCTTAATTTATTCTGGGATGAATCGACTGTTGTAACTTCTTTGTAACAAAAGTTCTGTAGGTGTGTTATATAAACACATGCAGACCGCTCTGAGATATGTAAATTGATATAGATTTATATATAGTTATAGAGATAGATAGAAGAGATATATATATTGTAACACTTTGATAAATATATTACAGTTCTAAGAGTTCTAAGTGCGTGTTCAGTTGGGAGGAATCTGCTGGAGCCTAGGCCCACTCCAAGCCAGTATTTCTTCCCCTCTTTTCTTGTGTTTTCTAGATTAGTTTATTGCTTTTATAGGATCGTTTATCACATTGCTATTTCTAGTAGATTCATTTTCAGGAATGTGTGAATGTTTTATTTTCGTAGATTTAATTATTTTCTTCTTACATAAATTATTGAGGAGTGCATGAGTGATTGACAACCATTTTGAAAACACCCCCCAATAGTAGAATTAGCAGGACTCATCTCAAGTGGTATTGTAAGCAATCTCGTTCCAGACCCTTCACAAGTTTACGAAGCTCCCTGGGTTGATAAATTAAATGCATGGGCATGTGACAAAAGTAGGAAAAAGTTAACCTTGTTTGGCCCACAACATTTTTCATCAACTCTCATAAGAATCATTGCTACCACCATTTTAATATTTATTGCAAAAATGGAGGGAATAAGTTTTAAAGTATAGAATTCACAAATATCTACTTTTAGCAATATCTCCAAGATTCCACAATTGTGGATAACAATGAATTGTAAAAAATATCTTGCTATCTTAGTTTTCAAGCAAAATATTGTTAAACTAACAAAATATGGATTCAAACATCTTTCATATGTGGCAACAATATCTTATACATACCTGCATAGCCATAATGACGCTCTCCATGTTTAATAAATGAAGGGTGCCCAATATTTGAAGATGGTCACAGTGTCTTTTGAAATGGAGAAGCACTATGTTTAGAGCACTTGAAAGTACCAAAGAAGCATTTAGAATTCTTGTTGAATTATTGTTTCAACAAATTTAAAAGCTCTTGACATCTAAAGATTCTATCTATTCCACTATGTAATCTTGAAACATTTTTTCTTTTAAAAATACTAGATGGCATTTTTTTTTAAGTTTGAACAAATTTTGTTTAGAGAATCAAGAAGAATGGATGAGAGAAAAATAAGAATTTTCTCTTGGTATTTTATGCAAGAATTGCTTTTAAAACTAAATAAGTATTTCATCCTATAATATAGAGGAAGAATTAGAGGCTCAAAAACATCTCCCTATTTGACTAGATGATGTTGCTCCATACCCATTCTGATTCCATGTTGGAATTTACACTTATATCAAGAAATGAATATAATCAATCCATCCACTTAAATCTATATAGAAAGAGTAAAATGAGATGAAAGAGAAAACTATACAATGGACATCCACAAATACCATAAATTATTTCTAAATAATTCGTAGATAATAATTGCAATACTATGATAATCAAAATGAGGAGTGGTGATGGGTATTTACATCAATTCTAAAACCCTAATTACATAAAACAAGTTTATTTTAATCTGATATAACAATAGGGTTTAATATTAAGTACAAGTTATCTTGTGGGTTTTACTATATCAAATTTAACTACAACCCATAGGGCTTACATATAAAAATATTATAATAAATTCAATACATTACACAATGAATTACCTTAGGCCTATTCAATATTACATCATACAATATTATCCTTTGTCATGAATTACTTTACACTTTCAACACCCAAATATGGATGCTTCATTTGTGGAGGATATTGTTGGACATGAGTAGATGAGTTGTCATTGATGTCAAGAGTGAGTGGTCATTGATGTCAAGATTTCAACACCAGTCAGTGGTAGTTTCAGTGGGCAGCATCAGTTTCAGGTTCTCTAGTTTCAGTTGATTAAGATCCAGTTTCAAGAAGTCATATGAGGTCTAAAGTGTAAAAAGCCCAAGTGAATAATATTATAATATTTTTTATAATATTTTAAATGGAAGTTTTAAATTAATTAATATAATTTTTATTATAAATTAATTGATAATTTAATTTACTTAACTTAAAGTTATTTAAATTAATTATTAATTATGTTGATATTAGTTATAAAGATTGATTTATATTACTTTTTTAACTAACCCTAAGGAGGGTTATCAAATTATAATTCGAATTTTTGAAATTTGAATTCCAAGTGCCAATGTGGGAGAAAATTTCCAAACATGTATAAAAGGGGAGAGCATCCCACCTTAGCAAATTACCATACCTTTGATTTTTAATACATGCGAACCTTGCAAATCATCCTGCATCCAAGCAAAGAGTGAGCATTGTAATTTTTGTGGAATTCAATGGCGTACTAAGGCATAAGGTGAAGGAAGCATTTCTTCCTTCACGTGGGCATCACTAGCCCATATGGTGGACTCCCAAGCGCTAAGGTTCTTAGGCTTGGGGAGATGGCGGATCGAATCACGTCGAAACCCCCTTTTGGGGAAAGTAAGAGGTATGCATTGAAATTGAGCACCGAAAATTTTGGAAGGGTTTTTTGAGTATTTAAAAATTAAATTTTGCATTTTTTGGTTTGTAAGGTTGTAAGGGGATTCATAAGGGTTGTGTAAAATTAAATTTTTGGTGTTATTTTCTTTGTTTTTTGGAAAGGGTAGTAAGGTGTTTTAGAAATATTATTTGAAATATTATGGCATTGGATATTATTTTAAGTTGGAGTTTATAAGGTGTATCCAAGAAATTATTATTTTCATGTATGATTTTATGGTTGGGAGCAATAAGGTATAGTTGAGATTTCAGTATTTTTGTGTCCAAGGAACATTTGAGAAAGTGCTAAGAGTGAGTTTTTGTCATCTAGCCATTGAAATTAGAAAGAAGGAAATTGTGATTTAAGACAGGTTTTCCAAGGGCACTTCTACATCAAACAAAGGTATGAGCATATTCTTCCTAGTGAGTGATTGTTGAATATTTTGAATGTAAAGTTGGAGTGAAAAGGATTTTTTGGTAAGCATTGTTGAGTGTGTGTTGAATTAATGCTTTAATATTTTCTAGAATAAAGAGTTGTTGATAAAACCTTTTTATAAGCATTGTTGTTGAAGTGATTATGTTGAGTGAACTTGAACTAGGGTTTGCAAAGATCATGAGTATCATTGTTATGTGAAGATTTTTTATAAGATGTAGACACCTAAAACACGTCATGTCGATGGCGACTACTCATATGGACATGCTATAAGACCATATGGAATATCTTGGACAAACTCCAAGATAGAGCAGTGGTTCTAACACTCAAGTTGGGCTCCTTGGCCTAATCAGTCTGAACTACAACCCAGACCTATGGTCTACAATCTAAATCGTGGTTAAGGCCTACGGTTTATAGTCTAGACCATAGCTGTAACCTAAAGTCTTAATTGAAGTTCAGTTGGTCTTCATCCGAGCCAAATCGGATTGAACGGTCATTTATTCTAGACAAAGGTGGTTAGAGGATGAAAGCTTCCAATCAAACTGTCCTAACCACCCCTTATTGATCTTGGCTTCTCCATGAAGCCACCCCAAGCCCAGGGACATCCTATAAGTACCCATTCAAATGGGAGAGAGCATATAGAGCATTTTGATAGCGAAGAACTATCAAAATAATAAGAGAGAGTGCATTTGGATATTAAAGAAATGAAGCCCTATCAAATTGTGGACTCAATTGAGTGCATAGAAAGAACCTTGTTGCTATCCCCATTATCAATTTTTCAAACATCATGACGAATTAGGCCATGGATGCCCTAAGGACCTAGGAGAGCCAAGAAATGCTAATTCGGGAAAACGGAGGCCCTATTCAACGATTCAACCGCAAAACCTGTCAGAGGATAGCGAAGGCAACCCTTGAAAATCAATTGTACAAGGAGGTAAAGCCTACAACCCTTAAATTTGGAGGGTAAACCACTTGGTTTCTCATCGTGACTTTTAGTCACGGTTTACAGTTCAAACTGCTCATAAAAGCTATGGTTTGCAACAGAGGCGACTTCTCCTTACTGTTTCATTTCTAGTATGCTTAATTAGATCATATTTAGCATTTTAGTGGTTTAGTTAGGATTTTAGAGACTTCTGACCAACATAATTAGCATTTTTACTAACTTGTTTTCATTATGGTAGTTTAGACATTAATGGCTTCTTTTCATGTTATATTGCTTCATTTCAAGTAATTGGTTTCATAGATTGATAGTTGTATCTCTTATTTACATATTTCCATAAATATTGATAGGATTTACACATGATTAGCATAGTTTATGTATTTTATTGATTTCATGTCATTATGCTATTCTCATGCTATTTGTCTTTAAAGGGCCTCATCATGAGAGGCTTCCTATGCTTTTGACATTCTTGTGTTGTTTCTTGATCGTAGGAAATAGGTTTTAAAGGAGCTACAATCATTCATTTCCTTCCTCACCATGAAGAAGAGGGTCTAATCCATCCTAGAGCAGTTCATGTCATCCTAAAGGGCACTTTGAAATCACACCTACCCTTGAGAGGGAAATAAAAATACCTCCTATTGTAACAATTGTATCAAGATGATTATACCTAAGAGGGATGCACTTGTAATTCGAGTTTGGCATTGAAATATAATGGAATAAAGCATATTTTATTGATCATTTCGTTGTTATTTTCTTGTTCTTGTATGCATTTTGTATTTTTTTATCAATTCTTGCAATACGATACATTAGGTGTGAGCCTTTTTGGTGGTTACAAAATGTGATCATGATGGAACTTCATAATTCATGCAATCTAACTGTTGTTTCTTGATTTTTGGAATTACAGGTACATACCATAGCTATCAGCTACAGGCCAACAACTAAACTACAAGTACAACACATGGTTTATAGTTTGAACCACACATCAGACCTACAGTTTACACCTGATAACACAAACAGTAGAAATTAGAGTGCTAACCAACTCAGGACCTGAGATAGACCCTATTTTCCACTCTCTATTTCTTTTTACTTCTCTATGTTTTTACAGAATGCTTGTTTTCAAATGTAACTAGGAAAAGCAAACTAAAAAAGGGAAATCAATCATGTCCTAGTTCATTTCAAGTCTGCATTTGTAGAAAGGCGCTGCTAGGAACAACGGATATTTGATTGCAATCCGCCCTAGAATCCAACGTGCTTGATAAAACTTGTTTGTTTGGTGTGCATGTGTGAGGCCCAAGTAGTGGCCATTGTCATCGTAATATGCATTGTCTAAAAGAGCATCTAGAATAGCTTACATTTTCTGAATTTGAAACATTCTTTTATTTGCATAGCATATATAAAATATGCATGTGTTATATGATGTATGATGCTTTTCTTTTATGTAAAATAAAATGAACCACACACACCACGTCTCACTTCAATGCTAGTGATTTGGGATTAACATCCAAACACTAGTAGAATTTAGCGATGGTGGGCGTAATTTCCATCCGCTAGCCCAAATCCTATGTATCCTTTGTTACTAGACCAATACCAGATCCAAGAACCTTTTGTACCCTATAAAATTTGTATGTATTCTCTTCGAAGGGTATAACGTTGATTGGGGGAAAATGGGTGAGGATATGGGAGGACCTATGCTCCTTGTCCAGGTGTGGAATTTCATCACCACACACGGGGGATTTACATGGCCTGGAAGTCACATCCAGGTTGTCAAGCTATGAGCATACAGGTGAAAGCCAATTTAAACTAAGAATATCATTCAACACTTTTCAAAACACGATAAGGAGTTCTATACTGATACAACAAATTATTGAAACAACATCAAATAGTCTAGGGATCACTTTAAAAAAAAATAATATGAGATAAACACCATTGTATACCTTGTTTGCTTAATAAAGAATAAATATAGAAATTAGGTGCACCATGGTGGAGACACGGGGCGGTCAACAAAGGCAAAAACCTAAAGCCCATGACCAAGTCCAAATAGATTCACATCAGCACATGTCGAATCCTCGTCCACATGCACTCCCCGAACGTCGTTCGATGAGCATTAGAGGAGATAATTCAACAAGGGGGGAACCTATCGAGCATAATCCCAATAGAGGAGTTTCTATGCATTCCTATAGACATATAATAGAGCATGGAACCTCTCAGCATGAGGGCATTCCACTTAGAAACCATTACCAGGATCGCATTGCATGTGCATCCATAAGATCGACTGAAGAGTATGTTATATAGGGATCCAAATTGGTACCCCTACATCATAGGCATGTAGGAGGATCCATGGCTCCACCTTCAGAGTACAGACATGATCGATATCTATCCATTCAGGGGCATGCAAACAAAGCCACCATTGAGCATAGGCCTATGTAGACTCCCACACATGGTGAATATTGAAATATCACTATTGATATGGCTAAGGTGGGAGCCAATGGCACACCATCGCACGAGCGATGGAGATCTAGATAGTTAGATGGATTAGGTAGCATCCTTGAGTAGCTAGGCTATAAGCCTTCAGCTCCACCCACCCGTGCTCTGAGTGAGCGTAGTGGAGGTTCTATTAGGACTGATCAAGAACATGGAGAGAATTCTAAGCACCCTCATGTGACACATCCACCATCCACCCATGGTTACACAGCATAGAGTGTAGCAAGATGCCCATGCCATCTTTACAGACAAGGGAAAAAGCATCACAAATCAGTCAAATGGGTATATAACCCATAAGGTTGCTCACACAAAGCATGAATACTAGAGGTATGTCATGGCCAATGACCTTGATAGATCACATAGACTAGTATCTGAGCAGTGGTGACAACTCCTCCAAGATCAATTTGAGGATGCTCACATAAAAAGGTAGCACATTGAAGAAGAGAATATTCAATCATAGAGGCTCATCAGACAAAGACTATACGAGAAGAACCTATGAGAAGAACATATCCTTGCCTAAAATGAGCATGTAGAGTAGGAGGATAGGCTAGCCAAGGCTAGTCTATATACTCGTGTCAAGAATAGAGAGCACACTCAGAGAAAATATTTTTCAAAAGTTGATGTGAAGCAGGAGCACAGAGATGCTCATACTCATATTAGTGCCCAACAAAGAAAACAACCACCACCACTCAAAAATGAGGGGCAACATCAATATGAGGAAGAAGAGGGAGAGAGAAACAATCAAGAATATCCTAAATAATCCCTAGTCGAGGAGGAGGAGCAATGACCTCCACCTTGACAAAGGAAGAATGTACCTCCGAGACCACCCTCACGTTAGCTTAGGGAGGAGGACTTCTTATCCTTAGAGGCTTATAAATCCCTAGCTAAGAAGGTAAAAGCCATTGAGAGGCAATGCATGACACTCCAAAATCCAACATTAAGAAAGATTCATAATGAGCCTTTGGACCCCTTGATACCTGCTCTAGATTACCTTGAGCATTTTGTTATGCCTAGGCTAGACAAATTTAAAGGTGACGAAGATGCATAGGAGCATGTCACAGGATTTTTGGATGCCTATTTCCAGATTGCTAGCAATAATTCCTTGCTTTTGCACATATTTGTTATGACCATTTTAGGCCCAATCCAAGAGTGGTTCAATCAGTAAAACAGGCACAACATTACTAGTTTTGAGAAACTAGCTGATGCTTTTCTTGAATGCTTTTATTTTGGAATCAAGAAATAGGATAACCTTTCTGACTTGGCTATGCTATCTCAGTGCAATGATGAGCCGATTGAACAATACGAAAAGAGATGGAGAATATTGATAGCAAAGCTACCATTCCCTATTCCTGCTATGAAATTAACTTGAATTTTCACCAAGAGTTGTGCTAAGCACATCTTGTTACTGTTGCAACTACAAAAATATCCAAAATTCGAGGAGGATTTGGTGCAAGCCAAGGTGATTGAAGACATAAAGTTGGAGGAAGATAATTTGAAGCTTAAGAACAAGAAATATGGGCCCAAGAAAAGCTCCACAAAGCAAAATGGCAAGCAAGCCCATGTCAACCAGGTAGTGCTAAACCTCCAGAGAGAGGATAAAGGGCAAAAAAAGTAGAATTATCAAGCCCAAACTCCTCCTATGTAGTACAAAAAGTGCAATAACAACTATAAGGGCAAAAAAAAATAACAATGCTTGCCTCACCATTTCACGCCTCTAAAAGAATCATTGAATTCAATATTCCACTAGTTATATGAGGCTAAGGCGATTATATTGCCCGAGGTTAAGCTAGTCGATTTGAATCAACCCAAGTCTAAGGGATATTAGGATGACTTATTTTGCATCTACCATCAAGTGAAGGGCCATGACATCGAGGTATGTTGGTCCTTTAAGCATATTGTGCCAAACATGATTGAAAAGGGTGATCTTGTAATACCAAGTAATCCACAGGCACCTAACAACTAGAACATGGGGATTTACAAAAATTCACTATGAAACCATGAGGCACCGCATAACAACATTGTCCAGGTCAACCAAGTGTGCATCAAACTGCCTACCCAAGGGTTTGTAGGCATGGTGAATGTTGTTACAAGACATGGGAGATATGAGTAGCCAAATCATCTGCATGATCCCATAAGAATACAAGCAACGACAAATCAACAATCGATACAAAATATTCCAGGCCCACCAACAAGATCAATGGTGACCATACAGAGTAGGTTAGTCCAGAACCTGCATACATTACATACAAATCTATATATATATATATATATATATATATATATGAGATGATACAATAGTCCCCTAGGCACATGGACACTCTTATGTAAATTCTAAGATCCATCGAAGTACAGTCTCAGGATGTATAGTAATTTACCAATTTTGTGGGACATGTACAACAGTGCTAGGAGCCCATGATTCAGTTTTATGATCATGAAATTAAGATGGTTTCTATAGATATGGCTGACCTTCCATTTCATATCATTGCATGCGTTAATCATGTACCATTTAAGAGGGTCTTGATCGAAACTGGTTCATCGATCAACATAATAAAGACCAAGGCATTGAATCATTTGAAGCTACCAAAATCACACATTGTGCCCACCACCTTCACATTGACAGTGTTTAACGATGTCCTATGCTTGACGGTTGGCACAATTATCCTGCCAGTGTAGGTAGATCTAAATACCATCTTTGTGATGTGTCATGTGATCAAGGGGACCATGCAATACAACATCCTATTTGGGAGGCCTTGGATTCATGAAATGTGTTGTGTTCCCTCTATGTTACACCAATGTGTAAAATATTTGCATGAGGTATGGGTTCACATAGTGTCATTAGATGAAGAACCTTTTAAGTTCATGAAACTAGCAAATTTGCCTTGGGGTTTCATTCTCCCATAAATGCACCTAGACATCCAGCTCGTGATGTCAATTAAAAATTTAGGAGGTAAACCAACTGTACATGCTCAACCATCGATATTTGTGTCACACAGATTTGAGTGCACTACTGCTACTTCACTAAAACTGAATACATCAGGGATTCTTCAGGATGACAAGAAGTTCAAGGTAAATATGAGCAAAAAAACAAGAAGCAAATGCCCAAACCAATCGCTAAGGAGGCTCCCATACCCATGGAAGTGGAGGAAGACCAAGACATAGTCAAGGAGGTACCTTAGCCTACCTTGCTTGCTTCATCAATAGGGTCATTCATAATGCGGGTGACAGTACATCTCGCCAACACCGGATTAGGCGAGTATATTGTGCAAAATGTAACCTTCGAACCTATTCTGGAGACTGTACAAGAGATGGGTCGATCATCCACTCATCGTTATCCGGTTGGATTGGTGGTTCCATTTGGAGAGCCACCTAATCAGACTAATTTTATCTATGTTAGGCTATATCAGCTTCCAATGCGAGAGCCCATGGATGAAGATAGTGACAAACCTTTTGTAGTAAATGTTCATTGTTTATCCAACCCAGAGTACTCCATGCATATTTTCAAGTTGTATCATTGGCATGGGTATGGACTTGGTCTATTTAAACAAGGGCACAGAACTCTGTTCGAGCCATGTTATCAGCTAGTAGCTGATAGGTTTGGATTGGGGTTACAGATACAAGGACAAGATGACTTGCTTGTAGCATCCTTAGATCATTTGTACCTGAGTCTAGGGTCAATGTGGAATTCAACTCATATCATCCTAATATTTTTAGATTTTGGAGGACTAACCCGATGGTATTTTTCGTCACTACTGAACCACTTGAAGAACATCATGAAAGGTTCCTAGAGCAGACTGATATAGATCAAAACCCTAGAGGCAACCTGGATCATAAAATCTGTAGTGCAACCGATGACACAAGTGTGCAGGGGCATAAGCCCACAGTTTTAGGCAATCTCAAGTTAGGAGATCTGTACAGTGATGATGGAGAGAAGTCCACCTCCAAGATAAGTGTACCAAGTTATGATGTCGATAGTGAATCCTTAAATAGCATTCAATCTAAGGAGGAAGCTTAGGGGGGCTATTTAAGGCCTTTGTATGTGCATCACCTGCTACCTATAAAGTCGATACATGTTACCAAAGAGATCCTTCCCAACATTGATAATTCAAAGGAAGAAGCAGAGCTAGATTTCTTGGTGATGTCACACTTGTGGTATAATTAGCTATTTTTTCCAGATAGTGATGATAACAATCAAGAATTTAGATTCATGGGGCCACACTTTCCAGAGCGCCCCATAGGAGTAGGAGTGAATTATGGATTCTGGTTGTCTAAAAGTTATGAAGAAGATGAGTTAGAGAGGGCCTACCTTGGTCCTCCTTATTTACATTACAATCATCAACCCATAGACATTGATGAGGTCTATCATTAGTTACTTGTCAGTCCTTGTCTAAGAGTAATATGCTTAAACCTAGATCAAATTTATCAGTTGGTTAATCCCATTCCACTGACCTACATGGAGCTTCATGAGCCAAATAATCCTATTTTGAAGTCAGTGCATAGGGAGGATCTAGTTGTCCGCAGTCCTCATAAAGAAGACCTATTTGTGCCTATGCCATTAGATCCAGATCGTGGGTATGAGGACTACATTTATTATGTAGAAGTTGGTCCGTGTGGTACTAGAGATCAATTCCACTCGATAAACATGGTCTCCATTTATTTGACCACTCCACTCTACAATCTAGCATATCCGTACAAATAGTTGTATCTTAACAAAGATGCTATCGATTGGGATCATGTTGATTCATCCGTTGAGCTTAAATATTTCTTCCCCAATGAATAAATGTTACAACCATTTCATTTTGTGCCACATTGTGCATACGATGTCTATCATGCCAAAAATACTTCCAACGTAGAACCTATCAACGTGGCTGATGACATCCATTTGATTCCCACGTCTCATCAGCTTGAGGAGGGATCACATATGTCAATAGAGGAAAATTTTGAGGTGGATATCAGTAATGATCCCACCAATTAAAAGAAGGTTAAATTTGGAGAGAGTCTCACTCCAAATGAGCGGGCCACCCTCATCCCTCTACTGAAAGAGAAATAAAATCTGTTTGCTTGGACGTATAAGGATATGTCAGGTCTAGACCCAAAATTGGTTACGCATAACCTTTCACTAGATCTGACGAAGAAGCTGGTCAAGAAAAATCTTAGAAAGATGCATCCAATAGTAGCCTTAATGATGAAATATGAGCTACAAAATTTGTATGTAGAATTTGTAATCTCCATCGACTATCCAGAATGGGTGTCCAATATGGTACTCATGGAAAAACTTGATGGAAGAATTCGTATTTGCATGGATTTTAGAGACCTAAATAAGGTAACACCTAAATATTCATTTCCATTGCCCAATATTGATGCTCTCGTAGATGCAACTACAAGTCATGAAATGCTCTCCTTAATGGATAGTTTTTTTGGTTACAATAAAATTTGGATTAAACCTGAAGACCAGCATAAAACTGTGTTTATAACACCATGGGGAACGTTTTGCTATAAATTTATGCCATTTTGCCTAAAAAATGTTGGTGCCACATATCAGCGGGCCATGACATACATTTTTCATGACTATATGCATACAAATTCTAGAATATTATATCGATGACTTGTTGGCCAAGTCATTGCTACGAGAAGAGCATGCAGAGGTCTTAAGGAAGGTCTTCGATTTCTTGATAGAGCATAATGTCAGGCTGAATACTAAGAAGTACGTATTTGGTGTAACTTCTAGAAAACTACTAAGATTCATCATCTCTAATTGAGGCATCAAAGTTGACCTAGCGAAGGTCAAGGCTATCTTGGAGATATGTCCTCCCACCAACATTAAGTATTTAAGGAGCCTTTAGGGAAAGGTAGCATCGATAAAGCGATTCATTTCTCAGTTATCAGATAAATGTCAACCCATGAATCAACTGCTACATAAGGGGGTCCCATTCAACTGGTATGAGGACTATCAAACAACCTTCATTGAAATAAATCAATACCTAGTGACACCACTAGTGCTAGCTCTACCAAGGCCAGAGATGCCTTTTCTACTATATATCGGCAATTGACTTTGCACTGGGAACCATGTTAGCCCAAAAGAGCATGCAAGGTAAAGAACATGCCATATATTACATTAGTCAAACCTTGGTTAGCTATGAGCTTAGGTATGCATATGTGGAAAAAATATGTTTAGCAGTAGTGTTCGCTACAAAGAAATTGTGACACTATATGTTAAGTCATACGACATATGTTATATCTAAACAAAATCCTTTGTAGTACATGATGAGTAAGATGTATCATAATACGTGTACTGTGAAATAGATCATGCTACTGATAGAATTAAATTTGGAATTCATACGCCAAAAGTCCATCAAGAGACAAGTCATAGTGGATCAATTACTTGAGGCACCACTGTCAAACAGTAGGCCTCTGACCATAGAGATTTTGGATGATCCAATCTTCATCATATCTGAAGCTCTCGAACCTGAAGAGCTAGATAATAATTTTTTTATGACTCTATTCTTCGATGGTTAGAAGTGTGAGCAAGGGGGTGGTGCAAGAATAGTGTTTTTCACATTGCAAGGAGCTCCTATGCCCTTGTCGTTTAAACTATATTTTCCATGCACCAACAACAACACTGAGTATGAAGCCCTATTACTGGGCCTCCAAATAGCCATCGCCATGAATATTAAAATATTAAACATCTTTGGGGACTCCTTTCTCATAGTAAATCAAGTTAAGGGGCTCTTCCAATGTTGATGTCCCGTATTGAAATCTTACAAGGATCTTGTTGCAATATATCTAGCAAAATTGGAATGGTACAACATTGAGGCAATCCCTCGATCATCAAATAGGTTGAAAACACCATGGCTTCTTTGGGATCCTTAATCCCCCATAATTTGTATGCTGATTTCATTACCATTCATGTTAAAATGCTTTTGCACCTGACTACGGAACGTGAAGCCTTTGATAATAGAATATCAGTCAACATGATCAGTGTAAAACCAAAAGTTAAATGGTTCTGCAGAGCTAAAGACTTTCTAAAGAAGGCACCCTAGGGGTCATTAACCTCTTAGAGTATTATGGGGAGTGGTACCACCATTCACAATAAGGTTATTTCCTAGTATGCATTTGCAAAAGTAAATACGCAAGGGGAGCAAGTCATCTTAGCAGTCGAAGTTGAGGCTTATCAAAATTGTATGTCACAAATCCATAACTTCCTGAAGCTTGGTGTAATCCCAGAGGGATTACCGCATGCTGTGAAGCACACATTTAAATAGAAAGTGGCTAAATATATCTTAATAGGAGACATCTTGTACCGATGAGGTTATAATGGAGTTCTCCTTCATTACTTAGAGCCCCAAGAGGCATCATGGGAAATTTCATAGGCTCGTGACAGTACGTGCGATGGCCATTTTAATAGCATGGCCATCATCAAGCGCATCCTTTGCATGGCTACGATTGGCCCACTATGGAGGAGTGCAATGTGTATGTAAATAAATGCGTTACATATCAACATCATGCTAATCTTACGCACTTGCTATCGTAGGCCTTACATCCCATCCAAGAGGCTTGACCATTTACTCAGTGGGGACTAGATATTATAGGCAAGATCTCTCCTCCGTCATCGGGTCGACATACATATATAATCATGACTACTGAGTATTTCACAAAGTGGGTGGAAGCAATACCCTTAAAAACAACAAGTGGAGCTCGTATAGTAGAGTTTATACTAGAGCATATCATAAGTTATTTTGGTATTCCATCCAAAATAATATAAGATAATGGAACGTCCTTCAAGAACAAAATTGTGAAAGCTTTGACATCTAAATATAGAATCAAATATAGTTTTGAAATTCCATACTATCCACAAGAAAATGGGTAGGCTAAAACTTCAAATAAGATTGTGGTGGCCATATTGAAAAATATAGTCCAAGAAAACCACAAATACTAGCATATCCAGCTGCACCTTGCATTATGGGCTTACAGGACTAGTATTTGGATGCCCACTAGGGCAATGCCATTCTCACTAGTATATGGCGTGGAGGCCATTATGCCCTTGGAATTGGAAATTCCAACACTGTGCATCACATTGAAAGATTTCATCGATGATGACACTACATGGCAAGCTTGATTGGATCAATTGACATTGCTTGATGAACCTCGCATGAATGCCCTGGAGCATCTTCACGTTTATCAAGATCAACAAAAATGAGCTTACAATATAAAATTCCACCAGAGATACTTTGAATTTGGAGATCTTGTCTTGAAAGAGAACCAAGAGATCTCTAAATTACCACCAGATATGTGAGACAAATTTGCGGGTAATTGGCTAGGACCCTACATCATATATGAAAATATTGTGTTGGAAATAAAGCTAGTAAAAGGAGTAAAACGGTGTAAAAATTTGTTTCAACTGTAAGCTTTGGATCTTACTCCTTTTACCCCCTTGGACGGTAGCCAATTGGGTATATTGGATGGTAAGGATGGCAAGGTGAACCAATTCTATTTTCCTTTCTCTTTTCCTTCCTATTTCTCCTATTTTCCTAACTTCCCTATAGTCCCTAAAGTCATTTGGAGTTACCATTATAAATACCATTGTAATCTCAATTTTATAAGGTTCAATATATATTATTTTCTATTCGCTCCTAATTTTCTCTCACAAACCACATCTGGTATTAGAGTCAAAGCCAAGAGGGCATGAGGATCAAGGCAAGGGAGGATCAAGGACCGAGGTGAGAGAAGCCCACAACACACAACCCGAAGCGAGGTCGAGGTGGGGCCCGCAACACATAGCTCAATGCTAGAGAAGACCAAAGTATGTGAATCAAGGCAAAATTTGGAGAAGGCTAGCATAGCAAGCATGCAAAGATAAGAGCAATGCAGGAGGACCTATCATAGAGCAACATGTGGTGAGAGGAGGACGACTCAAGAACTGATGTGCATAGACACATGGCACGAGGAGGAGCAACATGGCAAAAAAGGTAGTAATGTGGCAAAGAGTGGTTGGTCAAAAGGAGGCAAAAGGTGTGATCATTGATTTCTCGAAGGCAATCGCTTCATTACTTGCCCTACCAGGGTTATAAACCCTATTTTTGCCCTCGTACTGCTCAATTTGGGAAAAAATAATTTCAATTTTTTTATTAAAATCACCGTCCACTGTATTTCAAATAGAAAATATTCCTCCTTCATACCCAGCCATGGGCATAGCTCGAGTGGCTAAGGAGGAGTGCTTGTGAGTAGGGTGTCTCAGGTTCGAATCTCACTAGGCACATCTTTAGTTTGTTTTTTTTTTTAATCTCCAGGAAGCACAAACTAGAAAATGATCACGGATCCTTTATATTTCAAATAGACACCATGGCGCATTGGTCAAAAGTTTTGTGACAGTCAAGAGGTCATAGGTTCGAATGGGCTAGAGGATAAATTTAATTAATTAATTTTTTATCATTTAAACTTTAGAATATTTAAAATTATTAAATATTAATTTAATAAAATTAAAACTAATTTATAATTATTTTAAAACTTAGGTTTTTAATAATTATAAAGTTATTTTTTATTAAATATGAATATTTAATTTTTTTTATTAAGTTTAGATTTTAAATTTTTTATTGTAAAAGCCCTAGAGGCTTGATATTGTCAATTATTGGAGCCTTGTAAATTTCACATTTTGTGAAAATTTCAGAGATTGTAAAAGAGGTTAAAACTTTCCTAAAAGGAAAGAGTGTGTAATAAGCCTAAGAGGCTTAGTTTTTTTTTGTAAATGGCATTGATGATAATATCGAATAGCTGTTATCATGTATTATGTGCAATTCTAGCAAGAGAAGGTGCAGAAAGGTTTGATGAAAATGTAAGAGGTTATGGACTCAACATTGTGTTTAGTCAACTCCAAAACATAGTAATCGTACATCAAAGGCATCCTGACTCAGGGTACGAAGCGGATTTTTAAGATAACTCATTCAGGAGTCAATTTGAACAATCGGGAATCCATACAAGTTGCACCACAAGAATCAGAGTACACACACTACAATATTTTAGTAGAAATCCTAGAACCAGAATCACCATAAATCATATAGATAAGTGATGACGAAGAAGAAGTGGAAGATAACTTTGTAAATCAAGCGATAGCATCCCCACATCAAGAGGAACAAGCAGTTAATGATAGAGTAGAACAAGTCAGATTTGACTTAAATTTGTAAGCTCTTCCTTCTTTCTTCTTCTTCTTTCCTTCTTTCAAACCGCAAAAGTATTTTATTTTAACCATGAAATAAAGAGAGTTTTTTGGTAACTATGGCCTCAAACAATAGCTTACCTATACCAAAATTCAATGGTTATGACTATGAGTATTGGTCTATAAATATGAAGACCTTGCTCACAGGTAGAGGTTTGTGGAACATCATAGAAGATAACTACACACAATCCTCAGACTAGACAACACTTAGTACCGCAGACAAGAAAACATGAAAAGAAGAGAAAAATAGCAACTCATCTACTCTTTCTCATCTCCAAGCTGCATTGGATAAAAGCATATTTCCCAGAATCATTGCTTGTACGACTGCACAAGATGCATGGAAAGCATTGAGTGATGGATTCCAGGGTAGTAATCAAGTGAAGCAGGTAAGGCTTCAAAAATTGAAGCGAGATTTTGAAAATCTTCAAATGAAATATGATGAAAAAGTCGGTGATTATTGTGTTAGAGTAAAAGCAATTGTAGATAAAATGGTTACACTAGGCGAAGAAATCAAGCCTGAGATAATTGTAACAAAAGTGTTGAGAACACTTACACAGAAATGGAACCATATTGCCATAATAATAGAAGAATCCAAATATATTTCCCTTTTAACATTCGATGCATTGATTGGATCGTTAATGTCACATGAAGAGAGGTTTCCTGAAACTCCTTCAACAAGCTACGGAGGCGATGATAAGGCCTTCACTTCCAATGAAAATAATGGAAGAGGATGGGGAAGAGGTCAAGGTAGAGGTAAGCAAAGAGGTAGAGGCAGAGGCAACTATAGAGGAGGCAACCAAAACAAAGGAGGCAATTCCAATAGAGGAGGAAAATCATACAAAGGAGGAAACCAACAAAGAGGTGGAAACTAGAATCGAGGTAGAAATCAAGGACAAAGTGGCAATCAAGGGCGAGGAAGTGAAAAGTCCAAATCATCATGTTTCAACTGTGGCAAGCCAGGTCACTTCGCTCATGACTGCTGGTCAAAATATTCACAAGGAAGCAACAGTCAATATGGTAATTATGGAGAAGAAGATGATATTTCTAATATTTTTCTATCATAAGGACAATCAAAACAGAATCTAAATGACACATGGATTTTGGATACTGGTTGTTCCAACCATGTGAGTGGTAAATAATATTTATTTTTTACTCTCGATTACACTTATAAATCCCAAATCAAATCAGAGGATGATAAGACATTGCAAGTAGAGGGTATTGGAGCCATGGAGGTTCCAACCAAAAAAGGACTAAAGAAAGTGCATGACATCTATTACACTCCAAAGCTCCAACACAATCTGCTAAGCATTGGAAAAATGATGGAGAACAATTACAAGCCTATATTTGATGAAGAAAAATATATTATTTTTTATAATAATAATTGTAATCATGTCATCACATAGGTCCCCATGACCAAGAACAGTTCCTCTCAAGTTTGATGAGCTAGGCGGAGCTCAAATTGCAAATGTAGCTATAACAAATTTAAGTGTCCTTTGGCACTTGCGATATGGTCACTTTAATTCTGCTATCTTGAAACTTCTAACTTCTCAAGCTATGGTGACAGGACATCCCAAAATTAATGAACAAAAGGAGTTCTGTGAAGGATGTGCTTTGGGAAAGCACTCAAGGTCAAATTTTTTGATAGGACAAGCATGGAGAGCCAACTATCCACTATAGTTAGTACATTCGGACATCTATGGTCCAATGCAAACATAGAGTCTCAAAAATAGTTCTTATTTTCTCACTTTCATAGATGACTTCTCTAGAATGTGCTGGATTTACTTTCTGAAACACAAAGATGAAGCTTTTGATTGCTTCATATATTTTAGAAACAATGTAGAGAATCAAAGTGGGAATTATGTAAAATGTCTTAGGACAGATCGAGGAGGTGAATACTCCTCAAAATATTTTTTGAAATATTGTAAAGCAAGTGGGATCAAAAGGCAATTTACCACTACCTATACCCCACAATAGAACGGTGTGGCAGAAAGGAAAAACCGCACCATAGTTGAGATGGTGAGATCGATGCTATAGTCTAAGCATCTAACTCATATGTATTGGGTAGAGGCTGTAAGAACCAGTGTATATATTCTAAATAGAAGTCCAACTTCTAGTTTAGATGGTGTCACTCCTTATGAGGTGTGGTACGGAAAGAAACCTAATGTAAAGCATTTCAAAGTGTTTGGTTCTTTAGCATATGTACACATTCCTGACGAGAAAAGGAAGAAGCTTGATCCAAAAATTCAAGCTTGTATATTTGTAGGGTATTATGAGTCTACAAAAGGATATAGACTCTACAATCCCAAGACTCATAAAGTTGTAATCTCTAGGGATGTAATTTTTTATGAAGGGGGATAATGGGGTCATCAAAGAATTTTTTTTATGATGAGTCCCAAGATGTAAGTTCTTCATAGGTACAATAGATTTCTTCAAAGAAAAGCAAAGATACACTACCCCCTCCAAGCCCATACAGGAGTACTACATCATGTACTTCAACAAACACTCCAAGTCCTTCTCCACAGATATTAGTAAGTTCTTCACCGATGGACATCGACAAAGACTCTCCATCAAGAGGTAGAAGAATATTACAAAATAATCCATCCTTTCAAATGTTGGATCAAAATTTATAGAGAAAATTCACTAGAAGTCAAGCTAGTGAGATGAATACATTTTTGCAACAACTTGAAAATTTGCAATTGTATGGAGATGATGACTCCCATGATCCTATGGGATATGTAGTCAATTATGTTTTATTGGCTAGTACACAACTAGAACCAGCTATCTATGAGAAGGCATGCACTCAAAATGTATGGCAAGAAGCCATGAAAGAGGAAATAACCTCTATAAACAATAATGATACATGGGAGCTAGTAAATATACCCAAAGGAAAAAATGTGTTGGGTGTAAATGGGTCTACAAGACCAAGTAAAATGCTGATGGAAGCATTGAAAGGCATAATGTGAGACTAGTAGCAAAGGGTTTTACTTAGAAATTTGGCATTGACTATGAGGAAACCTTTGCTCCTGTTACACGATAAGAGACAATCAGATTAGTTCTTTCCTTAGCAGCCCATAAAGGATGGAATGTAAAACACATGGATGTGAAGAGTGCTTTTCTGAATGAATACTTGATAGAATATGTTTATGTTCAACAACCTCAAGGTTTTCAAGAACAAGGAAAAAAGAACCTTGTTTACAAATTGAAGAAAGTACTTTATGGCCTCAAGCAAGCACCAAGATCCTGGTACTCATGCATTGATGGCTATTTTAGCAAGTATGGATTCACTAGAAGTAAAATTGAACCAACTTTGTACTACCTAAAGCAAGGAGTAGACATTCTAATAGTTTTTTTGTATGTGGATGATCTAATATTTATGGGTAGTAACAATAAAATGAATATGGAGTTAAAAAACTCCATGATGAAACAGTTCGAGATGAAATATATTGGTTTAATGTGATACTTCCTAGGAATGGAAGTGCATCAATCAAACAAAGGGATCTTCATATGTCAACACATGTATGCTCGATATATGATCAAAAAAATTTCCATGGAGCAGTGCAAATTAGTTGCAACTCCAACTAGACATGGGATCCAATTGAGCAAGGATGATGGAGCATCAAAGGTTGACATGACCTCTTACAGAAGTATGGTTGGGAGTCTGATGTTTCTCACCAACACTAGGCCTGATATTCAATATGCAGTTTCTCTAGTTTCAAGGTTTATGACTAGTCCATCTGAGCTGCATTTATAAGCAACTAAAAGAATTTAAATATATGTAAAAGGTACATTGGATTTTTGAATTCATTACCAAAAATGTAATTCTATAAAATTAGTTGGCTTCAGTGACAGTGATTGGGGCAACAACATAGATGATAGGAAATCTACATCATGGAATTATTTTAGTTTAGGATCGATACTAATTACATGGAGTTCCAAGAAATAAATTGTTGTAGCATTGTCATCAACTGAGGCTGAGTATATAGCCATCACTCATGCTAGTACTCAGGCCCTATGGTTAAGAAATATTCTTGAAGAGATTGGAGAAAGTCATAGTGGTCCAACTTGACTGTATTGTGATAACATAAGTGCCATTTAGTTGGCATACAATCTAGTCCACCATCCACCATAGCAGATCAAAGCATTTCAATATGAAGTATCGCTTCATTCAAGATATGGTGGAACAATAGATAGTTGAGCTTCAATATTGTAAAAATTTGGATAATATTACAAAAATATTCACCAAAGGTATAGCTAAAGCTTAATATAAAGCTGAGAGACTGTATAGTCAGTCCTTTGAACTTTAAAGGGGAGAATGTTGGAAATAAAGCTAGTAAAAGGAGTAAAAAGGAGTAAAAAGGTGAAAAATTTGTTTCAACTGTAAGCTTTGGATCTTACCACTTTTACCTCCTTGGACGACAACTGACTGGGCAGGTAGGTTGACTTGGATGACAACTGACTGGGCGGATTGGATGACAAGGATGACAAGGCAAACCAATTCTATTTCCCTTTCTCTTTTCCTCCCTATTTTTCCTATTTTCCTGACTTCCCTATATTCCCTAAAGTCATTTGGAGTTACCTTTATATATACCATTGTAATCTCAATTTTCTAAGGTTCAATATATATTATTTTCTATTTGCTCCTAATTTTTCTCTCATAAACCACAAATTGGTCTAGGTACCTATCACCTAACGTCGCTAGGAGGTGTTGAAGAGCTTGAACCTCTCAACATCATCCATATTAAGGCATTTTATGCTTGAGAGCATAGTAAAAGGCTTTGAGGGTTGGTTCAAAACTACTCGGTCATCCTAAAAGTCTCAAAACACTCTCATAAGTAGTTTGGTCAATAAAAAAGCTCCAAAGGCGTCTATAAGCCCTTTGGTCAAACCCAAAAGGCTTCGAGGGTTTGCGTAAAATCGCTCGGTCATCCTAAAAGGCTCCAAGGATTTTTCTAAAAGATCGCTTGGTCAATCTAAAAGCTCCAACTACATTTTCATACCTTTTGGTCAATCCAAAAGTCTCTAGAGGCATGTACTCGCCATTTGGTCAGATATGAGGCTCAAAACTCATAAAAATTATAAAATCAATAAAATAATAAAAAAAAAATTGGTAAAGCATAAAATGCAAAAACATTTGCATTTGCATTTGAATTTTGCATTCTCATTTTGCATTCACTCATGCATCCATTGCATTATTGCATTGCATATAGGCATTTGTCATTCGTTGCATTCTGTAATAGAAGGTATTATGTTTGTCAGTCTTACAAACGACAACACGTTTATGTCTAAATCATGCATCTCTGTATTTATCATGATCCATAATTCATGTGAGTAATTGTGTTTTTCAATACAACCTATTTTTTTGCTATGGAGATATACTAGGGTTTTTTTATTATTCAACCATACTTAGAGGTCTTATCAAGATTTGGTAGAAATCTTGCTTTGCTTTTCTAGTTGAGGTTCAGTTAGTATAGCCCTTAGCATATCAGAATCCTATCACTAATCAACAAATTAAACAATCCTAACAAGGAATAGGGGAAGATGAAAGTTGTGAAGAAGGACGAGGTATCCTGAGGTGAAAAGAGTTATTCTTGCTTATCCCTTTGTCTAGGTAGTATGGGAAATGTTGGTAGTTGGCACAAGGACATGTTAGCTCCCTATTTAGAATCCCTTGCTTACGATAAAATGATAAATATCCTAGAGTGATATCCCACATCAATCCTCAAGATTGATACCCTATATCGATATCATAGATTGAATTTCCAGATTGATATCCCATATTGATATCATAAGATCGATATCCTCAAATTGATATACCAAAATCAGTTTTCCAAATTAAATCCCCCAAAGGAAAGTTTTTGAATAAAATTATCAAATATGAATGCCGAAAAGTGAAGATCAAATAAAGATCAGACAATAGGCTCAAATCAAGTTCGAGTGGAGATCAAATGAAGATCAAAAATCCAGTTTGAAGAGAGATCAAATGAAGATCCAGAGATTGTTCAGAATGAAGATGGAATCGACTCCCTTGCTTCACCACATATGAGCAAGTATCCCAAAAATTGAAGGATAGAAAGGAATGAGCCTGAATCCCTAGAATTGTGGGAACTATTGTACCTTACGTATGATGATGTCTAATAAAATTACATCTCGTTTGTGGGCAGACCAATGTTTGAATGTGGAAGAGCTAGCTTCAGGTGTCCTACATTGTCTAGTGGCTTAGTCCAACTAAATCTAAACTTGGGATTGGATAAGACATTTGTGGAACCCCTATCTTAGCAATGGGCTGAAATAATCCCACTTGACATCGAGGAACTCTTGTGTCTTATCTTAATAAACTCATGTACACACACAAGGATAATGAACAGTTAGGGCCTATCCTAACAAAAACCTCACACTTCAAAAGTCTAGTGTGGTTAGTATACAACTTTTGATGAGTATACTAGGGTTTTTTAGTCTCATAGAAAACCTAAAAAATTTCTCTAATAGAAAACAAATACCAACTATCGCAAACCATATAAAATCATTAAATTGCAAAGTATCGATTCCATGATACATCATTATATAGAGCATAATAAAGGTATAGGATAGATACTAGATGCATATTAGAAATAATATTTAGACGACCACTGACTATATTGTGCATTTCTTTCAAACTTGCAAAATAAAATAGAATGACACATTATATCGTTCACATCATAACATCACATACCATTGCATTTCATGTATGGATGATTAATTGATTAAATTCTTATCTTGAGGATTTTCAATTACATTCATGATTTTTATACATTATGTGGTGTCATCCTTTAGATTGATAAACATAATTGCATTCATTCCTTATAGTTTAAAGTGACTAAAGCATACAGATTCATTTACATTTGATAACCATCATGTAAATAATGTACTACATACATTGTATTAGCATATCGTGACATCATCATAAATTAAATACATGAAATAAAGTAAACTAAAATATGCATTTAAGCAAATATCGCATTCATATGCATCCATCATACATCACACATCTAAGCATATAGATCATTGCATATCATCATCATCATAAATTAAATAGCTATCTAGTGCATTTCATCCATACATCACATCATATAGCATCAAATTAACATAAGCATTGCATCCATGTGCATAAAATAAACAAAAAATTAAACATACACAAGTACACATAATGAGTCATATCCATTTGCTTGGGGAAAATAGAAAATATGATAATTTATTTGTAACTCTTATCCTTTTAGTTATATAGGCCTAAATCCTATTGTAGCACCAAAGCTACTTGAATGTATAATGATGAGTGCAAAATATATCAAGTTTAAGCCTCTAAGGAGTTAGAAGCAATGATTCCAAGATGTGCATCCTTTTGCAAGACCTAGGGCATCTAATGTTGATCCGACTAATGATCATCATAGAACATTCGACATCATTTTAGGAGGTCTATTTTTCTTAGCATTGTTTGATCTCACAATGCATATCAAAAGGGGCATTTGTAGACACCTAAAACGTGTCATGTCAATGGTGACTACTCATATGGACATGCTACAAGACCATATGGAAGATCTTGGATAGAATCCAAGATAGAGCAATGGTTCTAACCACTCAAGTTGGGCTCCTTGGCCTAATCAGTTTGAGTTGTATCCTAGACCTACGGTCTACAGTTTGAACCATGGTTAAGGCCTATGATTTACAGTCTGGACCGCAGTTGTAACCTGCGGTCTTAACTGAAGTTCAGTTGGCCTTCATCCAAGATAAATTGATTTGAATGACCATTTGTTCTAGAAGAAGGTGGTTACAGGATGGAAGATTCCAATCTAACTATCCTAACCACCCCTTCTTGATCTTGGCTTCTCCATGAAGCCACCCCTAGCCCTGGGACATCCTATAAGTACCCCTTCAAATGGGAGAGAGCATATAAAGCATTTTAATAGTGAAGTGTTGTCAAAATACTGAGAGAGTGCACTTGGAGATAAAAGCAGTGAAGACCTATCAAATTTTGGACTCAATTGAGTGCATAGAGAGAGCCTTGTTACCATCCCCATTGTCAATTTCTCAAACATCATTATGAATTAGGCCATGGATGCCCTAAGGACCTTGGAGAGCCAAGAAACGCTAATTTGGGCAAACAGAGGCCTTATTCAATGATTCAACATCCAAACTTGTCAGAGGACACCTAAGGCAACCCTTGAACATCAATTGGTCAAGGAGGTCAAGCCTACAACCCTTAAATTTGGAGGGCAAACCACTTGGTTGCTCATCATAAATTTCAGCCACAGTTTACAGTGTAGATCACTCATCAGAGCTACAGTTTGCAACAGAGGTGACTTCTCCTTATTGTTTCATTTCTAGTATGCTTAATTAGATCATATTTAGCATTTTAATGGTTTATTTAGGATTTTAGAGACTTTTTACCAGCATAATTAGTATTTTTACTAACTTGTTTTCATTATGGTAGTTTAGACATTAAATTTTCATGTTATATTGCTTCATTTCAAGTAATTGGTTCCATAGATTGATAGTTGTATTTCTTGTTTACATATTTCCATCAATCTTGATAGGATTTACACATGATTAGAATAGTTTATGTATTTTATTGATTTCATGTCATTATGCTATTCTAATGCTATTTGTCTTTAAAGGGCATCATCATGAGAGGCTTCCTATGCTTTTGACATTCTTGTGTTTTTTCTTGATCATAGGAAACAGGTTTTAAAGGGGCTACAATAATTCATTTCCTTCCTCACCACAAAGAAGAGAGTCTACTACACTCTAGAGAAATTCGTGTCATCCTGAAGGGCACTTTGAAATCACACCTACCCTTGAGAGGAAAATAAAAATACCTCCTATTGTAACAATTGTATCAAGATGATTATCCCTAAGAGGGATGTACTTGTAATTTGAGATTAGCATTAAAATATAATCGAAAAAAGCATATTTTATTGATCATTTCATTGTCAATTTCTTGTTCTTGTATGCATTTTGTATTTTTTTATCAATTCTTGCAATAGGATACATTAGGTGTGAGCCTTTTGGGTGGTTACATAAGCATTATTGTTGAAGTGAATGGTTAAGTGAAGAACTTGAACTAGGGTTTGAAATGAACGTGAGTATCATTGTTATGTGATATTGATTGACAAGCATTGTTGGAAACATTTGAGTGAGTATTCATATGCTTAAACTAGGGTTTGTGAGCAAGAATTATTTTATTGAGTGATTGGTTGAGTAGAGTTGATTGAGCCTAGTCAAGTGGATGTGTTAAGGTGATAGTTAAAGTTCGATGAAACAAATTGTTCTATATTATGAATTTATTTGAAAAATAGGTTGAGTTTTGATGAGTGTGAAACATATTGAGTCTCTAAAAATTCTCTATATGTTTATGTGATAAAAGAGAGATTGGAAGTAATTGAGAGTTTGTGAATGTAGTTTGTGAATGTGAAGCATATTGAGTCTCTAATAATTCTCTATATGTTTCTGTGATAAAATAAATATTGGAAGTAATTGAGAGTTTTTGAATGTGAAGCATATTGAGTCTCTAACAATTCTCTATATATTTCTAAAAGAGTGATTGAAAGTGATTAAGCATTGTGATGAATGTAAAGCATATTGAGTCTCTAAAAATTCTCTTTATGTTTCTATGAGATTGGATAAGTTCTAGTGTGGACTTGTTGAGTAGATTTGGGGCAATTTCTAGAGAGGACTTGTGGACAGATTTGTGTGAGCTTTTATGGAAGCTTACAATACATATTGAGAGTATAATTGGATAAGTTCTAGTGAGGAGTTATTGAGCAAATTTGGACAAGTTCTAGTGAGGACTTGTTGAGAAGATTTGGACAAGTTCTAGAGAGGACTTGTGGATAGATTAGTGTGACCTTTTATGGAAGTTTACAAGGAAAAATTAAGACAAGTCTTTGAGAATACTTGTGAGTAGAGTTGATTGATTGATTTGTTCAAACCTTGAGTTAAGGTTTAGGGCAGATCTAGCAGAGTTTATTTGAGATTGATTCAAGATTTTTTTTAAGGCTTGAGGACAAATATTGAGGAAAAATTTGTGCTAGACTGAAGTACTGTGTTTAGTGTAGATCAGAGGACATATATTGAGGACAAAGTTTGGTGCATATTTGAGGATAGGTTTGTGCCAGACTAGAGACAAATATTGAGTAGATTTTTGCTAGAACGAAGGATTGTGTTTAGTGCAGATTTGAGATATAGATTTGAAGGTAAAAGAGTATAGAGGATGATAGTCTCAAGTGGATAGAGATCCATTACCCAGGGCAGTGAGGACAAGAGTATTTAGTGGATAGATATCTATTAGCCAGAGTAGTGGGGGTAACATTTCTTCTAGAAGATCACCAGTCAGAGCTAAGGAGAAAGGAGTTCTCCTATGGATAGATATCTGCGAACTTGATTAGGGGATTGGTGTCTCCTTTGGACAAGAGGCCCATAAAAATTTTAAGAGGGAAATGATTCCCAAGAGATTGATTGAAAAAAATTTAGTGAAATATTTTCTCCGTGGAGTAGCCCACATTGGGTGAACCACGTTAAATTGGTGTCTCTATTGTGTGTGGTGATTTATGCATTTATTTTATTACTGTTGTTGATATTGCTATCTATACATTGCATAATATTGATCAGAAATAAAAGTAAAATGTGATATTATATTGTTCATCCCCTTCTCAGTATAAGCTTATGTTATTTAGATACCACTATGCTAATCAATATCCACAAAAAAAAATTAATCCTCTTGCCAAGTAGCCATAATAGCTTCACCAGTCCCAAAATTATATCCTTACAATAATAATGTTGTCAAACTAGGCCTAAAATGTTTTCTTTTAGTATACTATGATTAAATAGTCTAGGGGTATGGTATATTTTAGGATGTTTTATAGTTTTTTTACAATTACCTATATTAGGTCATCAAGTTTAGGGTTTTATCACATTCTATGTGTAGCTAGGGTTTCCTATATACATATTATATATGGAGGGATATTCCCATTTGGGTATTATGTATTACTAGATATTTTCTACAAAATAATGAAGACCATTTCTAGGCTTCTTTACCAATGACTAGAATTAAGGGTGCAATCCATACAAGTGTGTAGGAACCTCTTCTTTAATGAGATGAATTTTATACTTCTATTTTCTTGTAACATTCTTAATTAATTTCCATGACATAGCATAATAAGCCGTATCATAGCCATTACAATTTTCTTCTTGTTGTGTAACTAGGGTGTGAGTTAAAAAAAATGGTATTTTGAGCTAGCATTTTTTTGTTTAGAAAAAATATAAGACAAAAGTATGCAAATTACAAAGGAAAGAATATCATAAGTATAAATAAACTAGCTTGAATATGTGACATGGAAGACAATGTCACCATGATGTGTATAAATATTAGGGGTGAGACATGATATTTAATTTTAAAAATATGTTTAGCAATAAATCCTTTAGTCTATTATTCAAAATAATATGATTAGGATGAAGAAAATAAAAACCTCTTTGCAATCTCCTCTCTATGTTTAAGATAACAACAATAATTACAAATAGTGTAGAAAGTATGCAAATAAGATTTTTGTGGTCACATGCAACAAAAAAGAGTAAAATACTGCTTGTGGCATGGGGAAAAGCATGTATACCAAAATCTAAAGGATGATTGGGATTAAGGAGGGTTAGAGACATGAATAATATCTTAGCTACTAAAGTAGGATGGAGGCTAATGAAGGAAGGCCATTCCTTGTGGATAAAATTTTTAATGAATAATTACTTAGATAGTCAATAAGTTATGAGATTTTAAACCATTTTAAATCCCTATTAAGGATTCTCTATATGGAACCATATGATGGAGGAAAACAAGCTACTATGGAAAGGAATTTAATAGAATATTAGGAATGATAGGTTAATTCACTTCTGGGAGGATGCATGGTTGGAGAACTAACCCCTAAGATTAGATGACGATTTAGTTGAAGTATGGATAGATATATAATAAAGGTATGTGAGTATGGTTGTAAAATACCTACCCAACAAGAGGGAGAGGCAAAGTGGAAGGATTTATGTGGAAGTAACCATAGTGAGGAAGATTTAAATTTGATAAATATTAAGCTAAGATCCTTCCATATAGGTGTAAATATGTGTGAAGACTATAGTTTGGGGAGCTAATTTTGATGGATCCTTTAGTGTAAAATCAGCCTATGAGATTCCATTAGTTGAGCTAAATTATGGGGTTCAATGGGGGAGGCCCTGGAAAAAAAAGGCAACACCAAAGACAATAATGTCCCTTTGGCTAATTTGCATCATAAGATCCTAATAGAAAATAACTTATATAAAAGAGGGTTTTGATTTCCTAATATATGTTATCTATGTGAGGAACAAGAAGAGTTAGTGGAACACTTAATGTTAGGATGTAGTTATTTCCTTTTAATTCTTTAAGGTTTAATTAAAGATATGGGGGTCATTTGATTACTGTCGAATAGAATGGTGGATTTGATAGAACAATGGAAAAATCTCTTTAGGAGTACAAGTTTGAATAAAATATAAGATTTGATTCCTTTCTAATTTTATTATGGGGTTTGGTTGAATCATAAAATTTGAGGAAAATAAAGCCTCAAGAATTAGGGAGACAATCTAGATAGCTATATTAAAAAATGTTAAAGTCTTGAGTATGAATGAAATTAGGGAATTATTAGAGGAGGTGAATAATACTAAACACTAGGACTTAGCCTAGTTGAGATGGATAAATTCCCATAAGAAAATCCAAGAAGAAGTTTAAAATAGCATTCACCTAGGGAGAGATGGATAAATCTCAATTCTGATAGAGCTTCATAGGGTAACCTTGGTAAGGGATGGGGAGTAGTAATAAGAGATAATAAATGGATCCTAATTGGTGTTATAAGTGAGATTATAGTATCTATGACAAGTTATCATGTAGATCTACAGAAACTTTGATTGGAGAAAAAATAGGAAGGTAGGTGGGAGTAAGCAAGTTTATAGTAGAGTGAGATTCTTTCAATATTATAATTTACCTTAACAAGAGGACTATAGAGATATGGTGGGTGTCATGTATAATAATTAAACCTTTAAGGATCCTTAACTCACTAGAGCACATGTAGATGACTCATATTTTCAAAGAAAACAATAGTGTGGTAGACTATCTAGCTAACTAGGGGAATCTTCATGAAGAGGACCAAAGGTGGATTCCTCCAAATAATGTTCACCCAAAAATAAAAGAGTTAGTAGAAATATAAGGGTGATAAAAATATTCTTTATAATTTGGTCAAAAGTTAATTTAATGGCCTTGAATTTACCACAAGCCCAAGAAGTAGAATCCCATGAGTAAGCTTTGCAATTGTGAGATATGGGTGTAATATCCTAAAAATCCAACCAACCCAGTCAAGAGAGAATTATTTATTTATTTTTTCTTTATACACTCATAAGGAATTTACAAATCCCCATATCCATAACCCATTATATGTATTTGTTTAATGTCCTAATGTCTTATGACTAATTTGTCCATCTCATATTCCTTATGAGCCAACTTATCGCTTTAGGTCTGTTAAAAGGGTACACCCATAAATACACCATACATGTGTTTGTCTATGTAGGTGCACTAAGCATCATGTAACTAGTCTATCTGTCTCATCCATACGATGAGATAAATTATCTCTTTTTATCTGTGAAAAGGGTATGTCCATCCCTACAACATACACAAGTCCATTCATGCAGGTGCACTAAGCATATTAGGTTATCCCATAATCCTTTAGTCTACTCTTTCTCTATATGGTTCTAACCCATAAGCATAAATATTAATAGATGTCATTATTTACTCACCTATGTTTCATTGTAGTAAGGACTATTCAATAATACAAGGGGTGTGCATTGCTTAAACACCATAGCTAGGTCACTTCTAGTTTAACCATTAAAAATACCATGGATGGCGTTACATACTAATCACATATAATTATTAATAAACCCATATATATGGTCTATGAAAAGCCATGAACATCTCCTTTAATTGAAGGTTGACATATCCATAATAAAATAGATTTAATAAGCATTAAACACAAGATCATAAGATACCAGTAACCGATTTGGACATCACAATTCATATATCCTGGGAAACCCTTACAGAAAAAAATCAACCTCGAAATATCCTTTTTCATTTCATATTTAACTTGTCTCAAATTATATTCAAACAAAGGGATTTCATAATACCCTTTTTCTAACTCAGTCTACAATTAGGGACACATAAGAACACCATAATTCTTATGTCCCTAAATCATGAATTACTCTCTTTATTCATGTTAAAAAATCAATGAGGGAATCCCATAATTCCCTTGAGCAAATTCCATGTTCTTTCCCCAAGAAGGTTCCTTCCTCACTTCATCATTTAAGGGAGTGGCTTCTTCCTAAGTCTAATGCAACCATACACTTAATATATAATTGCTCACAATGAAACAATGAGAGGATCCCATAATCCTCACATAGGGGTTCCATCACTAACTCTTCCCAAGATGGATTATACTATCTCTAATATAATTCAATCTCATTTTACCAAAAGAAAATACACTATTCACTAATATATTTCAAATTCATTTTATCTAAATGAAAAACATTATCCACTAATATTTTGAAACTTACTTAGCTAAAAGATATTTCTTCCACTTAAATTAAAAGATAATTATACCACATGGAAATCCATTCTGTCATTTAATACAAAGGCTTTCATTCAATTAAACTAAAGGATAATTATTCCACATAAATATCCATTGTTTCATTTAATCAATCCTTTGATTAATCATTTAATTTATTTAAAATAATCAATTAATAATTCATTTAATCCATAATTTAATATATCACTTGAATAATCATTTAATTGGTACATATAACCAATTAATCATTCATTAAATATATCATTTAATATATTCCTTGACTAATCATTTAATTGGTACAAAATAACCAATTAATCATTCATTTAATCTATCTTTTTATGAATCATTTAATTGATACAAAATAGTCAATTAATCATTCATTTAATCCATCATTTAATCTATCATTTGATTAATAATTTAATTGGTATAAAATAACCAATTAATCATTCATTTAATATATCCTTTGATTAATAATTTAATTAATACAAAAATAGGGGGGTCTTATCTCTACAAGCCACAACCAAACAAACAACAATGGTTAAAATCAAGTGGGTTAGGCAAGGTCAATTGCGGTTAGGTAAGGACTGACATGCACAGAGGAAGGTCCACACCCTAGTTGGGTCCAACATGTGCAACCAATATGATGGGTGGCTTCCCATACAGAGGGCCCTCCCCCTTAGAACCTCCAATTGGATTTAATGGGTGGCCCTACATGGAGCTACCTTAACTACCCAGTTGTAATCAAGTAAGAACAAATTGCTTTCTCTTCTTAAGGCATGTAGGCACTTTCACACCCCAGATACTATATAAAATAATAGAGCCTAAAGGAATGGACTAGCTTTCCCAAACTCTACCATTGATCATACAACACCACATGATGAAACTAGGAACCTAAAGACCATGCCATGTGTTAGGCTATCAAAGTTTTTATATAAAATTCTAATGTTTTAAGCTTGATATAATTTAACCTTTTCAATGGTCAAAATGCAAAGAAGCAAGCTTCTATTTTCATAGAGAGTCATGATGGTTAAGCATTGAATGTCTTTGACCATCGAAGTAGTGCAAATGACAGATCAAGAAATACTTTGGCTAAGATATGAAGCTCTAGGAGGTTTCTCCCTGATCAAAGAACATAGGTGTCTTTAAAATACTAGAAGAAAAATGCATTTGCAACTATTCTAAACTTTACCTAAAGTTTGAATCCCCTCTAAATAGAGCAATGAAGAAAGAGATCCAAACTTGATATGGCTCTTAGACACTAGGGGAAAATTGAGCTAGGTTACCCCTTCTCAAAGGCACATAGGAAATGATTTAAAACAAGGCCAAAAAATCTCATCAATAAAACTGATAGAGGAGAGTTTCAAATTTCAATAGGGGGTATTGATTCCATATGCAGAGATTTTGGCATTCTAACACAAGGATGTCACAACCCTTCATATCAAGAGTGATTGAAGATCAAAATAGGTGCTCAAAAAAACCAAGAAGGCATGCCAAGAACATTTTTGAATGATTTAAAAGAAATAGAATGTTCAAAGATTAACACAAGCTGTACTAATAACCCAATCAATAATCATTTGAAGATTACTCCTAAAATAGGGTAAAAATATAAACCAATGAAGTTTTAAACCAATTGAACTCTACAATAAAACATATTTTCTTTGAAGTAAGCTATAACTCATAATAGAAGGAGCATACTTTAATTTTCAAAACATATAAGTTTTTTAAGTGATTTTCCAAACACAAGGGAGAAGGTTTCCTGGATCCAACCTGGTGTGAGTTTGAATCCAGGAATAAAAGATTCCCTCTTCTGTACAAATACTTTAGTCTTTCATGGCCACTTTCCATTATTTTCTTTTTCTTTTTTAAATTAAATCCCTTCCAAAAGACCCCTTACCTTGGGCTTCCTTCTCCATTTTCATTCTCAAATGTACGTTCTCTGCTAGGAAAATGAATACCCATCCTTCTCTTTTTCCCAAAGATGACAAGTGGGTGTACTTACCATTAAGACTAGCCTCCTTGCTCAATACAAACTAACATGAAGCCATTAATTCTCCTTTCTAAGAAATCCAGTTTAATATATTTAAAAATACTTACTTTATTTGGAAATTCAATAGAGACCTTTATATAAATATTTTATTTAAAAATGATGTTAGTCCTTTTGGTTAAATATCATTATATGCATAAAAAATATTAACCAACTCCTTAGCTAATTCCTTTAAAATGAATATCCAACAAATATTAAATTGTTAGCTTGACATTGTCCACCTGGGCTTTTTGTAAAGCCTTTCTTTACTAATATCCTTCTAGGTGGATCGCTCCTTTATGGTGATTCTTTTATTCCACCTACAAGCATGATTAGTCTTGAAAAACCCATGTTAAAACAACAATACCATTTTCATACAGCCTAATCCATATTACAAACCTTTTTGCATATCCATAGTATAAACCATGCTAGACATTGAAATAATAAATCACACACAAATTATAATTTTAAAATGTTATTACCAAGGTGGTTCATGACATCCTACCCCCATTGGACTAAACACAGTCCTCTATATTTTCCTTGAATAACAATTTTTCTTCCATTCAAATAAAAAAGAATGTATTTTCATATCATCCACTTTTTCCCAAGTGGTACTCTTCTCAGAATATTAGTCCCATTGGAACTTACATTGCTCCCAAGTCTACTTCCTCATTATTTAGGAATGAAAATATAGGATCTTCATTGGCCACACTTCAATGGCCTGGGGATCCACCATCTACAATTTATAAAATGAATTCCACACATGATCAGGATTAGCAATGTCTTTCCTAAAGTAGGGATACATGGAAAGTGTCATGGATATTTGTCAGGTTGGGTGGTAAGACAAGTCTATACACAATAGGACTAATATTCTATGTGATATTAAATGGATTAACAAAATGAGGGTTATGTTTTATGGAATTTATATCACTATTCATAGGTCTAACCCTAAAAAATAGTCTATCTCCCATAGAGAATTATCTTGGTGATCCTTTCAAATAAATATATCTCTTCTAATGATCAATGGATTCCTTAAGCCTTAGTTTGATCATGTTAATCTATTCTTACATATCCCTAACCATGTTTGATTCGATAACAATTTGATCCTCTGGATTATTCCAAGACAAAGGTGTTCTACACCTCCTATCTATACAGCCTCATATAGGGCCATAACCAAGGAAGAATGATGGCCATTGTTGTAAGAAAATTCTATAATGTGTATATAGTCTTCCTATAAAGACTTTTAATCCATAAGATACATGTGAAATATATATTCCAAGACCTGCTTCACCCTCTCTATTTGACCCTTAGCTTTTGGATGGTATGTAGAAATTATAACAAGTGTAACATATCAAATCTAACCATCCTAGGAGAGAGGAATTTTTTTCCAATAAAATTATAGTTCACAAAAGATATAGTAGATAATATCATAGAGGCTTCACCATATTTTGAGTTCTAGATGCTACAAACATACCTTGAGTGGATAGGAGTGATCACTCTCTTGTAGTTTTTTGGGGTTAACCATGTCAACTACACATATAGTTTAAAGGATACTTTTATGTTGTCCCTCCATTTCCTAACACTCCACTAATGTAGGATAATTTAACCACAGTTTAGGGATTAACCTTGTATTCATCATATGAGAAAAAGGGATGTCAATTCCTTTACTAGGCTAAGCCTTTATAAGGGAGTACTTAGACATAAAACCTCTTAGTTTACACACTACACCATGAGCAAACTATGGTGCTCAATCATTCCATATTTGGGATGGTTTGATTAAGGTGACTATCATTCTGTGTGATATACCTCACATGAAATCCCAACAATCCTTTGGGTTTCCATCACCAATATTTATTTTACAATGGGATCCAACCTCCATGGTTGAAAAAGAGGATTTAGGCTACACCACTTGAATATTTTCCAAAAAAATATTTATATTTGGGTCTACTTTGAAAGTCATTCATTGAAGTCCCCACTACAAATCCCTCATATGTTGCTACACGACAAAATCCTTATATTTGAGTCCATCTGTGGGTTCTACTAGTTTGGATATGTAAAGTGATTTTCCTAAAATACATGAATCCTAAACCCATTTGTCTCTTGGAAGTATCTATTATTTTTAGTCCCTCTTCAATATTGACCAATAATAGTTCTTCATCATGTTTTCTCTTGTCTTTGCTCGTCTAGGGTGGGTAGAGGAAGGATATCTAGGCACTATTCTCATTGTCATTATCCTTAAATAACCTATTTTGGGTAAAATTACCCTATCCTTGAAGCATAAAAGGTCATCTTCGATATCGTAATCCTTACTCTTTTTAGGTTTTCCTTCTACCTTGGTCTAAATTTCACTGCAATACACATCTTGAGATTGTATTTTCTTGAATTAGTCCATTAAGTCAATGTGATTGCAAATCAAATCAATTATAAGCCCTTTTTAAGGTCCTAATCTTATGCAGGTTTATCCTGTTCAAAATTTAGGATTCATTCCTAGGATGGATTTATGTAAGTTTTATTGCATAAAATCCTAATACTTGGGTACATATATTAACAATTTAGAGGGAGAGGATACCATACTCTTCTCAAGAATAGTTTTCCCATCTATTATTTTCACTGAGTATGATCAAAATTTAAGTAAGAATGGAGTTTCTACCTTCAAATAGCTACATCATGCACATGAAGGTTAAACCTTACTATTTGGGTTACTAATGAGTAATTCATCAAAGAAGAGATACATTTGCAAATCATGCAACCATGTCTTACCTGATTTTTCCAATTTACTTGGATACTCTAGTAATGTTCAGGTCTTTGGCTAGCTCTACAAATATTTGAGCTTTTCCTTCATGATATTCTATAGTAAGATCCTCTTCTTATATATGCTCAAAATTTTAGTTTAGGAAACTTGGTTAATAATAGTTTCCAACAATTGCCTATATAGGTTCATCTGTTCCCTCTATTATTCAATTTATTCTTGTAGTAATTAAACTACAATGATGAGGTTTTCTACCTCTTTATTAATATTTCCCAAACTTTTCCCTCAAGGACTACCTTCTTATTCCTCTTGCCTAGATAGCCTTGGAATTTTTTTTAGTAGATTCTCTTCTTATTTTCAACTTGGGTGTTATTTCACCATGCCACACAAAGGATTTGGATAAGTTATAATTACTTCCAATTATACTTCCAATGGTTAGTTACATCTTCCCATGAACTAACTTAAATTATTAATGGTCATCATCACACTTGTATCCCACATGGTGCTACCCTAGCTATGACCATTAGCATTTTACTCCATAATGATATTGGTCACACTTGTCATACTGCAAGGTCCCATTCTCCCTAATCATAAAGAAGTTGAGCTATGTTACTATTTTATCAAAAATTATATTTTCTAAATGGGTTAGTTTCCTCATCCCTATGATTTATCAATAATATTATCCCTCAATAATATTAATATCACACTACTCTACATAGTGCACAATTCCTAAACTCTTTTAAGATTGGGGATTCACTAAATAATTCTTTCTTTTACCAGTATGGTAAATCCATATATATTAGAAATTAATCATGGCTTCATAAGCATTTAATTGGCCCATTTTCTAGGTGATATCAAAGGCATGTAGTGATACTACATAAATATATCTTATGGTAGAACCATTGGGTAGGACCATTTCGGTCCTAGAAAAACACTGGTGCATAGAGTAGGTTTATCCAGAACTATACTCGATCTTCCACCCTTTTACCAAAAATATCAGTCTCTCTGGTATCCCTGACTAAACTACTAGAAATAAAACTATCTATAGCTCCCAAATCTATTAAATTTTTTTGGATATGAAAAATATTTACCTTTCAAGAGTAATGGCATGGTTTGATCATCCAAGATCTAATGTCCTGTAGTTGCGTATACATCATGGTTTGGTACTTTTGTCCTCTTACTTGGTATTTCTTGATTTAGATATTAGATTGCATAGTATGGACCCCCACACTTGTAGCAACCACCCTTGGAACCTGGGTATCTTTATTGAATATATTTCCTAGTTTGTTTTACTTATGTCAATTTTGGTTGCCTCTGAGGTTAAGGATGATTGTTGTTATTATCATTCCCCAGTTAGAACTTCTACTTGAAATTCCTTTGATTTTATTTGTTCTTTCTTTCAAAATTTGGGTTACCTCTACTTATCTTGTTCTGGTTATATTCCCATTTCAAGAAATCAACACTATTTCCTTACTTGAGTGCTTTTCGATCTTGCTCAGACAACACAACATAGTTGAAATAGGGCCTTTTCAACTGGAGATGAGATTATGCCTTTGTAGAAAGGTAATAGGTCTTGACAAGACCATTTTCCTTCCTAACCTCTGAATTCCTAACCTATGAATCTAGTTCACAATTATCTCCAATAGTTGTCTTTGTTGTTTCATTTTCTCTTGTATCAAAGTGACTACCGTAGTGAGGTTATCCACCTCTCTACTAGAATTACCCAAACCTTCATATCGAGTTCTAGCCTCAACATCATTCTATTGGGTCTACATTTTTGGTTGGTTAGACCTCCCGTCATTGTTCTTGGTGCCATTACCCAGGTTAGACAAAGATAGAAAATTAGGTCAGGTCATAATTCCTTTTATGAATTGTACCGCTAAATACAAGCTAGACACACCTTTCACATAACTAACTATAGAGTTGGATACCAATGACTACCCTTAATCCGTGCAAGGTGTTATTCTTAGTAGAGGTTTATGCCCTTTAAAACTATTTATCTCTTGGTCTAAATACATCTATTGACACACCACTATTTAAGATCCCTAATATTGCACATCCATTGGCAATTTCTAAATTCCTTCTTGGAAACACCTAGTCCATCATACCTAGGGTTTATCTAGGGAATATTATAGTCCTACAACCATAATATTTGATACCAAATATACCATCCTAAAATTCCAACCAACCCACTTGAGAGAGAATTTTGTTTTTCTTTATGCACTCATCAAGGATTTACAAATCCCTATATCCATAAGCTATTCTATGTAGTTGTCTAATGTCCTAATATCTTATGACTCAATTGTTTGTCTCATATTCATGATGAGAAAACTTATCCCTTTAGATCTGTTAAAAGGGTATGCCCATCCCTACACCATACATATATCTGTCTAGGGTAAATAGTCTATTGTATCATCCATACGATGAGCTAACCCATCCTTTTTTGTTTTTCAAAAGGGTACACCCATCCCTACACCATACATATGTCCATCCATGTAGGTGCACTAAGCATATTGTCATTAGGTTATCCCATAATCCTTTAGTCTACATTTTCTCTCTCTATGTTTCTAACCCATAAGAGTAAACATTAATAGATATCATTCTTTACTCATCTATATTCTATTGTATTAAGGACTATTCAATAATATAACATGTGTGCATTACTTAAACAACATAGCTAGGTCACTTCTAGTTTAACCATTACAAATACCATGGATGGCATTACATACTAATAACATGTAATTCTTAATAAACCCATATATATGGTCTATAAAAAGCCATGAACATATCCTTTAAATGAAGGAAAACATATACATAATAAACTAGATTTAAAAATCATTAAACAAAATATCATAAGATGAAAATAACCAATTTGCACATCACACTTTATATATCCTGGGAAAACCTTATAGGAAATACCCATCCTCTAAATATCCTTTTTCATTTCATGTTTAACTTGTCTCAAATTACATTCAAAAAAAGGGATTTCATAATACCCTTTTCCACATTGGTTTACAATTAGGGACACATAAGAACCCCACAATTCTAATGTCCCTAAATCATGAACTACTCTATGTATTCATGTTACAAAATAAATGAGGGAATCCCATAATTCCCTCGAATAAATTTCACATTCTTTTCCCAAGAAGGTTCCTTCCTCCCCTCATAATTTAAGGGAGTGGCTTCTTCCTAAGTCTAATGTAACCATAAATTTAATATAGAATTGCTCACAATGAAACAATGAGAGGATCCCATAATCCTCACATCGAGGTTTCATCACTAACTCATTCCAATATGGATTCGACTATACCTAATATACTTCAATCTCATTTCATCAAAAATAAATACACTATTCACTAATATATTTCAAATTAATTTCATCCAAATGATATACATTATCCAATAATATGTTCAAACTTAGTACAAAGATATTTCTTCCACTTACACTAAAATATAATTTTTCCTAAAGGAAATCCATTCTTTTATTTAATCTAAATTTTTTTATTCAACCAAACTAAAGGATAACTATTCTAGATAAAGATCTATTCTTTCATTTAATCTACCATTTGATTAATCATTTAATTGATACAAAATAAGCAATTAAAAATTCATTTAAACTATAATTTAATGTTAGCTTTTGATACAACATGTAATGGGAGATAGCAATCACAAGATGCAGAATAATAAGAAAGAAAGTAAATCTACGAGATGACTAAAATATGCTATAAATAGAAATGATGAAAATGAATACAAAAGTAGCTATGGAGGAAATGAACACTCCATGATCTAAGCTACTGCTCAATGAATGAGCTCTGAGCTTATAGCTCACACACTCTACACTATTGTGTATCCTACACTACTATTCTCCACTATTGTTCTCATACATCTACTATCTATGGCCCTTTATATAGGAAGATAGGTTCCTTGGCCAACACTCTACCTAGTTGTACAAGGGACACCTTGCACATATACAACTTGCACATTGACACTTGTGCATTTATTACATTGCATGAAGTAACTAGATAACTTCCCCCTAAAGTAATCTAATGTCCTAAGTATGTACCAAGGAAGGTACATTTACATGACCCAAATAATGTAATATAATCTATTTCTAACACCCCCTGTATTACAATATTTGGGTATTGAAGACTTTAGTCTTCAATGTGGATCTTCCTCCAATGGATAGTGGAATTTGTATTCTCCTTCATCGCTTAGTGTGATCAGGTTCAACAGGTAATATGTATCTTCATATGATGCAAAGTAAGCTGTAGCTAAAGGTTCTTCTACCTTTTGTATGTGTTCAACTGGTTCTGTCTTCATGATGACATGTTTCTCTTTAATATACCTTTTCTTTCTTTTTCTTCTTCTTCTTCTCTTCTGATTCTGCAATGGTGTTGATGGAGTTTCTGCTACATGACAAGTTAGTCTATCATCACAATAATATTCTTCTTTATTGCTATCTTGTTCCTTGTGTTGATTAAGTACAAACACAATTAGAGATAGATACACCATCAAATATTCTTCTGGTGAAAGTATAACCAATCTTTGTGAGTTCCACCATGTTGTGAAGAGAATATCATGAAGATAACTAATCAATGTTGTAAATATACCTTCTTTAGCTTCTTTAAGAAATAAGGAGAACTTCTCTTTGTCGCTAGAGGATAGATACTTGTATCCTTCTAGAGTATCTATTAAGTTTTGAGAGTAGTATTCTACTTCATGAAATAGTTCTTCATTATTGAAAGCATTTCTCAAGATATTATCCATGATAGATCTTTTCTTGCTATTTCTTAGAATTGAATTTGCAAGAATATTTGAAGTCTACCTTATGACTCCTTATTAGGATATATGATCTCTGATAGAAGTATATAAGCTTGATTTGATAAAACCTTTATTAATCCTTGGTTTTTGTAGGCTTCCTTATGTCTCCCTAGTAATGAGAGTATATACTCTTAAGGATTTTTAGGTTTTGTAGAAAGCTTATATATTGCTAATGGATTTGCAACTTGATAATTTTTTATAAATGTTGATATTACCAAGTTTTGTAGAATACCTTATGACTCCCTAGTATGTTTTGGATAAGATATAAAGTGCTTTTGTAAATTATAGTTCAATTTTGGTTGATTTTGTAAAGTTTTTGTAAATATCAAAATCAACTTTTATTATCCTTATTGCTCCTATTGAACTAAGCACTTTTCCCAAATTTAAAGAGGTTTTAATGTTGGATTTATTTTGTCTCTCTTGAGAAGTTTTGAGACAATAATATTTATAAATTTCCAACCTTTGAAATGCTTTGATAAAACTCTCTTTAATATCCCTTTAGGATTTAATTTAAGTGTATCTAATTTCCAAATTAATTAGTTTGATGTAGTAACCCTTATAACTCCCTAATTTTGAAAAAATTAGATCACAATAATATTTGCAAGTATTTAAGGTTAATTTCTAGTAGAAAACCTTATTACTCCTAAGTTTAATATTGCAAATATTATATTAGCTTGATAAATGATTCCCTTTGAGGTATGGCTTTCAATATAATTATATTCCTCTAAATTCAACCTTATAACTCCCTAGAGATGAAAGCATATAAATATAGGAATAAACCTTACCTTATATCAAGCAATAATCGATGCTGATTTTAGATGTGTAATGGTTGCAATGTTGACTGTATCTACTTTGATTGTATTCAGACTAGAGCATTGAATGCTCTACTCCTTGCTTCTACGTTGTGATGACTCCCATGTCTTGGACGTAAATAAAATTTTGGTCCAAGGAGCCTTTAATAGGTAGTCAACCTAGTGACAAGTGTCACTTTAGTTACACTTCAATGCTTTCTTGGACGTCCATTGCAAGTGTAATGTCTGAAGTATTTTCTCCCTTCTTGTGTTGTTTGAATGATAATGCCTATGGATGAATGTAACTCCTCTTCCATGTGGTCTATGGGTACCAAAGACTTGTTGTAACACTTCCTCACATGTGTGAAATTCCAATGTACCTTTGAGAGCATTTAGGGTTTCCTTTGGAGGATGACAAATATCACTTGCATGCCCTATTCTTATTAATGCCTTCTTGCAAGCTTTTCTATGTACTTTTCCACCTTCTTCTTTGTTGTATTTTGATGGCATTGAGATGGTTCCAGCTAAGCAATGCTAGTGGTGGTGCTTTGGTGGAGATATGGAGGAGCTTTGGTGGAGCTTGAATGACAGTGCTATGGTGGAGACTTCTTGATGCTCCAATGGTAGTATTGAATGCTCCTTCCTTTGGACGTACATTTCTAGTTTTGCTTGCTTTGATTTCCTTTGCTTCTATGCTGTTGGATATGTCTCCTTTAGTGAGCAATGTGCCTCCTTTCTTGTGCTTTGTAGGTCACCTATTATGGCTATCCAACCCATGCACGATGTAGGCCCTTTTGAGAGGCTTCTTGATGCTCGTATTTGGTTGCACTCTTCTAGAGAATGTTGTGCCTTTATGGCACCTTCAAATATGCCCTCTTTCCTATGTAGAATGTATTAGAGAAATGCAATATAATGTACCAATATTTGTGAAATAGAATACCTTTATTGCACCCTTTCTTGCACTTCTTTTGCAGGTCTAAAATTCTGGTTTTGTGGTAGAATTTTGAATGCAGTGAAGGGGTTTTGAGGTTGTCTCTTTGTTTAGACACCTTCCCCTTTTTTCTTGGATACTTTTATGATAAATCCAATCTTAGATAGAAGCTCTTTATTTGATGCAATTTTTTGCACTTTTATTTTTCTTGCACCAAACCCTGTAATGCTTTGGATTTGAGACTCACCAAGTCTCAATATTTGAAGCTTCTATTTCTGATTTCGGTTAGTTGTTTTCTTCTCCAAGTTTTAGAGGATTCTAACCTTTTTGGTGGCTTCTCTTGGCCACTATGAGTTGCATATTTTTGTGCACCAATAGTATCTTTAGACACTTTGACAAATTCTGATTTTGTGCCTTTCTCAAGAACACAAACACTAAGCTTTTTGAGAGTAATACAGTAGTGCAAATGAACCCACTAATATTTTATTTTTAATGCACTAAAAATTACACCTTATCACTCCAAATAACTCTCAAAAACTTATAAGTGCACTTAATCAATTTATTACAACTTAATCAAGAATAATCTAAAATGAATCTTCAAGAATTATTCTACAAATTTCTTATAAGCAAGATATTAGGAGATAGTCTTCTTTTTCTTTCCAAAGTAGATGATAGGTAGTTGATAGATAGTTGAAATTTTGAAATCTAATCAACTCCTAATGTGTAAATGAACCTTAAAAAGAACCTTTCTTTTTGCACTTTTGAAGACTGTAATACAAATCTCCTTTTTGCAACTTTAATCTGGATTAAGGTGCTTTAACAAATCTGATAAGTAATCCAATTAATGAATCTACTTGCACCAATAGTTGCTTACCTTTTTTTGAAATATTTTGTAGCTCCTTTGTCACTTCTATAGAGGATGTAGATCTTGGTGTCTAAGATCACCAAGTTGCTGCCTTGAGTAAGATCTTGCAGCTCTTTGTAGATTATTCTGAATAACTCCTTCACCAAATGATGGTCTCAAACTTTCTTTCATGAGCCTAAGATTTGGTGACTTTGTTCTCCTCTTGTGGTCTCCTCCTTCTACTATAGATTTGGAGAAGTTTGTATCTCTGAAGTGGTGTCCTCTTGTTATGGGAGGTAATCTTCAAATATCTTGGATTTGATGAGCTTCTTCTATCTTCAAGTCTTCTTGTCGAATTTTGACTTCAAGCAGGATCTTCTTCTCAAGATTTTGAATATCTTGAGGTCTTCACTGGATTCTTCTTCTACTCATATTTGGCACTCCTTGCCAAATTCTCCTCCTCTTGGGATTGTTGTTGGATGGTGATAATTGTCCCAAGTCCTTCACTATCATGGGCTTCTCCTTGGTAGTGGATTTCTCTAGTGAGTTCTCCTTTGATGATTTCTTCAGTAAGGCTCTCCTAGCCTTTTATTGGATGCTCATCGAGACCTCACCAAGGTCTTTGATCTTGCAACTTCTTCTGGTCTTCCTTGAGACCTTATCTTCAACCTTCTACTTTTGGAAGTGTTGGTGGTGAGACCTTCTCCTGGATATCTGATTCTACTACTTCTGGATTCGAGTAGGACTCTCCTAGTCCTTCTTCTTCTTCCTAGTCTAGAAGTTCTTCAATGATATCTCCTCCTGATATCTTTTGCTTTAGGTGCTGGATTGATTCTAAAGAAGATACTCTTCCTAAATTTCTTGTAGGAAGCTTTCCCAACTTATTGGATCTCCTTTTCCTACAACAAAATATTAGTACTAAAATCTACTTCTGAATTAGGTACTCTCTTCTGGAGTCTTCTTCAGGATAAAGGCTTCTGTGGCCTATTTTAGTATCAAGGCTTCTATGGCCTTTTCAAGGCTTCTGTGGCCTTTTTTTAATATCAAGGCTTCTATGGCCTTTTCTAGGCTTCTGTGGCCTTTTCTTTAATATCAAGGCTTCTATGGCCTTTTCTTCTAGATCAAGGCTTCTATGGCCTTTTCTTCTAAATCAAGGCTTCTATGGACTTTTTATTTTTGTGAAGTTCTTCAATCTAGCAATGGAGATCTCCTGTCTCCTGACTTCACCATGATTCTTTTCCAGAAGTTTCTTCTGAAGTATTCTCCTCTCTGCAACAACTAATCTCTGCACTATGAAGGCACTCCGACCTTCGGACAACGAAGTTGAGGTCTCCTAGCTTTCTATTGTAGGAGGTGTCCCAATCATCTGAGAATTAATTCCCTGCAATAAAAGAAACTTCAGGTAAATATTTCCAGATCTCTTAGATGAGCTTCACTAGTTGATTCATCAAACTAGTGGATCAAATGTTGAGTCCTAGTCTTCACGAGTTTTCCTGCAACTCTGTGGAAAGACTCTAGCCATATGCAATCTCAGTATTTTTAAAACTAAGATTTCTTTCAGTCCTCACTTGTGGCTCTCCCTAATTCTACCACCTAGACTCTTCTGAGAAATTTTGACAGTGATTGGTCCAATGGTGCATCAGGTTGACAAAAAACTCAGGGTCAATGATAATGGTGGTTTTCCTATTGATCTACTATAGCTTGATCTACCGTAGCTCTGATACCACTGTTAGCTTTTGATACAACATGTAATGGGAGATAGCAATCACAAGATGCAGAATAATAAGAAAGAAAGTAAATCTACGAGATGACTAAAATATGCTATAAATAGAAATGATGGAAATGAGTACAAAAGTAGCTATGGAGGAAATGAACACTCCATGATCTAAGCTACTACTCAATGAATGAGCTCTGAGCTTATAGCTCACACACTCTACACTATTGATGCTCCACTACTTTTGCTCATACATCTACTATCTATGGCCCTTTATATAGGAAGATAGGTTCCTTGGCCAACACTCTACCTAGTTGTACAAGGGACACCTTGCACATATACAACTTGCACATTGACACTTGTGCATTTATTACATTGCATGAAGTAACTAGATAACTTCCCCCTAAAGTAATCTAATGTCCTAAGTATGTACCAAGGAAGGTACATTTACATGACCCAAATAATGTAATATAATCTATTTCTAACATTTAATTTATTCATTGACTAATAATTTAATTGGTACAAATAACCAATTAATCATTCATTTAATCTATCCTTTGACTAATTATTTAATTGGTACAAAATAACCATTAATCATTCATTTAATATATCCTTTGATTAAGCATTTAATTGATACAAAATAATCAATTAATCATTCATTTAATCTATCCTTTGACTAATTTTTTAATTGGTACAAAATAACAAATTAATCATTAATTTAATCTATCCTTTGATTAATCATTTAATTATTAAAAACATAGGGTGTGTCTTATCTCTATAAGCCAACCAAAAAAATAATAACAGTTAAAATTGAGCAGGTTAGATGAGGTCAAATGTGGTCAGGTAAGGAACGACATGCATAGAGGAAGGTCCAAACCCTAGCTATGTCCAACATGCATGCCCAAGATGACAGATGGCTCCCATATAGAGATCCCTCCCATTTAGCACCTCCAAATAGCTCTAATGGGTGCCCTCACATGGAGCTACCTCAACTACTCAGTGGTAGTAGAGTAAGAAGGGAAGGGTTTTCGTTCTTAAGGCATGCAAGTGCCTTCACACCCCAAATGTGGTATAAAATAATAGAGCCCAAAGGAATGGGCTAGTGTACCTAAAACCTATCGCTAATCAAATGATGCCATGTGAGAAAATTATAAACTTGAAGACCATACCACATGTTAGGCTATCAAGGTTTTTATATAAAATCCTAAGGTTACAACTTTAATATAATTTAACCCTCTTGAATGGTCAAAATATGAAGAAAAAACTTATACTTTCATAAAGAGTCATGATGGTTGAGCTTCGATCATATTTGATCTAGGGTTATGCATAATGGGTCATCCCTAAAATCTATTTATAAAATCAAGGTGAATAGTCTTAAAATATTGGTAAATTATGTACAAGAAGACATGATGAATTGCACTCATTTTTCACCAAAAATTTTCAAACCGTGGCGAATAAATTGAAAAATATTTCTATAGGTGTAGGTCGGTTGTAGAGGGCTTCAATTAGTCATTTTTAGATGTTTTTTTGAGGATTTTAATAAGTTTTTTATTTAGATCTCATCGAGCTAGGTGGCTTTAAAAAAAAATTGAAAACGGAGTTATGGATCAAAAGTTATACCTCCTAGAAGTTTCTCTACAAAAAGAGCACCTCTGCAACTGATCGGCATAAGCCTGACTTATGTCGATCAGTTGTAGAGGTGCACTTTTGTAGATTAACTTCTAGGAGGCATAAATTTTAATCCAAAACTCTATTTTCAATTTTTTTTAAAGAAACCTATCTCGACGAGATATACTCACAAAACTTAGTAAAATCCTCAAAAAACATATGAAATCGATCGACATGTTTGCAACCAATCGGTTGTAGAGGTGTTAGTTGGTTGTAGATATGTCAATCATTTTCATATGGTTTTTTGAGAATTTTACTAAGTTTTTTGTGTAGATCTCATTGAGCTAGGTGGTTTTAAAAAAAATTAAAAATGGAGATCTGGATCAAAAGTTATACCTCCTAAAAGGTTTCCTACAAAAGAACTCCTCTACAACTGATCAACATAATCTAATCAGTTGAAGAGGAGTGCCAATAAGCCTAAGCTGATATATTATAGAGGTGTTTCAATCATCCTAATACGATTGGTTGCAACTCTACAATCGATTGACTTAGGCCGATTGACATGCCTCTACAACCGATCGACTTATGTCGATCGGTTGTAGAGGTGCACTTTTGCATATAAAATTCTAGGAGGCATAAATTTTTATACAAATATCCATTTTAAAATTTATTTTTAAAACCACATAGCTTGATGAGATATACTAAAAAAACAAAGGTAAAATCCTCAAAAAATCATCTAAAACCAATCGACATATCTACAACCGATCGGTTGCAGAGGTGTCAATCAGTTGCAAACATGTTGATCAGTTTCAGATGGTTTTTTGAGTATTTTACTAAGTTTTTTGTGTAGATATTGTTGAGCTAGGTGGTTTTAAAAAAAATGAAAATGGAGCTATGGATTAAAAGTTATGCCTCTTAGAAGGTTCCCTACAAAAGAGCACCTCTACAATCGATCATCATAAGCCGATCGGTTGCAGAGGAATGTCAATCAACCTAAGTCGATCGGTTGCAAAGGTGTGTCAATCAACCTAAGCTGATCAATTTTAGAGTTCAACTAATTGGCATAATATGATCGATTGCAAAGGTGTGTCAATCAACCTAAGCCGATCGGTTCCAACTCTACAACTGATCGACTTAGGTTGATTGAGACGCCTCTGCAACGAATTGACTTAGGTCGATTGACACGCTTCTGTAATCGATCAACTTATGTTGAGAAGCACTCCTTTGCAACCTTGTCAAGTTTATAGGACCGATTGGTGTCTTCCAATTGATAATACCCTACAACCAATAGATAAATATGTTGACTAACAATAGGTTTTTTATTGTTTCAGAGCTATTTTTGAGTTAGAGTATTTTAGATGTATGTTTATCGCTACCCCCTACAGTATATATACGGGTAGTATATGAGGAAAATTGGGCAGGAAAAACAAAATTATTTATATTTTGAAGGTGATTATCCATGGAATGGGGTGAAAGTGGTCGATGAATTAAAATAAAAATAGGATAATTATTATCAACGGTGAGTGAATTTACCCCAAAAAAGCTTCCACCCCGTAAATTTTGAGCGAATGGGCCCTAGTGTAAGGATCCAAAATTAGCCAATTTAAAATTTTAAAAATCCTAAATAAAGTCAATTTATGATATTTTGTGCTTATGCATAACCCTACTTTGACCATGAAAGCAATGCAAAGGATTGATCAAGCAATGCTCTAGTTGATCTATGAAGGTCTCGAGGGTTTATCCTTGATCGAATAACATAAGCATATTTCAAATGCTAGAAGGAGACTGCACAATTAGCTATTATAAAATCTACTCAAAGTGTAAATCCCAAACAATAGAGCAATAGAGGAAGAGCTCCAAATTTGATACGACTCTTAGATGCTAGGGGAAAATCAAATCAGGTTACTCCTCAAAGGTGCATAGGGAATGATTTAAAATAAGGTTGAAACCTCTCATCAACAAAAATGATAGAGGAGGCTTTCAAATCTTAATAGGGGTAATTGAGTCCATACATAGGGCTTTTGATAATATAACATAGGATTCTCATAGCCCTTCACATCAAGAGTGATCAAATATCAAAATAGGTTCTCAAAACAACCAAGAAGGCATACCAAGAAGATTAATGAGGGATTTAAAATAAATAGGTTTTCAAAGGTTAAAACGGGTTGCAATCATAGCCCAATCAATAATCATTCGAATATTATTCCTAAAATAGGGGAAAAGCCAAATTAAGGAAGTTTTAAACCAACCAAACTCTACATTCAACCATATTTTCTTCAAATTAAGCTAGAACTTGTACAGAAGAAACACACTTTCATTTTCAAAGCACATAATGTTTTTAATATATTTTACAAATGCGAGGGAGATGGTTTCCTGGATCCAACCTTGTGTGATTTTGAATCTAAGAATAAAATATCTCCTCTTCTCTATAAATCCTTCAGTATTTCATGGCCACTTTCTTTATTTTTTTAAAGGAAATTCCCTTCTAGAATATTAAAAAAGAAGACTCCTTACCTTGGGATTTCGACTCCTTTTTTCATACCCAAATGTGTGTTATCTCACAGGGAAATAAATTCCTATCCTTATCCTTTTTCCAAAGCTGACAAGGGGGTATACTTACCATTAAGACTAGCCTCATTGCTTAGTCCAAACTAACATGAAGCCATTAATTCTCCTTTCTAGAAAAGCTATTTTAATATATTTAAAAATACCTACTTTATTTGGAAAGTCAAGAGAGACCTTTATATAAATATTTTATCCAAACATGATGTTAGTCCTTTTGATTAAAAATTATTATATGCATAAAATAAATATTAATCAACTCCTTAGCTAATTCCTTTAAATACAATATCCAACAAATATTAATTTGTTAGCTTGATATTGTCCACCTGGGATTTTTGTAAAGCCTCTCTTTACTAATATCCTCCTAGGTAGATTCATCCTCGGTGGTGGGTTTTTTCTTCCATTTATAAGCTTGATTAGTCTTGCAAAATCCATGTTAAGATAAAAAATACCATGTTTATACAACCTAATCCTTATTATAAACATTTTTACATATCCATAGTATAAACAATGCTAGACATTGAAAAAATAAATCACACACACATTTTCATTTTAAAATGGTCCTACCAAGGCAGGTCATGCCAATGGGGTCATGTGGTAATGCATTAAGACTTTTTTATTAATCTAGCTTATCTATGGTCTACACAACTACAAAATCCTAGTGATGGATTTGTCAACAAAAAGTACCATTAGTGGTTGTCATTTGCAACATGGAAAATATAGTTATAGTTTTCTTAAGATGTCCCTCAAGGGATAGTATGCCATAGACTACCCCATATACTCATGTGGTAATCACATAAAACACATGGGTAGATAGTTTGAGAATAATGATTAATGGTTTATGGGAATAAGGGAAATATTTTAAGGGCATAAAGTTTCTAATAATTAACTAGTTAAGGGAAGTCCTTGCAAATGGCCAAACTTAGGGATAATATTAAGGGTTGGTAGCTGGTGTGGTCTAATAATGGTTTGGATCATAAGGTAGATAAATAGTTTGTAAAAAATGCTTGCAACCCTTTTACCTTTGGGTTAGGCCTAGGATTCATGTCAGATATGTTTCTAAAGTTAATATGGTAGTTTGGAATTAGTTCAAAATATTTTGAAATTGATGGAAAAAATAAGAATATGTTTGATTAATAGGACTAATATTTCCATTTTAAAAGTGTAAAAGGGTATAGGCCTTTTCAAAAACCTAAATTTTACCTTAATAATATTTTTTAATTACAAGGAGAGCTAACATCCCACCAAATTCACTAAATACATAGGCTCATTATACCTCTTAGGAAACACAAATAATGATTCCCAATTTAATTTTATAGTGGAGATGGACGTGCATGAATGACTATCATAAAAGCATATTTTTAGACCCAATGAATCTTCAAATGGGAGAATACATTTAACATAGCCTTGCATCATCTAGATGAAGCAAATCATACATGAGGAGAGATATGGATCTCAAAATATCCTATAGGATATTTTGCATATTTTTGAGATGCTTTATTACATGGAGTAGATTGTAATTGAAATGAGTCATATGTTGTTCAACTATTGCATCTATTTTCAAGGGATATGTTCATGCAAGAATACACATAGAAATTTTAGGTTCTAGAGTCAAAAAATAAATTGACTAATTTGGTCTAATATATTTTTCTTTCTAACTTGAGAATAGAAATTTATACTAAGGTAAGGATTTTTGAACCTACTATGTTATAAAAATATATTACTATAGCTAGGAGGACAAAAGTTCATGTTGCAATATTAAAAATAAAAATATTTGCTTCTACTTCAAAGGGGTGTACACATGATAGATCTAACAGAGTGGATGCATAGAAATATAAAATCAATCATAGTAACTTAAACCATATATTTAATCAAAGGAAGGCTCCTCAAATTCCAAACTTGTGTCATGCATATTCTTGCCTTGGTTAAAGAGGAACAAATACAAATCCTAAAAATTGCATATGGTTGTATAGAATCACATTTTTCATTTAGGGCCAAATAAGAAAAGGAAGATTCCTTTGATCACTAATAAAGTGATTTATATGAAGAATATCAATCCAAACCAAATATTGAAATGGGACAACCTTTAGTCTCTTTAGTTGTAATGATAGTGTTATATCATCTTGATACATTCATTTTTTGTGTTTATAAAGAAAGAAAAGATATTGGTGTTATCAGGTCTTGTAAGTACATTGAATATTATAGATAAGACATACACAAAAATTTTAGGTGTCCCTATAGGTACTTTTTAAAGCTTCATAATTTAAATATCAAGGCATTTTTTTTATCCATGTGAAGGCTTAATGTATAACCTTGATATATCTATACAAAATTATACTTTAGCTATTAAATTTTATATAGTATAGGTAGATGGAGTTGATGTTGTTCTAGAAGTGCAATGGTTATATTATCTGGTAATGTATTCTACTAACCATAAAGAATATTTCTTGAGTTTCAAAAATATGAATAAGAATATACAATTAAAGCCTTCCTAGTATACGAAATTAAGGTAGTAGATTCCAAGCATATGTCAAAGCTTTTTGAAAATATGTCCCTTTGGATATGTGGCTAGGCTCTACAACATGGATGCTAATTTATCTTATCAAGAGAATAATACAACCATATCCAAAGCATAAGAAAGACATAACATGATATTCTAGAATCTAACGAATAAAATTCCCCCAAATAATGATCCTCAATATGTGAATGAATTAGACCTTTCTAAATGGCCTATGGTATTCCAACCATAAGGGTATGGTTGTTTCTAGAAAATAGAAATTGAGAAAATTATGCAATAATTACTAGATGTGGAGATTGTTAGAATAATAAAAAGCAAACAAGCACTACATATTCCATATAACTAGAAGATAAATGATATATTCCATGTGTCTTTCCCAAAGGAATAGATTAGAAATAACAATTTGGTTAAAATAGAGTTACTTATAATAGATGAAGAAGGAAAGGTAGTTGTAGAACTAGAAGGTATTATAGATATAGGGAGAGGAAAATGAGGACAAGGATAACAATTAGGTAATGAATTAAATAAAAGGTATATCTAGAGGAGGGCACATCATGGGAATGCAAAGAGTTTATCTACAAACATCCAATATTGTAACAAATTTGAAAAGCATCCATGGACTAAAAAATGAAAAGATGTACTGCATAAATTTGCATAAGTTTATTGTTGGATTGTTGGTTATGGCATATTTATTTGGTTTATAGGATGTAGGAGGTATTAGGTTCTAACTTGTCCACATTATAGGTTTTTATAGCAAGTATGTAATAAAAGGATATAACACTAAAACCTCCTTGGAGGTTACCCATATTATATCTACTCAATGGTTGGCCTACTTGACCATGGAGTTTTTATCAAATTTGAAAATAAATATTCCCTGTTAAATGAGATGTTGTGTACCTAGACCCAAGAAGTTTTATTTTTATGTATTAAGAATAATTAGTCTATGAGTGTGGTGTAATATTAGGATGTTTTTGAAGAACACAAGCTTATACTGAGAGGGGGGGTGAACAGTATAAGACCACTTTTTACTTTTCTTTCCCAAATAATATTAATAAATATAATCAATGGCAATATCAGTAGCTATAACTAAAGCAATGCACAAATCATCACACACAATAAAGACACCAATTTTAACGTGGTTTACCCAATGTGGGCTACTTGCACAGAGAAAATATTTCTTCTAAATATTTCTCAAATAATCTCATAGGAATACTTTCCATTTTACAATGTTTATGGACCTCTGTCCAAAGGAGATGTTGATATCCTAAATATCAATTTCATGGATCTCTTCCATAGGAGAAATATTTCCCCTTCTTGCTCTGGCTAGTGATCTTTTAGAAGAATCTATCTCTCTACTGCACTGACTAGTGGATTTATCTCCACTTGAAGACTCCTCACTCAGAAGGTTTGTCTTCAATTGTCCTAGCTGCTGGATATCTATCCACTAAGACTCTATCCTCTATAATCTATCACCTCCAAAGCTCTATCAATAGTATCACTCAGAACCTTCTCAAATCTACTCAATAGTTTCACTTAGAACCTACTCAAATCTGCTGAACAAGCTCACTCAAAACTTGCTAAAATATGCTCAATAAGTCCACTCAAAACATGCTCAAATATGATTAATAGGTTCACTCAGAACCTGCTAAAATATGCTCAATAGGTTCACTTAGAACCTGCTCAAATCTACTCAATAGGTCCACACAGAACCTACTCAAATCTGCTCAACAAGTCCACACAAAACCTATCCAAATCTGCTCAACAGGTCCACACAGAACCTGTCCAAATTTTCTCAACAGGTCCTCTCTAGGACTTTCTCAATAGGTCCTCTCTAGGACTTGCTCAAATCTACATTACAAGCTTTCACAAAATCTTACACAAAATCCGTCCACAATCCTTCTCAAAGACTTGTCTCAATCACATAGAATCATAAAGAGAATTTTTAGAGATTCAATATGGTCTATACTCAATGCTCAATCAATATCTCAACTCAATCTCATAGAAGCATACAGATAATTGTTAGAGACTCAATATGTTCTATACTCAAATCCAAATCTTAACTAAAATCAATATCATAGAAGCATAAAGAGAATTGTTAACGACTCAATATGTTCTATACTCAAATCCCAATATCAACTCAAATCAATCTCATAGAAGCATAAAGAGAATTGTTAGAGACTCAATATGTTCTATAATCGAATCCTAATTTCAACTCAAATCAATCTCGTAGAAGCATAAAGAGAATTGTTAGAGAATCAATATGTTCTATCCTCAAATCTCAATCTCAACTCAAATTAGAATATAGAATAGTTTGTTTTATGGAACTTGAACAACCACATGCATCCACTTGACTAGGCTCAATCAACTCAACTCAACCAATCACCTCAATGAACAACCCTTTCTCACAAACCCTAGTCCAATCATGTATCAACCAAATCAAAATGTTTCCAACAATGCTCAACAACAAATATTACATAACAATGATACTCATGTTCTCTTCTAACTCAAGTTCAAGTTCTTTGCAAAACCAATGGACTCCAAAAAAAATGCTTATAAAACAAGGTTTAATCACAACTCTCAATCCAGAAAACCTTGAAACATTAAACCAATCACTTTCAAAAAAGGAAACCACAATCAATACTTTTCACTCCAAAGATATTTTCAGAAATCAACCACCATAATAAATCAATAGGAGAATGTGCCCATACCTTTTATGAAGATGAAGAAGCCTCTTTGAAAATCTGCCACAATCACAATATTCTTTTGCCAATATTCACAAGGGTTAGAAGATCACAAAATAATCAACATTACTCCACTTCACAATTATATTCACCAAGGATTTTAATTAGAAAATATTCTTAATAATTAATGCACAACTTCCTTATCACTCCTAAAACCACTTGTACCATAAAATAAAATAAATCAAATAATTGCATAACCTTGTCACTCCACAAACCACTTATACCATAAAATAAATCAAATATTTTATATCATTCATTTCAACACTTTTGCACTAAAAAATAATCACAAAGTTTTCTTAGGCAATATCTCACATTAATAAAATATCAAACCTTATTAAAATATTAAAGCTTGCTCAACCTTATATCTCCCACAAAAATCATAATCAAACCTTAACAAAATATTAAAGCTTGCTCAACCTTATATCTCCCACAAAAACATAATAAAACCATAATAAAATATTAAAGCTTGCTCAAAATTATATCTCCCAAAAAAATAAAATCAAACCATAGCAAGAAAATATTTTAACTAAAATGTTGACCCCCAAAAATATCAGAGTCGGAGCACATACCTCAAAGGAGCCCTCAAAGGGGCTTGGCATTTCGAACCTCTGCCCATCGTGTTGCTAAGTGACAACTAAGCTGCATGAGCTAACATTGCCCACATGAGTGCCTTGGGCACTCTCTTCCTTAAACTGTGTGCACTTTCCTCACAAGGCACCAAAACTTTGACCGTCGATGACTTGACAGCCCATGTCACACTCCACGAAATTCGTTACACAATATTCAGATGCATAAATACTTTTGGATTTTTGAAAATCATGCGACTCTTCTTCGATATGTTAAATGGAAAACCTTTGGATTATTTATATAATCCATCCTCAAATGTGAATACGTCAGCCCTTTTAACATTGCCCTCACGTCAGTAGCGCCAATAAGAAAGGACATAAAAACCTTTTACTTAATTTTAAAATTTAAATTTAAAATATTAAACTTCAAAGTTGAATAACTTTGTAACTGGGGCTCCTCTTTTGACGAAACAAAATGCTAACTTGGGTTTCATGAAAAAACCATATCAAATATGCCATCCATGGTTTTGAATAAAACCTTTTATTTTTCCTGCCTTGGTTTTGATGAAAACCATTTATTTTGCCTTCCTTGGTTTTAATAAGAACCTTTCCTTGTACTTTCGCACTGATGAAGCTTTTTCCTAGATGACTTGGATGACTTTATTTCTTTCTGAATTCCTTAATAAGAGTGATAACTCTATCAGGTGACATCAATGATAACTTTGACATAGAGAACTTGTAGACACCAAAACAACACCAATCCGATTATGTGACTGCAAACACTGATCGCATTGACACACACAGCCCCAAGGGCAGCCCCCAGAGGTTAAACAGTGGTCCTAACCACTCTCACAATAGTTTTGGAAGGTCAGAGATCAATTTGGCACCTTCAGGCACTTTGCTCAATATCCGTTCCACCCAGGGACGAATTCAAACTGGGATTCGCCCCACCCAGGGACGAATTCAGGATTCGCTCCAGGGTGGGGCGAATTGCAGGTTTGATGGGCAAAAAGTCAAATCTTGACAAATGGCAGCTCAGATCCACCACTTAACGCTTCCTTCATTGCATGGGAGTGTGGGTGAGCATTTTTGAGCGTTAGAGGCAATTACAAGGGCAGTCATGAAGTCCCTAATCAGGGAGGAATCTCCTTCCCCCTGGGAAGGCATGATTGCCAAGTGGCGCCTCTGCATGCCCATTTCAAGAGACCTCCAGGTCTATAAATTGGTGAGTTTCCTCACCCCAAAATATACAGAGAAGGAGCATTTTGGAGCAATGAAGTGCTTGTCATTTTACTTTCACACCCACACCCTTTTGAGTTGTGTCTTTCACATCCTTGATCTCTTTTGGAGAGGAGGTCATAGGGTGGTTATTGGAAGCACAAATCCGGAACCAAACCCGACATTTGGCCACAATATCCCACCCAATTTGTCTGAAAATACCCCACAAGAGGTTTTGGACCCATCCCAAGTGGATTGGTGCCAAAATCAGGCCCCAAACGATGGGCGGCCTGCCTCCGGGCGCCCCCTCCCGCACTGCTACAGTCCTAATCGCCCCTCTTCGGAGTGATTGGAAATATGTGGTAGATTTGCTTTCTTTAATTTTTGCATTCAATTCTATGCTGCTTAGATAGGTTGCCATTTAAATTTCATTTCGTTTTGAACAATTTTGATCATGTTTCTATCTTCGTTCGCCTTTACTAACTTGCAGGTAGCATCATCAAATTCCCATTGATGGAGGCCAAATTGGGAAAATATGACCATCTGGGTCTTCCCAAAATACCCCCAATTAGCTAACCCCAAGTTTGTAGGTCGTTTGGAGCTTCCTAGATAGGACATTTGGGACAGTACCTTTTCGGCGTTTTGTTGCAGGTAAATTCGTCCCGCCCCGGAGCGAATTCAAATCGGCGAGGAATTTCTTGACTGTTCCATTTGTAGTATTTTCTTTGGGATGTCTTGATGCCCCTGTCAAATTTTTAGAGCATTTGGATTCATTTTAGTCATAGTTTAATTCATTTTTCTCATTCACTTATCGTAGGCTTGGGGATTGCATGCTTTATTTTATCTACAGGTGCTACTGACTATTTCTTGTTCCTTTGAATGTAGGGTCTGGACATCGGAGGAGCAGCAAGGAGTCAAGACTCATCAATGCAAGTGGCGGTGATGTTTGGTCCACCCATTTTACATGTGGGCACGCGGAAGAAGGAAGGGCATCCATGGATGTAACAAGAACGCATACCTAAACGCTCCTAGCCCTTGGAAGGGGAGGATGCACATTGTAACCGAGTTGTGAAACATATCAATAAAAAGGGCTGTCTTCTTTATTGGCTTCTTGTTTAAGTTTTGATTCATTCATGCTTTCCCTCTTTTCATGCACTTTCAATTCCTAGGATTTAGCGTTAAGTTTGGTTCAGTTTGCATCGCATCTTCGCTTTCCTTTTTGCTTCCGTATCCTCGTGCTTTCAGTGGCGATCATGGTGGGACCTTGTCCTCTATTTTTAATATCAGAGATCTGATCAAAACTTGGTTGTTTTTGCTTGCAGGTACCGAGTTTTCAGACGTTGGACTGTTGTTCGTCCTAGTTTGAGGCGGATACAGAGCTGGAATTCGTCTTACCCAAGGATGAATGGGAATCTGCCCCACCCTATGATGAATACAGTCCTGTAATTCATTCCTCCCTAGGATGAATCTCTGTCTATGCAGTTTCAGGATAGAAACTCAGAACCAGCAGATTTGGGCAGAGAAAAGGTAGGGATTCTGAACTTTTCCTGTCATTTTTTGTTTTCAATTTTTCTGTTTTTAGGTTACTTGCTTGCTTAGGGAAAGTTTTCTTTTATTGCTTGCTTGTTTCCTTCATGCAAAATAAAAAGAACCCCACACATCACGTGGCAACATAAACACCAAGGAGCTGGTCGTAAAACCCTAGCCCTTGATCAAGACCAACGGTGGATTTCATCACCACCTTGGCTTGAATTTTGCATTCATAAACCCTGATCGCTACTGTTGCTAGACGTAAATCCTAATGAAATTTGACCGAGTGTAGCTAGGGTGATTCCCAGCGCATGAGGATAAGTCTTCTATGGTAGGTGTCAAAAATAGGGTGATCCCCCTTCCGTACCGCCTACGTTCCACGTACCATCTGCTCTCACGTACCTATAGTTTCCCTCACGTAAGGGCGGGTATATAGAGAGGTTGGTATATCGGCCTGGCAATGGTATATCGAAGGGGCGACCATTTTTGGGAGTCATAAGAGCCATCATATTGCATTTAAACGTTCTTTACAAAAGCTTTCAAAACAAAATCAAAATACACTAAACCAGATTTAAGGCACACCTTTAATATTTAAACGAGATAATCATTGCTTTGCGTGTGTGATATTTTCTGTTTAGTGTAGCATAAAAATTATAAAAAAAAAAAAAATCTACGCATCTTGTAGGAAAGCACCACCATGGTGTACACCCGTAGCCAAGCCCAAGCAAGGGCGAAAGCTACAGAGAGTGTACAAGGGGGCACAAGTCACCTCCGCTATAGTCCCAAGGACTTGGTCATTCCGCCTTGGCGGTCGGGCCCACAAGAGAGTCCACATCATGGCATCTCAGAATGGGACTATAGGGGCACCCCTTCGAGGGGCACTCCCATCCAGCATAGACCCTTTCAAGATGAGTCCTTACATGTGGCACTCAATATAAATGGGAAAGCTCCCCTAGAAGCTCGATATGAGTGGCCACCGCATGATGAAGTGCTAGAACAACATAGGGTCCATGAGGAGAGGCCACAGGATTATGTCATCCCTCCATTGCCCCCTCTCATTGTCAAAAACAATAGGACAAATCCGGAGCACAAGGCTCCTCTGGCAGGGCGAGCCAACTCCGCCCGCCCCTTCCACACTTATGAAAGGGAAAATGAGGAAGACCCCTACCTTCCTCAAGAGCAATATACAACGTGGGAGCAATGCGCCTCCACACCTGCTATTTACCAAAATCATCTTTCGAGGCCAGAGCCTCGAGTGAATGCCGCCAACCTCGATAGGGGGAAGTGACCTATAGAGATCTCGGATCACCATGACCGAGATAAATGCGTAGGAGAGGCATCTAGGCCTCCTAGACTCAATATGGTAGAATAGATCGACCTGGCAGTCGCTAGACATGCCACCCACCAAGCATAGATTACGCAGCTTGAGCAAGATCAACAATAGCTAGAGCATCTATACCACCTTAGCAAGGAGCGCATTCAGCGCCAAATAGATGAGCTGCTCCATAACACGGTGCCTGAGAGGCTTCCAACCCCTCGCACCCAAAGGGCGGAACCATATGAGAGGCGCAACCCCTTGGTACGAGACAGGTCCCCATGACCTTACCAAGTGCTGCCTCCAAGACCTCCTAGACCTGAACGGGAGGCCACTCCCCAGAACAACGATGGGCTCCCTCCGCGGGGACCCACCCATGGTCATAGGTCTCACCCAGAAACTCCTCGAGAAGCCTATGAGGAGTATGAACAAGAAGAAGAGCGGGCCGAAATGCCCTATCAAGGTGGAGGGGCTGCTATCCGGCCACCCCTCCATAGGCCTCAAGTCTCCCACAACCCACAATGGGAGCAAACTAAAGAGGAAGAGATTAAATCTTTCGATGCATACAAAGCGCTTGCTAGAGCATTTGGAGTCTATGGAAACCAAAGCTTCTGGGCCCCAAAAGCCCATGTTACGCCAACTCCATAGTCATCCTGTGCATCCATCAGTTCTCGCACCCCCTTACCCTGAACACTTTAAGCTGCCTCAGTTGGCAATATTTAAGGGTGAGGAGGATGCCCAAGAGCATGTGACTAGATTCCTGAGCCAATGCTTTGGCATTCAGGACAATGATGCATTGTTGCTAAGAACATTTATAACCACATTCATGGGCCCTACCTCGGATTGGTTCACTCAATTGCCGAAGCACAACATCAATAACTTGGATTAGTTAGTGGATGCGTTCCTCGAACGCTTCACCTTCAACACCAAGAAGAAGGCATCACTAAGTGACCTGGCCAGCCTCAGGTAGTATGAGGAAGAAACCATGGCGGCCTACGGGAATCGATGGAGGACTCTGCTTTCCAAGCTACCCTACCTCCCTCCTATGTCCGACCTTACACAAATGTTCTCAAGAAGTTGTTTGAGATCGATCTCTGTGCTATTGCAGCTGCAACAATATGCCACCTTAGAGGAAGCTCTGGCGCAAGCCAGAATCATCGAAGAGATCAAGATACAGGATGGCGAGATTGCCAAACCTAAGAAGAAATAATGGAACAAGAACACAAAAATAGGGACTACGCAACAGAAACCCGTTGCGGTCAATCAAGTTGCTATAAATGTCCCTAAGCCTGCACAAGAAATACAGCCTCAAAAGGCTAACTATCAGGCGGTGCCTCCTAATAATTATGAAAGAGAAAACCAGAAGCAGGAGCAAAATCAGCAACGTCACCCTAGGCGACAATTCACACCTTATACGGAGTCTAGGGACTCCCTATTTGACCACTTGTCAATGGCAAACTTGATCAACCTTCCAGAGATTCAAACCATAGATCCCAATGCACCGAAGCCTAAGGGATACCGGGAGGACTTGTATTGTAGGTTCCACAGGCGAAGGGGACATGACCTCAATGCATGTTGGAAGTTCAAAGGTTTGATACAAGACCTAATTGACAATAAGACGTTGGTAGTGGACAACCCCGTAGCGCCAAACAACCAGTAGATGGGAGTCTTTAGAGACCCCTTGCCTGCCCATGAGGCACAGGCAAAACCCCTTCAAGTCAATGAGGTGCAACAGAATTGCCCCATGCAAGGGTATGTAGGAATGATAAGCATAGTGACTAGGAACAAGAGGTACCCAGGAGCTGCCCCCGAGGTAGCCACAAGAGAGGTTCCATCGACGTCACAACCTCAACAACACCCTACGCAACTTCCTCCGCCTAGACCCACGGCCATGATTCGGACCAAACTCACGTAGAGCTTGAGGACCACGTCGGCTAGGCTCTCCATATACGAGCTTATACAACAATCAACGCCCCATCGGGAGGCTCTAATGGAGATATTGAAAGCCATCGAGTTGCAGCCCCACGAAGCGAATTCCTTCAACAACTTCGTGGGACATGTCAAATGATGCACCGAGCCAGTCATCACCTTTCGAGAAGATGAAGTGAAATCAGTGGCTGATGACATGGCAGATCCACCCTTGCACGTTATCACGTGGGTCAACGGGATCCCGTATAAGAGGGTGTTGGTAGACACTGGCTCATCCAGTAACATCATTACCACAACGGCATTGAAACATCTAAAGTTGCCAGCCTCTCACATCACGGCTTCCACCTATACACTACGAGCATTCAATGATGCGATATGCTCGACAGTTGGCACAATTGTCCTACCCATTCAAGTAGGACAAAAGATGATACCTACATTGTGCCATATTTTGGAAGGTGAGATGGCTTATAACATCTTGTTAGGGCGGCCATGGATCAGGGACATGAAGTGTGTCCCTTCGATAGCTCATCAGTGTTTGAAGTATACATTTGAAGGGGAGGTACATGTAGTCTCAGTGGACTTAGAACCCTTCAAATATTGCAATGCGGTGCAGCTGATGCCGCAATCGACCCTTCCATCGATGCATTTGGATTTTTAGTTAAATCCATCTAGACAGGGTCCGATTCTGCAAGCATCCCCGATGATAAATCCATCAAAACCCCAGCCAGGTCCATCTTCATCGTCTGGTCCTTCACCAACGATGCCACCTATCATGGCTAAATAGAAGGACAAAGGGAAGAAAACCCTAGAAGAGGCTCAACCTCTAGAAGAGGCGCTGCCAATAGTATCAACCATCTCTATTAAAGAGATGTCTAGCAAAATGGAAGTTGAGGCTCCTAGTTCACCCAACATGGAGTGGATTCAGGAAGAGCTTCCGTTCCCTCCCCCTCAATCACCAACAATCACTATTGAAATGGCCAATACGGGCCTGGGGGAGTATCTGGTGTGGAATGTTGTAGCAACGCCCACACTAGAGTCCATGCAGGACATGGGGAGACCTCGCCTCCCCATCGGTACAATTGTTCCTTTAGGCTACCCGCCAAACTAGACAAACTTTGTGTATGGGGGCCTTGATCATGGTACTGAGCCATGCATGCAAGAGGACGAAGATGAAGAGCCCTTTGCAGAAGATGTCAACTATTTGTCTAACCTAGACTTCGCTCTGAGATATCTTGGCCAATGCAATTGGCATGGATATGGGTTAGGCAGGTATGAGCAAGGAGTGCGTGTCCTTTGCCAACCAAGATACCAAATGCCTTATGACAAGTCGGGAGTGGGGTTCAACCACCCCCTACCCTTGGACATCTTGGTAGAGAACATGCAAGGCCTAGGGATAGGCAACAAGGGTGGATTGGCATTAGATCCCTATGCCAACCCTAACACAACGTATACATTGGGGGATTACCTCCCATGGTCAACAACCACCCTTGTTAACCTCAATAACCCTTTCCCTTTGCTAGAGAGAGGCGAAAGTTTGGGGACTCACTTTCAAGGAGGGTATAGACAATGTCAAGAGGGATCTTCGGAGGATGAGTCAGAGTATGAACCAGCATCATATGACCCCTTCGAATCAGATAGTGATCACTCACAAGTGATCCCCATGAATGACTATCAAGAGAGCCTCTTGACAATGTTCCCTCTAGAGGCTCCAATCGAGCCAGTGCCACGTCAAGAGAATCAGGTCCCCCCACGGAGAGTGGAACAACCACAATGGGGCCAGATTAATTTTCTCGAGCAGGATGAGCCTGTAATGCCTCAAATAGTTGTCGAAGCCAACGAGGGCTTTTGGATCTCCGATAGTGATTACGAAGATGAAACAGAAATGACATATCTTAATCACATGCGACAGATGCAACAACCATACCCCTTGGAGATTAACGACATATTTGAATAGCTGAACATAGTGCCAGGGCATGAGTGGTACGTAGACCCAGCGCGGTGGGACCAAGTGTTGGATCCACCACCCTAGGTATACGAAGAGCACCTTCCACCCCGAGACCCTAGAGTGATATCAGTGTCGAGGGTAGACCCTATCCTCCTATCAGCACATAGGGCCGATCCATTCATGCCAATCCCTCCAGAGCCAGATCCGGAGCACAGGAATCATCTAGAATGTTCAAATCACCACACCCATGGTAATGGAGACCAAAATCATTTCATCAACATGATCTCCATTGACTTAACCGCCCCCATCCACAATCCGACCGATCCAACATGGTCATTGCATCTAGACATAGATGCCATAGACTGGGATCACGTCAATTCACCTCCATCCCCATCAGAGTACTGGCCTTTCGGTAAAATGCTTCATTTTACCCCAGGGTCAACTCAGGATATCTTCCATGCTGAAGAGGAACCCGAGGTTCCCAACATAGATTTAAACTCAGCAAATGATATCCATTTGATCCCGACTCCACACCAGTTGGAGGACGGATCCCACATGTCGATCGAGGAGACGACTGACGTAGACATCGGCTCAGATCCAATGAATCCATAGATCATCAAGCTGGGGGTAAGCTTATCCCCCGAAGAGCAAGCCGACTACATTACCCTTCTCAAAGAGAAGAAGGAGGTTTTTGCATGGTCCTACAGAGACATGTCGGGGCTAGATCCATAGCTAGTCATGCATAATCTAACGCTTGATCCGACAGTCAAGCCAGTTAAGCAAAAACTATGCAAGATGCACCCAACAGTGGCCTTGATGGTCAAAGATGAATTGCAAAAGCTGTTGGATGCACAGTTTGTCATCTACGTGGATTATCCGCCATGGCTGTCCAACATGGTGCCCATCAAAAATCTCGATGGGAGGATTCACATATGCACTGATTTTTGAGATCTAAACAAAGCGAGTCCTAAGGATGATTTCCCCTTGTCGAGCATCGACGCATTGGTAGATGCTACAGCAGGTCATGAAATGCTATCCCTCATGGATGGTTTCTCGGGATACAATCAGATTCGTATCAATCTCGAGGACCAACTAAAAATGGCGTTCACAATGCCTTGGGGGACATTTTGTTATAAGGTCATGCCTTTTGGCCTTAAAAATGCTGGCGCCACCTACCAACGTGCCATGACATACATCTTCCATGATTACATGCATAAAACTTTGGAAGATTATATGGATGATTTGTTGGCCAAATCTCTTTTGCACCCAGATCATATCGATGACTTAAGCAAGATCCTCGATCACCTCATGGAACATAAAGTCAGATTGAATCCCAAGAAGTGCGTATTTGGCATCACATCTGGAAAACTCTTGGGTTTCATAGTCTCAAAGCGAGGCATCGAGGTGGACCCAAACAAAGTCAAGGCAATCCTTGAAATGCTTCCCCCAACTACCATCAAGCAGCTCAGAAGCCTGCAGGGAAAGGTCACGTCAATCAAGCGCTTCATAGCACAGCTATCTGACAAGTGCCGACCCATGAACAAATTATTGCACAAGGGGGTAGCATTTCACTGGGATGACGAGTGCCAGTCAGCCTTTGACGACATTAAATGATACTTGGCTTCACCACTAGTATTGGCACCACCTAGACCAGGAGTGCCATTCTACTTATACATCTCAGCTACTGAGGTGGCACTGGGCGCCATGCTAGCCTAGAAGAATGAACTTCACAAAGAACAGGCTACTTACTATCTTAGCCGCACCCTGGTCAGTTATGAACTTAACTATGCATACATCGAGAAACTCTACTTGGCAGTGGTGTTTGCTACCAAAAAGCTATGCCACTACATGCTGAGCAACACTACGTATGTTGTGTCTAAGGAGAATCCATTGTGGTACATGATGAGTCATACTTATCATAGTAGCCGCACGACGAAATGGATTATGTTGTTGACGGAATTTGACATAGAGTTTATTGGATAGAAATCCATCAAAGGACAAGTCATAGCCGATCAACTAGCAGAGGCTCCTCTCGAAGATGATCAGCCTCTGGTCATAGAACTACCCGATGATGGGGTCTTCCATGTCTCAGAATCGCCAGATTCTGATGAGCCTGAGTCATAGGCCGACATAACCCTATTTTTTGATGGTTCTAAATGTGAGCAAGGAGGTGGCATGGGAATTGTATTCTTCACACCGCAAGGGGCTCCAATGCCTCTATCATTTAAATTAGACTTCTCGTGCACCAACAATAATGCAGAATATGAAGCCTTGCTCATAGGTCTTCAGACAACAATCACCATGAACATCAAATGATTGAACATCTTTGGTGATTCATTGTTAATTGTCAACCAAGTCAAAGGGGTATTCCAATGTAAATGCCCAGTTCTGTAGGCCTACAAAGCCCTTGTGGACAAATTCTTGGCAAAGCTTGAATGGTACGACATCGAGGCACTCCCTCGATCATCGAATCATTTTGCGGACACTATGGCCTCCTTGGGGTCACTAATCTCGTAAGACATTTCTGGTGATATGACAACCATTCAAGTCAAAACACTATCACAATCCATGATGGAGCATGCAAGCTCTAACTTGATACCAGGAATCCACATGATCCAGATTGAACCACCTCAGGATAGGTTCTCTCGAATCCATGATCATCTAAAACATGCCAACTAGGGGTCCTTGTTCTCCCCTACTCCCCTTAATAGCAACACAATACTATTCTTACAAGTTCTTTCCCGCTTAACGTTTGCTAGGGATGAACTTCAAGAGGGATTGGTTGTTCATACCATCGAGGCTTTCGATCAGCAGGATTGGTATTCACCCATAAGGGACTACCTCAAGTTAGGTAACCTCCCACTTGGATTGATGCATGCCACAAAATGAGCATTCAAGCAGAAAGCGGCAAAGCATGTCTTGTTAGGAGACATTTTGTACCATCGTAGCTATGAAGGGATCCTCCTTCGGTGCTTGGACCAGCAAGAGTCCACTTGGGCGATCGCCCAAGCGCACGATGGTACATGTGGTGGCCACTTCAGTGGTATGGCTATCGCCAAGCGCATTCTTTGCATGGGCTATTATTGGCCATCTTTAGAGCGAGATTGTAGCGCATATGTAAGGAAGTGCGTGAAGTGTCAACATCATGCTAATTTGACACACGTACCTTCCCAGGCCTTGCAGCCGATCCAGTCGGCTTGGCCATTTTCGTAGTGGGGCTTAGATCTAATCGAAAATATTTCCCCTACGTCGTCAGGCCATCACACGTTCATCATAACGGCCACAGAGTATTTCACCAAGTGGGTGGAAGCAGTTTCGCTTACCTCTACGACTGGAACCCGCATTGCGGAGTTCATTTTGCATAACATCATATGTCATTTTGGTATTCCATCCAAGATAATCTCGGATAATGGGACGTCATTCAAGAACAAAGATGTGCGTGCTTTGACCACAAAGTACAAAATTCAGCATAGTTTTTTGACACCCTATTATCCACAGGCAAATGGGCAAGCAGAGGCGTCAAACAAAATGCTAGTTGCCATCCTCAAAAAGATAGTCATGGACAGTCATAAGGATTGGCACATTCAGATCCCACTTGCCCTGTGGGCTTATCGCACTAGCATTCGGACACCCACTGGGGCAACTCCATTTTCGCTCGTGTATGGCTCCGAGGCTGTCATGCCTCTCGAGTTGGAAATTCCTTCCCTGCGCATATCAATGCAAGAGTTCATCGATGATGACACTGCATGGCAGGCCCGGTTAGACCAGCTTACGTTGCTCGATGAACGACGTGTTAATGCTCTCGAGCATTTACGTATCTATCAAGAGCGACTGAAGAAAGCATACAACATGAAAGTTCACCTGAGGGACTTTTAGGTTGGTGACTTGGTCTTAAAAGAGAACCAACAGAACTCTAGCTTGCCGCCCCATCTAAGGGACAAGTTCATGGCAAATTGGTTAGGTCCCTATGTAATTGATAGTAAAATAGGACCTGGAACATACCGGCTAGCCTCTCTTGATGGAATCAAGGAACTAGAACCCTTGAACATCAGCCATTTGTGGCCATTCCATATCTAGAAGAGCCATAACCCAACCAAAAGCTCCAAGGATTCCCATAATCGCTTGGTCAATCCCAAAATGCTCCAAGGATTCCCATAATCGCTTGGTCAATCCCAAAATGCTCCAAGGATTCCCATAATCGCTTGGTCAATCCCAAAAATGCTCCAAGGATTCCCATAATCGCTTGGTCAAAAATAAGAAAATTCAAAAAAAAAAACAATAAAATCATCAAAAATAACAAAAATTTGCATCTCATTTCTATGCATGCTCAAAATCATCACAAAAATAAAGAGGTCTTTTTGCATCTCATCTTCATACTCATAAATATCAATCCATCAAAAACACAAACATATAGTTGCATTAGGCATCACACACATACATTGCATATTTGTGGTCATCCAAGTCAGGGCACCATAGACTGTAATTACTTGGCAAATCCATCTTGTTCCATATTTTTCCGCTTTATAAATAGTCCATCACAAATAAACGCCATTCACATCTTTTCGCCATACTATAGTCAGTTGACTTTTAATGTATCAAGAGTTTTCGTCATTCAGCTGTCAATAGCTTTTTAACCAAATACTGTACAAAGTCAGATAGATTTTACGAAGGTAGAGTTCTACTTGGATCACACCTTGTTACGTAGCATCCCAACACAAATTAAAACACATAAAAATTCCCAAGTTGTGTGAACGAAAGATGAAACCTGCAAAGCAATCCAGGTCACCATAAGCGAAATGGTTATCTTGCTCATCCCCCTGTGCGAATGACCCCAAGAATGCTGAGAGTTGGCAAAAGGACAAGAATCTTCCCTACCCAATTCCCCAAGAATCCCAAGTTCTCAAAAGAAGTTGCAAACATCATACAAATTTGCAAAACGTCAAAACTCCAAAAATTTGACATCACAACCAAAGTGCATACATCAAAAAGCACATACAATAGTGATTCTCATCACTCATTATTCAAATCCCTTGCTCAAAAGAAAAATAACAAAAATAAACAGTGATTTTTATCACTATAATCGAGCAAGTATCCCAATACAATTGAAGAAAAGAAGGGAGTCGAACTTGAATCCCTGGAACTCTCAGCATTCCGAAGGTCATGAGATAAACCTCAGTACCGGTTTGGTTGATAGCCTATCGGTCACTCGTGGCAAACCTCCCGCATGATGATATATCTGTCACATTAACTTGTGCGTAGATCAATGTTTGCATGTGGATGAGCTAGCTTATGGTATCCTAGATCGCACCGCAGATTAATCTAACTAAATACAACAAAGGAGTTAGTGGGGCTAATTAGGTGATCCTCAGTACAGGTTTGGTTGACAGCCTATCTGGAACTGGCGGTATCCTGACAAATACCACATAAACGAACTCAATTGCACACACAGGGATGTGAAATAACTTGGTCAAAGACAAGTCCGATTCATACCTTGTTCAAAAGTCTTGTAAGATAAAATACAGTTTTGGATAGTTAGTTAAAACATCTGAGTCTCAAAAAACCTAACTACATTCTAAACCAACTGTGCTATCCTCCATCCTCGCTTCACCATCAAAAAATACAAAAAAATTACATGCATACATGAACAGTCATTTACCACAATAATCGCCTAAGATAAAAAGCCATCAGTTCTGAATAGTCTATGGTGCCATCACCAAAAATCACAAATTCAATTCATTCATTTCCATTTGCATATCATATACATTAAGCAACATTTGCATTCATCATAACACATGCATCCATCAATGTAAATTAACATGCATACATACACATTCATCAATCATTAGGCATAACATCAAATCATGACACATGTGTAACAAAAATACAATCATCTGTATATATATCATCAAAAATGCCCGTAGGCTACAATATCCGGTCATCTGACCCCACAAAAAGCCAAAAGCTCAAAAACCCCAAGCCTAGGGCATCGGCCACCATGATCATGCAGGATCGGTGCGACGGGAACTACCCCTCATGGTGTGGGTCCTATGGGACCCCTCAGGCGGCTACTGCTAGCCCCCGCATCACGCCTACTAGAGCCCACCTCATCCAATCGCCTACGTCGAGATGATGGACTACTCGGTATCACTCCCTCATCGACGGCATGATGATCCACCTCCAGAAGCATAGGGACCCACCCACCGAGGCGGCTAATCTCTCCCTCCAACTCCATCCGATGCCGACACCAAGTCCATCTCCCATCGATGATACATAGCCAAGTTCTCATCACACTCCCCCAACATCCGTAGGAGATCCCTCTCTCATGCAGCATCGGTATCCCCATCCTATCGGTGGTAGGCATCCAATGCATTTTCTTGCTCTACCACTGCACGCATAGGAGATCCCTCTCTCGCAGCGCATCCCTCAGCTCCTCATCGCACCTCTATAGCAGCCCCTCCAATCATGCATTCTCAGCATGTAACCCTACCTCCATGTCCTCCGAATTCTCGAGGCATGGGCATCTCTGGAATAGCAGCCTGCTCTGGCTCCCACTACTCCACGATGTCCTACATCTCTGGCTGATCTGGAACCCCAAGATCCGCATCCATATCATCTACCTCCACCATGTCCGCATCCTCCAACAGAGCTCCCCAATCATCTCCTGGTGCCTCGGCACCCTCCCCTCCTGCTACTACCTCCGTGCCTCCTAGTGGCCCCTCGCCTCGCCATCATCGTAGTGTCCACCATTGGTCATACTCTATGGTAGTCCCGATGTCATCCATGTTTGGGACATCAATCATCACATCTGAATCCTCGCCAAGTGGCACGATGACTAGCCGATCCAGAGTCCTCTCGTCCCCTCGATGTCGATAGACCACGGGTTCACCAGGAAACCCCTGGTGCACCCCAAACTATCATGTCACTCGACTGTAAGGGAAGAACTCATGCTCGGTCCCATGCCTCCCAATCAGCCACCACCCCCTACGTACCCATCGAAGCCACTCTCCAACCTCAAGCCAGGCTGGACAGTCTCGATAGGGGTGCCAGAACACCTCCCCTAGAGTAAGCCGAGCGAAGGCATCGACATAGTGCCCTACGACACCTACCCATCATCGACTCTATCCCTGCTCCTCAGACCATCACCATAGAGCCGCGTAGCCTATATCCTTATCCACCATCTCTGCCGAGTCATCCATGGTAACCCCATCGGCCTCTCCATCGCTATGTGCTGCCAAGCCCAACTCTACAATAGATAGCTGTAGCTAATCCCCTTTCACCTCTAGCAGTGGACCTCGTACAACTCACCATAGAGTTGTGCCAGTAGCGTCTGTCCCCACCTCATGATCAACGGTGCCTCCGTCGAGCACTCCACCAGCCAGTAGACCACATCCAATAGGTTCCATGGGAACCTCGCACCTGACGAGTCAGGTAGCAACATGTTGGAAATGAGGCCCATAAGTACTACGTGCCTCACTCCCAACACCCCCTTCTCCAACCACCATCGGACCAAAATCCTACCAATCTGGCAGTCGCCCTCTGCCCTCTCCATTGGGCTCTCCACACCCACCTCCTCCCCATGCCCGAAGCATCGTATCAGTACAGTTGTTCACTGATCACGCGACGTCATCCTGATCGGTAGTCCATCTATTGGAATCCTAAGAATCCGATAGACATCCTCCAAGGTCACTGTCATCTCCCCTTTGGGAGATGGAAGGTGTTGGTCCGAGGATCCCATAGGTTGATCAGGGCCATCAGATAGGCCCGATCCCCGACCATAGGCTCTATCCGAGTCACCTGCTTGAGCCCAAGGGCATCAAGCCACTCCTAGTCAGCCATAGTTAGCGCCTCCCATGCTTCAGAAAAAGTAGTAGGCACACGATACCGGCTCTTCACAACCTGCAAAAGAAAACAACACAAAAACATTAAAATCATGAAAAATGTATAACAATAACATGAATATACAACACTGCATAAAACAATGTACAACTCAAAAGCAACAAAATTCACAAAAATTCAAAACAAAAATAGTTTGTCAGTCTTAGGGTTTCTGTACTCTAAGTTTAAAACTGATAGACAAAATAAAAAAACAAAAACAATTTTTCAAATACAATTGTCAGTCTTAGGGTTTCTGTACTCTAAGTTTAAAACTGACAAAGTCTACACAAACAAAACAAAATTAAAATAACAGTTTTTAACCTAGGGTTTTCACCTACGTTTTAAAACTAACAAGTTCAGCCTAAAAAACTAGGGTTTGCGTTCAGTTTATCCTAGGGTTTTAGTTTAACAAAATCGCAAAATACAAAATTTTTCCTAGGGTTTACTTTAGTGTAAAGCGAAAAATAAATTTCGGGTTCATTTTTAAGAAAAAGAAAAAAAAATTTCAACCTAGGTTTAAGCTACGTTTTCCGTTCAGTTTTAAGCTAAGTCTTGATTTGTGTTCAGTTAAGTTTTAGGGTTTCAATTTTAATTTGGAAAACAAAATAACAAAGAAAAATAAACAACTAACTTGCAGTTTTAAACATACAACAAACAAAAGCAAATAACGCCCAGGAGCACTTACTGGTCTCGCTTCGGCTCCATTGCTCGATCCGGTTTGTGCACTCATGATGTCGGGAGAAATTCGGCAGTGCTTCGCTTCGCAGAATTAACCTCCTCCTCCTCAGAGCTCCAAATCGCAAGAAAATTCGAATGCAAATGAGCCCAAACCCTAGTTTTGGCCTTTAAATAGGCTTTTTGAGCTTATATTCATTCCTCCCTGGGATGAGCACTCTAGTTAGCGCTCGTCCCTCCCTGGGATGAATACTAAGCTGATATTCGTCCCACCCAGGAATGAATTCAGGGCAAAAATTTCAAAAACAACAAAAATTGAACAAAAATGCACCAAAACTAGCAATAAGTTTGCCCGATGAAAGTGCTTTTGCACTTGACATTTCGGACATGCAAAATAGACGTCGGGGTCACAAATCCTCACTATCCTACTCCCTAAGAAGGCTACCATAGCCGGACCGCTCCACGGGAGGACGGATTTTCGAGAATTTCATCCCCAAGCGGCGTCGCCAAAAGGGTCAAAATCCAACCAAAAATAGCAATAACATTGCCGAACGAAGGCGCCTTGGCGCTGGACATTCTTGGCATCCAAAATAGATGTAGGGGTCACAAATTGTCACTATCCTACTCCCTAAGAAGGCTACCATAGCCGGACCGCTCCACGGGAGAATGAATTTTTGACAATTTTAGCTCCAAAAAGCGTCACCAAAAGGGTTAACACCCACCAAAAATAGGTCTAAATGTCGAAAAATTGCACACACATGTAACGCTAAACATCTGAAGGCACCCTTGCACAAGTCATCTTGGGTCAAGCGACTCGTCACTTTTCTCATGAAGGTCATTCCCTCATCGATTCGTCGCTTGAGGGGGTAGTCACACTTAGTCACCAATCAACAAATACACACCCAATTATGGAAAATGGCATGCATTCAAAGAATCATTGACAAAGACAATCACGCTCCTGCTTGGGGCAGTAAACAAGCAATAATCACAAGTTGATCAAACACTTGGCATTTCGTGAATCATGAACTCAAGGTTCCCACAGACAAAAGGTTGCGCCCTTTGCCTATTCATGACTGATCAATGTCCAAGATCAAGTAACACCTCACCGAAAAAGGTTAACACTTGAATTGAGTTCCTTCGCTCGTCAAAAGCAAGGATTCAAGAATGCATGCCCCTTTCCATACTTGGGGCATCAAAATTTGGTTAGGTTACTAAGAAACCCTAATCATTAGTGCTTTGGTTATCTATTTTTGCTCGACGCTGCGCCATGCACAGCGCATCCCAAAAAGGGGCATCTGTAGACACCAAAACAACACCAATCCGATTATGTGACTGCAAACACTGATCGCATTGACACACACAGCCCCAAGGGCAGCCCCCAGAGGTTAAACAGTGGTCCTAACCACTCTCACAATAGTTTTTGGAAGGTCAGAGATCAATTTGGCACCTTCAGGCACTTTGCTCAATATCCGTTCCACCCAGGGACGAATTCAAACTGGGATTCGCCCCACCCAGGGACGAATTCAGGATTCGCTCCAGGGTGGGGCGAATTGCAGGTTTGATGGGCAAAAAGTCAAATCTTGACAAATGGCAGCTCAGATCCGCCACTTAACGCTTCCTTCATCGCATGGGAGTGTGGGTGAGCATTTTCGAGCGTTAGAGGCAATTACAAGGGCAGTCATGAAGTCCCTAATCAGGGAGGAATCTCCTTCCCCCTGGGAAGGCATGATTGCCAAGTGGCGCCTCTGCATGCCCATTTCAAGAGACCTCCAGGTCTATAAATTGGTGAGTTTCCTCACCCCAAAATATACAGAGAAGGAGCATTTTGGAGCAACGAAGTGCTATCATTTTACTTTCACACCCACACCCTTTTGAGTTGTGTCTTTCACATCCTTGATCTCTTTTGGAGAGGAGGTCATAGGGTGGTTATTGGAAGCACAAATCCAGAACCAAAACCTGACATTTGGCCACAATATCCCACCAAATTTTTTGACAATACCCCATAAGAGGTTTTGGACCCATCCCAAGTGGATTGGTGCCGAAATCAGGCCCCAAACGGTGGGCGGCCTGCCTCCGGGCGCCCCCTCCCGCACTACTACAGTCCTAATCGCCCCTCTTCGGAGCGATTGGAAATCTATGGCAGATTTGCTTTCTTTCATTTTTGCATTCAATTCTATGCTGCTTAGATAGGTTGCCATTTAAATTTCATTTCGTTTTGAACAATTTTGATCATGTTTCTATCTTCGTTCGCCTTTACTAACTTGCAGGTAGCATCATCAAATTCCCATTGATGGAGGCCAAATTGGGAAAATCTGACCATCTGGGTCTTCCCAAAATACCCCCAATTAGCTAACCCCAAGTTTGCAGGTCGTTTGGAGCTTCCTAGATAGGACATTTGGGACAGTACCTTTTCGGCATTTTGTTGCAGGTAAATTCGTCCCGCCCCGAAGCGAATTCAAATCGGCGAGGAATTTCCTGACTGTTCCATTTGCAGTATTTTCTTTGGGATGTCTTGATGCCCCTGTCAAATTTTCAGAGCATTTGGATTCATTTTAGTCATAGTTTAATTCATTTTTCTCATTCACTTATCGTAGGCTTGGGGATTGCATGCTTTACTTTATCTACAGGTGCTACTGACTGTTTCTTGTTCCTTTGAACGTAGGGTCTGGACATCGGAGGAGCAGCAAGGAGTCAAGACTCATCAACGCAAGCGGCGGCGATGTTTGGTCCGCCCATTTTACATGTGGGCACGCGGAAGAAGGAAGGGCATCCATGGATGTAACAAGAACGCATACTTAAACGCTCCTAGCCCTTGGAAGGGGAGGATGCGCATTGTAACCGAGTTGTGAAACATATCAATAAAAAGGGTTGTCTTCTTTATTGGCTTCTTGTTTAAGTTTCGATTCGTTCATGCTTTCCCTCTTTTCATGCACTTTCAATTCCTAGGATTTAGCGTTAAGTTTGGTTCAGTTTGCATCGCATCTTCGCTTTCCTTTTTGCTTTCGTATCCTCGTTACATCAATGAAAAATTTGACATAGAGAACTCAAAATGTCCAAAAATCTCCCCCTTTGTCATTTATGGCAACTCACATCCTTTTACTGAAACCCGACCTTCTTTTCTGCTCCCCCTGGGACTTTTCTCCCCTTGGATCAATGTTTTTTCAAATATAAAATTTCTTCCCAATACAAAAATCTCTCCCCAATACACAAATCTCTCCCACTTTGACATCAATGGCAAAGGTTCACCTTTGGGGCTCAGGGATAAGAATGAGCTTCTTAGCTTAGCCCCTTCCCCACCTCCACATGAGGTGGTTAATTATGGGGTGGGAGTATTTCTACTCTTCGAAAGCATTGCTATTTGTATTTATATTTTTCTCTTATTTTATTATTTTTTTGAATCCTCTCATTGTTTCTTTCAAAGTCATCATCCATGTTCTTGTCATCACTTTTGTTCCTGTTCTTGTTTTCATCCATGTTCCTATTTTCATCCATGTTCCTGTTCCTATTCCTGTTGATGCTTAATTCTAGAATATTTGCTCTACACCATATTGCTATGTGACCATCATTATTACACTTATAACACTTAATTTTATTATTCCTTGGAGGTGCAACTGTCTTAGGATTTATCCTAGTGAAACCATATCCTCTTCTGTCATTAACCTTGCAATTCATTTCCTTGTGACCAAACTCATTACATGAGTAGCAATACCCATGGAAAAGTTATCCTTTCCCATATTCTTGTCTTTCATGTGTCTTTTAATGTGAAGCCATGTGCCCAAACCTGTGACATGAAAAATATTTTCCATTGAAGAAACCTTGCCTAGACCCCATTGGTCTCCTGTTATGATTGCTATTCCATTTGTACCTTCTTTGTGCATTACTCCTATCTTTGTTGAAATATTTGTTGTCCAATTCATCCTTTGATGTCTCACTCCCACTTTTACTTACTTCTTTTGACTCTTCTTCTTTTCTAGTGTTTGAGCTTGGCTCTCCTTTTTTTGCTTATTGTTTTCCTTGTTCTTATTTAGAACTAAGTCCTGTTATGGTGATTGATGACCTTTGTGCATTGATAGTCCTTTCCAAGGTCCTTGAATTTTACTCAAACTTTTGTAGCTTGTCCTTAGAACCTTTTACTTCCATCCTTAGTGAAACTATCTCATGCTCTAATCTTTCACACTCTAGATCTTTTACCTTTAATTTTTTAGCCATACCTTCTTCAATCCTTCTTGCTTCTTCAGCCTTGGTTTTGAATTTGGTGAGTTCCTGTAGAAAATTTGCTTTTGCTTTTTCACCTTTTTGATCTTGAACCCTTAATCCCGAGTTCTCCATTTTTAATTATTCAAGAGTAACCATAAGCCTTTCACATTCTATCTCTTTTACCTTTGACTGTTCAACTATACCTTTTTCAACTCTTCTTGCTTTTTCAACCTTATCTCTCAAGTTAGAGATATCCTATAGAAGCTTTGTCTTACATTTATCATCTTCTTGTATTTGAGCCTTCAATTCTAAATTCTCTCTTTTCAATTCAATAAGCTCCTTAACAGTGGCTTTCTATTTTTATTTTTCTAAAGCATCTTTTTTTTCTTCTATTACTGAAAGTAGAGTTTCTTCTTCATACCTGTTTTGATCATCCCTATTATCCTTTCTTGAACCAATCTCTAGGATTTCATTTTTGAGAATATCATCTTAATATTCTCTACTACTAAAACCATTACAATATCTTGCATAATGGCCAAGTTGATCACAAATAAAACATTCTTGTGGACAATAAGCTGCATGGTGACCTGTATTCCCACATCTGGTACAAAAATTTATCAGTCTAGATATTTCTCCATTACTTGATTCATCTCTTGAATCTATTTCCATTTGTCCTCCCAACACAACAATATTAACTCATCTTCCTTTTCTTTCATGACCATAGGTGTTATTTTCTTCTTATGTCTCATGCTTCTACTCTTGCCTTTCTTTGCCATTTGTGTTCTTGTAGGATCTTCCTTCAAGCTATTAAACTTCTTTCGAAGGAACCGACTCTGATACCAATTGAAGAACACAAACTTATACTAAGGGGGGGTGAACAGTATAAGACCAATTTTTACTTTTCTTTCCCAAATAGTATTAATCAATATAATCAATGGCAATATCAATAGCAATAACCAAAGTAATGCATAAATTATCACACACAATAAAAACACCAATTTTAATGTGGTTCACCCAATGTGGGCTACCTCCACAGAGAAAATATTTCTTCTAAATATTTATCAAATAATCTCATTGAAATACTTTTCTTTTTACAATGTTTATGGACCTCTATCCAAAGGAGATGTTGATTCCCTAAATCTCAAGTTTGTGGATCTCTTCCACAGGAGAACTCTTTCCACTTCTTGCTCTGGATAGTGATATTCTAGAAGACTCTATCTCTCTACTACACTGACCAGTGGATCTTTCTCCACTTGAATACTCCTCACTCAGAAGATCTATCTTCATTTGTCCTAGTTGTTGGATCTCTATCCACTGAGATAATTTCCTCTACACTTTGTCACCTCCAAAGCTCTTTCAATAGGCTCACTCAGAACCTTCTCAAATCTGCTCAATAGGTTCACTTAGTGTTGAGCAAGGTGTTGCAAGAGTTTTGTCATTGTTGTCAACTCAGGAAGTTAGATCTAATAATGTAGTGGATAGGCAGTTCAAAAGTCATTCAATGCAGGCTGACAAATTTTAGGGTTTGCAATTGACCACATTTAGGGTTTGCAACCGACCATGTTTAGGGTTTGCAGCCAACCAAGATTAGGGTTTGCATTTGCATAATCAGCCGACTACTATTAGGGTTTTCATCTCAAAATATCAAGTATATAAGCGGGGCTTTTTGGAGATTTAGGTATCCATCGGGTGAATGTTGAAGTGTGAAATGCGACCGTAAAAGCGTAGATAGCATAGAATCGGCGAGATGATAGCGAAGTGCATAATGTGAGCTAGTTGTGTCAAGTTGTTCGAAGTGCGATTGTGAATGCACATAGAGAGCAGAGTGTGGAATGACACAGAGTGTGCGAAGCGTGTGAGCAGAGAAAGAAGAATGTGCAGAGAGCGCAAAGGGCAAAGTTGATTGCAAAGTTTGGTTGTAGCAGTGCAACAGATTGTGTGAAGAGATTACACAAGAAAGAGCGAGTGTGCAGAGATTGCAAAGGTGAAGTAGATCAGTTAGAGTCTTGCAATAACAAAGGTATTTGTCAAACATTTTCATTCAAAATTGAAGTCCAGTTGGTGCTTGGAAAATTAGGGGTTGGTGCTCCTTTTTGTTGGTGCAGATAAATAAGGGGTTGGTGCTCCTTCCAATTGGTGCTGGTAAACAAATTGTAAAGTTGGTGCTTTGCAAGAGGCTAGATTTGGATGGTAGTCCAAGCAACCCTTCTTTTTTAGGAGTAGCCATTTTGGTGAACCTCGTTAAAAATCTATGTTATGTGATGTTCTCTTGCTGTACTTATTATATTTGTTTATAAGTTTTAATTGTTGTGGTTTTTAGAGCTATTAATTCATGGATTTGGAATGCCACACTGATTCACCCCCCCTCTCAGTGCCATACTAAGTACAACATTTGGTATCAGAGCCAAGTTCCCTTTAAAGGCTAAATCAGCTAGGGTTGATCTTGGATTAATACTCTAATGGCAAAGAAAGGCAAGAATGGAACCATGAGACACAAGAAGAAAAGATCACACAGGGTCATAAAAGAAAATAAAGATAAATTCATTATTGTTGTAGATTCAAGAGATGAATCAAACAATGGAGAAAAGGCCAAGAGTCAACTTGGTCATAATGCAGGTTCTCAAGGTTCATAATGTTTTGATCAACTCCGGCATAATGAACGTCAGTGTTATGGGTTTAGTAGCAGTGAAGATGAAGAAGAAATAGAATCAGAACATGAATGTAATAAATAAAAAATGAATGCAAAAGCAAATTGGAATGAAGATCAAATTATAGCTCCAAGTAAGAAGAATAGAACCTCCTTCAAAAGGAAATCTCAGCCAGTTTTAGTTTCTGTGGTAGAGGAAATTGAACCAAAAAAGGCAGAAGGGGTGAACACTGAAGCAGATAATAAAAACCTCAATGCTGAAGTAGACTGGGAAGGTGATTTGATCTCTGCTCTTGAAGAGTTGAGTATAGAAAAGAAAAAGAACAAAATATTGTCCAAGAAATTGGAAGAATATGGGGATGAGATTGAAAATCTGTTCTTACAATTCCAATAGGCCAAGAAAATAGAAGAAGACTTGAAGTCACAGCTAAATGATAAAGTCAATGTGTGTAACAAACATGAAGAGGATTCTAACAAAGTAGTTAGTAATCTAAAGCTGCAAGTAGAAGAGTCTAAAAGGATTGAGGAAACTCTTAGGTCGCAGATCAATGAGAAAGAGATTATTTTCCGCAAACAAGAAGAAGAGATTGTTTCATTGAAGAAACAACTAGAAGAGGCCAATACAAATCTTAAATTCGAGAAGAGCACATAATTGCTAGATAAAATGATAAGTCATCAGAGAAGCTCCACGATTAAGCATGGTCTTGGATATGAAGCTGAACAACCTGTATCTTCCAATTTTGCAGAGAAGAAGAAGTTCACTATTGAAGGGTCCGAGCAAGAAAAGGTTAAAGTTGTATCTTCAAAAGAAAGAAAATATCAAAGGAGATTTATAGCAAAGTAGCCACAACAAAAGAGGTTCTACCACTCTCACTTTTTTCATACTAACACTTTTAATGGCTATTGTTTCAGATGTAACCAGTATGGTCACAAGGCAACTTATTGTGGATTAAATAATAAATCAAAGAGTTATGCTGGTCGAAATACATCTGCATATCTGAGTGAACACTTTGTACAATGTTTTCAATGCAATGGTCATGGGCACATAGCAAGGTTTTGTCCAAGCAATTATGTATCAAATCTAAAGCAAAACAGTAGATTTCATAAGACGTAAAGAACACAACACAGACAGAAAATAAATCAGGTTCATAGAAGAAAGGAAAATAATCATTCATCATGGATGCATAAGAGACAACCACACTAGAGAGATATTCAAGTTCATGCAATGATGCAAAATAGGGACGCAGGTGAAAAATCCAAGCTCGAGGTCAAGAAAGTTTGGAGAAAGAAAGAAGAGAGGAAATTGTGTCTCCTTGAACTAAAGGAGACTGCTCTTCTACTGCACTAAGCAACTCCAGGTAACACATCCTCAGGGGGAGCATTTTGAAAAATGTTTTATTTTAATGCTTCTATATATTTGTCTGGGTATCTGTGGATGAAAGACCAGCAGTTGGGCTTTTGTGGTATAATTGTCAAGTGTGTTGGCTATTCATTTAGTTGTGTGTGGAAATGTCGTGAAGGGTAGTTTTTGCATTGATAATCTTCACCATTGGTAGTATTGCTTATGTCATTGTTGTTTTGTTGATGGTTCTTACTGCCACTGATTATAGCTATGGATTATAACAATTCAGATTGTTTTTGTTTATTGAAAGAATGCTTGCCCCAGCTGCGTATTTGTGTTTTGATAATAGCAGCATGTTTTTGTTCGATGCTTGATGTGAAGATTGTCAGATATTTCATTACACCTTGGTGAATATATTTAATTCACAGACAGTTTTGTTTTAACTTTTAATATAATGCCAATTCAAGGATAAGAAGTTTGAGGCTGAGTAAGGTGCACTACGGTTGGCCATAAAGTGTTTGAAAAAATGTCTTCTTTCGACATGCACAATTGAAAGTAAGAGTTGGCAGTAAAATTGCAGTGCTGGACAAAAATTGGTACAAATGTGAGTCACTTGTCAATTCTGTTGATAGAAGTGAAATCAGCATGTTGAATGGGAAGATTGAAGAAAAAGTTTATAATGTGCAGCCAGATGATTTCCAACCTGGTGATGAATGTTTGAGGTGCTTTTATAAAGAATTGAGGTAGTCTGCTAGATTCTCACTACAGAGAAAGACAAACAACTATTAGTAGGTTCGTCTGTTGAGAATATTCAAGATGTATATGCAGATGCTATTTGCATTACAGAGCAAAAAGTTGGATAGTTAAATGATCACTGTATGCTTTCACTAAAATCAGTGGACAAGTTTGAGATTGCAGAGCAACAGAGGGTTGAGGCTCGAGAAGACAACGTGAATTGAAGTGGCCACATATTCCCAAGAATATTCTAAAATTTGACTAGCCATTGGGATCAAATTCTCAGGGGGGGCATTTGTGCATTTGTTCATCTTATTGATCAGATCCATGATTTTTGCTAACTATTTCAATGTGGTTCTAAGAATGGTGTGTATGGACTCAGGGGGAGTCTACAGCATCCCTTTGGTATTATTGACAAAGGGGGAGAAGAGTTATAGGAATGTACACAGGTGTTGCCAAAAATTCCAAAGGGGGAGATTGTTGAGCAAGGTGTTGCAAGAGTTTTGTCATTGTTGTCAACTCAGGCAGTTAGATCTAATAATGCAGTGGACAGGCAGTTCAAAAGTCATTCAATGCAGGCTGACAAATTTTAGGGTTTGCAATTGACCACATTTAGGATTTGTAGCCGACCATGTTTAGGGTTTGCAGTCGACCAAGATTAGGGTTTGCAGTCGACCAAGATTAGGGTTTGCATTTGCATAATCAGTCGACTACTATTAGGGTTTTCATCTCAAAATCTCAAGTATATAAGTGGGGCTATTTGGAGATTTAGGTATCCATTGGGTGAATGTTGAAGTGCGAGATGCGATCGTAAAAGCGCAGATAGCATAGAATCGACGAGATGATAGAGAAGTGCATAATGTGAGCTAGTTGTGTCGAGTTGTTCGAAGTGCGATTGTGAATGCGCACAGAGAGCAAAGTGTGGAACGACACAGAGTGTGCAAAGCGTGTGAGCAGAGAAAGCAGAATGTGCAGAGAGCACAAAGGGCAAAGTTGATTGCAAATTTTTGTTGTAGCAATGTAGTAGATTGTGTGAAGAGATTGCGCAAGAAAGAGTAGAGTGTGCAGAGATTGCAAAGGTGAAGTAGATCAGTTAGAGTCTTGCAATAACAAAGGTATTTGTCAAACATTTTCATTCAAAATTGAAGTCCAGTTGGTGCTGGAAAATTAGGGGTTGGTGCTCCTTTCGTTGGTGCAGATAAATAAGGGGTTGGTGCTCCTTCCAGTTGGTGCTGGTAAACAAATTGTAAATTTGGTGCTTTGCAAGAGGCTAGATTTGGATGGTAGTCCAAGCAGCCATTCTTTTTGAGGAGTAGCCATTTTGGTGAACCTCGTTAAAAATCTATGTTGTGTGATGTTCTCTTGCTGTACTTATTATATTTGTTTATAAGTTTTAATTGTTGTGGTTTTTAGAGCTGTTAATTCATGGATTTGGAATGCCACACTGATTCACCCTCCCTCTCAGTGCCATACTAAGTACAACACTTAGAACCTGCTCAAATATACTCAATAAGCTCACTCAGAACTTGTTCAAATAGGCTAAATAGGTCCACTCAAAACCTGCTCAAATATGCTTAATAGGTTCACTTAGAACCTGCTCAAATCTGCTCAATAGGTTCACTCAGAACCTGCTCAAATCTGCTCAACAGGTCCACACAGAACCTGCTCAAATATGCTCAACAGGTCCACACAAAACTTATCCAAATCTACTCAACAGGTCGACATAGAACCTGTCCAAATCTTCTCAACAGGTCCTCTCTAGGACTTGCTCAATAGGTCCTCTCTAGGACTTGCTCAAATATGCATTACAAGCTTTCACAAAAGCTTACACAAAATTAGTCCACAAGCCTTCTCAAAGACTTGTCTCAATCACATAGAATAATAAAGAAAATTGTTAGAGACTCAATATATTCTATACTCAATGCTCAATCAATATCTCAACTCAATCTCATAGAAGCATAAAGAGAATTTTTAGAGACTCAATATGTTCTATACTCAAATACCAATCTCAACTCAAATGAATCTCATAGAAGCATAAAGAGAATTGTTAGAGACTCAATATGTTCTATACTCAAATCCCAATCTCAACTCAAATCAATCTCATATAAGCATAAAGAGAATTGTTAGAGACTCAATATCTTCTATACTAAAATCCCAATCTCAACTCAAATCAATATCATAGAAGTATAAAGAGAATTATTAGAGACTCAATATGTTCTATCCTCAAATATCAATATCAACTCAAATTAAAATATAGAATAGTTTGTTTTATGGAAATTGAACAACCACATGCATCCACTTGACTAGGCTCAATCAACTCAACTCAACCAATCACCTCAATGAACAACCCTTTCTCATAAACCCTAGTCCAAGCATGTGTCAACAAACTCAAAATATTTCCAACAATGCTCAATAACAAATCTCACATAACAATGATACTCATGTTCTCTTCTAACTCAATTTCAAGTTCTTTGCACAACCAATGGTCTCCAACAACAATTCTTATAAAACAAGGTTTAATCACAACTCTCAATCTAGAAAACCTTGAAGCATTAAACCAATCACTTTCGAAAAGGAAACCACAATCAATCCTTTTCACTCCAAAGATGTTTTCAGAAATCAACCACCATAATCAATCAATAGGAGAATGTGCCCATACATTTTATGAATATGAAGAAGCCTCTTTGGAAATCTTCCACAATCACAATATTCTTTTGCCAATCTTCACAAGGATTAGAAGATCACAAAATAATCAACATTACTCCACTTCACAATTATATTCACCAAGGCTTTTAATTATAAAACCTTCTTAAGAATTAAAGCACAACTTCCTTATGACTCCTAAAAGCACTTGTACCATAAAATAAAATAAATCAAATCATTGCATAACCTTGTCACTCCACAAACCACTTATACCATAAAATAAATCAAATATTTTATATCCTTCCTTTAAATACTTTTGCACTAAAAAATAATCACAAAGCTTTCTTAGGAAATATCTCACATTAATAAAATATCAAACCTTATTAAAATATTAAAGCTTGCTCAACCTTATATCTCCCACAAAAATCATAATCAAACCTTAATAAAATATTAAAGCTTGCTCAACCTTATATCTCCCACAAAAACATAATCAAACCATAATAAAATATTAAAGCTTGCTCAACCTTATATCTCCCACAAAAACATAATCAAACCATAGCAAGAAAATATTTTAATTAAAATATTGACCCCCACAAATATCGAAGTCAAAGCACATACCTCAAAGAAGCTCTCGAAGGGCCTTGGCATTTCGAATCTCTACCCACCGTGCTGCCAAGCGGTAGCTAAACTGCGTGAGCTAGCACTACCCACGTGAGTGCCTTGGGAACTCTCTTCCTTAAACTACGTGTTATTTCCTCACAAGGTGCCAAAACTTTGACCGTCCATGACTTGATTGCCCACATCACACTCCATAAAATTCTCTGCGCAATATTCAGATGCAGAAATACTTTTGGGTTTTCAAAAATCATGCGACTCTTATTCGATATATTAAATGGAAAACCTTTGTATTATTTATATAAGCCATACTTAAATGCAAATACATCATCCCTTTTAACATTACCCTCATGACGTCGGCGGTGCCAATAAGAAAGGAGAGAAAAACCTTTTATTTAATTTTAAAATTTAAATTTAAAATATTAAACTTCAAAGCTGAATAACTTTGTCACCGGGGCTCCTTTTTCGATGAAACAAAATGCTAACTTGGGTTTCACAAAAAACCCATATCAAATATGCCATCCATGGTTTTGAATAAAACCTTTTATTTTGCCTGCCTTGGTTTTGATGAAAACCATTTATTTTGCCTTCCTTGGTTTTAATAAGAACCTTTCCTTGTACTTTCGCACTGATGAAGCTTTTTCCTGGATGACTTGGGTGACTTTATTTCTTGCTGAATTCCTTAATAAGAGTGATAACTCTATCAGGTGACATCAATGACAACTTTGACTTAGAGGACTCAAAATGTCCAATAATTTTCTAGTTGTTTTACTATTATCTATATTAAGTTATAAAGTTTAGGGTTTCATCACATTCTATGTGTGGCTAGGGTTTTCTCCATACATGTTATATGCTAGAGAGATATTATTATTTGGATATTATATAATATTAGATATTTTATACAAAGGAATGAATACCATGTCCAAGCTTCTTTACCATTGAGTAAAATTGTAGTTGCAATCCATACAGGTGTGCAATTACAACTTTTTTTACTAGATATATTTTATACTTCTATTTTCTTTTATTATTCTTAATTAATTTTCATCACATAGCATACCAAATATAAAACTACCAAGTGGATCACTAGAATGCTTCAATTTAGACTAAAATTAAACATTTTGGACGCCACATAAGTACTTTAATGGATATTAAATCAATATAATACTTTGTGTCCCAATATTTCTTAGGGATGACCTAAAACTAAATAGTTTTATGGGTTATACTTAGATGGTTTAGTATGATAAATAAGCTAAGATAAGAGTAGAGAAATTCCTAGTCATGATTGAATTAGAATTTCCAAAATTTACCATGAAGCTAAACCTTTATGTGACCCTTCTATATTATGCGATGTTATCATTAGAGTAAATAGGTTAAGACAACATAGATCCATGGTTGACTATTATGCCAAAATAATTTAATGTCTTGATGATTTGGGATACCATACAATCATTTAAGGTGTTCAAAAACCTATTAATTTGAAGTTTAATTTAGGTATTCAGTTGAGAAAATCACAACCAAATTAATATATATTATATGCTATGAATATTATTAATCTAGAAGAGGAAAAGGAGCCAAATTTGATGCATACCCATTCCTAAATAAGTATCAAGATATTTTTTCAATAATATTCAATGGCCTCCTCAAATAAAGTTTGAATTTTTAATAGGTGTTAGGTATCAAGAATAGATCCACAATAAAAGGATCCTATTGAATGAAAAATTATGTTATTTGAATATTAGTCGTAATAAAATTATCTATTGTCCAAAGGGTTGATTTGTAAAATTATATTACCATGGGATGTACTAGTAATATTGATGAAGCACAAAAACACACTTAAGATATGCATTGGTACTAGAATTCTAAATAAATCAAAAGATTCAAATCAATATTCTCTTTCATGTATAGATGATTTGTTTGAAAAGACATGAGGAACAACTATCTTCTCAAAAATCAACCTCCAAACAAGATATTTTTAGTTGAGGATAAAGGAATAGGATAAACCAACGGATCCTTTAAATATTTTGGTAAACCTTAGATACTATATTAGGAATCAAATTCAACATACTTTCTACTTATCACCCAAGAATTGATGGTCAAACCAAAGGGATAAAAAAATATAGAGAATTTTATTGAGAATGTATTACATGGATCATCAATATGGATGGGAAGATTATCTACCTTTGATAGAGGTTTCATACTATAACTTTAACTTCACCAACTTATGTATGGCTCCATTTGAAGCACTATATTGATGAAAGTGTAAACATCTATCAATTAGGACATGTCAAGCACCAAGAAATCCTAGGTCCATACATGGTATATGAAAAGGAGGAATAGGTGTGAAACTAATTAATATATATGTATATATAGTTAAAAATATTATGTTAGCCAAAATAGCTCTAAATATAATTTATAGTAGTTATTGAGGAATTTATTAGGGTGAATACTTACAATATCTCAATAAAGTGCGGTATTTCGATGAAACAAACACCCGAATAGATAAGACCTTTAATATTTTAAAACTATTCAAGCTAGTTGCTTCTAAAATTACTCTACCTATAGATATACTTTATATTGATAATGTGTGTCATGCCTCGATGAATATATACCATAGTAAAGTGTCTTATATCCTTGTTTGGTAATTTTGGTAGACACAAGATCCAAGGATCATTTATTCAACCAGTAAGGACCTTGAAGATAAACAAGTTTTATTTGCAAAATAGGAATATACCATAGTGAAAAGTTCAATGGGACTAATACACTTAACATAGTACCCTGTTGAAGGATATTTAAGAGTCTTAGAGGTACTATTCTCATTTATTTGCACAAATAATGATGTACTTTTTGCTAGGGCAATGTTGGTTGATAGTAGCATGATGTTTATTGTGTGATTTTTATGTTTTATATCATAATAGTATTCATAGTTTTACATTTTTATTATTTTAATTTTCATAGTAATATTATTTTTGAATTTATGTGTTACTATCATTAGAATGTTGAATCTTGAAATAGGAGAAGGATGTCATAGCCCAATTCTTAATAAAACTATTTTTGGTAAGTTTAATTTAAGTATATTATTAAAATTACACATAAGAATAAGGTATTTCCATTTGATGAATGGTTTCATGACATGTGATTTGTATTATGAATACATTATTTTTCATGGATGATTAGTGAAAATTGATGAGTTAATGATAGCATTTAATTTATTATGTAGCTTATAAACAATTTTGCTCCTAAGAAGACCAATTTTCATGATGTAATTTGAGTGTATGAAAGGTGTTACCGTCAACCAAGATCAAGAGGGAGGCTATTATCTATTGGTTATGGAGTCTGATTCTAATTTGGAGGCCTTGTTTTAGCCACGTTTGGACCCACTCTATGAAAGAATATGGGCATTATGTAGTTGTGTGTCAAATAGCATTTCAATCCAAGTTTTTTTTGTGAATTACTATTTTCTGATTTTTTTTGATAAAAAATAATTTTTCGAAAGAATTATTACTAAAAAAAGATTTTTTTTGACGAAAAATAATTTGTCGAAAATAGTAATTACTAAAAACGGGATTTTTCTAACGAAAAATAATTTTTTTAAAATAGTAATTACTAAAATGGCAAATTTCGACAAAAAAAATAAATTTTTGAAAATAGTTAATCTTTAAATATTTATTTTGGGGACTTAATGATTTTCTCTAAAATTGTAACCTTCATTTTATAAGAGAATGTTGTATGACATCAGATATATGTGATAAGGAAGAGAGACTGTAATTGTGAGATCAAAGAGGAAGTACAATAATTTGCTATAGGTTGTATCCCTTCGAGATTTGCTAGATACAATAATAAATCTTGGTTATTGTCTTTGTGTCTCTTGTGTGCTTTATTTTCTATGTTAATAATTCTATATTTTTTATTGCTCATGATTTTATATTCTTAACAACTGGTATCAGAGCATTGATAGGAAGGTTTCCTGATTTGAGTGGGAGCAATGGCAGAAGAAGGTAGGTTTAGGGTTGATAAGTTTAATGACTAAAATTTCTAACTATGGAAGATGCAAATGGAGGATTATATATATCAAAAGGATCTTTACCTACCATTAGGTAAAAAAGCAAAGAAGCCAATGAAGACATTAGAAAAAGAATAGGAAATTTTGGAAATGAAGTCACAAAGAATAATACGATTGTGTTTGGCATCATCGATGGCATTCAATATTTCAAAGGAAAAGACAACGAAGGATTTAATGAATGCATGGGCCAAACTATATGAAAAATCCTCAGCTTCAAATAAGGTATTTCTTATGAAGTATTTATTTAATATGCAGATGTTAGAAGGTGGGTTTGTTACTGATCATTTGAATGAGTTTAACATGGTTACAAATCAGTTAACCTCTGTAGGTATAAATTTTGATGATGAGGTTAGGGCTCTTTTGATCTTGTGCTCATTGTCAAAAATCTAGAATGGCTTGGCCATGGTTGTGAGTAATTTTGTCTCTAGTTCAAATACTTTAAAGTTTAATGATGTTATTGGTGTTATCCTAAGTGAGAAAATGTAAAGGAAAAGCACAAGTGAGACATAAAGTAATTCTTTGAGTGTGGAAAACAGATGAATATAGAAGGATAGAGGAAAGAACCTAGGGAAACAAGGAAAATTAAATAAGGGTAGATCCAAATCCAAAGGAAAGAAGTTAAAATGTTGACACTATGGGAAGAAAGGAAACCTAAAAAGATATTGTTGATCTCAAAAATAATAATAGGGAGATGAAAAATAGGATTATTAGGAAGCAAACATTGTAATGATATATTGTAAGATGCTTTAATCATTTCACTAGATAATTTTAATGATTGTTGGGTGCTGAATTTAGGGGTTTCATATCATGTCACATCCAATGGTAAATATTTTCTAAATTATGTTCAAGATGATTTTGGACATGTTTATTTGGGGGATGATCGACCATGTAAAATCATTGGAAAGGGTAAGATACATATAAAATTACCGAATGGAAACCAATGGTTGTTGAAAGAGATAAGGCATATCCCTGATTTGAGAAGGAATATAATTTCCATAATGTAGTTGGACAATGAAGGATGTATAGTTATATTCTTAGCATATTCGTGGAAGGTTTCTAAAGGATCATTTATATTAGCAAAAGGAAAGAAGTCAAGTACATCGTATGTATATACAGGTAATACTGGTCTTTCTATTACTTTAGCCTCTATAGGAGTGAATACAACTTTGTGGTATCATAGGATTGGGTACATAAGTGAAAAGGGGATGCAGATTCTCCACTCAAGGAAATTGTTACTAGGATTGAAGAAAATTGATATGGATTTTTGTGAGCACTATGTTTATGGTAAACAAAAAAGAGTAAAATTTCTTAGAGTTGAGAAGGAAAATAAGAGTGAAAAGCTAGAGCTTGTGCATACAAATGTATGGATACTAGCTCAAGTATCATCTCTTGGTGGCTCTAATTATTATGTTACTTTTATTGATGATGTAACTATAAAAACTTGGATAAACTGTATTCAAAATAAATCAGATGTATTTAACACTTTTAAGAAATGGAAAGTTTTTGTTGAGAATGGGACATAAAATTATTTGAAGTGTCTTAGATCATATAATGGAGGTGAGTATTGCAACAAGGAGTTTTGTAGTTACTGATCATACCATGGGATTCAAAGAGTGAAGACAGTTCTAGGAACACCGCAGGAAAATGGTGTATCATAAAGGAAGAGCAGAGGAATAATAAGATGCATGAGGTGTATGAGATTACATGTAAGATTACCCTTATTATTTTGGGAAGATGTTGTGGATACTACTATTTATTTAATAAATAGAGGGTCTTCAAGTTCACTGGATGGTGGTATTCTAGAAGAGGCATGGATAGGTAAAACTATTAATTTTTTATTTCTAAATACTTTCGGTTGTGAAGCTTTCATGCATATTGATAAATAAAATAGAACAAAAATTGTGGCAAAATCCAATAAGTGCACCTTCATTGGATATGGAGTTAATAATTTTGGTTATCACATTTAGGATTATGCAAACCATAAAATCATTAGGAGTAGAGATGTGATATTCAATGATAAGGTCATGTATAAGGACCAATTGTAGGGAAAGAAACAAGAAAAATAAACATATAATACACAGTGCTTGATGAAATTAAAACTCCAAAGGTGCTAGAAGATCAGTAGCATCAAACACCTCAAACTCTTGAAAATACTGTTAGAATATCTACCAAGATAAGTAGACCCCCTGAACATTACTCTCCATTATATTATGTACTATTATCTAAATTTGGTGAACCAAAAATATATGAAGAAGTGATGCAAATAGAAACCATGAAGAAGTGGGAGTAAGGGATGAAAGAGAATATGGAATCCTTGGTACATAACTAGACTTAGGATTTGGTTTGGTTACCTACAGGAAAAATAGCATTGCAGAATAAATGGATATATAGGGTAAAAGAAGAAGATGGAGGTAAAAAGAGGTATAAGACCAGACTTGTTTTAAAGGGGTTTGCATAGAAGAAAGATATTGATTATGATGAATTTTTTAACCTATTGTTAAAATGATTTCAATAAGAACTATTTTAAGTCTAGTGGCTTTAGAAGATTTGCATCTTGAACAGTTAGATGTAAAAATAGTTTTTCTTCATAGGGATCTAGAGGAAGAGATTTATATGCAGTAGCCATAGGGATATGAGGTCATAGAGAAGGAGGAATTAGTGTGCAGGTTGAAAAAGAGCTTGTATGACTTGAAGCAAGCTCGAAGATAGTGGTATATAAAATTTGACAAGTTTATGTCAGAATATGGGTATAGTAGATGTTATTCTGACCATTGTGTTTATTTTAAGATATTGGATAATGGTAATTATATTATCCTATTATTGTATGTAGATGACATGCTTGTTGCAGGATCTAACATGCTCAAAATAAAATTGGCAAATTCATTTGCAATGAAGTATTTGGGCGCTGCAAAACAAATCCTTGGTATGAGAATAACAAGAGATATAAAAAATAAAAAATTAACTGTCTCAAGGGGAGTACATAGAGAAGGTGTTGGAGATATTTTGGATGCAGGATGTAAAATCTATTAGTACACCTTTGGCCAATCATTTCAAATTGACAAAAAATATGTGTCCCAAGACACAGGAGGAGATTGACTATATGTCCAATGTTACTTATTCATCAACAATTGGTAGTTTGATGTATGTGATGGTGTGTGCAAGGCCAGTAGAACAACATTGGGAGGTAGTGAAGTAGATTCTTAGGTATTTGAGAGGTACTATCACTCAGGTATTATACTTTGGAGGTTTTAACACTATTTTACAAGGATATGTTAATTCAAATATGGTAGGTGATATAGAAAACATGAGTACCACGAGGTATGTTTTTATTGTAGGTGGAACTGTAGAAAGTTAAATTTCAAAATTAAAAAAGGTTGTTGCACTTTTAACAATGGAAGCATAGTATGTTTTTGTTACAGAATCTAGTAAGGATATGATTTGGTGACAAAGGTTTATGGAGGAGTTGGGAAATAACTAGGATAATCACATATTATATAGTGAAAATCAGAGTATCACTCATATTGTAAAGAATTCAGCCTTCCATTTCAGGACTAAATATATACAAACCAAGTACCATTTCATACGCACAATGTTGGAATATGGATAGTTAAAAATAGAGAAGATACACAATAGCTAGAATCCTATAGATATGTTTACAAAGGCAGTAACCAGGAAGACACTAAGTTCTTGCTCAATTTCAGTTGGTCTTCAAACATGACAGTAAAAGGTGAGAAAATTTCTAGGTCCAAAGTTGAAGCATTGTCCAACAGGTGTAGTAGCAGTGGAGTTACTATGATTATTGGTTGTGGAGCCTGATTGTAATTTGGAGGTCCTGTTTTAGTTGCGTTTGGATCCACTCTATGAAAGGATATAGGCGTTATGTAGTTGTGTGTCAAATTGCATGTCAATCCGAGTTTTTTTTGTGAATTACTATTTTCAGATATTTTTTGACGAAAAATAAATTTTCAAAAATAGTAATTACTAAAAACGAATTTTTTTTGATGAAAAAATAATTTACCTAAAATAGTAATTACTAAAAACAAAATTTTTTTGATGATAAATAATTTTCCGAAAATAGTATTTTATTTTTATTTTGGGGCTTTAATGATTTTCTCTAAAATTGTAACCCTTGTTTTATAAGAGGATGTTGTATGAAATCGGATATATGTGAGAAGGAAGAGAGATTGTAATAATGATATTGAAGAGGAAGTGCAACAAATTTATTGTAGGTTGTATCCCTTCAAGATTTTTTGGATGAAATAATAAATCTTGGTTATTTTATCCATGTGTCTGTTGTGCACTTTATTTTCTGCATTAGTAATTTTGCATTTTTTATTTCTCACGATTTTATATTCCTAATATTATCAATGAGAGGATATTATATGTATGGTATCAACATGTCAGAGGGATGTCATTCACATACACATGCTTCACTTGAATTATAATATAGGAAGAGGAATGGGTTATTATTTGTTATCATGAAAATGAAATTTCACTTAATTGCATATGATTCCCTTATATAAATTTTGAACTATAAATACATGGCTATGAGTTTTTAAAAAATAATAGTAACTATGAGAGCTCTGGAATAGAAAACTAGGGCATCATTTGGGTAGCCGAAGGGATTTCTGGTTACTGTGGACTTGAAGACAATATTTTTTCCTAGGAGGTCCCAATGGGGACACCTTTGGATCCTATTTTAGAGAGACATAGTTCTTTTGTAGATTTGTTAAATGATAAATCTCCATAAGAGATTAAAGAAGCACAAAAAATTACATTAAAAATACTCTTTACAGCTGCTGGAAATAGATCAACATCTCAACGAGTTAATGAATGCTTACCACAATTAGAATCAAGGCCAAATATTATCATTGAGCAAAGGATGATCAAAGAAATAATTTTATATAGATCCAATAATGATTTGATCTATAAATAAATTCATGGTATTCACCCTACCCTGATTTTTTTGTATTACTAGGTTTGGAAAAACTAGGAGCCTCTTGGTGAGTATTCTTTATGGTTTATTAGAAATGAATATTTTAATGTTAGTTTTTATTCACTTATCGATAGAAATAGGGCTTTCGAATAAAAAAAGAGGAATCATGGTTCGACAAGATTATTTGTTCAACCTTGGAGAGTGGGATTTGATCCTCGAATTGAACCCACTATTGTCCCAGTTTGGATCCATTTGTATGCACTTCCAATGGATTTTTGGAGTGAGAAGATATTGGAAATTATCGATAATTCTCTTGGAAGACATTTGGGTATTTCCAAAGACACAATGGAAGGAAACACAATTGTTTATGCAAGATTATGTGTGGAAATGGATCTTAGCCAACCTTTTCTGGTAGAGGTGGAACTCGAACTTGCAGGACTATCTTGGATTCAACAACTGTATTATAAGGCATTGCCCTTCAGATACAGAGTTTTCAACAAATATGGGCATTTAGCCCAATCTTGCCCAAATAATATGAACATAAAAATGGAGGCTCCTCTAGGAATATCAAATATTCCTAAGGAGGGTAAGTCAACAATAAATAAAGAAACAACCAATATTTCTCAGGGTAAATAAGCACAAGGAGATGGTTTTGAATAGCCCAAAAGAAGGAGAAGACAAAAGAAAAAATATGGTAAAGAAGAAGCCCAACTGAAGCCTTCAAATAGGTATGAGATATTTAAGACACTAATAGACCAAGAAGAAGAAAAATTCATGGAAGGAATGGATGGGAAAAAAAAAAAAAAATAACAACCATGTTTAAGCCCCTCTTTCACCTCCTCCCATCATAGAGCAAGTAATTGAGTGCAGTGAGTTACCGCAATCAGAGAGTGCAGGGGCATTAATAGTGCATAACCAAGAGCAACCGATAATTAAGGATATCATCATGGGCATAGCATAAAATAATAGATAAAGACTTACTTTAGGGATAACACAGGTGTAAAAGAGATAAAAAATAGTAGCTCTCAAAGAGTGAGTAGAAAATCAAATAAGGAATTGATAGCAGTTTAAGGAGACAAACTGATCACTCAAGGATCAGTGAGGCCAATAGATTTTTATTGCTCTTAAGGTAACCAATGATTATACAATCATGGAATGTTAGGGGTTTAAATAATAGAATCCATCAATCTATTGTTTGAAGACTCTTAGACAAATGTAAAACAATTTTTTTTCTTATCCAGGAGATAAAAATGTTGTTGGATCTTATGTGTAAAATAGTAAATAGACTTTGGAGGGGTGTTAGTCATATGGAAGTGGCTGCCCAAGGGGTCTCAAGGGGGATAGTTAATTTTTGGAACTCTCTTGAATGGACTGCAATAGAACATATAGCTTGGAGGGGTGTCCTCACATCATATTTTAGGAACAATGTCATAGTTGAACATGTTTTAATCATAAATTTTTATGGGGCTCAAAACCTAGATGGTCAAATGCATCAATGGTAAGCTGTGCATAACATGCGAGTCTCAAATGAAGAGTTAGACTGGATTATTGTTGGGGATTTTAATGCTAAATTATCCTCTAGAGATCAGGAAGGGGGAACCCCAATTTTAGACCTAGGGGATCAAATTATGATTTCCCAAGTCCATGCATTACACTTGGTGGATATTAAATGCCCTAGAACCAAATATACTTGGACTAATAAGAGGAGGGAGCCACATAGTAGGAAGGTGAAGTTAGATCATTTTTTGGTTTCAAAGGAGGTATTTGTAAAATGGAATATAAAATTTTAGATTTTGGAGGGTCTAGTTTTAGATCACTTTTCCATTTTGTTGGAAGGGGGGATCAAGACAATACAACATCACAAACCATTTAAATTTAAAAACTTTTGGTTACAAAAAGAGGAAATTCGAAATAAAATTCTATAGTTGTGGGAGAAGGTTTCCCAACATATGGGACAACAATATTTATATTCCACAAATAGCTTCATTATGTCAAAGATCAACTGAAACAATGGAGGAGAGCTAACAAGACAGACTTACAGGTCCAAATATCTCCATTGGCGGCTAGATGGGATGAGGTTCAAAAAAACTTTAGGGAAGAAACAATTATAGAGCATCTCAAAGAAGAGGATGATGCATTGCGTATAGCGGTTGAGGACATTGACAACCAAAGAGGAGACCTACTAAAAATAGAGTGCAAGAACCACTTGGTTATTAGAAGGTGATAAAAATACCAAAATTTTCCATTGGGATGTCTGTGCTAGGAGACAGAAAAACAACATGGAAGCTCTTCAAGATGAGAATGGACACTCCTTTGTTACAATTCCAAGTATGCTTTTCCATTCAATGGATTATTTTTCTAAACTATTTAAGGAATGTATGGTGCAAGATGAAGAGGCTCAAAAATAAGTTCTTGTTGTCATACCCTTTGTTATCTTTGAAGAAGAAAATCAGGCCCTACTTAAACCCATTGATAGAGAGAAATTGAAGAATGTAGTATTTTTAATGAGCACCAAAAAAATACCAGGTCCATATGGCTTTCCAATTGAGTTTTTTCAAGCCTTTTGGGATAACTTTGAGGAGGATGTAATGGTTGTTATAGAGGAGTCTAAAGGTAGTAAAATAATGCTTAAAGCATTAAATCATACTTTTATTTCCTTAATTCCAAAAGGGGATGAGGGGGTGCATATTTCATATTATAGACCTATTGCCTTATGCAATGTCATATATAAAATAATCACAAAGGTAATGGTTGAGCAACTAAAACCTCTTCTACATAGAATTATCTCCTTAGAGAAAAGAGTTTTTATAGAGGGTAGGTAGATCTTGGTTGGTGTGGTTCTAGCTCAGGAGGTAATCCATTAAATGCAAACATCTGGTAATAAAGGAATATTCATAAAATTGGATATTTCAAAGGCTTATGATAGGGTGGAGTGGAGCTACTTGTCAAAGATGATGGCAACTTTTGGTTTCTCTCAAGATTGGATAGAATGGATCATGAGTTGAGTTTCTACTCCGAAATACTCAATGTTAATAAAGGGTCTTCCCTCACAACCATTTGGAGCTACTCAAGGCCTTTGTCAAGGAGATCCTTGTTCCCCTTATATTTTTCTCATATTGGCTGAAGGCTTGGATAGACTCATCTTGAGGAGAAGAAAACAAGATTTGCTAACAGGTATCAAGGTGGGTGAGGAAATTTTGACTCACCTATAGTTTGTATATGACACAAGATTAATGGGAGTGGCCAACTTCAAGGAAGCAATAATTATTAGAGATACACTTAATGTATACCTTAGGGCTACAAACCAAACCATCAATGATAAAAAATACAAAGTGATATTTTTCAATCTTGATCAAAGGCTTCAAGATATAATTTTAGAGATCTTGGGATTTAAAAGGACTTATCTCCTAGTGGTATACTTGGGGGTCCCTTTGCATTTAAAAAAACTAAAAATAGTTATCTGGAGGAATATTTTAGACTGTATCAAGGAAAGAATTAATCATTGATCTCACAAATTGTTAAGATATGGGGGTAGATTAATTTTTTTACATTCAGTCATTAAGGCCATGCAAGTTTATAAATTTTCTATCCTTGATGCCCCACATACCATATGAAAAAAGTTGGACAAGATGGCTAGAAAATTTTTATGGGGAAGAGTAAAAGGAGAGAGAAAATGGGACTTAGTAGGTTGGGATAAAGTAATCCAACCCAAGGTAAAAGGAGGTTTGGGACTGAGAAGATCAAAGTTAAATAATAAATATTTAGCTGGAAAACATTATTGGAGGTGGATTTCCCAACCAAATTATTTATTATGTAGAATTTTAACTAGTAAATATTTGGGATAGGTAAACCCAAATGAGGTGGGTCATTTCCCTTTGGATGGTAATGGATCCTTAGTGTGGATGACTCTTAATTTAGGATCTCAGGTAGTGAAATATAGATTATTTTGGAAAGTGGGAAGAGAGGAGAAGACACGATTTTAGACAGATTCATGGGATCAATACCCACCTATCATTGTTGAATTATTTGAATTGAAACTAATAAAAATAGCCATGGAAACCAGGTATTGGGTCCAAATTGAAAGTTATTTCAATTCTAATCAATTAGGGGATTATAATTTTAAGAAGTTTAAGAATTTGGATGAGTGGCCAATTTCAATCCCTCTGGAATTGACACCCATCATGACTAAAATCTTGGCAAAAATATTTCTCACAGGTAGAGATGAGGAGGATGAATTTTCTTGGGGCTATGGGAGCCTTGGTGTCTACACAGTGAAGTATGGATATGATAAGATCCTTACAGAGCCTCCTCCTCATGCATATTAGGTTGAATATTGGAGAAAGATTTGGTAGTCCAAGGGTTGACCAAAAGTAAACTTTTTTGCCTCACAGTTCATACATAATGGAATTTTTACTTTTTATAATGTCATATTTAGGGGAATAATTGGTCCATATCAATGTGTTTTATGCTAAAAGAGTGAGAAAACATATGATCACTTGATGTTTGAGTGCCCATTCATGCACAAGATATGGGAGAGATGGATTTTATATTATAAAATTTGAGTTAATGGTGATTTGAATCGGATTAATATTTGGAAAATATATAGAAGAGGGGTAGATTTAAATCTAAAGATCTTTGTATTGGTTGGGATATTGGATTAAACTTCATTTGGTGTCAAGTGTGGTTGGAGAGAAATGGAATTTTTTTTAGAGAAACCTTTTCATATTTAGGTGGATTTTTATAGGTCATTTGAAGCAAAGTCATATAAATTGTGATAGTGTATGCTAAAGAGGAAACTTAGGTTGTTATAGGGACAATGGAGAAGGCATTTGAAGTACAAGAGGGGCAGGATAGAGCTAGTTGTAAACCATCCCCAGAAAGTTGAATTAAAATTGATATTGATGGAGCTGCAAAAGGTAATCCGGGTAAAGTTAGAATTGGAGTGGTTTACCAAAAATCATGTTGTAACAATGCTTTATTGGGAACTACAAGTCTTGGGCACGGCCACAAACAATGAAGTGGAAGCCTTAACTATCAAATATTATTTTATTTGAGCAGTAAAATAAGGTTACAAGAGGATAATATTAGAATCAAATTCTCAAATAATGGTTGGAGCTCTAGATTGCATGAGGAAATTTGCTTTGAAGACATGGAGGTTGAGAATTCTTGTCACTAAAATTAAGGATTTGTGGAGGGAATTAGACTATGTGATTCTAGTTTATGTGAGTAGAGATCTAAATAAAGTGGCAGACTTCCTGGCTAATATGGGCACATAGAAGGAGGTAGGGTTTTAGTGGCATAGTGACATGGCTATTGAGGATGAGATGATTAGGCAGGTTCATGAGCAAATCCAGTGTATAGCTAATTTGGACAACCATTCCAAAAATATGGTTTAGGAGATTTGTGATCCAATGTAGATCTTATTTTCTAGTTGTAAATAGGAGAACAACCATTGTATAAATATGGTTTAAGAGATTTTGCTCTAATATAAATATTCCTTTACTATTGTAAACATGTGTTCTCTTTGGCTAAGGCTGGTAGAAGTCTCATCCCAACTTGTAAATGATATTTATTTTAATACAAGTTTTTTCAAATTATTTTTCAAAAAAAAAAATGTTAGTAACTACCACATGAGTATAGATTTTACATACATATTAAATTCTTAAAATAATACATTAAAACTATTCCAAGTGTCCCTTTGTGAGAGACTAAATGGAAACATAAGGACACAAAGGAATAACTCATGTATTTGAAGGAAAATTTTACTTAATTTTAGATAACCTAAAAGAGGACTTAAGGGATGAGTGTACATATATAGGAAGACACACTTTCCATTAAAAAAAATAAAGATAGAGAAAGAAAAAGAAAAAACTAACTATTTCCTATTTTAATATTACCTTACCTTTTTTGAAAGGAAAAGGGAGCTTGGATATCCAAATCCAAAAAAATTCTTATAAAAAAGTTCAAAGTTTAGAACACCATCCAAAGAATAGACCTAAGAGGAACTAATTGAAAAGTATTTTATGGAATTTTTGGTTTGATGACAAAAGCATTGTTGTGTGGCTATTCCAATTGTCCGTTTATTTTTAAAATTTAAATAATTTTGAGAAGAAATATTTGGTAGGGAAACCTATTTCAAAATTATGTCTTTCAAGGATAAATTGTACTTGTGATAAATTATATGATCAACAATATATGCACATGGATAATAGACACATGTATGCATGATTTAGAGAGTTGAGATATCCACTGGAGCCATTGTTCACATAGAGAGAAAATTCAACTTGAGAACATGGGGATAGAAATTGGTCAGAGATGTGTCAAGGATTTTGGGAGAAATTAAAATTTTCTTTGTTAATATTTCTATGGTTAAGCAAATCCATAGGTACATTTTGTGTATTCTATCTTTGGTTTCTTCCTCATGATAAAATTTTAGTCTAAACTATGCAAAACAAGAAAAAATAAATATTTATCCTCTTTTTGAAAAGGAATGACTGTGTTCATCTTTCCAATTGGTAAAGTTCAATTTTATAATTTATGAAATATTTTAAAACTAAAAAGGGTGTTGTGACAAGGGTAAAAACTAATTTAAAAATATCATAATTATGGCAAAATTCATAAAACTGTAAAAGTTGTTGGCAAAATGTATAAAAACTAAAAACTTTGCTATGATAAAGTTGTAAAACTTTTAAAATTTATGATAAAAGTTACAAATTTTCAAAAAAATTTAAATTTTGAAAATGTTATTGTGATCATATTTGTAAAAATTTAAAAAATAAAAAGTATATTATAGTTTCTTGTTGGATCATTCATGTTGGAACTTAGACTATCTAACAATATTGAACTAAATTACATATATGTTAATGTATTATTATGTAAATTAATGCATGCAATTTATTTTTGTATGGACTATATACATGGGCCTTAGATGAACCTTTATAAGGTTTTAAATAAGAATTATTGTAAATCTTTTATTGATGAATTGCTACATCCGAGTTGACTTGTATAGGTTCATATTGATAAGAGAGTCTCTAGATTGTTCAAAGATTCATGTATTTGTATTGATTATGTTGAACCTAGTTGAACCAACTATATGTGACGTCATTATTGTTTGTTCAAAAATTCACCATTAAACATTTTGAAAAAAATACAAACAATTATGTACGTTGCATAAATCCTAATTATTTGTTGGAATTCAATCATGTCTCATTTTATAAATCTAGAGTATATTCATAAATGATTGACTAATATTATTTTTGATAAAACTATATATGAATCTTGTTTTGATATATTATTCCTTTTGATAATGAACCAACAATTGAGTAACATGTTGAAATTGAAAGTAAATAAATATGTTCCTCCATGGAACTTAATATTTTATCATTTGTGAAAAATAGTTGAATGAATGTGTTTATATATATAATCAATAGTGGGAGATATTATGTCATTATAAGTATAATGTATAAATATTAGTTTCACAAGGTCATTATATTTTTATTAACGTATACAATATGAATGATCAAACCATTTGATGCGTCTCTTAAGAAAACTAGGAAATGGTTATTCCTTTTCAATTGAGATCATAAAAGAAAAATTTTGGTGCTTGTGACTCTAATATAAAGGAATAAAATAGAAAATTAGAAAAAAATTCAATTGGAAAAGAAATTAAGAAATAGGTTAAAAATATTAATGATTAACAACCTAATTATTTTATAATAACTAATTTGGTTGGTATACTTCAATTGCATTATAAACATATATTGAAATTCAAAGAATTAGAATATTTATCTTTAAAATGGTGCTTTTTATGACTGGTATTATTTTTTTGGATGAGCGTAGAATCCACGATAAAGAGGAAACCAATTACGTCATAGATGTGAATGAATTTGTAACAACTATATGTGAACCTTAGACATGTGAATAAAGGTTGGATAGAATATTCAAAAATGTGTAAGCACAATTCTCCTTGAAAATTCTTATAGTGAATAGTTTCAATTATAATCTTATGGGATTGAGCTAAGTTGTCCCTCATCCTTAATGGACTATATAAATTTGAATAAGGAAAACTGTAGTAATGCAAGAGGATAAAACCATATGATAAATACATAAAGAGTGTATTTGCATATTAGCATTTATGGATACTTTTAATGTTATTGGAACTATAATACTTGACTTTTAGTGAAATTATGTTGTCAAGTACATTGCATCCAAGCCAATTGAATTAATAATATGAAAATGGATTAGATAACATTGACAAATACTCCTTTGACATGTGATATTGAATCATTTTTTAGTTAATGTGACCTAATTTTTTAATAGATTATATTCTCCCATGTGATAATTAAATATATTTCTTCCATTTATGATAAGAAAAAAAAAGCCATCAAATAAAAAAGTTATGTTATTTTTTACCAAAATTTGAGGATGCAGTTATTATGTGTATTAGAGACTAGCTTAAATGATAGGGACAATAATCTCATAATTTCTAAAGTGTGCATATTTATATTGTAACTAGGAAATGATTAGTATAGGAATATGAGTCACTCTAATGACATATACCTCAATAAGGGAATAATAGCTAAGTTGGACAAAATCTAACCTATTTAGTGACATTAGGGATACAATGGTCATCATTGAGCTAAATTAATAGGAACAATATGAGAGAATTAAGGGAATATAAATCCTCATTATGAGACCCCTATGAGTGACCAAATTATAAATATAATGAAAAGAGTCCACTCAAAAGTATTAGGACCATGATAGGCATTGAATGAATAGGAAATATTTTCTGGTAGAAATTTTATCCAAGTATCTTAAGAATATTGCACCACCAAAATATGATGACAATACCCTTGGAAATAAATATGAGTCATGGAATATTAATAGGATGAAGTTTTTAAAACTTTATAACCAATATAGCGTGGGATGCGTACCATATCACTAGAGAAGTTACATCTCAGTGGGGCATTCTAAAAGATAAAACAAATTCAATGATAGGAAATATTACATAGGATTATTTTATTTTTATTTTTATCAATGATGGTTACCATAGTTATGTTCCAATATAAATATGATAGAATTCTAAAATATTAGTCAAAGAGATAGGTATGTGACTCAATACTAGGATACTTTCATAAAGCCCCTCAAGTACATTCCTCAATATTAGAGGAATAAGAAGTTCATAATTAGATAGTTTATTTTAAAGTTGAATAATCATATAGGGGTAGATGTGGATATTCATAACCCAACGACTATGGAACATGTCTTAGAGAAAATTACAAGCAATATTTATATATTCATATGGAGAATAAGGAGAAGAGTAATATTTCTCAATATGAAAACCCTTTATTAAAAAGAATTTTTTTGAAGGGTAAACTATTAGAAATTATTACATCATACTAGGTATTAATATAAGTTGAATAACCTCTCAACACATGGTTTTTATGGTCTACTATAGGACAATGGTATAATCACCATAATATTCCAGGTGATAACAAAAATTTTCTTAAAGAAAAAATTAGAGAAAAATACAAGCAATATTTATATTTCATAAGGAGAATAAGGAGAAGAGAAAGATTTCTCAATATGCAACCCCTTTGTTAAAAACATTTTTTTGAAGAATAAATTGTTAGAAATTATTAGATCATAGTAGGTATTTATATAAGTTGAATAACATCTCAGCACATGGTTTGTATGGTCTATATAGGATAATGGTATAATCCAGGGTTATGCATAGCGGCTATTTATAGCCAATTGGCTAAAATTAGGATTTTTGAAATTTGGAATTGGCTAATATTTGGGACCCTTGACCAAGGCCCATTAGCCAAAAATTTTTGGGTGCAATTTTTTTTGGGGGTCAATTCGTCCCAATTTTATAATAATTTGACCATTTTAAGTTTAAATTTTCAACATTACCCCTAATAATAGTTAACCTTCTACATGCGTTTCGATACTATTCACTTGGATTTTGAAACTAATTCGCAAAATTTTTATAAATACATTTTGGGGATGACCCCTTATGCATAACCCTGGTACAATCACCATCATAGACCATGTGATAGCATATGTGATCTAACCACCTTCACAAGGTCCATTCATGTGGTATTGAATAGAAGTAGATGCAAGTTTGTTATACCTAAATAAAACATCTTATGCACTTTAAATACCTATCATTATTTAATGCAAAGTATTCAAATCTTAAGTTCTAACATGTGGTAAATAAGTAGGTACAAGGAAGAAAAATTATCTTATTGATCCTCATCTAGCTTTGACATATGGAAATCCAAGGTGCACTCTATTTGAGAAAAAATTCAAGATTGAGATAAGATGTTTCAGTTGTAAAATTACAATGTGTTAAATTGTCACCGTGAAGAGAAATTTCATAGTTGAATTAAATAAATTTCAATATGGAAAAGCCTAATCAAAGGAATATTTAAGCAAGAAAAGGAAACTATTTAAAGCTCCATAAAATATTGAAACAAATCCATTTGAAGATCCTTTTATACAAATAAGTTTTTGAAAGAAAAGTTAAAAATCCTATTGAAAAGACACTATAAAGAAGTTTGAGAAAATTTGAATTTAAATAGAAAAGGCTCATATAGCCAATTAAAGTTTTTTTGGAAAAAAATGATTAAAAGGATGAAATATATCCATTGAACCTAATTGAAAATAGTTTATTGAAGCCTTGAAAGGAAGCTTGAAGAAATCATAAATCATAGAAGGCGCATATAGCCTATTGAAGCCTTGTTTAAAGGAATTTTAAATAAGCTTTTTATATATCCCACAAAGGATTATAATCCATTTACAAATGTGAAAATATATCTATCAAAGATAAAATAAAGAGTTTTTAAAAATTAAACTGAGGCATCTAAAAATTTATCTCAAAGGTGTTGAGGTAAACTAAATAATAAATTTTCAAAGGATTAACAAGTGTATGAAGAGAGCACCTTTATATATTCAACAAAGTGATGAGAAATCATCCCATTAGTTAGATAAATATCTCATATTTTAATGGCCTTGAATACAAGGAAGAGAGCTATCAAAGTGTAAGGTACCTATGAAGAATGAATGCCCAAACATCTAGATAACTAGAAGCTTGGAAGATTATGGTATCCAAACACTGAGTATCCAAAATATTGAAGTGAAGCAATCAAACAACAAATATATGAGAGTTCCATGAAATCACAAAGGGAAAAATCCCATTGGAACCAAAAAAGATTAAAAACATAATAAGTCAAGGTTTAATGACTCAATGAAAGACAAAACTATAGTTAGAACTGACTCAAAATGTTTAAATACATGGTACTCATTGTTTGAAATCCACCTAAGTGGATGAGATGTGCCATCAAGACCTCAATAAATATTGGAAGATCCATAATAGCTTTTTGATAATATTCTAGAGTAGGATCATTCATATGATACTAGGTAATATAAGAAATGGTGTTGAAGACTAAAGATATAAATAGGAAAGGGTTAAAAAATATAAGAGAAATCTAGTTGAGATTCAACCACAACAAGAGACATAACTGCATGAGAGTCTCATTCCATCAACTAAATTAAACTACCTAACAAACCAAATATCTTTCAATATTATATACAATTAATCAAATGAGCACATACATAGCTAACATACATAGCTAAGTATTCCACAGACTAAACAAACAATAATCCAATGATTTATCCAGGTAACATAATAAATTTAATAAAATACAATATTCATCCAAATTTAATAAAAATTCTTAGAAATAAAATTTACATACGTACATATTCTATGACATTTTTAATAGAGTCTAGATAAAACTTTAATCTGCATTAATAGGAGTATAGCCTTAAATCATACACTTATGCAATTGTAAAAGTTAAAGAGCTAACCCTTATTATGAGCCACATTCAAGTATTTATAGATTTATATCACATTCAATGAGCTTAGAATGATTACATGAAATATTCTCCATAGGCCTATTAGGGTAAGTGTAGGGAATAGGTATCACTTTTGAACTTAGCTGATATTAACCAACTTGAATATGATATTTTGATATGTTTTGTGTAGATTTATTCCAAGAAGTTGGTGTCCATGTATCTTCAGTTGTTCTCAAGCATCATTTGATAGGTCTACTTTCCTCCACTCCTTTATATTACATTGATCGAAATATTTAGAGGTAGGTGTGTGATGAAGCAACCTATAACCTTTGAAATTTCTAACAATAATGATTTTAGATGATTGGTTGACATGAACAAATCTTGATGATTGAGATTGATCTAAGAACCTTCTACTAGATGTTGAGGCCTAGGAACATTATTAGGATTTTGTTGGATTAAATTTATCTTTGTTAAAATATAGGCCTTCACAAAATTTGGAGTCTAGCATCTACATCTTAGTGCTAGACATTTTTGCTTTTTTGATGAATGTCTTGCCATCTTCAAGATAGATCTTCATATTTATCCAAATTTTAAATCTAGTAGCGTGTAACCTTGAATGCCATAAGCCATACTTCTATCTTCATTGGATGATGTCAATGCTTCCAAAATTATAGTTGCTTACTAGCTTGATGTCTATACTTAGCTAGATTTTGGGTCTAGCATTGTGATTGCCAAATACTAGATGCCAAATATTTTATGCTCCTCTAATGACATCAATGAATTCAAAATTTTGACTATTATGATATACCAAGCACTTTTTCCTTAGTCAAATTTCTAGTTTGACCACATGGTGAATATTGGATGCTAGAATTTTGCTGCTATTATTCTTAAATAAACTCTTCAAAAAATCAAATCCTCCTTCAACCTATCGGGTTTCATGCCTTAGAAAATATTTTGGTATGATACCCATGCAAGGTGTTGGGTTTCTTTGCCTTGGTCCATTTTATTTGGCTCAATGCTATTTCACATCTAGATATAGTTCTCAATCATGACTTTTGTTACTTGTTCATTGTCAAATCTTTGTTAAGTTATTTTTATGTCATTGCCTTATCCATATTTTAGCAAATTCATAATCCAAATAGATTTCCAAGGACTTGTTAATATGGATGATAAAATTGACCTAAATTATTGGCAATATTCAATAATTTTTGCTTGTAAAAATTAGAGAACCTAGTGGGCCTTACCTATAGGAAAATTGAGTTATTATGGGGTAAAAGAGCTAGGAGATAAACTAATGAAAAATAAAGGTATGGAAGTGATAAAATATTAAAGCTATGAAAAACAAAAGAATTTCAAAATAGGGAGTTGATGTAGAAAAATGGATATGTAAGGGAGGTGAATAGATTCTTTAGGTATAATAGAGATTCTTTAAAATATGTAGTGGAGAGTACCCTTGTTGCAGATCTATACCATTTTCCCTAAAAATATGGGATTGTATATAGAATGAGGAGGAAATATCTTAGTAGATGGAGTATAGTAGGGGGTGAAAATAAAAATTATGTAACAAAAAGTGTGAGTGATAATAAATGGAAAATTCTATGATTAGGAAATCATGGAGGGTAGTGAAGGTGATTGGGAAGGTGAAGGAAGTGAAGATATGGAAAATAGAGACAAAATGAGGAGGGAAATATGATAAGAGGAAGATAAAGGAAGAGGGATAGAGATACTTGGACATTAGTAACTCATATAAGGATGAAGACTCCATGAGCATAATTTTCATAGCTAAAAGCTATTTTATGTTCGAGTAAATTATCTTAGGTAATTTTTCACATAGAAAAATTAGCTTAGGTAACTATTCTAAGATATCAGAAATATTGTGCTATTTGAAATGCTATTCTTTACAAAACTATGAAGGTACTCTTCTTAAATATAGTGGACAGTTATGCAATGAGTTTGTGCTTTGGAGGTATGTATGGCTACTCAATATTAGGATCCTAGAAAGAAAGAAAACTTCATGCATAGCTTTGGTCTTGCATTTATCTTTATAGCACTTTGTGGATGATGATGACAATTGGAGTATTAGTTGAAATTTAGCTTTTGTTAGAGCTAGCTCTACTTAATGGGATTTTCTCACTTGTGTGGTGCACATCCTATTTATTTTGTTCAACTAATTGCTTCTCATCACCATAGATTTTTTATTTATTCTAACACATGCTAATTTTTATTGTTTAGTCACTATGGCACATGGTGGTGGTCTACGATGTTGCATATGTTCTTTATCATTGTTAGATGATTCCACTTTTCACTTTATTAGCTTTGGTAGTATCAATTTGTTCATATTGAGGCATTATATTACGAAATTTTTTGTTAACTTTTTACTTCTCATGATGCCACTCAGCATGTGTTTTCATCATCAAGGTACTAGTGTGTCATATTACAAGCTTCATCCATATTTTAGTATTCTTGTATTGGTCATGAATCTGCCTAAGTACATAACATATGTGCGCCATAGACCCGACCAAAATTGAAAGGCCGAAGGAAAGAAATGTCCTTATAGCCAATCTCCAGAGAGGGTTGGTTCCCGTATTAATCTAACAATTGGTATAATATTAGGGTAACAAAAAGAAATGAAAAATGATATAAAGGAAGGGGAAATATGGCTATGAGCCAAAAATGTAAAGTGGGGATAAACTAGCAGCTAAAACCCAAATAAAGTTTTAATTAGCATATAACATAAAGAAAGCATAGTAACCATTCACAACTTGTAGATATGACTTCCAATAAATATTTTAGCATCCAGTTCTCTATTAGGAATTAAATTCAACATGCATAATTTAAAATTATCTAACAAAGAGCATGGACATAATAAAAATGATAAAAAAATAATAATTACATACACCATTGATCCGGGAACCAAAGCCAAATCTCTTTCAATTGATGTGGAGAACTTAAAATATTTTTTGGCAGAGTGTCTATCCTCTTTCTTTACATCAAAATACTTAGTATTTATATAGGGTTGCACCTCCATAATTAAATGCACATTAAAAAAAAATGTCGACCAGTCAAACATCAATAAAAATAATTCTCTCCTTGACAACTATAATAAAAAAATCAACACATTCCGTAGGAAGCAATGATCCCATTTTGGTGGAGAGCACCTAGGAAATCAGCAAGAATGAACGATGGAAAATCGTTTCAGGGGTTGGTGCATTGAAACACAACAATGTCATGCAAAAATTAGGAGCTCAAACATTAAATATTGGTTTCCACTTTGTCTTCTTGCACCTCAAAATTTTATTCTCACTAGGAAGATCCAGTGAAAATTAACTTTACTTGGAGAAGGAGCGAAATCAATGGACAATACCTCAATAATGAATAGGATCACAACATTTAACGTTGGCAACTCTTCAGCGAGAATTCTAGAAATATTGATTTCATTACCCCAATAAATTAAAATTAACCAACCTCTAATCCTAATCTACAACAATGGTGCCTTCAAAAAGGAACTTCATTGAGAGGAAAAGGCAAAAATTGATTTCGCTAGAGCAATGGAGCGAAAAGCCATTTCATTGCAATCATGAGCAAAAATGGAAGTTTGTTTGGTATTTTCACCCATGTTGGATCTTTCGCTATCACTTTTGCTAAGTTCACCTGAAAACGTTCTTGCTTGCCTTTATTTTCTTATTTTGTAGTGATTTCACTAGGAGATGGGCGAAAATTACTTTCACTATGAAAATGTGGTGAAAGAGATTAATTTCGTTGGAAATTGCACCCACTTTAAAAGTTTTACCATGATTTTTTCCAAAAAGTGATTTTGATATGTTATGGAGAAAAAATAGAATTTCGCTCTAGAAGGGAGGCGAGAATGGATTTTGCTCCTGTTTGGGGTGAAATTGACTTTGAACAACTCAGGAAGATGTCATTTTCATTGCTTTTTGCTCCAAGTTGGGCACTCTTTCTTGCTTTCACTCAAATTTGGGTGAAACCATCCAGTTCATTGGAAAATGGGTGAAAATCATTGTTTTTTCTTATCCCATGGTGAAATTGACCTTGACCAATGTCCATCTATTATTTTTACCCCAAAATTAATTAAAAAATAGTAATTTACCCAAAAGGGGTGAAATCACCTTGGAATGCACAAGTTTGGGTGAAATCACTTAACTTATATTTTTCTTCACTTGTAAAATCCTCCCTTTGCTCTAATTTGGGTGCTTTTCATTGCTTTTGCACATTTTACCTACCAGCGAAATCAACTGATTACATTTTTATTGGCGCTTTTAGTTTTTGCTAACGTCTTTGTTCCTTAGATATTTTTTGATGTTGCATTCCCTTCCTTGCATTTTACTTTTGCCAGTGACATTGCTTTAAATTATTTTTGCCAAAGGAAGCACTACAGTTTATTTTCACTAGCATAATTAGTAGCACTTATTTGTTCTTGGAAAAATGGCCGAAAGCACTTAATCTTCATTGAAAGGGAATTCTAACAATATCAAATTAAAAAAAAAACAACATCAAATATTAAAGAGTCCAGAAAAATAGCATCATTTAATTCTCATTCCTAGAATTTTTATAAAATTTAGTGTGGCAAAACTGCCAATACTTCTGGTAGCTCTCAGGGTATTTAGCGCATCTGGATGTAATCGACCCTAGATCTTAATCCATTGGGATCAAATATCACCTCCAGTAGCTACATTAGATGGTACATTTGATTCAACGACCTCTTTCTACTCTCTTTTCGCCTGTGCCCATTCTTCTTGCTCTATGAAACTCGTAATGCTAATCTCATATACTAAAAATACCATGACCAAAGAATATTTGTTGAGCATCGAAAGATACTGGAGTGAATTAACAATGAAGTGCAATGTTTGGACCTGGTCCAAGCTGATGTGGTTGGACCTCTAGCACAATTCGTACAAGGAAGTATCAATGTGGGTAAGCCTTTTCATGAGTGGCAATACCTGCTCCTCTATAATTGGCTCTGTCCAGATATCAATCTCAGAGGTATCCTCCATGAACTCCTTCCATGATACCTCCAACTCTTTCTTTGACAAGATATCCTCCTGATCATCAGTGAAGTCCAACATCAGATGTAGCCTTAAAATAAATTAGGAAAATAGACCGCTCTTTCTCATACATGTCAAGTAGCTTACGACCCTCTTTGGCTAGATCCAATCTAGAAAAATAACTACATAGCATCACCTTGGAATTAGACCAATCTCGGTTCATCCCACTCATGGGTTTACATCAGAGGGCAGCGGTAGATAATGTGTGAATATTCAATGCCATATCTAGTTTTTGTTCTAACTACTCCTCAGCATACTGGAATGCTTGCTCATAAAATATTATTATTGTTCATGCCTCCTAAAGATACAGTAGAACCAAAATCACCTTTAATGACCACTTTGTGCAGTATTCAGTTAAAAAATGGTGAGCCTCCTTGATTTTCTCCTTGGAGAACCCCACTGATTGTGTGGCCTTTTTAGCCATCTGATTCTGTAAAGATACTAGTTTGGTAGTTAATGTATGCACCTACTATTCGGCTTCTTCACGTACCTTTTGATGCTTCTTAGATGCTTTCTCCAAGTCTTTCACTTTCCACTATGATCTCTCTGCCTCTGATCTTGTTGTCTCCAGTTGTGCCCTATTTTTAGCAAGAGCTTCTTCTAACACAATAATATTTGCCTTGACCTCAAAAATATCTTCTTATAATGCTGACCATGCTAGTAAAATGAGCTCATATCCACCTGAATATTCCCCATTTTCTCCATAGTATCAATCTTCGTTAGGTCTTCTGTAATGACTTTATATGCATAATCGCTTTGAGCCATCTCTCCTTGGATCTTCTGGATATGGGGAATCATATTTATAGTGTGGGAGACCATATCATTGGGGTCAAAGGAAACCTTCTTCAATGGATTTTCTTGAGCTTGAGCCTCTTTTTGCTTATGGATTTTTAGCCATTGTGATGAACTCTAGTAGGCTCGACTTATTTTTGCTGGAACAAGATGCTCTGGCACAACCTCCACATATGAATCTGGTAGGCCCTACAACTCAAGTAATTGATAAAAAGGAAAGTGATCCTACTAAGGGTTTAGATCAGGAAGGGAAGTAGAAATGATAACGGTTGATGGAATGGATATGGATGAGGGAATGAAAGTGAGGGATTCACCTATAGTTATACTTACTAAAGGAGGAACTTGTGTACTTATAGCCATGGTAGAAGTTACTAGAATGGAGGATGAAGGGAGAAAAAATGGATTGGGTGCAAATGCAAAATAACTGAAAGAAAGGGAAACCGAAGAAGAGGGAATAGAAGAAGAGGAAGCATTAGTGATTGGTGACTGAGAAATGAAAAGTGAAATTGAAATAGAAGGAATATGAAATGGAGGTGAAATGGAAGTGAAAACTATAGAGAGAGATGTGATAGTCACTGAATTCTCAAGATTAAGGGAATAGGAAAAGAAAAACATACCTTTAGGATCTAAAACCATTTGAGTCAATGATGAGGGTGACTGTGATACTAGCTCCTCCTCCACCTAATATTCCTTCAGCTCATTCTCAATATCCTCTTCAAGATTTATGAATTCTATCTTCTATCCAATATACTCTTCCTGAACCAAAAGAACAATCTTTGAAATGTTAGCCAATGTAGCTACCACTGCAAGAGGAGGGTTTGTACTAGAGGAAATAACTACACCAATCCTCGGCTTCTTGGATATTTTCAAAAAAGAAAGTGCCTCATGTGTACTCCTCTTCTTATGCTAGAACTATTTTTCTAGTGATGGCTATTTTGTCTCCTCCACAAGTGGTTATTTTTTAGCGACAAGTTGCTCTAATATGCCCATGATCTCTTCGTTGTCAGATATTTGAAAGCTTTAAGATATAATTTTAGTGAGAGAGATCAGTTGGTAGCTGTCATAATATTCATCATATATATCCAAAAATATATCATCCATAGCCAGGCCATAGGCTGACCTAGTTTTTCCTCGATGGGCCCTCATAACCCTCTAATTAGTGTTTTTGTCCTCAGACCAAGCGGATAATGATTCTTCATTTTGCTATATAGTTTCAGAGGAGGAATGTGGTGCTTGTGGACCTCAGGAATATATTCAACGTCCATCTCATAGAAATCATACCATAGAAGGAACATCATCATTTTATCAATGTGCTATTCAAGATCACGCCCCTTTGGATTATTTCTCTACTGCTCAATATTTGCTCTAGGATAGCAATGAAAACCTTTTGCTTTGATCAATGCCACAAAATTACCCAAAGGGTTGTATTTCCACCACTAGGGCAACTCAATCAAGCCAAGGTCATAGAGGGTTTCAGTAATCAACTAATTTTTCCCAACCTGGTTTACTTCAATGTCGTTGAAGGCAAAGGGCATGGTACATGTGTTTCATTTCCCTCAACTCGCCCCGTAGACATGTGTTGAGTGAAAGTTTTGCCCAATTGCAAAATACCCATCATAGTTAGGGCTTTTAAAATGAAAATCCTCTCTTGTAACAAAATAACATTTCTTCAAGGTTCCTTTTACTTAATGCATGTTTGTATGTTATAAAGTGTGTCAAATAAGTGCTTAGAATACCTTAGTGATTTGCCAATAACTGTTAACAAGGGGCTTGTGTTGGTAATATTTTATTCTGCTATGCAAGTGATTGTTCTTGAAACTTAATGAAATGATGAATGAATTGATTTTTATGTTGCTTTAAACATGAAAGAAAAATAATCCAAAAGATTAACCTTAACATATAATAAAATTTGAAATCCTTATAAATGAATCCCCCTTTTATGAAATTACAATTTTCATAAAGGGAAATAAATCTATAGCTTACTACAATGGCCTTTTAAATGTCGTATAAATTACCCTCTTTAATGAAATTAATTTTCATAAAGAGAAGTAAATTTATTACTCATAAATGAAATCTAAAGCCTAAAATTTAAAAATGTAAAACTTTTGAAATTACAAAATGCCTTGAAAATGTGTGTTTTATAATAAATTTTATAATTTCAAATTTGCTTCAAAATTAAATCAAAATTGCTTTAAATCATAATTTGAAGATTATTATTTGAACCTCTGCATCTTTCTCTTGGATCTTATTTTTTTATATATATTTTATTTTATTTTGAAACTTAAAAAAAAAAAAAAGATAAAGTTTAGGAAAACTAAAATGAAAAATAAAATCAAACCAACCACCAAAACTCAAAAACTTCACCCCAAACCCTGAAAATATTGACATCAACCATAAAACCTACGTTAATATGATTCGTATATTCATGTAATTCATATTTAACAAGGTGCAATCTCCTAAGGGCAAAAGTGCAATATATTAAATATACAAAATGAATTAACCATAAATCATGCATACAACTCATACGATATATTAAAATATTAGTATAAAATATTTTCAAAATAATCAAATACATGCAGAAAATACCAATTTCGTAGACATCAATAGTGAAGTAATACAGTTCCAACAATAATACGAAAGGAGAGCATCCAAAACAAATCCAGCACCACCTTCTGTTTCCACCTGTAATCTTTTCTGAAGTCTCCCACCTTGCAAATATTTCTATATTTTCAATAAAGTTCCATCTGACCCATCTGTCCTTTTTTCTACGTTGTATTTAAAGTTTTACCTCTTGTTCATTTTCCTTGAAACTATATCGTATCCTTGATAGTAATGTTCATTCCGTTGCAAACTGCAAAAACCTGACATAACAAGATTTCATGTCTTATTAATATTATTACACACATACATCCCGGTGATCACGTTTTATAAATCCTCCTTTTCACTGAGATATTATGATAATTAACATGATATCCAATTTTATTAATCCTTAACCTTTGTAACCGTTGCCCATGCACGTATTCTCATTCAATCGTTAATACCCTTTTCTTTTATCTTTTATTATTCCAAATTTAATCCATCATGAATGTGCACCTTCATATTTGTACTAAAATGGCTTCACTGGTACTATTCCATATTTTGGTTTACTACATTCTCCCGAGTAGCACCAAACACAAAGTAATATTCAACCCACAACATGGATCTTATCACACTATACCTATGTTTATCACTACCGTATTTTGATGACCAATTCATTACTACAGGTGATAAGTTAGCCATGGCATGTGGATCGGAAAGGTGGTGGTCATGGCCATTATGGAAGAAACAAGGGGAAACAGTTTCTTCATGTGTTCATAGAGTCAATCATTCGTAGAGCATATGTTCACCGATTTGACATTGACAAGATTATGGAATGCACCATGCCAACAATGGTTTCGTAGGCTGTGTAAGAAGCCTCATTGAATGACACAAGCTAGACATACCATGTCTAAATTACATTTTCTAAAAATATGCCAACGTATTGAACACAATTTTCATGTTGCCAACCAATAAAAATGAATATAAAAATATTTCTTTACTGCTAATTCCTCCAAGTGATAACAGTCACAAACCTCTAATTGCTAATTTGCCATTCCAAACTTGAATTCTCTCTATTTGAGTCATCATCTTATGTGACCTCAATTCTGTTGTCTCAACATCCCAACCCAGGATCCCACCATGATTATTTTTATGTCCATCCATCCATGACACTCATTATCGTGTCGTTGCTCCCGTATTAAAACCCCAACGTTATTTGTAATCCGATTCTTGTCCAAGTTGTTCGGTATACTAAGCATGTCCATATCACAATGTGAACCATATTTTCACACATGTGTTCCCATATTCAAAAACCCGTTCATTCCATGTGTGATGATTTTCTTATATCATCGTCAATTGGAAAACAACGTCCCACCATTAGTTTTTTCATCTAATTACATTTGATCTGATACATCCAATTCATCATAAGTCTCTAGGATTACATATAAAACAATGTGATAATAGTAGTGATATTCTTCATGATGAACGTCATCCACCTATTTCATACGTTGGTGCCAAATTTCCTTATCTGCCATCCATGATTTACTATACCTCTGACTGCATCTACCCAACATTAAATCATCATTTCCTAATGCTCGCACTCTATACTGCGTACAGCCCTTTGCATTGCATACCATATATATTTCCTCTATGTATCCTTGTAATTCTCAAGAAATACACACACTCCCATCCATGTTAATATATGTCTCCAAAATAAGATCCGGTAATAGATACGAACACCAAATGTATTATCCCACAACTCAGTTTCCTAGGTTCACATCCAAATTTTCTTCACTTTTCAATCTCCATGGTGACGTCATCTATCATCTCAAATAAAAATGATAAAGTGTAAATTGATGTGCTTCTTGAATACCCACGTGGTGGTCGAGTAGAAGAAGGATTGAATCTTCTCAAAGGACTGCTCAAATATGACGTCCATAGTGAAATTGATAGCTAGCTTAGTGTACAACCACACCACCATCACTCCACTGGGCAGCTTCAAGATGTGCTTCACCTGCCTGGAAAATATTTCCTGATAAAATTAGTGAACATCCATGGAGACCATCACCAAGTCCACCATCCTCTCCAGACCAACGATCGCATACCGATCATGGTCACTTATGAGCGATGAAGTGAGGGTGTATGTTATGTTATGGAAGCAATCTACAATCCTTTATTAGTATGGACATCATGTAATATAACCGATGAGAAGTTCACTTTGCGTATTGATGACAATTTGGTACCCATGTAGGTGTTATGACTATCATGTCCACATCGTAAATCGCAACGCCCATTTTGATAAACCTGTAAAACCAAAATAAATAAAATTTTAAATATTACAAATTAGAAATTTCAACTTTAAAGTTTTAAATAAACCTTTTAAAAAGAATTTTGAATGTTTTCATTAAACTTTTAAAAATGAACTTTCAATTTAAAATCAAACATTTAAAATCACTACTACCCAATCTTAAACAAAACAAACAAATCTCCTAAAATTTCATAAATTTTTAGGAGGATTTCCAATTTTGGGTTCATTGTGAAATGGTCACAACAACGTGGTTGATGAAATCATTTTGGTGGGCAACCTTCAACGCAAAAAGGTGCTCTGTAGAAAAGTACAGAAGGAGAAATAGGTTGCTAGTAAAGCCAAAAATTAATACAATGATGCCCTACATCAACAAGAAAATATCATCTTTATCTTTCACGACAACCTCATCTCTCATAGCTCTTGGAACTCTCTCACATGTGTGGAAAATAAGCTCGAGGTTAGGGCCCAAGAACATTCAGTTGAAATTATAATATGACTTCTTCCTGGATAAAATCAAAGTCCATAAATAAACTGGCAGCTTCATATCTACCACATTAGTTTGCTTAACAACTATAAATGAAAAGTGTTGGTGTATGTGGAAAAAGAAATACGAGGCTAAGAATGAATAATGTTCGAACACTACCTCTTCTCCACTCTACACTCTCTCCAACTAGGTATGCATTCTTTGGGCCACGTAATCTACCTAGTCAAATAAAATTAAGTTTGTGCTCACTGTCATTGCCATCAAAGCATGAAATTCTACCTACAAAATATATTGTACAAGTATCACTTGCCATTTATGCACTATATAGTAGGTAGGAAGCCCAATCACCCAATCCAACATAGAAAAAATGTCTGGACTTTCAAGCGCTTTGGCAAAGTCATCAAATCTCCAAACTGGGGTATCTTTATCATTTGATTTTCGATGAACTGGTACAACCTCATAGTTGACTTGTACCTTTCATATTGCTCCTTGATATTTAATTTTCTAAACATAATATCTGGAGGAAGCATCACCCCACAAGCAAACGTTTCTCTAACTGCATAAGAAAAAATGTTGAATAATTTATCTCCCTTTGCATTTCAAACAGTTATTATGGTGGGGTTATAAAATTTTACAATAGCCAGCACTAGTTCTAGGTAAGCATGAACTGGTATACATAGGTGCCAAAAAATCTATGCATGATACACAATAGTCAATGGGCTTTTTGGCATCAAGCCTTGTCAGAAAGCAACTTCTACATTGTGGCTCAATTTTTCCATCCCCTTATTCAACATGATGCAGTCACCGATCTGAGCCAGTGCATCATAATACAAATCAAGCTCTATATCTTGGTTTTTCTTGGATTTTTTAGTTTTCTTGCCTCCTTTTTTTTGCATTTTCTTTGTCTTGGCAGCTTTCTTTCCCATATTTGTCCTTCGGTAGTTTCACTTCAGCACTTTGACGATTATGCAAAGAGATAGTAGTTCGACAAAGCTAAATGATAATCCTGCAATACTCTAAAAAAATGTTCTTGATATTTCTTTGTCTGCAAGCTTCTGGTTTGCCCTACTTATAATTTTTCCCCCAACTACCCGATTTAATGCATGTGGCATGTCTTGAGAAATCCGAACGAACATGATCCTTGTTTCTCTCGACCTGCATGCTTTTTAATGATTTCTTAACTGCTCATCAATCCGATAAAAATCACCCATCTCATCAACCTCATCTACCTAGTCCACCTCATTCAAATCACTAATCTTATACCTAGACCTCCCTATTTGATCCCTTTTCAAATATCTTTCAAAATTTTTAGGATGCAAAAATAATCACTTTACTTGATGTACACCCTACAGGACCCAAAAGACCTAAACCTAGGTTATATAGGGAAATAACTATTGCCTCTATCATTGGCAAGTAGGCCACGACATCAATGTTTGCATCATATTTAAAAATATGGTCCAAGATCCTATCGACAGAGGGGGATATTTTCGTGGATAGTCCACTCACCCCATCCAATCAAAACCTCGGTATCTACCAGAACCATAGTTGGGATGCTCATGGTATCACACCTTCCCCACTAGCCACATTGCACATATAAAACAATTTGGGGATGCTCAAGGTACCAAACTTTCCCTATAGTAAAAAAAAAATCAAAGTCATTAAAAAAAACATCACAAAATTATTTCAAAAAAATAAAATCAAAGCCAATCACACATCGTTCCCAATCGCACCACATTCACACACCTCATCATTTTATTTTGTCATTTTCTACTTTTATTATTGTTTGTTTAATACTTTCATCCATTTTTCTAGGATTGATTTTGTCATATTAATCAAGGTTGTCTTCCTCATGGTATGTGCCTTACATTTTCCCTCATTATAGGCATTGTGGCTACACCAACCATCCACCCTCCATCCTTCATCCAAAAATAAAAAATAAAAGTAGAAATCCTTTGATAGTTTATCTTTCCCAAGTCTATGGTTTGAAAAATATTTAGGTCCTTTTGGTCACTCAACCATACCTAGTGTCTCATTCAACCTACTTTGAACATCATTAGTTCTTGAGTACTATAGGTCATCCTAGTGACCTTGAGTTTTCTTTGAGACCACACACAAGTATCACACATTAAATCAATTTTTTGTGTCTAGGAAAGACAAAATTATGAGTCACTCTCACCATAAAGTGAACAATTTCCCCTACTCATCCTATCATGCACAAGGTCTAAATCCTAAGAATTGATAAAAAGGACAAGCTCCCTCTTAAAGGAAAAAAAATCCCTTGCTCTTCCACAAAATAAGCAAGTATCCCAAATGCAATAAAATCCCTTGCTCCCTACAAAACGAGCAAGTATCCACAAAAGCAAAAAAATAAATAATCCCTTGCTCTTCCACAAAATAAGCAAGTATCCCAAAAAGCATCCCAAAAGAAAAGTTTCCCTTGCTCTTCAACAAAATGAGAAAAAACCCCTCCCAAATAAAGATAAGGGGTGAAGAACTTGAATCACTAGAATTCTTAGGTCCTTAAAACATGGGGCTAACGTCCATCGGGGCTATAGATGCTTGATTGGTAGTGAAGTACACCCTGCGTGGTGACACATCTATCATATTAGTAACCTTTTTTGTATAGATCTATGAACGCTTTCGGACGAGCTAGCTTATTGGTATAATTCACACGTGATGAGTTTGAACTTGTCCAAAATAAAAAAATGAATATTCATTGCAAACACAGTTTGTATTTTTGAAACTTGAATAACTTGGTTCATCTTAGGAGCTTCAAGTTCCTACTTGATTAGTAGATGAGTTTTATTGATAGCACTAAGGTGTTTGAGCTTCCTAAAAGCACTGTTAGATTCTTCTTTTCTAAAATAAGTGAAATAACAAGTCATGTCATCTTGTCCTCCATAGTAGCACATTTCTTACAAAAGCATTACACCACATCCACTCACATCCATTCCCTATGTATGTTAGTATTATTAGGTTGATACCCTTGATTAATTGATTAAATTCTTGAATAATGATGTGTCTAAGAATTTTTTTGGAAAGATAATCAAAAGTATATGCATACACTCATTACATCCATCAACATGCATTCATTCAATAAATCATTTCCTCAAATCACAAGCACATACAAGACACATCTAACCATCCACCAACTAAAATATATCAAAATATCACATCTTTCCTCTTCACCATATCAAACAATTCAACAATTTGGAGGTAATCAAGGTATCCTACCTTCCCAACTTATCAATCAATTCAAACACTTCAATTAGACATAATCAAATCAATTACATCAATTGATCAATGAAATACAAAAATAAGAAAACAATATGAGGGAAATCAAGCTATCACACCTTTGCCACCAATAGAATTCAAATAATGTAATCAAATTAATCAAATCCAATCAATAAATTAATCAATCAAGAAAAATGATCAATCTATCAATCAAGAAACAAGCTCAATCAATACAACATTAATCAATCAACATGGGGGCAATTAAGGTATCGCACTTGCCCTCTCAAAACAATAAAAAACTTGGTATCATAAAACCCCTCCAAGAAACTTTGCCAAAGGCTATCATCAAACCCCTCTCTACTAGGGCATATAGCAAAAAAAAATTAAACCACTTTGGTATGCACCATGTCACTATACGGGTTTACATGCGATGACTGCAATCGAGGTGGTAAAATTGACCTCCATATTTGAATGATTCTAGTATCACACGCATACCCTCATTGGCTAGCTCATCTACCTCATTACAAGTGCTCATCATTTGTTGGCAATTTTGGGTTTGAGATCCTAGCTTCTTGTCTATGAGTTGTCATTGATGTCAAAAGGAAATGGCATTAATGTTAAGAGGATGTGTGGGCTTCAAAGGTGGAAGATTCCAAGAGAATATTTTTAAGAGAATCCGGAGAGATTCCATTGGATAGGGTTTTTATTAAAACCAATGGAGGTTATCTTTATTATTTATTTAATTATTATTTAAAGCCCTTCAAGGTTTTAATTAATTAATTATTTAATTAATTAAGGGAGAAATTATTTTTAATTTATTAAAAATACTTAAAGGTTTTTAAACCTTTTTTTTATTCTTAATTTATTAAAATTATTTAAGGGTTTTTAAACCCTTTTTGAAAAGACTTTTGATTCATTTGGAAATGGTCTTTATTTCCGTCGACGTCAAGGTGTCTTCAAAGAGACTATTTATTCTCCAACTCTTAAGGTTGGAAGGCTAATTAATTTGAAATTCCTCGAATGCAATTTTTGTGTTTGTGCTCTGTATTCGCTGCGATTGAAGGAAGACTTAGAAGCACGTGCGGTTGAAAAGTATTTGGGAGTTTTTTTTTCGAGGGTGAAGTGAAGGGAAGTTCACTTGTGAACTTCGTAGCCCGCGTGGGCTAGTGGCAGCGAAGGCTGCTGTTGGGCGCTGCATTGGTGGAGGTCACCGTTTCGAGTCTCGCGAGGGTGCTTTGCTAAAGTAACACATGTTTTTATTAAAACGTATTTATGCCGCAAAATTCGAAGTTTCTTGGACAACGATTTATAAGGTGTGATTAAATTTTATGAGTTTTGGCTATTGTGATTAGCATTGAATAAAAGCTTAGGAGAAATAAGGGCATATTTCTTTGGATGTATTTTTAAGATTATTCTTTGCTATGCTAAAATTAAAAATGGAGGTATAAGGTGTGAGTCTGTGATTGTTGATTTATTGGTATGTTATGGTGGTTGTGTTTAAAGAAGTGGAGCTAAAAGGTGTAATAAAGGAAGTTTATATTATTGCTCATTTCTTTTTATTATAACCCTAACTTGTTTGGAAGTTTAAGAGTTGTGTGTGGTGATAGCTTGAAGGTTCAATTATCTTCTACTCCAATAAGGTATGGGCACATTCTTCTTATGAGTATGATTGGTGTATGTTTTCTGAAATAAGGTTGGAGTGAAAAGGTATTCTACTAGGTATCCTTTGGCTAGGTGTAAATCCTATTTTCTGGTTTGTTGAAGACTACTTATGCATTGTTATTCTTAAGGAGAGTTTTTGGTGAATGCATAATTTATATTTTGAGATAGTGGAAGATTTGTGCACTAGGGTTTATATTTGTGAGTCTAGCTACTTGCATTGAGTTGGTGGAACCCTTGCTTGGCTGTTTTGAGTTTGATGGTTGAGTTGCTTCCATAGAGGTTGTTTGATCAAGTTATTGCTTTACTTGATTCATGATATTGGGCTTACTCCATTGAGTTGATTTGAGCAAGTTATTCTTTGCATTTGGTGATATTGTGTTGGTGGCGGTTTTGTTCAAATATCTTTGGAGGGAAAAGGATTTCTACTTGTTTCCTTTTCTTGTGATGATTGGTTGAAAGCTTCAAGGTTGATGTTGAGTTGAATGGTGTTGATTGACTAAACCTTGTTTGATGAGTATTGTTGTTGAAACCCTAATTTATGGTGAAAAGAACATCAATATCATTTTTATGTGATTCTTTGCATAGTTGGCAATTGTTGGGGTTTCATGTTCTTGAAAGAAAACATTCTATCCTATCCATTTCAGATATTGAGTTGAGTTTTCAGATTTGAGATTGAGATTGAGTTGAGTTGATTTGAGTTGAGTTTTGAGATTGGTATTTGAGTATAGAACATATTGAGTCTCTAAAAATTCTCTTTATGCTTCTATGAGTTTGACAAATCACATTGGGTCTCTAACAATTCACTTTGTGATTTCCTACTAAGAAAGTTTTTCTTGGTGAGCTTGCTGAGTTTTTGGACAGGTTCCAGTGGGGACTTGTGAGGAGTTTTTGGATAGGTTCCAGTAGGGACTTGTGAGCAGTTTTGGACAGGTTCCGGTGGGGACTTGTGAGCAGATTTGGACAAGTCCTAGTAGAGGACTTGTGAGTTGAGTTTGATAGTTCTATCAGAGAACTTGAGGACAGAGGTGCATTAGTTCTATGAGAAGAACCTGAGGATAGTTGGCAAGTCTTTGAGAAGGCTTGTATGCAGAGGATTTATTTGTTCAAGAGTTGGACATATATGACAGATAAAGGAAGACTTGTACTAGACCGACTGACTATGTTTGGTACAAGTTGCTGAGTTGCTGTGGACGTGATCATAGAAAGCAAAGGTCTCTTAGGCTAAGCATTGATGACAGGAGGTCTTCGGTGGAAAGGAGTTCCACGTGCTGGCAAGAGGTAGAGGCAATTGATCTTCTGAGGGATCATTTCCGGAGCGAGAGGGAAGGTATCTCCTTTGAGCAGAGGCTCATAAATTTTGATTGGTGGAAGGTATCTCCTTTGAGCAGAGGCTCATAAATTCTGATTGGGGGAAGGTATATCCTTTGGGCCAAGGCTCATAAACATTGTAATTGGTAAGGATTCCCAAAGAACTTTGAGATAACTTTTAGAGAAAATTTTTGTGGACGTAGCCCAACCATTCTAGGTGAACCACGTTAAAATTGATGTCACTTTGTGGATGATATTGTGCATTGCTTTGATATTGCTTTGGGTATATTGCTTTATTGTTTTGAAGTATAAAGGAAAAAGTAAAAAGAGGTCTTATACTGTTCACCCCCCCCTCTCAGTATAAGCTTGTGTTCTTCAATTGGTATCAGAGTATGTGCCTTCGAAAAGTTTAACTGCTTGAAAGAAAAGCTAGTAAAGAACACAATGGATCATTTAAGTGGCAATGCAGCACCTATTCTTGATGGGTCAAATTTTGGTCTTTGGAGTGCAAGGATGAAGGTTCATCTAATGGCACTTGGGAATGAGGTTTGGGAAGTGATTGAAGATGAGTACACTATTCCTGAACATGGTCTTAATACTAAAGAAGAAAGGCTCCTACATCACAACAATTCAAAGGCAATGAATGCAATCTCGAAAGGCTTACGGAAAGTAGATCTCACCAAAGTGATTCCCTGCAAGACAACTAGTGAAATGTGGAATCGGTTGAAGGTGGTTCATACAGGTGATACAAATGTCGGAAATGCTAAGTTGAGACACTTCAAAGGTATGTTTGAACAACTCAAGATGAATGATGATGAAAATATTAGTGACTACATGCTTCGTATGGATGAGGTTGTTAACTCCATGAAAGACTTAGGTCTTGAGCTTGCTGAAAATGATGTTTGTGATAAGATTTTAAGATCTCTTCCTAATAGATTTAGTGAAAAGATTTTTGCTATTGAGGAAGCTAAATATTTGGATAATTTGATAAAGGATGAGCTCCATAGTATTCTTGCAGCATTTGAGTTGAGAACTCAAGTAAAGGTTGATGTCAAGAAAGAGGCAGCTTTCAAGGCTACCAAGAAATCCAAGGGTAAACAACTTCAAGATAGTGATGAGTCTTCTAGTGATGAAGAGGCATATTACAGAAAGAAAGGCAAGTTCTCTAGAAATCACAAAAGTATGAAAAATGTAAGATGTTTCAATTGTGGAAAGTTTGGTCATTATGCTACTGACTGTACTGTTCCCATGAATAAAAGTGATGAAGATAAATAGGATTATGAAAAGCACAAGCATCACAGGAAAAACAAAGATGGGCACAACAATCAAGGAAAGAAGTATTCTCACAAGCACAAGAAGAGTTTCTACCTAGACAAAGCAAGTAAGTGTTCTAGTAGTGATAGTGAAAGTTCTTCAAGTGATAATAAAAATGAGATGTTGTTCATATCAGGAAAAGAGGAAGAACCAAAACATAGATTCATTATCATGAAATGTCTTATATGTGGAAATTTTGGTCACCTTGAGGATGATTGCACAAATAATGATTTGGTTTCTAGTATGTATGAGGATGCTTCAGAAAACTATAAGGAATATGCATGTATGGTTTTTGAAAAGGGTAGCACCTCTAGTGATAAGAAATCTGAAAAAGGCTTTGATGATTCAAAAAGCAAACAAATAGAGGAAGATATAGAGGAAGGTGAAGTAGATCTTGAAGGTGAACTTATTAGAGCTCTTAGTGCTTTGAAAAAGGAAAGAAAGAAGAATGCTAGACTCAAGGATAAGTTAGATGAATGTTGTATGGAGAGAGATGATCTTATAGAAAGTCTTGACTTCTCTATAGCTAAGACACAAGAACTCAAGGATGAGTTAGAGTCTAAGGTTCTTGAGTATAGTGAGTTAGAACAGAAAATGGCTTCTTTGAAAGAGGAAACTAAAGAGTACAAGGATAAGCTTTACAAGTTCCAAGATAGCTCCAAAAATGTTAAGTCACTCATCAAATGTCAAAGAAAGACAACAGTTAAAACAGGCCTTGGTTTTGTTAAGCCACATAAGGAACAAGTTGGAGAGTCTAGTAAGAGACTCCAAAAGGAAGAGAGTTCTAATGAGGAAAGTATTTCAGAAAAGGAGTCCTTGAATGATAGATGCACAGAAATAGAAAACATAATTCAGAATGAGAAGAAGAAGTTTTTAGAACCTAAGAGGTCAATTAAAGGAAAGTTTCAAGGTAGATGTTTTGCTTGTCACAGGTTTGGTCACATGGCTTCACATTGCATGGCTCAAGTAAATGAGGTAAATGACAGTTTCGAAAGTGCTAGTTACTTTCAAGGGTATTGCTACTCTTGTCAACAGTTTGGGCACAAGGTAGTTTATTGCAAGGCAAATAACAGGAACAGGTTTGGTCAAAACAGGTTTGGCCAGAACAGGTTTGGTCAGAACAGGTTTGGCCAGAACAGGTTTGGCCAAAATAGGTTTGGTCAGAACAGGTTTGGCCAAAATAGGTTTGGTCAGAATAGGTTTGGTCAAAACAAGTTTGGTCAGAATAGGTTTGGTCAGAACTGGTGGATTCAAAGATCAGGTTTACCTCAGAGAAACAACATCGTCAAGTGTTTCAAGTGTAACAATGAAGGTCACACAATCAGACAGTGTAGAGCATAAATTCCAGAATACAAGAATAGGAACAGTGGCATGATCAGGTCCAAGGATCAAGGCATGGACAAGAACAGTGATGAGAACAAGAACAAGAACACTGACAGGAATAGGAATATGGACAAAGAGTTCAAGAGAAGTCCCGACAAGGAAGTTATAGACGCCGATGATGATCAGTGCCTAATGGGAGTTTTACTCCCACCCAAGAATTAATCACCTCATCAGGAGGTGGGGGAGGGACTAAGCTAAGAGTCTCATTCTTAGTCTCGAGCCCCAAAGGTGACCCTTTTCCATTGATGACAAAGGGGGAGAGCCTCAAGACAGGGGGAGCTGTTTATGTTCAATTTCTGTCTTGATGAGAAGCATGGTTTGCCATCAATGACAAAGGGGGAGATTGTTGGAAATTTTGGGTTTGAGATCCTAACTTCTTGTCTATGAGTTGTCATTGATGTCAAAAGGAAATGGCATTAATGTTAAGAGGATGTGTTGGCTTCAAAGGTGGAATATTCCAAGAGAATCTTTTTAAGAGAATCTAGAGAGATTCCATTGGATAAGGTTTTTATTAAAACCAATGGAGGTTCTCTTTATTATTTATTTAATTATTATTTAAAACCCTTCAAGGTTTTAATTAATTAAGGGAGAAATTATTTTTAATTTATTAAAAATACTTAAAGGTTTTTAAACCTTTTTTTATTCTTAATTTATTAAAATTATTTAAGGGTTTTTAAACCCTTTTTGAAAATACTTTTGATTAATTTCGAAATGGTCTTTATTTCCACCGACGTCAAGGTGTCTTCGAAGAGACTATTTATTCTCCAAATCCTAAGGTTGGAAGGCTAATTAATTCGAAATTTCTCGAATGCAATTTGCGGTGTTTGTGCTCTGTATTCGCTGCGATCGAAGGAAGACTTAGAAGCACGTGCGGTTGAAAATTCTTCGGTTGTTTTTTTCCCGAGGGTGAAGTTAAGGGAAGTTCACTTGTGAACTTCGTAGCCCGCGTGGGCTAGTGGCAGCGAAGGTTGTTGTTGGGCGCTGCATTGGCGGAGGTCACCGTTTCGAGTCTCGCGGGGGTGCTTTACTAGAGTAACACACGTTTTTATTAAAACGTCTTTATGCCACAAAATTCGAAGTTTCTTGGACAGCGATTTATAAGGTGTGATTAAATTTTATGAGTTTTGGCTATTGTGATTAGCATTGAATAAAAGCTTAGGAGAAATAAGGGCATATTTCTTTGGATGTATTTTTAAGATTATTCTTTGCTATGCTAAAATTAAAAATGGAGGTATAAGGTGTGAGTCTGTGATTGTTGATTTATTGGCATGTTATGGTGGTTGTGTTTAAAGAAGTGGAGCTAAAAGGTGTAATAAAGGAAGTTTATATTATTGCTCATTTCTTTTTATTCTAACCCTAACTTGTTTGGAATTTTGAGAGTTGTGTGTGGTGACGGCTTGAAGGTTCAATTATCTTCTACTCCAATAAGGTATGGGCACATTCTTCTTATGAGTATGATTGGTGTATGTTTTCTGAAATAAGGTTGGAGTGAAAAGGTATTCTACTAGGTATCCTTTGGCTAGGTGTAAATCCTATTTTCTGGTTTGTTGAAGACTACTTATGCATTGTTATTCTTAAGGAGAGTTTTTGGTGAATGCATAATTTCTAGTTTGAGATAGTGGAAGATTTGTGCACTAGGGTTTATATTTGTGAGTCTAGCTACTTGCATTGAGTTGGTGGAACCCTTGGTTGGCTATTTTGAGTTTAATGGTTGAGTTGCTTCCATAGAGGTTGTTTGATCAAGTTATTGCTTTACTTGATTCATGATATTGGGCTTACTCCATTGAGTTGATTTGAGCAAGTTATTCTTTGCATTTGGTGATATTGTGTTGGTGGCTATTTTGTTCAAATATCTTTGGAGGGAAAAGGATTTCTACTTGTTTCCTTTTCTTGTGATGATTGGTTGAAAGCTTCAAGGTTGATGTTGAGTTGAATGGTGTTGATTGACTAAACCTTGTTTGATGAGCATTGTTGTTGAAACCCTAATTGATGGTGAAAATAACATGAGTATCATTGTTATGTGATTCTTTGCATAGTTGGCAATTGTTGGGGTTTCATGTTCTTGAAAGAAAACATTCTATCCTATCCATTTCAGATATTGAGTTGAGTTTTCAGATTAGAGATTGAGATTGAGTTGAGTTGATTTGAGTTGAGTTTTGAGATTGGGATTTGAGTATAGAACATATTGAGTCTCTAACAATTCTCTTTATGCTTCTATGAGTTTGACAAATCACATTGGGTCTCTAACAATTCACTTTGTTATTTCCTACTAAGAAAGTTTTTCTTGGTGAGCTTGCTGAGTTTTTGGATAGGTTCCAGTGGGGACTTGTGAGCAGTTTTTAGACAAGTTCTAGTGGGGACTTGTGAGCAGTTTTGGACAGGTTCTGGTGGGGACTTGTGAGTAGATTTGGATAGGTCCTAGCAGAGGACTTGTGAGATGAGTTTGATAGTTCCATTAGAGAACTTGAGGATAGATGTGCATTGGTTCTATGAGAAAAACCTGAGGATAGTTGGCAAGTCTTTCAGAAGGCTTGTATGTAGAGGATTGTTTTGTTCAAGAGTTGGACAGATTTGACAGATAGAGGAAGACTTGTACTAGATCGGTCGACTATGTTTGGTACAGGTTCGTTGAGCTACTGTGGACATGATCATAGAAGGCAGAGGTCTCTTAGGCTAAGCATTGAGGACAAGAGGTCTTCGGTGGAAAGGAGTTCCACATGCTGGCAAGAGGTAGAGGCAGTTGATCTTCTAAGGGATCATTTCTAGAGTAGAGGGGAAGGTATATCCTTTGAGCAGAGGCTCATAAATTTTGATTGGGGGAAGGTATCTCCTTTGAGCAGAGACTCATAAATTTTTATTGGGGGAAGGTATCTCCTTTGGGCCGAGGCTCATAAACATTGTAATTGGGAAGGATTCCCAAAGAACTTTGAGATAACTTTTAGAGAAAAATTTTGTGGACGTAGCCTAGCCATTCTGGGTGAACCACGTTAAAATTGGTCTCACTTTGTGGATGATATTGTGCATTGCTTTGATATTGCTTTGGGTATATTGCTTTACTATTTTGAAGTATAAAGGAAAAAGTAAAAAGAGGTCTTATATTGTTCACCCCCCTCTTAGTATAAGCTTGTGTTCTTCAATTGGTATCGGAGTAGGTGCCTTCGAAAAGTTTAACGGCTTGAAGGAAAAGCTAGTAAAGAACACAATGGATCATTCAAGTGGCAATGCAACACCTATTCTTGATGGGTCAGATTTTGGTCTTTGGAGTGCAAGGATGAAGGTTCATCTAATGGCATTTGGGAATGAGGTTTGGGAAGTGATTGAAGATGAGTACACTATTCCTGAACATGGTCCTAATACTAAAGAAGAAAGGCTCCTACATCACAGCAATTCAAAGGCAATGAATGCAATCCTAAAAGGCTTACAGAAAGCAGATCTCACCAAAGTGATTCACTGCAAGACTCGAAAGCACGAGATTTCGAGCGAAGGAAACACTAATTGCGATGCATTCAAAATCAAATACGCTTATGTCCTAGAAATGTAAATTGCATGAAATGAAAGAAACGCATTGGAAGAGACACAAGCAAATGGAGAAAACACAACCCTTTCATTAAATTCTCTTGATCTCTGTTACAAATACACCTCATTTTTTAGGGGCTAGGAGTGTTAAAATAATTTGACTACAATCGAGACTTAAGGTTCCTCTTTCCGCGTGCCCACACTTGAAATGGACGGGCCAAGATGATGCCACCGTTGATGTCGATGAGTCTTTGACCTCTGCTGCTCCTCCTGTGAACAAATAAACAACGAAGATGTCAGTAGCACCTGCTGCACATAAGAAGTGTTTGTTCTCTAAAATCGCCAAAAGATGCATGCAAATATTTGTCTGAAACAGTGAGTAAAATGACTCTAAATGACCAAAAAACCTGACAGAGGACAAAAAACATCACAAAAATGCCACTGCCACTGAGACAGTCAGCCAATCTTCCTTCAACTGGAATTTGTCCCTGGGCAGGATGAATTCTGACTGCTATTCGTCCCTGGGCAGGAAAAATTCTGACTGCTATTCGTCCTTGGGTGGGACGAATTCTGAGCCGAAGTGGTACTGCTCCAATGTCGAATCCCGAGACCTCCAAAACACCTGCAAACAGAGGGGTTATGTAATTGGAGCCATTTTGGGACGACCCAGATGGTCGGATTCTCCCAATTTGGCCTCTATCCTCGAGAATTCAATGTCGCCACCTGCAAGTTAGTAAGACAACAAAGCGACAAAAGGCATGATAAAATCTGATCAAAATGTTATGAAATTGAAGCTATGAGTTAATCAAACAGAATAACATGAGATGCAACCTGAAAAAATAATCTAGAATGCTTTTGGAATAAAACTTAGAAAGTGCGGGGGTGCCCAAGTGGGCCTCCCACCGTTGGCACTTGATCTTAGTGCCAATCCACTAGGGGTGGGCCCAAAACCTCTTAGGATTGAGATGTCTGCAAATTGGTGGTGTAAGGTGGTCAAATGTTGGATTTGGGTTGGATCCACGCTTCCAAAAGCCACCCAATAACCTCTCTTGTAAAAGAGATTAGTGGATGTGAGAAGGTGAATCAAAAGGATGCAAGTGGGTATTCAATCGGACAACACTTCGTTGCTTAGAATCGCCTCCAATATCTTCTTTTGGGTGAGAAAAGTCCCACCTTTTATAGACCCATGGGGTCTCTTTTGAGAGGGAAGCACAAATGCCATGTGTTGGTCATAGGTGCCATGTGGCAGTCATGTCTTCCCATGAGGGAGGGGAGTCCTCCATTGACTTGGGTTCTCATAAATGCCCTTGTGACAGTCCTCTAACGGCCTATCTATCCACCCACACACGTGTGCGAGGTAGGAGTCATCAACTGACTGTCCTGGGCTGCCACTTGGCACCATTCTTCTTTTTTCCCGTTAAACTTGGAATTCGTCCCTGGGTGAGACGATTTCAGAATTTGTCCCTGGGTGAGACGAATTCCAGTTAGTATTCGTCCCTGGGTGAGACGAATTCCAGTTAGTATTCGTCCCTGGGTGAGACGAATACTGAGCAAAGTGTCTAAATGTGCCAAATTGCTTCCTGACCTTACAAAATTGCTATGAAAGTGGTTAGGACCACTGTTTGACCTCTGAGGGCTGCCCTGGGGGCTGTGTTTGTCAAAGCGATCAGTGTTTGCAGTCACATAATTGGATTGGTGCTATTTTGGTGTCTACAGATGCCCCTTTTTGGGATGCGCTGTGCATAGCGCAGCGCCAAGCAAAAATAGATAACCAAAGCACTAATGATTAGGGTTTCTTGGTAACCTAACCAACTTTTGATGCCCCAAGCGTGGAAATGGCATGCATTCTTGAATCCTTGCTTCTGACGAGCTAAGGAGTTTGATTTCAAGTGTTAACCTATTTTGGTGAGGTGTGACTTGAACTTGGACATTGATCAATCAATATTAGGCAAAGGGCGCAACCTTTTATCCTCAAGGGAACCTTGTGTTCATGATTCACGAAATGCCAAGTGTTTTATTGATTTGATTGTTGCTTGTTTACTGCCCCAAGCAGGGGCATGATTGTCTTTGTCAATGATTCTTTGAATGCATGTCATTTTCCTTAATTGGGTGTGTGATTGTTGATTGGTGACTAAGTGTGACTACCCCCTCAAGCGACGAATCAATGAGGGAATGACCTTCATGAGAAAAGCGACAAGTCGCTTGACCCAAGATGACTTGTGCAAGGGGGCCTTTAGAGGGTTTACCATTTAGCATGTGCAATTTTTCCAACATTTGGACCTATTTTTGGTGGGTGTTAACCCTTTTGGTGACGTCATAATGGGGTGAAAGTGTCGACAATCCGTCTTCCCGTGGAGCGGTCCGGCTATGGTAGCCTTCTTGGGGAAGTAGGAGAGTGATAATTTGAGCCCCGACATCGATTTTCTATGCCAAGAGGTTAAGTGCAAGAGCACTTGTGTCCGGCAATGCTTATTGCTTTGTTTTTATGTTGCATTTTTTTTTTTTTGTTGTTTTTGAATGTGTTTTGACCCTTTTGTGATGTCGTTTGGGGATTAAATTGTCAAAAATCCGTCCTCCCGTGGAGCGGTCCGGCTATGGTAGCCTTCTTCGGGAGTAGGATAGTGACAATGTAAACCCCGACATCAATTTTGCTATGCCAAGAGGTTAAGTGCAAGAGCACTTGTGTCTGGCAATGTTTATTACTGTTTTTGTTGTTTTGATTTTCTTGTTGTTTTTGAGTGGGCTTTGACCCTTTTGTGATGTCGTTTGGGGATTAAATTGTCGAAAATCCGTCCTCCCGTGGAGCGGTCCGGCTATGGTAGCCTTCTTCGGGAGTAGGATAGTGACAATGTAAACCCCGACATCAATTTGCTATGCCAAGAGGTTAAGTGCAAGAGCACTTGTGTCTGACAATGTTTATTGTTGTTTGTTGTTTTGATTTTCTTATTGTTTTTGAGTGGGCTTTGACCCATTTGTGACGTCATTTGGGGGTGAAATTATCAAAAATCCATCTTCCCGTGGAGTGGTCCGGCTATGGTAGCCTTCTTAGAGAGTAGGATAGTAACAATGTAAACCCCAACATCAATTTTTCTATGCCAAGAGGTTAAGTGCAAGAGCACTTGTGTCTGGCAATGTTTATTGCGTTTTGTTTGTGTTGCATTTTTTTGTTGTTTTGTTGTTTTGATTTTCTTTGGTCTTATGCATGATGGTTGATGGATATATGCATGTTGATTTATTTTGATGGATGCATATGCTATGATGAATACAAATGTTTTTGATTTATATGTGATATGCAGAGATGAAATGGATGAATGAGATTTGTGATGTTTGGCTATGGCACCATAGACTGTTTAGAACTCTGTTATTTTGTTTTTAGGCGATTGCTGTGATGCATGACTTTTTATGTATACATGTGGTTTTTCTCTTTTTGTATTTTTTGATGGTATTGTAAGGGTGAAAAGTAGTGCAGTTGGTTTAGAAATGTAGCTAAGGTTTTTTGAGACTCAGACGGTTTTAACTCACTAGCCACGACTATACTTTATCTTACAAGACTTTTGAACAAGGTATGAATCGAACTTGTTTTTGACCAAGCTATTTCACATCCCTGTGTGTGCAATTGAGTTCATTTATGTGGTATTTTTCAGGATACCGCCAGTGCCAGATGGGCTTTCAACCGAACCTATATTGAGGATCACCTAATTAGCTCCACTAACTCCTTTGTTGTATGTAGTTAGATTAATCTTGCGGTGTTATCCAGGATACCATAAGCTAGCTCATCCACATGCAAACATTGATCTATACACAAGTTAATGTGATAGATATATCGTCATGCGAGAAGTTTTCCGCTAGTGACCGATAGGTTATCAACCTAACCGGTACTGAGGCTTGCCTCATGACCTTTTAGAACGCTGAGAGTTCCAGGGATTCAAGTTCCACTCCCTTATTTTCTTCAATTTTATTGGGATACTTGCTCGTTTGTAGTGATAAGATCACTGTTTATTTTGATTTGTTTTTCTTTTGAGCAAGGGATTGGGGAGATGGAGTGATGAAAATCACTATCGTTTATGCCGTTTGATGTGTGCACTATAGGATGTCAAATATTTGATTTTTGACATTTTGCAAATTTTTGATTTTTTTGCAACTATTGAGAACTAGGGATTCTTAGGGAATTGGGTAGGTAGGATGCTTGTCCTTTTGCCAACTCTCAGCATTCTTGGGGTCATTCGCACAGGGGGATGAGCACGATAACCGTTTCGCTTATGGTGACTTGGATTACCCTACAGGTTTCATCTTTCGTTCACACAACTTAGGAATTGTTTTATGTGTTTTTATGTGTGTTGGGATGTTTTGTAACAAGGTGTATTTCAAGTTTAACTCTACCTTCGTAAAATCTGTCTGACTTGATACATTACATGGCTAAAGAGGAAAATGATGACTGAATCACGAAAACTTTTAATACATTAAAAGACCACTGATTCTAGTGCGGTAAAAGCAATGCATGGTGTTTTTGTTGTTTTTGTAAAATGGAACAGTGTGGAATAAGATGGTCTATCAGAGCAATTACAGCCTATGGTGCCTTTGACCTATACAACCACAAATATGCAGCGTATGGATGCAATGCTTAATGCAGCTACATGTTTTTGTATTTTTGATGGATTTATTTTTGTGAATATGAATATGAGGTGCGAGAAGAGCTCTCGATTGATGAATTTGAGTATGCCTAGATATGAGATGCAATTTTTTGTTGTTTTTGATTATTTTTTATTTTTGACCAAGTGATTGTGGACATCCTTGGAGCATTTTGGTGACCAAGTGATTGCGATAATCCTTGGGGCTTTTTGGGTGACCAAGTGATTGCGATAATCCTTGGAGCTTTTTTGGGTGACCAAGTGATTGCGATAATCCTTGGAGCTTTTGGGGGTGACCAAGTGATTGCGATAATCCTTGGAGCCTTTTTTTTTTTTTGGGGGTGACCAAGTGATTGCGATAATCCTTGGAGCTTTTTTTGGTTTGACCAAGTGATTGCGATAATCCTTGGAGCTTTTTGGGTTTTGACCAAGTGATTGCGATAATCCTTGGAGCTTTTTGGGTTTTGACCAAGTGATTGCGATAATCCTTGGATCTTTTTGGTTTGACCAAGTGATTGCGATAATCCTTGGAGCTTTTGTGTTTTGACCAAGTGATTGCGATAATCCTTGGAGCTTTTTGGTTTGACCAAGTGATTGCGATAATCCTTGGAGCTTTTTGGTTTGACCAAGTGATTGCGATAATCCTTGGAGCTTTTGTGTTTTTGACCAAGCGATTTTATGGATCCTTGGAGCGTTTTTGGGATATGGCTCTCTTAGATATAAAATGGTCACAAATGACTGATATTCAAGGGTTTTGTTTCCTTGATACCATCGAAAGAAGCTAGCCGGTACGTCCCAGGTCCAATTTTGCTATCAATGACATATGGACCTAACCAATTTGCCGCAAACTTGTCCCTTAAGTGCGACGACAAATTAGAGTTCTGTTGGTTTTCCTTCAAAACCAAATCACCAACCCGAAAGTCCCTTAGGTGAACTTTCATGTTGTAAGCTTTCTTAAGCCGCTTTTGGTAGATACGTAAGTGCTCGAGAGCATTAACGCGTCGTTCGTCAAGCAACGTAAGTTGGTCTAACCGGGCTTGCCGTGCAGTGTCATCATCGATGAATTTTTGCATTGATATGCGTAGGGAAGGAATTTCCAACTCGAGAGGCATTACTGCCTCTGAGCCATACACGAGCAAAAACGGAGTTGCCCCAGTTGGCATCTGAATGCTAGTGCGGTAAGCCCAAAGCGCAAGTGGGATTTGTATGTGACAATCCTTATGACTGTCTGCGACTGTCTTTTTAAGGATGGCCACTAGTGTTTTGTTTGATGCCTCTGCTTGCCCGTTTGCTTGCGGATAATAGGGCATTGAAAAGTTGTGCTGAATTTTGTACTTTGTGGTCAAAGCACGCACGTCTTTGTTCTTGAATGATGGCCCATTATCCGATATTATTTTGGATGGAATACCAAAACGACATATGATGTTATGCAAGATGAACTCCACAATGCGGGGTCCTTTCGTTGAGGTTAACGGAATTGCTTCCACCCATTTGGTAAAATACTCTGTGGCCGTTATGATAAACATGTGACGGCCTGACGATGCAGGGGAGATCTTTTCGATTAGATCGAGGCCCCACTACGCAAATGGCAAAGCAGACTGGCCATTTGCGTATGGCCATACCACTAAAGTGACCACCACATGTACCGTCGTGCGCTTGGGTGACTGCCCAAGTGGACTCTTGCTGGTCCAAACAATGAAGAAGAATTCTGTCATAACTACGACGATACAAAATGTCTCCTATCAAGACATACTTAGCCGCTTTCTGCTTGAATGTTCATTTTGCAACGTGCGTCAATCCAAAGGGAAGATTACCTAACTTGAGGTAGTCTCTTATGGGTAAATACCAGTCCTGTTGATCAGAAACCTCGACAATATGAACAACCAATCCCTTTCGAAGTTCTTCCCTAACAAATGCTGAATGGGATAGAACTTGTATGAATAGCATTGTGTTGCTATTAATGGGAGTGGGGGAGAACAAGGACCCCCAGTTAGCATGTTTCAGACAATCTCGAATTCGAAAGAACTTATCTGAGGATGGTTCAATCTGGATCATGTGGATCCCTAGCGTCAAGTCTGAGCTTGCGCGCTCTATCACGGATTGCGATAAGGTTTTGACTTGAATAGTTGTTATATCACCGAAAAGGTCTTGCGGGATTAGTGACCCCAAGGAGGCCATTGTGTCCGCAAAGTGATTCGATGATCGAGGGAGTGCCTCGATGTCGTACCATTCAAGTTTTGCCAGGAATTTGTCCACGAGGGCTTTATAGGCCTTCAAAACTGGGCATTTGCATTGATATACCCTTTGACTTGATTGACTATTAACATCGAATCACCAAAGATATTCAATCGTTTGATGTTCATGGCAATTGTTGTTTGAAGACCTAGGAGCAAGGCTTCATATTCTGCATTATTGTTGGTGCACTGGAAGTTTAATTTAAATGATAGGGGCATTGGAGCACCCTGCAGTGTGAAGAATACAATTCCTGCGCCACCACCTTGCTCGCATTTAGAACCATCGAAGAATAGGGTTATGTCGGCCTGTGACTCAGGCTCATCAAAATCTGGCAATTCTGAGACATGGAAGACCCCATCATCGGGTAGTTCTATGACCAGAGGCTGATCGTCTTCAAGAGGAGCCTATGCTAGTTGATCCGCTATGACTTGTCCTTTGATAGATTTTTTCCCAATGAACTCAATGTCAAATTTCATCAACAACATGATCCATTTCGTCGTGCGACTACTATGATAAGTATGACTCATCATGTATCGCAATGGATTCTCCTTAGACACAACATACGTAGTGTTGCTCAGCATGTAGTGGCATAGCTTTTTGGTAGCAAACACCACCGCCAGCGAGTTTCTCAACATATGCATAGTTAAGTTCGTAGCCCGACCGGGGTGCGGCTAAGATAGTAAGTAGCTCTGTTCTTTGTGAAGTTCATTCTTCCGGGCTAGCATGGCGCCCGGTGCCACCTCGATAGGCTGAGATGTATAAGTAGAACGACACTCCTGGTCTAGGCGGTGCCAATACTGGCGGTGAAGCCAAGTATTGTTTGATTTCGTCAAAGGCTGACTGGAACTCGTCATCCCAGTGAAATGTAACTCCCTTGTGCAATAATTTGTTCATGGGTCGGCATTTGTCAGATAATTGTGCTATGAAGCGTTTAATCGACGCGACCTTTCCTTGTAGACTTCTGAGCTACTTGATAGTGGTTGGGGGAGCCATTTCAAGGATTGCCTTGACTTTCTTTGGGTCCACTTCGATGCCTCATTTTGAGACTATAAAACCCAAGAGTTTTCTAGATGTGACGTCAAATACGCACTTCTTGGGATTCAGTCTGACCTTATGCTCTATGGCGATCGAGAATCTTGCTTAAGTCACCGAGATGATCTGAGCGCAAAAGAGACTTGGCTAACAAATCATCCATGTAATCTTCCAAAGTTTTGTGCATGTAATCGTGGAAGATGTATGTCATGGCACGTTGGTAGGTAGCACCAGCATTTTTAAGGCCAAAAGGCATGACCTTATAACAAAATTTCCCCCAAGGCCTTGTGAACGCCGTTTTAAGTTGGTCTTCAGGATTGATACGAATTTGGTTGTATCCTGAGAAGCCATCCATTAGGGAGAGCATTTCATGACCTGCTGTAGCGTCTACTAGCGCATCGATGCTTGGCAAGGGGAAATCATCCTTAGGACTCACTTTGTTTAGGTCTCAAAAATTGATGCATATGCGAATCCTCCCATCGGGCTTCTTGACAAGAACCATGTTGGACAGCCATGGCGGATAATCCATGCAGATGACAAACTATGCATCCAACAGCTTTTGTAATTCATCTTTGACCATCAAGGCCACTGTTGGGTGCATCTTGCGTAGTTTTTGCTTTACAGGCTTGATTGTCGGATCAAGCGTTAAATTGTGCGTGACTAGCTGCGGGTCTAGTCCCGGCATGTCTCGGTATGACCATGCAAAAACCTCCTTCTTCTCTTTGAGAAGGGCAATGTAGTCGGCTTGCTCTTCAGGGGATAAGCCTACCCCTAGCTTGAGAATCTATGGATTCATTGGGTCTAAGCCAATGTCTACGTCAGTCGTTTCTTCGACTGACATGTGGGATCCTTCCTCCAACTGATGTGGAGTCGGGATCAAATGGATATCATTGGCTGAGTTTAAATTTGTGTTTGGAACCTCGGGTCCCTCTTCAGCCTAAAAAATTTCTTGAGTTGTCCTTGGGGTCAAATGAGGCATTTCACCGAAATGCCAGTACTCTGACGGTGATAAAGGTGAATTGATGCAATCCCAGTCGATGGCATCTATGTCTAGATGCAATGACCATGCTGGATCGACCAGATTGCAGATGGGTGCGGTAAAATCAATGGAGATCATGTGGATGGAATGAATTTGGTCTCCAAAACCGCGGGTGTGATAACTCGATTCTTTTAGATGCTCCCTATACTTTGGATCTGGCTCTACGGGAACGAGCACGAATGGATCTTCCCTAGGTGTGAATTCATCCCTATTTGTGAAAAGGATGGCAGGGTATTTTCTCGGCACTGATGTCATGATGGGATCTCGAGGTGGACGATGCTCATCTTGAATTTGGAGCCATGGATCCAATACTTGGTCCCACCTTGCTGGGTCTACCCACCATTCATGCCCTAGCCGTATGCCCATTTGTCCCATTAGATCTTCATGAGTTAAAGGGCGGTGATGTCGTCGTGCATGTTTGAGATAGTCCATCTCAGTCTCATCTTTTGAATCACTTTCAGAGACCCAAAAATGTTCATTCTCTTCAGCAACTATTGCTTGCGACGTTGAGGACCCTCCTTGTTCCAGTAAGTTAATCTGGTCCCATTGTGGTTGTTCCACTCTTGGTGGAGGGACCTGATTCCCTTGACACTGTATTGTTTCATCTGGAACCTCTAAGGGGAACAGCTTCAGAAAGATGTCCGAAAGTCGTTGATGTTCTCTTTGAGGATTAATCTCTGAACTTTCGCCTCTCTCTAGCAAAGGAGAGGGATTACTACTATTTTCAGGGGTGTTTGTTGACCATGGGAGGTAGTCTCCCAATGTGTATTCTGTATTTGGATTGGCATACGGATCTTGTGCCAATCCCCCCTTGTTGCCTATTTCTAGGCCTTGCATATTTTCAACCAAGATGTCTAAGGGCATGGGGTGGTTGAACACTACTCCTGACTTGTCATATGGCATCTGATATCTTGATTGGCAAAGGACCCACATCCCTTGCTCATATCTGCCTAGCACGTATCCATGCCAATTGCATTGACCGAGATATTTTAGGGCAAACTTTGGGTTTGATAGATAGTTGATGTTTTCAACAAAAGGCTCTTCGTCTGCTTCCTTTTGTTGGCATGGTTCAAGACCATGATCAAGGCCCCCATACACGAAATTCATCTGGTTTGGAGGGTAGCCTAGAGGAACAACTATCCCTATGGGAAGGCGAGGTCTTCCCATGTCTTGTACTGACTCCAATGCTGGCATCGCCACAACATTTTGCACTAAATATTCCCCCAGGCCCGTACTGGCCATTTCAACAGTGATTGTTGATGATTTGGTGGGAGGAAATGGTAGTCCTTCATGAGTCCATTCCATGTTTGGTGGTTCAGGAGTCTTAGTTTCTGTTGTGCGAGGTGTTTCTTCTGTTGATATCATTGAAATTGTGGGCAACCTTTCTTCTAAGGGTTTAACCTCTTCCATGATCTATTTTCCCTTGTCCTTCTGTTGGGCCATGATAGGTGGCGTTGATGATGAAGGAGCAGGTGATGAAGTCTCACCTGGCTGGGATTTTGCCTTGTTGGTCACCAGTGGTGCTTGCGGTATTGGACCCTGTTTAGATGGATTTAACTGGAAATCCAAATGTGTTGAAGGGAGGGTCGATTGAGGCATGAATTGTACTGCATTGCAATACTTAAAGGGGTCTAATTCCATTGGGACTACATGTATTTCTCCTTCATAAGCATACTTTAAGCACTGGTGGGCGATCGAAGGGACACACTTCATGTCCCTGATCCAAGGCCGCCCTAGCAGTATATTATAAGCCATTTCACCTTCTAACACATGGCATAATGTAGGTATTGTCTTTTGTCCTACTTGGACAGGCAGAACAACGGTGCCGACTGTCGAGCATATTGCATCATTGAAATCTTGCAGTGTGTACGTGGAGGTTGTGATGTGAGAGGCTGGCAGCTTCAAATGTTTTAAGGCTGCAGTGGTAATGATGTTACTGGACGATCCAGTATCTACCAACACTATCTTGTACGGGATCCCATTGACCCACGCGATAACGTGCAGGGGTGGATCTGCCATGTCATTCGATATTGTTTTGACTTCATCTTCTCTGAATGTGATGATCGACTCCGTACATTGTTTCACATGTCCCACGAAGTTGTTGAAAGAATTTGTTTCGTGAGGCTATAATTCGATGGCTTTTAAAATGTCCATAAGAGCTTCCCTATGGGGTGCTGACTGTTGAATAAGCTCGTAAATGGACAGCCTAGCTGATGTGGTCCATAAAATCTGTGTGAGTTTGGTCCGTATCGTGACCTCGGGTCTAGGCGGGGGCAATTGCGTTGGGCATTGTTGAGGCTGCGATGTTGTCGAAACTTCCCTTGTAGCTACCTCAGGGGCAACTGCTAGGTACCTTCTGTTCCTTGTCACTATGCTAATCATTCCCACAAATCCTTGCATGGGAAGATTCTGTCGTACCTCATTAATCTGGAGTGGTTTTGCCTGTGCCTCGTGGGCAGGCAAAGGGTCCTTGAATACCCCCATTTGTTGGTTGTTTGGCGCTATGGGGTTATCCACGACCAATGTTCTATTGTCGATCAAATCTTGGATTAGTTCTTTGAACTTCCAGCATCCATTTAAGTCATGTCCTCTGCGCCTATGGAATCTACAATACAATTCCTCTCTGTATCCCCTAGGCTTAGGAGCATTAGGGTCTATATTTTGAATTTTTGGCAGAGTGACTAAATTTGCCACTGACAAGCGGTCAAATAGGGAGTCCCTGGACTCCGTGTAAGGGGTGAATTGTCGCCTAGGGTGACGCTACTGATTCTGCTCCTGTCTTATATTATCTCTTTCATAAGCAGGAGGCACTGCCTGGTAATTAGCATTTTGAGGCTGCATTTATGGCACAAGTGTGGGAACATTTATCGCAACTTGGTTGACTACAGCATGTTGTGGTTGTGTTGTCCCAGTTTTAGTGGTTTTATTCCACTCTTTCTTTTTAGGCTTGGCGATTGCGCCTTCGCCTATCTTAATCTCTTCTATAACTCTGCTTGGCCATACCACTAAAGTGACCACCTCATGTACCGTCGTGCGCTTGGGTGACTGCCCAAGTGGACTCTTCCTGGTCCAAACAACGAAGAAGAATTCCGTCATAACTACGACGATACAAAATGTCTCCTATCAAGACATACTTAGCCGCTTTCTGCTTGAATGTTCATTTTGCAACGTGCGTCAATCCAAAGGGAAGATTACCTAACTTGAGGTAGTCTCTTATGGGTAAATACCGATCTCGTTGATCAGAAACCTCGACAATATGAACAGCCAATCCCTTTCGAAGTTCTTCCCTAACAAATGCTGAATGGGATAGAACTTGTATGAATAGCATTGTGTTGCTATTAATGGGAGTGGGGGAGAACAAGGACCCCCAGTTAGCATGTTTCAGACAATCTCGGATTCGAAAGAAATTATCTGAGGATGGTTCAATCTGGATCATGTGGATCCCTAGCGTCAAGTCTGAGCTTGCGCGCTCTATCATGGATTGCGATAAGGTTTTGACTTGAATAGTTGTTATATCACCGAAAAGGTCTTGCGGGATTAGTGACCCCAAGGAGGCCATTGTGTCCGCAAAATGATTCGATGATCGAGGGAGTGCCTCGATGTCGTACCATTCAAGTTTTGCCGAGAATTTGTCCACGAGGGCTTTATAGGCCTTCAAAACTGGGCATTTGCATCGATATACCCTTTGACTTGATTGACTATTAACATCGAATCACCAAAGATATTCAATCGTTTGATGTTCATGGAAATTGTTGTTTGAAGACCTAGGAGCAAGGCTTCATATTCTGCATTATTGTTGGTGCACTGGAAGTTTAATTTAAATGATAGGGGCATTGGAGCGCCCTGCAGTGTGAAGAATACAATTCCTATGCCACCACCTTGCTCGCATTTAGAACCATCGAAGAACAGGGTTATGTCGGCCTGTGACTCAGGCTCATCAAAATCTGGCAATTCTGAGACATGGAAGACCCCATCATCGGGTAGTTCTATGACCGGAGGCTGATCGTCTTCAAGAGGAGCCTATGCTAGTTGATCGGCTATGACTTGTCCTTTGATAGATTTTTTCCCAATGAACTCAATGTCAAATTTCATCAACAACATGATCCATTTCGTCGTGCGACTACTATGATAAGTATGACTCATCATGTATCGCAATGGATTCTCCTTAGACACAACATACGTAGTGTTGCTCAACATGTAGTGGCATAGCTTTTTGGTAGCAAACACCACTTCCAAGCCGAGTTTCTCAACGTATGCATAGTTAAGTTCGTAATCGACCGAGGGTGCGGCTAAGATAGTAAGTAGCCTGTTCTTTGTGAAGTTCATTATTCCGGGCTAGCATGGCACCCAGTGCCACCTCGGTAGCTGAGATGTATAAGTAGAACGGCACTCCTGGTCTATGCGGTGCCAATATCGGTGGTGAAGCCAAGTATTGTTTGATTTCGTCAAAGGCTGACTGGAACTCGTCATCCCAGTGAAATGTAACTCCCTTGTGCAATAATTTGTTCATGGGTCGGTATTTGTCAGATAATTGTGCTATGAAGCGTTTAATCGACGTGACCTTTCCTTGTAGACTTCTGAGCTTCTTGATAGTGGTTGGGGGAGCCATTTCAAGGATTGCCTTGACTTTCTTTGGGTCCACTTTGATGCCTCATTTTGAGACTATAAAACCCAAGAGTTTTCTGGATGTGACGTCAAATACGCACTTCTTGGGATTCAGTCTGACCTTATGCTCTATGGCGATCGAGAATCTTGCTTAAGTCACCGAGATGATCTAAGCGCAAAAGAGACTTGGCTAACAAATCATCCATGTAATCTTCCAAAGTTTTGTGCATGTAATCGTGGAAGATGTATGTCATGGCACGTTGGTAGGTAGCACCAGCATTTTTAAGGCCAAAAGGCATGACCTTATAACAAAATGTCCCCCAAGGCCTTGTGAACGCCGTTTTAAGTTGGTCTTCAGGATTGATACGAATTTGGTTGTATCCTGAGAAGCCATCCATTAGGGAGAGCATTTCATGACCTGCTGTAGCGTCTACTAGCGCATTGATGCTTGGCAAAGGGAAATCATCCTTAGGACTCACTTTTTTTAGGTCTCAAAAATTGATGCATATGTGAATCCTCCCATCGGGCTTCTTGACAGGAACCATGTTGGACAGCCATGGCGGATAATCCATGCAGATGACAAACTGTGCATCCAACAGCTTTTGTAATTCGTCTTTGACCATCAAGGCCACTGTTGGGTGCATCTTGCGTAGTTTTTGCTTTACAGGCTTGATTGTCGGATCAAGCGTTAAATTGTGCGTGACTAGCTGCGGGTCTAGTCCCAGCATGTCTCGGTATGACCATGCAAAAACCTCCTTCTTCTCTTTGAGAAGGGCAATGTAGTCGGCTTGCTCTTTAGGGGATAAGCCTACCCCTAGCTTGAGAATCTATGGATTCATTGGGTCTAAGCCAATGTCTACGTCAGTCGTTTCTTCGACTGACATGTGGGATCCTTCCTCCAACTGATGTGGAGTCGGGATCAAATGGATATCATTGGCTGAGTTTAAATTTGCGTTTGGAACCTCGGGTCCCTCTTCAGCCTAAAAAATTTCTTGAGTTGTCCTTGGGGTCAAATGAGGCATTTCACCGAAAGGCCAGTACTATGATGGTGATAAAGGTGAATTGATGCAATCCCAGTCGATGGCATCTATGTCTAGATGCAATGACCATGCTGGATCGACCAGATTGCGGATGGGTGCGGTCAAATCAATGGAGATCATGTGGATGGAATGAATTTGGTCTCCAAAACCGTGGGTGTGATAACTCGATTCTTTTAGATGCTCCCTATACTTTGGATCTGGCTCTACGGGAACGAGCACGAATGGATCTTCCCTAGGTGTGAATTCATCCCTATTTGTGAAAAGGATGGCAGGGTCTTTTCTCGCACTGATGTCATGATGGGATCTCGAGGTGGACGATGATCATCTTGAATTTGGAGCCATGGATCCAATACTTGGTCCCACCTTGCTGGGTCTACCCACCATTCATGCCCTAGCCGTATGCCCATTTGTCCCATTAGATCTTCATGAGTTAAAGGGCGGTGATGTCGTCGTGCATGTCTGAGATATTCCATCTCAGTCTCATCTTTTGAATCACTTTCATAGACCCAAAAATGTTCATTTTCTTCAGCAACTATTGCTTGCGACGTTGAGGACCCTCCTTGTTCCAGTAAGTTAATCTGGTCCCATTGTGGTTGTTCCACTCTTGGTGGAGGTACCTGATTCCCTTGACACTGTATTGTTTCATCTGGAACCTCTAAGGGGAACAACTTCAAAAAGATGTCCGAAAGTCGTTGATGTTCTCTTTGAGGATTAATCTCTGAACTTTCGCCTCTCTCTAGCAAAGGAGAGGGATTACTGCTATTTTTAGGGGTGTTTGTTGACCATGGGAGGTAGTCTCCCAATGTGTATTCTGTATTTGGATTGGCATACGGATCTTGTGCCAATCCCCCCTTGTTGCCTATTTCTAGGCCTTGCATATTTTCAACCAAGATGTCTAAGGGCATGGGGTGGTTGAACCCTACTCCCGACTTGTCATATGGCATCTGATATCTTGATTGGCAAAGGACCCACATCCCTTGCTCATATCTGCCTAGCCCGTATCCATGCCAATTGCATTGACCGAGATATTTTAGGGCAAACTTTGGGTTTGATAGATAGTTGATGTTTTCAACAAAAGGCTCTTCGTCTGCTTCCTTTTGTTGGCATGGTTCAAGACCATGATCAAGGCCCCCATACACGAAATTCATCTGGTTTGGAGGGTAGCCTAGAGGAACAACTGTCCCTATGGGAAGGCGAGGTCTTCCCATGTCTTGTACTGACTCCAATGCTGGCATCGCCACAACATTTTGCACTAAATATTCCCCCAGGCCCGTATCGGCCATTTCAACAGTGATTGTTGATGATTTGGTGGGAGGAAACGGTAGTCCTTCATGAGTCCATTCCATGTTTGGTGGTTCGAGAGTCTTAGTTTCTATTGTGCGAGGTGTTTCTTCTGTTGATATCATTGAAATTGTGGGCAACCTTTCTTCTAAGGGTTTAACCTCTTCCATGATCTGTTTTCCCTTGTCCTTCTGTTGGGCCATGATAGGTGGCGTTGATGATGAAGGAGCAGGTGATGAAGTCTCACTTGGCTGGGATTTTGCCTTGTTGGTCACCAGTGGTGCCTGCGGTATTGGACCCTGTTTAGATGGATTTAACTGGAAATCCAAATGTGTTGAAGGGAGGGTCGATTGAGGCATGAATTGTACTGCATTGCAATACTTAAAGGGCTCTAATTCCATTGGGACTACATGTATTTCTCCTTCATAAGCATACTTTAAGCACTGGTGGGCGATCGAAGGGACACACTTCATGTCCCTGATCCAAGGCCGCCCTAGCAGTATATTATAAGCCATTTCACCTTCTAACACATGGCATAATGTAGGTATTGTATTTTGTCCTACTTGGACAGGCAGAACAACGGTGCCGACTGTCGAGCATATTGCATCATTGAAAGCTTGCAGTGTGTACGTGGAGGCTGTGATGTGAGAGGTCGGCGCCTTCAAATGTTTTAAGGCTGCAGTGGTAATGATGTTACTGGACGAGCCAGTATCTACCAACACTATCTTGTACGGGATCCCATTGACCCACGCGATAACGTGCAGGGGTGGATATGCCATGTCATTCGATATTGTTTTGACTTCATCTTCTCTGAATGTGATGATCGGCTCCGTACATTGTTTCACATGTCCCACGAAGTTGTTGAAAGAATTTGTTTTGTGAGGCTATAATTCGATGGCTTTTAAAATGTCCATAAGAGCTTCCCTATGGGGTGCTGACTGTTGAATAAGCTCGTAAATGGACAGCCTAGCTGATGTGGTCCACAAAATCTGTGTGAGTTTGGTCCGTATCGTGACCTCGGGTCTAGGCGGGGGCAACTGCGTTGGGCATTGTTGAGGCTGCGATGTTGTCGAAACTTCCATTGTAGCTACCTCAGGGCCAACTGCTAGGTACCTTCTGTTCCTTGTCACTATGCTAATCATTCCCAAAAATTCTTGCATGGGAAGATTATGTCGTACCTCATTAATCTGGAGTGGTTTTGCCTGTGCCTCGTGGACAGGCAAAGGGTCCTTGAATACCCCCATTTTTTGGTTGTTTGGCGCTATGGGGTTATCCACGGCCAATGTTCTATTGTCGATCAAATCTTGGATTAGTTATTTGAACTTCCAGCATCCATTTAAGTCACGTCCTCTGCGCCTATGGAATCTACAATACAATTCCTCTCTGTATCCCCTAGGCTTAGGAGCATTAGGGTCTATATTTTGAATTTTTGGCAGAGTGACTAAATTTGCCACTGACAAGCGGTCAAATAGGGAGTCCCTGGACTCCGTGTAGGGGGTGAATTGTCACCTAGGGCGACGCTGCTGATTCTGCTCCTGTCTTATATTATCTCTTTCATAAGCAGGAGGCACTGCCTGGTAATTAGCATTTTGAGGCTGCATTTATGGCACAGGTGTGGGAACATTTATCGCAACTTGGTTGACTACAGCATGTTGTGGTTGTGTTGTCCCAGTTTTAGTGGTTTTATTCCACTCTTTCTTTTTAGGCTTGGCGATTGCGCCTTCGCCTATCTTAATCTCTTCTATAACTCTGGCTTGCGCCAAAGCTTCTTCTAAGCTGTCGTATTATCGCAACAAAAATATACCAAAGATTGATTTTAAGAAACTTTTTGTGAACATCTACGTGAGATCATACATAGGGGGATGGTAGGGTAACTTAGAAAGCAAATCTCTCCATCGATTCCCATATGCTGCCATTGTTTCTTCCTCAAATTGCCTGAGGCTCGCCAGATCACTCAGTGATGCTTTCTTCCTTGTGTTGAAGGCAAAGCGTTCAAGAAATGCATCTACTAATTGATCTAAGTTGCTTATGCTATGTTTAGGTAGTTGTGTGAACCAATCCGAGGTAGGGCCTACGAATGTGGTTATGAATGTTCTAAGCAACAATGCGTCATTGTCTTGGATGCCGAAGCATTGGCTTAGAAATCTTGTAACGTGTTCTTGTGCGTCCTCTTCACCTTTAAAGATTGCCAATTGAAGCAGCTTGAAGTGCTTGGGGTAAAGAGGTGTAGGCACTGAGGGATGCACTGGATTACTGCGGAGTTGATGTAATGTGGGTTTTTGATGCCCAGCAGCTTTTGTCTCCATAGACTCCAAACGCTCTAATAGCGCTTGGTATGCATCGAAAGATTTTATTTCTTCCTCTCTTGTTCACTCCCGTTGTAAGTTATGGTAAACTGGGGGCCTATGGAGGGGTGGCCGAATGACAATCCTCCTGCCTTGATGGGGAGTTTCAGCATATTCTATTTCTGGTTTGTACTCCTCATAAATTTCTTGAGGAGTTTCTGGGCGAGACCCATGACCTTGATCGAGTCCTCGCTGAAGGTACCCATCATTGTTTCGGGGAGTGGCCTCCCTCTCGGGTCTATAAGGTCTCGGAGGCAAAGCTTGACAAGGTCGTGGAGACCTGTCCTGCACCAACGAATTATGCCTCTCATATTGTTCGGCCCTTTGGATGCGAGGGGTTGGCTCCCTCTTAGGTAGTTCATAGCGTAACTCATCTGCTTCGCATTGCATGCGCTCTCTATCCAAGCGGTGTCGGTACTCTATCTCCTGATGACTTTGTTTAAGCCGCATGATTTGGGCTTGACGGATGGTCTGTCTAGCAACTATTGGGTCAATTTGGTGTACCCTATTTTGCTCAGGAGGTTCGAATGTGTCTCCTATGTGTCTGCCTCGAGTTTTCTGATCTAAAGTTTCAATGGGTCGTTTCCCTCTATCGAGGTGGGCAACATGTACTCGAGGCTCCGACCTTGATGTATGATCATGATACCTAGCAAGTGCAGAAATGCAAGGTTCCCGCGTTGTTTGTTTTCCTTGAGGAATGCGATGGCTTTCCTCGTACTCTCTTTCACGGGTTTGGACAGGGTGGGCGAAGTTAGCTCACCCTGTGTAAGGAGCCCTACGCTCCGGATTTTTTCTTTCCGTCCTGATGGGAGGTAAAGAAGGGATGCCATATCCACGTTGTCCCTCCAAATGGATGGTGTGCCTCTCTAGCGCTCCATCATGCTGTGGCCACTTATGTCTAACCTCAGAAGGCGATTCTCTATTTACATCAAGGTCTACATGTAGGGCATCTTCCCGAAAGGGGCTGCTTTGAATGGGCATACCCCACCGAGGATTCTGAATCGGATTCTTTTGTAGGCCAGACCGATAAGGCGGTATGACCAAGTCCTCAATACTGAAGCGAAGGCGACTTGTGCTTGCTTCTTGTGTACCTTCCAGAGATTTTGCACTTGATTGGGCTTGGCTACGGGTGTACACCATTGCATTGCTTCTATACTATCTAAGTAGATTTTTATCTCGTTTATGATGATTTTTCTTTTTGTCTACACTAAGCAGAAATAAACACACACATGCGCAAACCCTGATTATCTCTTTTAAGGATTATTGGTGTGCCCTAAACTAGTTTAGTGCATTTTGATGTTTTGTTTTGTTTTTGTAGGTTTTGAAGAATGTTTAAATGCATAATGAAGGCTCATATAACTCCCAAAACGGTAGCCCCTTCAATATACCAACCAGGCCGATATACCAACCTCTCTATATACCCACCCTTACGAGAGGGAGACTATAGGTACGTGAGAGCAGAAGGTATGTGGTACGTAGGCGGTACGGAAGGGGGATTGTCCTGTTAATGGCACCTACCATAGAAAACTTATCCTCGTGCACATGGGAATCACCCCAATGACACTCGGTCAGCTTTCATCAGGATTTACGCCTAACAAAAGTTGACAATCGAGAAATGGATGCAAAGATAAGACAAGGTGGTGATGAACCCACCGTTGGTCTTGCTCAATGGCTGGGGTCTTACGACCAGCTCCTTGGTTTAAAATTATTGCATGAAGTGTGTGGGATTCATTTTATTTAATGAAAATGAAACAAGCATAAATGACTGAAAACAATTAAAGAAACAGAAACAAAAATAGAAAATTTAACAGAGATTATGAAAATCCCTACCTCTTCTCTGCCTGGACCAGTTGCTTATGAATTTTTGCTCTGAAAATTTGCAGACATAAATTTGTCCCTTGGTGAGACGAATTACAGAACAAAATTCGTCCCTTCTAGAGACGAATTTGAATTCGTCCCAGGGTCAGACAAATTTCAGTAAAGCAATCACCACAGTCAAGGACGAATAACAGTCAAAAACCAAAAAGGTACTTGTCAAACACAAAACATAGAAATTTGATCAATTTTTGTGATCTTAAAAACTAGGGAACAGAGTCCCACCGTGATCGCCACTGAAAGCACGAGATTTCGGGCGAAGGAAACACTAATTGCGATGCATTCAAAATCAAATACGCTTAAGTCCTAGAAATGTAAATTGCATGAAATGAAAGAAACGCATTGGAAGAGACACAAGCAAATGGAGAAAACACAGCCCTTTCATTAAATTCTCTTAATCTCTGTTACAAATACGCCTCCTCCCTTTTCAGGGGCTAGGAGTGTTAAAAGAATTTGACTACAATCGAGACTTAAGGTTCCTCTTGCCGCGTGCCCACACTTGAAATGGACGGGCCAAGATGATGCCACCGCTGATGTCGATGAGTCTTTGACCTCTGCTGCTCCTCCTGTGAACAAAGAAACAACGAAGATGTCAGTAGCACCCGCTGCACATAAGAAGTGTTTGTTCTCTAAAATCGCCAAAAGATGCATGCAAACATTTGTCTAAAACAGTGAGTAAAATGACTCTAAATGACCTGAAAACCTGACAGAGGACAGAAAACATCACCAGAAGGCCACTGCCACTGAGACAGTTGGCCAATCTGCCTTCAACTAGAATTCATCCCTGGGTAGGATGAATTTCGACTGCTATTCGTCCCTGGGTGGGACGAATTCTGACTGCTATTTGTCCCTGGGTGGGACGAATTCTGAGCCGAAGTGGTACTGCTCCAATGTCGAATCCCGAGACCTCCAAAACACCATAAAATAGAGGGGTTATGTAATTGGGTCCATTTTGGGATGACCCAGATGGTCGGATTCTCCCAATTTGGCCTCTATCCTCAAGAATTCGATGTCGCCACCTGCAAGTTAGTAAGACAACAAAGCGACAAAAGGCATGATAAAATCTGATCAAAATGTTATGAAATTGAAGCTATGAGTTAATCAAACATAATAACATGAGATGCAACTTGAAACAATAATCTAGAATGCTTTTGGAATAAAGCTTATAAAGTGCAGGGGTGCCCAAGTAGGCCTCTCACCGTTGGCACTTGATCTTGGCGCCAATCCACTAGGGATGGGCCCAAAACCTCTTAGGATTGAGATGTCTGCAAATTGGTGGTGTAATGTGGTCAAATGTTGGATTTGGGTTGGATCCACGCTTCCAAAATCCACCCAATAACCTCTCTTGTAAAAGAGATTAGTGGATGTGAGAAGGTGAATCAAAAGGATGCAAGTGGGTATTCAATCGGACAACACTTCATTACTAGAATAGAATCGCCTCCCAAGCTTCCTTCTTTTGGGTGAGAAAAGTCCCACCTTTTCTAGACCCATGGGGTCTCTTTTGAGAGGGAAGCACAAATGCCATGTTTTGGTCATAGGTTCCATGTGGCAATCATGTCTTCCCATGAGGGAGGGGAGTCCTCCATTGACTTGGGTTCTCATAACTGCCCTTGTGACAGTCCTCTAACGGCCTATCTATCCACCCACACACGTGTGCGAGGCAGGGGTCATCAACTGACTGTCCTGGGCTGCCACTTGGCACCATTCTTATTTTTTCCCGTTAAACTTGGAATTCATCCCTGGGTGAGACGATTTCAGAATTTGTCCCTGGGTGAGATGAATTCCAGTTAGTATTCATCCCTGGGTGAGATGAATACTGATCAAAGTGTCTAAATGTGCCAAATTTCTTCCTGACCTTAAAAAATTGCTATGAAAGTGGTTAGGACCACTGTTTGACCTCTGAGGACTACCCTGGGGGCTGTGTTTTTCAAAGCGATCAGTGTTTGCAGTCACATAATCGGATTGGTGCTATTTTGGTGTCTACAAAGACAGCTAGTGAAATGTGGAATAAGTTGAATATGGTTCATACAGGTGATACAAATGTCAGAAAGGCTAAGTTGAGACACTTCAAAGGTATGTTTGAACAACTCAAGATGAATGATGATGAAACTATTAGTGACTACATGCTTCGTATGGATGAGGTTGTTAACTCCATGAAAGACTTAGGTCTTGAGCTTGCTGAAAATGATGTTTGTGATAAGATTTTAAGATCTCTTCCTAATAGATTTAGTGAAAATATTTCTGCTATTGAGGAAGCTAAATATTTGGATAAGTTAAAAAAGGATGAGCTCCATAGTATTCTTGCAGCATTTGAGTTTTGAACTCAAGTGAAGGTTGATGTCAAGAAAGAGGCAACTTTCAAGGCTACCAAGAAATCCAAGGGTAAATAGCTTCAAGATAGTGATGAGTCTTCTAGTGATGAAGAGGCATATTACAACAAGAAAGGCAAGTTCTCTAGAAAGCACAAAAGTATGAAAAATGTAATTTGTTTCAATTGTAGAAAGTTTGGTCATTATGCTACTGATTGTACTGTTCCCAAGAATAAAAGTGATGAAGATAAACAAGATTCTGAAAAGCACAAGCATTAGAGGAAAAAAAAATATGAGCACAACAATCAAGGAAAGAGGTATTCTCACAAGCACAAGAAGAATTTCTACCTAGACAAAGCAAGTAAGTGTTCTAGTAGTGATAGTGAAAGTTCTTCAAGTGATAATGAAAATGAGATGTTGTTCATATCAGAAAAAGAGGAAGAACCGAAACATAGATTCATTATCATGAAATGTCTTAGATGTGGAAATTTTGGTCACCTTGAGGATGATTGCACAAATAATGATTTGGTTTCTAGTATGTATGAGGATGCTTCAGAAAACTATAAGGAAGATGCATGTATGGTTTTTGAAAAGTGTAGCACCTCTAGTGATAAGAAATCTGAAAAAGGCCTTGATGATTCAAAAAGAAAACAAATAGAGGAAGATATAGAGGAAGGTGAAGTAGATCTTGAAGGTGAACTTATTAGTGCTCTTAGTGCTTTGAAAAAGGAAAGAAAGAAGAATGCTAAACTCAAGGATAAGTTAGATGAATGTTGTATGGAGAGATGATCTTATAGAAAGTCTTGACTTCTCTATAGCTAAGACACAAGAACTCAAGGATGAGTTAGAGTCTAAGGTTCTTGAGTATAGTGAGTTAGAACAGAAAATGGATTCTTTGAAAGAGGAAACTAAAGAGTACAAGGATAAGCTTTACAGGTTCCAAGATAGCTCCAAAAAGGTTAAGTCACTCATCAAAGGTCAAAGAAAGACAACAGTTAAAACAGGCCTTGGTTTTGTTAAGCCACACAAGGAACAAGTTGGAGAGTCTAGTAAGAGACTCCAAAAGGAAGAGAGTTCTAATGAGGAAAGTATTTCAGAAAAGGAGTCCTTGAATGATAGATGCACAGAAATAGAAAATAGAATTCAAAATGAGAAGAAGTTTTCAAAACCTAAGAGGTCAATTAAAGGAAAGTTTCAAGGTAGATGTTTTGCTTGTCATAGGTTTGGTCACATGGCTTCACATTGCATGGCTCAAGTAAAGGAGGTAAATGACAGTTTTAGAAGTGCTAGTTACTTTCAAGGGTATTGCTACTCTTGTCAATAGTTTGGGCACAAGGCAATTTATTGCAAGGCAAATAATAGGAACAAGTTTGGTCAGAATAGGTTTGGCCAGAACAGGTTTGGCTGAAACGAGTTTGGTCAGAACAGGTTTGGTCAGAACTGGTGGATTCAAAGATCAGGTTTACCTTATAGAAACAACATCGTCAAGTTTTTCAAGTGCAACAATGAAGGTCACACAATCAAACATTGTAGAGCTAAAATTCTAGAATACAAGAATAGGAACAGTGGCATGATCAGGTCCAAGGATCAAGGCATGGACAAGAATAGTGATGAGAACTAGAACAAGAAAAGTGACAAGAACAAGAATATGGACAAAGAGTTCAAGAGAAGGCCCGACAAGGAAGTTATAGACGTTGATGATGATCAGTGCCTAATGGGAGTTTTACTCCCACCCAAGAATTAATCACCTCATCAGGAGGTGGGGGAGGGACTAAGCTAAGAGGCTCATTCTTAGTCCCGAGCCCCAAAGGTGACCCTTTGCCATTGATGACAAAGGGGGAGAGATTTGAGTAATGGGGAGAGCCTCAAGATAGGGGGAGCTGTTTATGTTGAGTTTTTGTCTTGTTGAGAAGCATGGTTTGCCATTAATGACAAAGGGGGAGATTGTTGGCAATTTTGGGTTTGAGATCCTAGCTTCTTGTCTATGAGTTGTCATTGATGTCAAAAGGAAATGGCATTAATGTTAAGAGGATGTGTTGGCTTCAAATGTGGAATATTCCAAGAGAATATTTTTAAGAGAATCTGGAGAGATTCCATTGGATAGGGTTTTTATTAAAACCAATGGAGGTTCTCTTTATTATTTATTTAATTTGATATTTATATTAAATAAAAAATCATCTCACCATCCATATTAGGTCAAGCATCTCATGGGTCTCATCTGTTTCATCTTTCATCCATTCACCGCTTTAGGGGGTAGGCCAAAACAAAAAATTATCAATCATTCAATTCCCATACCAAGGCAACCAAAATCAATTTCTCCATCCAATAAATGATCCAAAGGGGATACTCCTTTGGTCAATTTAGTTCAAAAATCTCCAAAGGAGAAACCCCTTTGGTCACTTTTAGTTCAAAAGGTTCTATAGGCACTAAACCCCTCTCGTCAACACCTAGAATAGCTTTTTCTTTCCTACACTAGCTAGCCTAAATTCTCAAGTGAACCTTATATCTAGTGATTTACTCTAGTCATCTAGTAGTTGTAGTGATTAGTTATCCATACAATTTAGTAGGATGGGTAGTGTAGACACCGAAACAACACCAATTCGATTATGTGACTACAAACACTGATCGCATTGACACAGCTTCCAGGGCAGCCCTCAGAGGTCAAACAGTGGTCCGCGCCACTTGCACAGTAGTTTTGGAAGGTACCAATCTGGTTACATATCCTCCAAGTCTGGTTCAAGCTTTTAACACTTAGGCAAAAATTGCTTTCAACACTTAGGCGAAAACTGCTTTCAACACTTAGGCAAAATTGCTTTTAAAAGCCTTAGGCAAAAATTGCTTTTAAAAATCCTTAGGCAAGAAATTGTTTTTTTACACTTAGAAGCTGCAGGCGTTGCCTATCGCGATATCGCGACGGTCGCAATATCGCAACATTCGTGAGTTCGCGCTGTCACGATATCGCGACAATCATGAAGTCGCGCTATCACGATATCGCGACAGTCGCGATATCATGACAGTCACGACGCTGCACTGTTGTGATATCATGACAATCGTAATATCATGATAGTCGTGACGTCGTGCTGTCGCAATATCGTGAAAGTCATGATATCGTGATAGGCACGACGTCTCGCTGTCACGATATCACGACTATCGTGATAGCTCCCTCTGACGCCCTGTTTTCTCCTTAGTGTCACGATATCGCGACGTCGTGATATCACGACGGACTCCTGCCTTTGTGCCTGGAAGATTTCAAACATTTAAAGGCGGATTTAAAACATTCAAAAGCAGATTTTAAACATATAAAAGCAAACATTAAAACATTTGCGCCTAGGCAAACATTAATCAATTAAAGGCGGACATCAAACAAACAAACGTGGACATTAAAAGCAAACATTAAACAATTAAAAGACAGACTGTAAACCAATCGAAGTTGGACATTTAAACAACTGGAAGTGGAAGTCAGTCAAGTGCGTGGGCCGTTAGAGGACTGTCATAGAGGCATTCATGAAAGCCCGAGTCATGGAGGACTTTCCTCTCTCGTGGGAAGACATGACCGCCACATGGCACCTATGACCAACACATGGCACTTATGCACGCCTATCCAAAGAGACCCCCTGGGTCTATAAAATGGTGGACTTTTCCACCCAAAAAAGGAGGAAGGTTGAAGCAGCAAAGCCCTGTTAGTTTACGGCCAGAAGTTTTAAGTCTCGATTCATGTCATCCGCATCTGTGATTTCTTCTGTAAGAGAGGTCATCGAGCGCTTATGGAAAACATGAATCCCGATCCATGGATCCATCCATTCATCGACCAAGCTCAGAGATTCTGTTTGTATTTATTTTGCATAATAACAGCGCCAGGATCTTTTGCATAAGTATTTCTTTTGCATAGTTTTATTTTATGTCATTTTATTCTATTTTTGAATCTGCTGTTTTAATCAATTTGTCGATAAATATCAACACGCAGGTTTCATTTCATTTCACTTTCATGAATGTTACATTTTATCATGATTTCGGGAGTTAATTCAAATCTGCTGTTCTAATCATTTTCTTTGCATGTATGTCTTATTTGTTTCAAGGATCAAATGCTTTTATTTTCGATACAGGTGCTACTAAACGGTTTGATGTTTCCTTGAACGCAGGAAGAACAGCAAAGATCGAAGATTCACCAGCACAAGCGGCGACGACATCTTGGCCCGCCCGTTTTGAATGTGGACACGCGGAAGGAGAACTGCTAAAGACAGATTGTAACCGAAACACGCTAATCCTCCTAGCCCTTAAAGGGGACGGAGAGAGATTGTAACCGAATCCGAAATTATATTAATAAAAAGGGCTGTGCTCCTGTTTCTCATTTTATGTTAATTTTGATTCGATTACGTTCATCTTATTTTATGCATGTTCATTTGGTATCAAGTTAGTATTGTTTTTCTTTCGAAATCTCATGTTTTCAATGGCGATCACGGTGGGACCCTGTCCCCTATTTTTTTTTTAAGATTCGGAAACTGATTAAAGCTTGTGTTTTTGTGCTTGCAGGTACCGGGCCGAGAATCAGAAAAAGCCGATTTGGGTGGAAAAGACAGCCGATTTGGGCAGAAAAGAGGTAACGGTTTCTAACTATCCCTATCATTTTCTGCTGTGATATTTCTGTTTTCTGTCATGTTTGCCTTCTTAGGAAAAGTTTTAATCCATTAAAAAATAAAAAAAATAAAAAATCATTTTATTTGTTTATTTTTAATTTCATGTTCTTTAATTGTTAAAGAAGGGTAGAGAAAGTTGTAGTCAATTTTCATGCTTTATTTATTTAATTGTTAAAAAAAAAAAAAAATTCGTCCAATTTCTATTTACTGTTTTCCGGTTTGTAGTGTTTGCATGGCTTAGGGAAAGTTTCTTTTTTGCTGCCTGTTTCATTTTTATTAAATAAAATGAACTCCACACACATCACGTGGTAAATTAAACCAAGGAGCTGGTCGTAAAACCCCAGCCCTTGAGCAAGACCAACGGTGGGTTCATCACCACCTTGGCTTAGCTTTGCATCCATTTCCCCGATTGTCACCGTTGTTAGGCGTAAATCTTGACGAAAGCTGACCGAGTGTCGCTGGGGTGATTCCCATGCGCGCGAGGATAAGTCTTCTATGGTAGGTGTCATTAACAGGACAATCCCCCCTTCCGTACCGCCTATGTTCCACGTACCATCTGCTCTCACGTACCTATAGTTTCCCTCTCGTAAGGGCGGGTATATAGAGAGGTTGGTATATCGGTCCGGCAATGGTATATTGAAGGGGCGACCATTTATGGGAGTCATATGAGCCAACATTATGCATTTAAACGTTCTTCAAAACTTGCAAAAACAAAACAAAACATCAAAATGCACTAAACCAGTTTAGGACACACTATTTAATCCTTAAAAGAGATAATCACGGTTTGTGTATGTGTGTGTTCATTTCTGCTTAGTGTAAACAAAAAAAAAAATCATCATAAACAAGATAAAAATCTGTTTAGATAGTAGAGAAGCACCACAATGGTGTACACCCGTAGCCAAGCCCAATCAAGGGCAGAAGCTCCGAAAGGTACACAAGAAGCAGGCACAAGTCGCCTTCGCTTTAGTCCTGAAGACTTGGTCATACCGCCTTGGCGGTCTGGGCCACAAGAGAATCCACATCATTCCATGTCTAAAAGGAATTATTGGGACCCTCCTCATTGGAGTATACCCATTCAACACAGCCCCTTTCGAGAAGAAGCTTTACATGTAGATCTCAATGTAAGTAGACAACCGCCTTTAGAGGCTAGAGATGAGTGGCTACAGCGCGATGAAGCGCTAGAGAGGCATAGTGTCCATGAGGAGAGACAACGTGAATACGGTACCTCTTCTTTGCCTCCCATTAGAACAGAAAGACAAAATCCAGAGCGCAGGGCTCTTTACACAGGACGAGCTAACTCTGCCCGCCCCTTTCACACCCATGAAAGGGAGAACGAGGAAGATCATCGCATTCCTCGAGAGCAACATACAGCACGGGAGCCTTGCGCTTCCGCACCTGCTAGATATAATGATCACCCATTAAGGCCGGAGCCTCAAGTAAATGCCGCTAATCTCGACAGAGGGAAGCACCACATAGAAGTCCCGGATCCTCAAAACCAAGATAGATACATCGGAAAGGCGGCTAGGCCTCCTAGAATTAAAACAACAGAGCAAATTGACCTATCATTTGCTAGACATGCCGCCCGCCAAGCGCAGATCAAGCAGCTTGAGCAGGATCAGTAGCAGCTAGAACAATTATATCACCTTAATAAAGAGCGCATTCGATGCCAAACAAATGAGCTGCTCCGCATCACTGTGCCTGAAAAGGTTCAGACCCCCCAAACGTAGAGGGCGGAAAGGTACGAGAGGCACAACCTCATAGTGCATGATAGGTCCCCAAGACCTCGCCAAGAGGTGCCTTTAAGACACCCAAGACATGAGCGGGAGGCCACTCCCAAGAATGACGATGGGCACCCTTCGCGAGCGCCCACTCCTGTTCATCGAGCTCGCCCAATAACTCCTCGGGAAGCTTATGAGGAGTATGAAGAAGAAGAATGGGCCGAAACGCCATATCAAGGTAGAGGAGGTGCTATCCAGCCACCCCTCCACAGGCCCCCAGTTGCCCAACGGGAACGAGTTACGAAAGAAGAGATTAAATCTTCCAATGCATATAAAGCGCTATTAGAGCGTTTGGAGTCTGTGGAGACAAAAGCTTCTGGGCATCAAAAGCCCACGTTACGTCAACTCCGCAGTCATCCAGTGCATCCCTCAGTGCCCACACCTCTTTACCCCGAACATTTCAAGTTGCCTCAATTGGCAGTCTTTAAAGGTGAAGAGGACGCACAAGAACATGTCACAAGATTCCTAAGCCAATGCTTCGGCATCCAAGATAATGACGCATTGTTGCTTAGGACATTCATAACCACATTCGTAGGCCCTGCCTCGGATTGGTTCACACAGTTACCAAAACACAACATAAACAACCTAGATCAATTAGTAGATGCGTTTCTTGAACGCTTTGCTTTCAACACAAGGAAGAAGGCATCACTGAGTGATCTAGCCAGCCTCAGGCAATATGAGGAAGAAACAATGGCAGCATACGAGAATCGATGGAGGGCTTTGCTTTCTAAGCTACCCTACCGTCCCCCTATGTCTGATCTCACACAGATGTTTGCATGGAGTTGCTTAAAATCAATCTCTGGGCTATTGCTACTGTAGCAATACGACAGCTTAGAAGAAGCTTTGGCGCAAGCCAGAGTTATAGAAGAGATCAAAATAGGAGAGGGCGCAATCGCCAAGCCTAAAAAGAAAGAGTGGAACAAAAACACTAAGACTGGGACTACGCAACCAAAACCCGCTGTAGTTAATCAAGTCACGATAAATGTCCCCAAGCCTGTGCAAGAAATACAGCCTCAAAAGGCTAATTACCAAGAAATGCCTCCTAGTTATGAAAGAGATAATAAGAAACAGGAGCAGAATCAGCAGCGTCGCCCTAGGCGACAATTCACCCCTTATACGGAGTCTAGGGACTCCTTATTTGACCGCTTGTCAGCGGCAAATTTAGTCACCCTTCCAGAGATCCAAACTATAGACCCTAACGCTCCCAAGCCTAAGGGATACAGAGAGGAATTATATTGTAGATTCCATAGGCGAAGGGGACATGACTTGAATGGATGTTGGAAATTCAAAGGACTGATACAAGATTTAATTGATAATCAAACATTGGCAGTGGACAACCCCATAGCACCAAATAATCAACAGATGGGGATATTCAAGGACCCTTTGCCTGCCCATGAGGCACAGGCAAAACCTCTTCAGGTTAATGAGGTGCGACAGAATCTCCCCATGCAAGGATATGTGGGAATGATCAGCATAGTAACGAGGAACAAAAAGTACCCAGCAGCTACCCCGGAGGCAGCTACAAGAGAAGTTCCTTCAACATCGCAACCTCAACAACCCACTGTGCAATTGCCTCCGCCTAGACCCGAGGTCACGATACGGACCAAACTCACGCAGAGTTTGCGGACCACATCGGCTAGGCTTTCCATTTATGAGCTTATACAGCAGTCAGCGCCCCATCGAGAAGCTCTCATGGAAATTTTGAAAGCCATCGAATTACAGCCTCACGAAGCAAATTCCTTCAATAACTTTGTAGGACATGTAAAACGATGTACAGAGCCAGTCATTACCTTCAGAGAGGATGAAGTTAAAGCAATACCGAATGACATGGCAGATCCACCCCTACACGTTATCGCACGGGTCAACGGGATCCCGTACAAGAGAGTGTTGGTAGATACTGGCTCATCCAGTAACATCATTACCACTGCAACATTAAAACATCTGAAGCTGCCAGCCTCTCATATCACGGCCTCAACATACACACTATGAGCATTCAATGATGCAATATGCTCAACAGTCGACACAATTGTTCTACCCATCCAGGTAGGACAAAAGACGATACCTACATTGTGCCACATTCTGGAAGGCGAGATGGCATACAACATACTGCTAGGGCGACCATGGATCAGGGACATGAAGTGTGTCCCTTCGATAGCTCACCGAGTAGTCGAAGTATGCATTTGAAGGAGAAATACATGTAGTCCCGATGGACTTAGAACCCTTCAAATATTGCAATGCAGTGCATTTGATGCCGCAATCGACCCTCCCATCGACGCACTTGGATTTCCAGTTAAATCCATCTAGACAGGGTCCGATACCGCAGACACCACGGATGACTAATCCATCGAAACCCCAGCCAGGTGCATCTACATCATCGGCTCCTTCATTACCAACGCCACCTGTCATGGCTAAACAGAAGGACAAAGGAAAAAAGATCTTGGAAGAGGCTCAACCCCTAGAAGAGGTGTTGCCAACGATATCAACTGTCTCAATAGAAGAAATACTTAGCACAATGGAAGCTGAGATTCCTAATCCACCCAACATGGAATGGACTCAGGAAGGCCTTCCATTTCCTCCCTCTCAATCGTCAACAATTATTGTTGAAATGGCCAGTACGGGCCTGGGAGAATATCTGGTGCAAAATGTTGTAGCAACGCCCGCGCTAGAAATAGTGCAGGACATGGGGAGACCTCGCCTTCCCATAGGGACAATTGTTCCTTTAGGTTACCCACCAAACCAGACAAATTTTGTGTATGGGGGCCTTGATCATGGTGTAGAACCATGCAAGCAAAAGGACGAGGACGAAGAGCCTTTTGTCGAAAATATCAATTATTTGTCGAACCCGGACTTCGCTCTAAGATATCTAGGCCAATGCAATTGGCACGGATACGGGTTAGGCAGGTATGAGCAAGGGGTGCGTGTCCTTTGCCAGCCAAGATATCAAATGCCTTATGATAAGTCGGGAGTAGGGTTCAACCACCCCCTGCCCTTAGACATCTTGGTAGAAAACATGCAAGGCCTAGAAATAGGCAGCAAGGGTGGATTGGCATTAGATCCTTATGCCAACCCAAATACAGAATATACATTGGGAGATTACCTCCCATGGTCAACAAACACCCTTGGCAACAACAGTAATTCCCCTCCTTTGCAAGAGAGAGGTGAAAGTTCGGATAGTAATCCCCAAAGAGAACATAAACGGTGTCCGGACATCTTTTTGAAGTTGTTCCCCTTAGAGGTTCCAGTTGAGTCAATACAGTGTCAAGAGAATCAGGTCCCTCCACCAAGAGTGGAACAACCGCAATGGGACCAGATTAATTTGCTGGAACAAGGAGAACCCTCAATGTCGCAAATAGTTGCTGAAGAGAATGAACATTTTTGGATCTCCAAAAGTGATTCAGAAGATGAGACTGAGATGATCTATCTCAGACATGCGCGATGGAATAATCGCCCTTTAACTCATGAAGATCTAATGGGACAAATGGGCATAAGGTTAGGGCATGAATGGTGGGTAGACCCAGCAGGGTGGGACCAAGTGTTGGATCCATGGCTCCAAATTCAAGATGAGCACCGTCCACCCCGAGACCCTATCATGACATCAGTGCCGAGGGAAGACCCCGTCTTCCTATCAACACATAGGGACGATCCGTTCATGCCCGTCCCTACAGAGCCAGATCCAGAGCATAGGGAGCATCCAGAATGTTTGACTTTTCACACCCGCGGTAATGGAGACCAAATTCATTTCATCCACATGATCTCCATTGATTTGACCGCACCCATCCGCAATCCGGCCGATCCAGCACGGTCATTGCATCTAGACATAGATGCCATCGATTGGGATCGCGTCAATTCACCGCTCTCCCCATCAGAGTATTGGCCTTTCGATGAAATGCCTCATTTTACCCCAGGGACAACTCAAGATATTTTTCAAGCTGAAGAGGGACCCGAGGTTCCAAACGTAGATCTAAACTCAGCTAATGATATCCATTTGATCCCAACTCCACATCAGTTGGAGGACGGATCCCACATGTCAGTCGAGGAAATGACTGACGTAGACATCGGCTTAGACCCAATGAATCCATAGATTATCAAGCTGGGGGTAAGCTTATCCCCTGAAGAGCAAGCCGACTACATTGCCCTTCTCAAAGCGAAGAAGGAGGTTTTTGCATGGTCATACAGAGACATGCCGGGACTAGATCCGTAGCTAGTCACGCATAATCTAACGCTTGATCCGACAATCAAGCCAGTTAAGCAAAAACTATGAAAGATGCACCCAACAAGTGGCCTTGATGGTCAAAGATGAATTGCAAAAGCTGTTGGATGCATAGTTTGTCATCTGCATGGACTATCCGCCATGGCTGTCCAACATGGTGCCCGTCAAAAAGCCCGACGGGAGGATTCGCATATGCACTGATTTTTGAGATCTAAACAAAGCGAGTCCTAAGGATGATTTCCCCTTGCCAAGCATCGACGCGTTGGTAGACGCTACAACAGGTCACGAAATGCTATCCCTCATGGATGGTTTCTCAGGATACAATCAGATTCGTATCAATCCCGAGGATCAACTCAAAACGGCGTTCACAACGCCTTGGGGGACATTTTGTTATAAGGTCATGCCTTTTGGCCTTAAAAATGCTGGCGCCACCTACCAACGTGCCATGACGTACATCTTCCATGATTACATGCATAAAACTTTGGAAGATTACATGGATGATTTGTTAGCCAAGTCTCTTTTGCGCTCAGATCATCTCGGTGACTTAAGCAAGATTCTCGATCGCCTCATAGAGCATAAGGTCAGACTGAATCCCAAGAAGTGCGTATTCGACGTCACATCTGGAAAACTCTTGGGTTTTATAGTCTCAAAGTGAGGCATCGAAGTGGACCCAAAGAAAGTCAAGGCAATCCTTGAAATGGCTCCCCCAACCACTATCAAGCAGCTCAAAAGTCTGCAAGGAAAGGTCGCATCGATTAAGCGCTTCATAGCGCAGTTATCTGACAAGTGTCGACCCATGAACAAATTATTGCACAAAGGGGTTACATTTCACTGGGATGACGAGTGCCAATCAGCCTTTGATGAAATCAAACGATACTTGGCTTCGCCGCCAGTATTGGCACCACCTAGACCAGGAGTGCCATTCTACTTATACATCTCAGCCACTGAGGTGGCATTGGGTGCCATGCTGGCCCAAAAGAATGAACTTCACAAAGAACAGGCTACTTACTATCTTAGCCGCACCCTGGTCAGTTACGAACTTAACTATGCATACGTTGAAAAACTCTGCTTGGCAGTGGTGTTTGCTACCAAGAGGCTACGCCACTACATGCTGAGCAACACTACGTATGTTGTGTCTAAGGAGAATCCATTGCGATACATGATGAGTCGTACCTATCATAGTAGTCGCACGGCGAAATGGATCATGTTGTTGACGGAATTTGACATAGAATTTATTGGACAAAAATCTATCAAAGGACAAGTCATAGCCGATCAACTAGCAGAGGCTCCTCTTGAAGACGATCAGCCTCTAGTCATAGAACTACCCGATGATGGGGTCTTCCATGTCTCAGAATCGCCGGATTCTGATGAGCCTGAGTCACAGGCCGACATAACCTTATTTTTTGATGGTTCTAAATGTGAGCAAGGTGGTGGCACGGGAATTGTATTCTTCACACCGCAGGGTGCTCCAATGCCCCTGTCATTTAAATTAAACTTCCCGTGCACCAACAATAATGCAGAGTATGAAGCCTTGCTCCTAGGTCTTCAGACAACAATCGCCATGAACATCAAACGACTAAACATCTTTGGTGATTCGCTGTTAATCGTCAATCAAGTCAAAGGGGAATACAAATGCAAATGCCCAGTTTTGTAGGCTTATAAAGCCCTTGTGGACAAATTCCTGGCAAAACTTGAATGGTACGACATCGAGGCACTCCCTCGATCATCGAATCATTTTGCGGACACAATGGCCTCCTTGGGGTCACTAATCCCGCAAGACCTTTCTGGTGATATGACAACCATTCAAGTCAAAACCTTATCGCAATCCACATGATCCAGATTGAACCATCCTCGGATAAGTTCTCTCAAATCCGTGATCGTCTGAAACATGCCAACTGGGGGTCCTTATTCTCCCCTACTCCCATCAATAGCAACACAACGCTGTTCTTACAAGTTCTATCCTGCTCAGCATTTGTTAGGGAGGAACTTCAAAAGGGATTGGTTGTTCATACTGTCGAGGTTTTCGATCAACAGGACTGGTATTTACCCATTAGAGACTACCTCAAGTTAGGTAATCTTCCCCTTGGATTGACGCACGCCGCAAAACGAACATTCAAGCAGAAATAGGCTAAGTATGTCTTGATAGGAGACATTTTGTATCGTCACGACTATGAAGGAATCCTTCTTCGTTGCTTGGACCAAGCAAGAGTCCACTTGGGCGATCGCCCAAGCGCACGATGGTACATGTGGTGGCCACTTTAGTGGTATGGCCATTGCAAAGCGCATTCTTCGCATGGGATATTATTGGCCATATTTAGAGCGAGATTGTTGCGCATATGTCAAGAAGTGCGTGAAGTGTCAACATCATGCCAATTTGATGCACGTACCTTCCCAGGCCTTGCAGACAGTCCAGTCTGCTTGGCCATTTTCGCAGTGGGGCTTCGATCTAATTGGAAAGATCTCCCCTGCATCGTCAGGCCATCACACGTTTATCATAACGGCCACAGAATATTTTACCAAATGGGTGGAAGCAATTCCTCTAACCTCTACGACAGGACCCCGCATTGTGGAGTTCATTTTGCATAACATCATATGTCGTTTTGGTATTCCATCCAAAATAATCTCGGATAATGGGCCATCATTCAAGAACAAAGACGTGCGTGCTTTGACCACAAAGTACAAAATCCAGCATAGTTTTTTGACACCCTATTATCCGTAGGCAAATGGGCAAGCAGAGGCGTCAAACAAAATGCTAGTTGCCATCCTTAAAAATACGGTCACAGACAGTCATAAGGATTGGCACATCCAAATCCCACTTGCCCTTTGGGCTTATCGCACCAGCATTCGAACGCCAACTGGGGCCACTCCATTTTCGCTCGTGTATGGCTCAGAGGCAGTAATGCCTCTAGAGTTGGAAATTCCTTCCCTCCGCATATCAATGCAGGAGTTCATCGATGATGACACTGCACGGTAGGCCTGGTTAGACCAACTTACGTTGCTTGACGAACGACGCGTTAATGCTCTCGAGCACTTACGTATCTATCAAGAGCGGCTTAAGAAAGCTTACAACATGAAAGTTCACCTAAGGGACTTTCGGGTTGGTGATTTGGTTTTGAAGGAAAACCAACAGAACTCTAATTTGTCGTCCCACCTAAGGGACAAGTTCGCAGAAAATTGGTTAGGTCCATATGTCATTGATAGCAAAATAGGACCCGGGACATACCGGCTAGCTTCTCTCGACGGTATCAAGGAAACAGAACCCTTGAATATCAGTCATTTGCGACCATTCTATATCTAAGAGAGCCATATCCCAAAAATGCTCCAAGGATTATTAAAATCGCTTGGTCAATCCCAAAAATGCTCCAAGGATTATCACAATCGCTTGGTCAAATCCCAAAAATGCTCCAAGGATTATCGCAATCGCTTGGTCAAATCCCAAAAATGCTCCAAGGATTATCGCAATCGCTTGGTCAAATCCCAAAAATGCTCCAAGGATTATCGCAATCGCTTGGTCAAACCCAAAAATGCTCCAAGGATTATCGCAATCGCTTGGTCAAATCCCAAAATGCTCCAAGGATTATACATTGGTCAATCCCAAATGCTCCAAGGATTATCACAATCGCTTGGTCAAAACCCAAAAATGCTCCAAGGATTCTATAAAATCGCTTGGTCAATTCCAAAAATGCTCCAAGGATTCTTAAAATCGCTTGGTCAATCCCAAAAATGCTCCAAGGATTCTTGCAATCGCTTGGTCAAATCCCAAAAGGCTCCAAGGATTCTTGCAATCGCTTGGTCAATCCAAAAATGCTCCAAGGATTTAATCGTTGGTCAATCCCAAAATGCTCCAAGGATCCCTAAAATCTTGGTCAATCCCAAAAATGCTCCAAGGATTTAAATTTGGTCAATTCCAAAATGCTCCAAGGATAAAATCTTGGTCAATCCCAAAATGCTCCAAGGATTCTTGCAATCGCTTGGTCAATCCCAAAATGCTCCAAGGATTTCCACAATCGCTTGGTCAAAAATCAAGAAAATTCAAAAACAACAAAAATCATCAAAAACAACAAAAATTTTTGCATTTCATTTCTAGGCATACTCAAATTCATCAATAGAGAGCTCTTCTCGCACCTCATCTTCATATTCACCAAAATCAATCCATCAAAAATACAAAAATACATAGCTGCATTAAAGCATTGCATCCATACATTGCATATTTATGGTCGTACGGGTCAAAGGCACCATAGGTTGTAATTGCTCTGCTAGTCCATCTTGTTCCACACTGTTCCATTTTACAAAAACAACAAGACACCATGATTTGCTTTTTACCACACTAGAGTCGGTGGTCTTTTAATGTATCAAGAGATTTCGTGATTCGAGTCATCATTTTGCTCTTTAGCCATGTAATGTATCAAGTCGGACAGATTTTACGAAGGTAGAGTTACACTTGAAATACACCTTGTTACGTAACATCCCAACACAAATTAAAACACATAAAAATTCCCAAGTTGTGTGAACGAAAGATGAAACTTGCGCAGTAATCCAGGTCACCATAAGTGAAACGGTTATCTTGCTCATCCCCCCGTGCGAATGGTCCTAGAATGCTGAGAATTGACAAAAGGACAAGCTCTTTCCTATCCATTCACCTCCATATACAAGTGGTTTTCACCACTACCAAATTCCAATCATAGTTGGTTCCCAAAGTTGTAAGGATTTGTACTACACGTCCCTCCCAAGGATGGGTAGTCATCCCCAAGACCTAAAGGGATCAACACCATTCACAAACAAAATTCCAACAAATCATCATCCTAAAACTTTCCATTCACCTTTGATCTCCAAGTTGTAAGGATTCGTACTATCCGCCCCTAATCAGGATGGGTAGTCATCCCCAAGGCCTAACAGATCAATGCCCTTGCTCCATAATCTCCATCACCCCCTTGGTTCCCAACGTCGTAAGGATTCGTACTACACGCCCCTAACCAGGATGGGTAGTCATCCCCAAGGCCACAAGGATCAAGGCCACTCACAAGCCCAAACTCACAATACTCAAAATACAAAATCAAATAACAATGGTTATCACCACTATTCAAAATCCTTGCTCAAAAAGAATTAATAGAAAATAAACAGTGATTTTCATCACTATATAGACGAGCAACTTTCTAAATCATTCAGCCAACAAATATCCCGAACTTGAATCCCTGGAATTCTCGAGCATTCGAAAACCATCTAGGTGATCCTCATTACAGGTTTGGTTGATAGCCTATCTGGCAATGGTGGTATCCTACCTGCATGACGATATGTCTGTCACATTCGCTTTGCGTATGTGCAGACCAATGTTTGCATAAGGATGAGCTAGCTTATGGTATCCTGGATAACACCGCAGATTAATCTAACTAAATACAACAAAGGAGTTAGTGGAGCTAATTAGGTGATCCTCAGTACAGGTTCGGTTGAAAGCCCATCTGCACTCGGCGGTATCCCGACAAATACCACATAAATGAACTCAATTGCACACACAGGGATGTGAAATAGCTTGGTCAAAAACAAGTCCGATTCATACCTTGTTCAAAAGTCTTGTAAGATAAAGTACAATCATGGCTAGTAAGCTCAAAGCTGTCCGAGTCTCAGAAAACCTTAGCTACATTTCTAAACCAATTGCACTACTTTTCATCCTTACAATACCATCAGAAAATACAAAAAAAGAAAAAAAAAACCACATGTATACATACAAAGTCATCCATCACAACAATCGCCTAAAAGACAAAATAATAGAGTCCTAAACAGTCTATGGTGCCATAGCCAAACATCACAAATTCTATCCATCCATTTCATTTCTGCATATCACATATAAATCAAAAACATTTGCATTCATCACAACATATGCATCCATCAAAATAAATCAACATACAACAATCGCATTTATCATACCATATGCATACATCAATATAAAGTAGCATGCATCCATCAACATCAATCATTGTGCATAACATAAAATCATGACATATACACAAAGAAAAAAAAATCAAAACAACAAAAACATCACAAAAATGCAACACAAAAACATAGCAATAAGCATTGCCGGACACAAGTGCTCTTGCACTTAACCTCTTGGCATAGAAAAATCGATGTCGGGGCTCAAATTGTCACTCTCCTACTTCCCCAAGAAGGCTACCATAGCCGGACCGCTCCACGGGAAGACGGGTTTTTGATGATTTCACCCCATTATGGCATCACCAAAAGGGTTAACACCCACCAAAAATAGGTCCAAATGTCGGGAAATTGCACGTGCTTAAACGGTAAAACATCTAAAGGCACCCTTGCACAAGTCATCTTGGGTCAAGCGACTCGTCGCTTTTCTCATGAAGGTCATTCCCTCATCGATTCGTCGCTTGAGGGGGTAGTCACACTTAGTCACCAATCAACAAGCACACACCCAATCAAGGCAATGACATGCATTCAAAGAATCATTGACAAAGACAATCACGCTCCTACTTGGGGCAGCAAACAAGCAATCATTAAATTGATCAAACACTTGGTATTCCCGAAGCATGAACACAAGGTTCCCCCGTGGACAAAAGGTTACGCCCTTTGCCTAATCATGACTGATCAATGTCCAAGCTCAAGTCACACCTCACCAAAATAGGTTAACACTTGAAATCAAATTCCTTAGCTCGTCAGAAGCAAGGATTCAAGAATGCATGCCCTTTCCATACTTGGGGCATCAAAAGTTGGTTAGGTTACCAAGAAACCCTAATCATTAGTGCTTTGGTTATCTATTTTTGCTCAGCACTGCATCACCCGCAGCGCTTCCCAAAAAGGGGCATCTGTAGACACCAAAACAGCACCAATCCGATTATGTGACTACAAACACTGATCGCATTGACACACAGCCTTCAGGGCAGCCCTCAGAGGTCAAACAGTGGTCCTAGCCACTTACACAGCAATTTTGGAAGGTACCAATCCGGTTACATATCCTCCAAGTTCGGTTCAAGCTTTTAACACTTAGGCAAAAATTGCTTTCAAACACTTAGGCAAAAACTGCTTTCAACACTTAGGCAAAATTGCTTTTAAAAGCCTTAGGCAAAAATTGCTTTTAAAAATCCTTAGGCAAGAATTTTTTTTTTTACACTTAGAAGCTGCAGGCGTTGCCTGTCGTGATATCGCGACGGTCGCGATATCGCGCTATCATGATATCGCGACATTTGCGAGGTCATGCTGTCGCGATATCACGACTGTCACAATATCACAACAGTCATGATATCGTAACAGTCACGATATCGTGACAGTCGCGATGCCACGCTATCGCGATATCACGATAGTCGCGATATCACAACAGTTGCGATATCGTGACAATCGCGACGTCGCACTGTCACGATATCGCAACAATCACGATATCTCGATAGCTCCCTCCGGTGCCCTATTTTCTCCTTAGTGTCGTGATATCGCGATGTCGCGATATCGCGACAGACTCCTGCCTTCGTGCCTGGTGGATTTCAAACATTTAAATGCAGATTTAAAACATTCAAAAGCAGATTTTAAACATATAAAAACAAACATTAAAACATTTGCGCCTGGGCAAACATTAATCAATTAAAAGCGGACATCAAACAAACCAAACGTGGACATTAAAAGCAAACATTAAACAATTAAAAGGCGGACTGTAAACCAATCGAAGTTGGACATTTAAACAACTGGAAGTGGAAGTCAGTCAAGTGTGTGGGCCGTTAGAGGACTATCACAGAGGCATTCATGAAATCCCGAGTCATGGAGGACTTTCCTCTCTCGTGGGAAGACATGACCGCCACATGGCACCTATGACCAACACATGGCACTTATGCACGCCTATCCAAAGAGACCCCCTGGGTCCATAAAATGGTGGACTTTTCCACCCAAAAAAGGAGGAAGGTTGAAGCAGCGAAGCCCTGTCAGTTTACGGCCAGAAGTTTTAAGCCTCGATTCATGTCATCCGCATCCGTGATTTCTTCTGCAAGAGAGGTCATCGGGTGCTTATGGAAAACATGAATCCCGATCCATGGATCCATCCATTCATCGACCAAGCTCAGAGATTTTGTTTGTATTTCTTTTGCATAATAACAGCACCGGGATCTTTTGCATAAGTATTTCTTTTGCATAGTTTTATTTTATGTCATTTTATTCTATTTTTGAATCTGTTGTTTTAATCAATTTGTCGATAAATATCAACACGCAGGTTTCATTTCATTTCACTTTCATGAATGTTACATTTTATCATGATTTCGGGAGTTAATTCCAATCTGCTGTTCTAATCATTTTCTTTGCACGTATGTCTTATTTGTTTCGAGGATCAAATGCTTTTATTTTCGATACAGGTGCTACTAAACGGTTTGATGTTTCCTTGAACGCAGGAAGAACAACAAAGATCAAAGATTCACCAGCACAGGTGGTGGCGACATCTTGGCCCACCCGTTTTGAATGTGGACACGCGGAAGGAGAACTGCTAAAGACATATTGTAACCAAAACACGCTAATCCTCCTAGCCCTTAAAGGGGACGGAGAGAGATTGTAACCGAATTCAAAATTATATTAATAAAAAGGGCTATGCTCCTGTTTCTCATTTTATGTTAATTTTGATTCGATTACGTTCATCTTATTTTATGCATGTTCATTTGGTATCAAGTTAGTATTGTTTTTCTTTCGGAATCTCGTGTTTTTAGGTAGATCACCATAAGGACACTTATTCAAAAAACCCATCAAATTAGCCTCAAAAGTCATTAAAAATTACCAAATCTACTCATCCATACATCCAACACATCATCCCATTTCATCTTGTCCCAAATCATATCAATTTGGTAACTCAATTTTGAATGTGATTGTGTTCAACAAAATTTGCTCAAGGCTATCATCAAGCCCTTTTCATTGGATCGCAAAAGTCGAAATCTCTCACAAGTTTCAAATTGGTATGCACCATGCCACTATACGAGTATGACATGTAGTGACTACAAGCGAGGTGTCAAATTTAACTTCCACCTTCAAACAATATCATTATCACATGCATACACACATTGGTTGGTCTATCTAGAACAACAAAATTTCTCATCATTAAGCTAAAAGTAAATTTTTGACAACACATGCCCACTCCAAACTTGGGGTAATCAACATTGATTTTCATTTGTGATATTTACATCCATCAAATAACATCATTCCACCAACCACATTCGGTCAATCGGCTCATGTTTTTCATATGTTTTATTTTTCACCCATTCACCACTTGAGGTGGTAAGCCAAAATATAAATTTCCAAGAGTCACTCAATCCTCGTACCGAGGCAACAAAATTAATTCCTCCACCCAATAAACCAAGTGTCTCTTGTTTTTGCACTACATTGTATTTTGTGTATAGCAGTATAAAAAGGGGTATCCATATACAAAAAACCCTAACATTCTATAAAACCAATCCACATTGCACTTCCTAAGTCCTGCATAGTAAAATAATATGCCCAAGGTCTAGCTTAGGTGTATTTTTTTGCATATTGATCTATTTTCTAGATTTTGTAAAGTCTAGAAAAATCCCCTAGGATACCCTTGTCTATCCCCTTGGAAAGTGCCCTAACCACCACTACTCCTCCTATTGCCACATCTCACACACCTCACTCCACTCTCACCTACCCACATGCCACCACTCCACCTAAGTGAGACACTCTAAGTGACTCACTCTAACTACCCAAGATAGGTGGCTACCCAGTCCTTACCACTTGGCTGCCTTTGCTTACCACCTATCCTACCTCTCACTTTCTAAAACCTAAAAATAGCCCATCATTTCATTTAAATAAAAGGAGGGATTGAACGTACACTATCACACTACCAAAATTGTGCCAGGATGACCACAACTTTCTCAGAGATCAAACCACAGGAGTTAAGTATCATCAAGAAAAGCTCTTCTACTACTCAGTCCCAAATGTAGCCTATGTTTGACCAATCACAAATGTAGCTTGTGTTTACCCAAGTGCAGCCTATGGATGACAAATGCAGTCCATATTTGCATAGGTCCAAATCAAGTAATTCCAAGTCTGGATCAGAACCAGTGATACAAAAAGGTATTTTTTTTTACTGTTCTATATTCTATATATGTTTTATAGATTCCAAAAGTATATTTATTCAATATTTTATAGCTATTATTGTATCAAAACGGGCCTTACATAGTGAAGGCCTTCATGTGTTATTCGCTCATTTTCTATTTGCAAGCATATGTGTGTAGGTGATAGGTTTCTAAAAGATACTAGCGCAAGGATGTCCCATGAGGATACCCAAGCCCATCCAACAATTTTATTGTAGAAAAGAAGTTCTTTGACACCCACCATTTATTTTAATATGCAATAAAATATTTTTCACCTTTTACTCATTGTACTCTAAAAAATTAAGCATTCTCATTGTAATCAGATCCTTCCACACTCAAGGAAAATCATTGTTAAAGGAGACCAAGGCCCCAGTGTATTATAATACAAAATACAAATTTCATTTTAGCGCACATTGTTTGTATTTTATATCTTATTTGCAAAGATTTCATATTTATTTCTTACAAAATGGGTAAGCCAAAACTAAAATTTCCAAGAGTCACTCAATCCTCGCATTGGGGTAACAAAATCAATTCCTCCACCCAATAAACCAAGCGTCTCTTATTTTTGTACCACATTGTGCTTTGTGCAACACGACATAAAATTAGGCATCTATAGACACCAAATCCTAACACTCTACAAAACCCATCCACATTGCACCCCTAGGTCCTGCATAATAAAATAATATGCCTAAGGTCTAACTTAGGTGTATTTTTCTACATATTAATCTATTTTTCAAATTTTAAAAAATTTGGAAAAATCTCCTTGGATACCTTTGTCTCTCCCCTTAACAAGTGTCCTAACCACCACTACCCCTCCCCTTACCACATCTCACACACCTCACTTCAATCTCACCTATGCATATGCCACCGCTCCACCTAAGTGAGACACTCTAAGTGACTCACTCTAACTATCCAGAATAGGTGGCTACCCAGGCCTTACCACTTGGCTACCCTGACTTACTACCTATCCTCCTCCTCACTTCCAAAAACCCTACATATAACCCATCAATTCATTTACCTGAAGGACTAAAAATTCACCATAATGCTACAAAAATTGTGCCTAGAGGACCACAACTTTCTTGAATATCAAACCATAAGAGTCGAGGATCATCAAGTGAAGGCCTTTTGCTACTCAGTCCTAAACATAAACTGCATTTGACCAATAAAAAATGTAGCTTGTGTTTTCCCAAACGTATCCCACGGGTGCCAAATGTAGCCTGTATTTGTGTAGGCCTAGATCAAGTAATTCTAGGCTTGAATCAAAACCAGTGACACAACAAGGTATTTTTTCTAACTACTCTATCTTCTATACATGTTTTTCAGATTCTACAACCATATTCATTTAGGGTTTTATAGCTATTCTTGTATCAAAATGTGTCTTACGCAGTAAAGGTCCTTCATGTGCTATTCACCCATTTTCTATTTGCAAGCATATGTGTACAAGTGACAGGTTTCTAAAAGATACTAGAGCAAGGATGGCCTGTGAGGATACCCAAGCCCATATAACAATTTGATTGTAGCAAAGAAGATCATTGACACCCACCATTTATTTTGATACACAATAAGGGGTTTTCCCCCTTTTGCTTATTGTACTCTAAAAAAGCAAGTATTCTTGTTGTAATTAGACCCCTACACACTCAGGAAAAATCATTACAAAAGGAGACCAAGGCAGCACTGTATTATAATACAAAATATAAATTTCATTTCAATTCATATTTCTTATATTTTATATTTTATTTACAGAGGTGTCATATTTATTGATTATAGTTACAATTGATTAGTCCACACTTGCTCAAAATTGGAAATGAACATTCACTATACATACAATTGGTCCTTAAGAGACTTAACTCCACTAGGACACCCTTAGTATCTTACCACTTATGGATTTGTGAGATGACTAGATGAGTTTGTTTGAGGTCACTAGGATTTTTGAGTCTTTGGAAAACAACTCTAGATTCTTTATCTCTAAGACAAAAAAAATTGATAAGTGAACTCAAATTTCATACTATCATTGCATTTCTTAACACATAATTTTTATTTTTATTTTCCATCATATAGTTAAACCAGTATTACTATGTTGGTGTCCTTAATTAAGCAATAAATACAAAAGTTTTCTAAACAACAATCCATAAATTTTTTTAATGAAAATTAATGAGGCAACACCATTAATTCATTTACATACATAATTACCATATAATATGCATCCATTCATAGTGTATTCATTTCATCACATGCATATACCATTATTCCATCAATTGATAACAAGTTTAAAAAAATAGTAGTAAGTAAATAAATATAGGACATAATAAATACATCGAATAAAGCCATGTATGTATATACTATATATTGCAAAGTACATCATTCACCACTAGGTTGTGTACAATAAAGCTCTCAATATCATCCTCAAACATACAAAGAGAAAAATAAAGGAATCAAAATATATACAATCAGTAGTGTAACCTTCACCTTACTCATTTTAGGACCACTAACCTACATCATCAAGACCTCTAGGTAATCTGAGAGAATGGCCAAAACCATATCCTTGTGATTCTAATGGTTCTCAAAATTAGGGGACCCTTGATCATGAATCACTAGATCTTGACTCGTTTTATCGACTAGATTTGGATCTCATAGATACAAACCATGTTGGTAACACAATGGCATTCTCCATCGATAGATCCTTCAATGATTAAATATATACAACCTCCTATCACTATCATCGATCTTGTGTACCACCTATGCCTAAAGGGCAGCTATTGTAGTCATATCACCTATGTTGTCTTGTATACTCAAAAACCTCTCCATATACCCTTATAGCTCCATGATCTCAGCCTCTAGGGACTACCTATCTACCAAAATGATATCCTTATCCCATTGGAGATTTATTAATCACCTCTACATGTCCTCCCACTCAACCATCATTCTAGCTAGATGGTTTTCCAAGTTGTCTTGCTTTTCCTAGATAATTACCCACTCCTCCTCACCCCATATCGAAGCTACATTTATCTCCTTACCCATCCCACCAAGTCTCCACTAGCATCCATACCACTCATATCCCTCTCACCACCTCCATCGCTACCCTCTATAGCTCTCTCCTCATCGACCCGCAAGGTCTCTCCCACTAGCTTGATTGATTACATCTATATCATCATAAGGGATCCTCCATTGAAGCATCTATATCTGATGCAGGAGCATCTAGTGGTGTAAGGGCAATCTTGCATCACCCAAAAAAACATTTTTTTAATGCCCTTTTTATTCATTAATGATGGTATTTTTTAAATGCCCAATTTATTCATTAATGATTGCATTTTTAAATTCCTAATGATGGTATTTTTAAATGCCCAATTTATTCATTAATGATGGTATTTTTAAATGCCTAATTTATTCATTCATGATGGTATTTTTTTAAAATGCCCAATTTATCCATTAATGATGGTATTTTTAAATGCCCAATTTATTCATTAATGATGGTATTTTAAAACTCCCTGTTTATTCATTAATGATGGTATTTTTTTAATGCCCAATTTATTTCATTAATGATGGTATTTTTAAATGCCTAATTTATTCATTAATGATGGTATTTTTAAAATGCCCAATTTATTTAAAAAATGAATGGTGGGAAAAGGGGAGTTACATTTTCCAAAATATTCTATGGAATATATTAAAGGGTAAACAAAGAAATACTAAAGGTAGTATGGTATGACAGATCATGGCTCCAACTTGTATATTTTCAGTCGATTTTATTTGTAATCAAATTGGCCCTGTGGTCACAGTATTGTAATTTTTGATTCTATAATTTCATTTCATTGAAGAATATTAGAAGTTGGATTTATTTTGAAATTTGTTATGTTATTGAGTATTGTGTGAGTGTTGGGTGGAGTAGCCCTTCACAAAATGGTATCAGAGTGGTAGTTCCTGAGTGTGTAAATAGATTTCCAAATGTGAGGTAATTTGCACTAGGACTTGTGGTTGTGGTTTGTGAGAAAAGTGATCAACATACCTCCATGAAGAAACTGTGGTGGTGGGAGAAATATTGTGGTACCCGAAGAGGGTTTTAGAGCCCTACATAGACAAGTTCAAGAACTACAAGAGGATCTACATAGAGGGTTTGAACCAATAAGAGAAGATGAAAGTGAAGACAAAATTGAAGAAGAAGCCCAATTCAAATAAGAAGAGGATGTAGTAGATCCTGAGTAAGTCATATTATTTAAGGCCATCGCCAAGATTGAAAAAGACCAAAGTTTGATGTCTCTACATTTTTTGGGAATATTAACCCAAAAGAGTTGATCAACTAGATTAATGATATGGAGGAGTAATTTGAGTATGAGTAAGTGGAATATCTTGAGAGGGTCAAATTTGTGATGACCAAGCTGGACGATCATGCTAATATATGGTGGAAGGAAGTAAAACTAGATAGAAATAGAAGAGTAAAATAAATAATAACAATATGGGATCGAATGGTGGAAAAGTTAAAGAGACAGTTCATTCTAGTTGATTACAAGTTAGATTTAGTAAAGAAAATGCAATGTTTGAGGCAGGCAAATAAATCTGTTAAAGAGTACATAGAAGAGTTCTACAAGGTCATGATCATAACAGGTCATTCTAAGGCCAACAAGGAGAAGATAGCCCATTATATAAATGCATTGAAGTCAAGTATTCAAGATGAGTTAATTTTTATCAGAATGACAACTAGAGAAGATGCTTATCAGTTTGCCCTGAAGGTAGAAGAGAAGCTTAATAGAATATTTGAAATAAAATAGAGAGAAAGAGGTCATGGTGGAAGGATTGGTAGAAGACAATATAGATGACAAAATGAATGTCAAAAGAAGAATGGAGAAGTTAGCAGTAGTCAGAACCAGAAAGGAAATAATGCCTACCATCCTCATGAGAAAAATAATTGTGACCAAAGAGTAAGAGAAAGGTTTGGATGTGGACCTGGAAGAGGAGGATTTCGTAGAACCTATTTCCAATGTGGAGAACAAGGACATCGAGCATACAAGTGTCCACAACATAAAGGAAGGACAAATAAGAGACCTGAAGGTAATACATGAGTTGCTTATGTAGATGAAGGTGTTGAATTTGAGCATTCTGAATAGGTAGAAAGAGAAGTTTTTGTCACAAGGATAGACTTGTTAAATGAGGAGAAAGATCCAGTTTAGAGGAAGAGTTTATTTTGCACAAGTTACAAATATGAAGGTAAATATTGTAATGTTGTCATTGATAATGGTAGCACTGATAATCTAGTTTCAAAGAGGATGGTTAAAAAATTATAGTTGGAGAGAATGAGACATCCACATCCATATGAGATTGCATGGTTGTATAAGGACCATAGAGCTTTGTTCAATGAATAATGTTTAGTGAAGTTCAATATTAGTTACAATGATGAGGTACTGTGTGACATCATACCTATGGATGCTTTCCATATGCTATTGGATATACCATGGCAATTTTATCGACGTGTAGTACATGATGGACATGCCAAAAATTACTCCCTAATAAAGGATGGAGTTCACCACAAGTTGAGGCCACTAAAGGAGGTGGAAGAAAATGTATGTAGTAGTGGAAGAATTTGTTTAGTTGATGGTAGAAAATTTTGTATGGTATGAAGCATGAGCATATGTTTTATGCATTGATTTCTAGAGTTAATAAAGAAAAATGTGAAGATATACCAATAGAAGTCTCAGATATGCTAGGAGAATTCCTAGATATTGTATCAAATAATGTACCTAAAGGTTTACCATTAGTGAGGAAGATTAGTCACCAGATGGATTTGATACTAGGATCTAGTTTTGTTAGAGTAATATTTCATTACTTGGGATACTTACCAATTACTCCACTAGATAAAATAAGCTAGAGTATTGCATTACACTACTTAGGATTTATTACTACATTTATTGTTTTACTTTCTACCATATAGATATTTACTATCCTAAATATCTAATGGTAACTAGTGTAAATATCCTAGGGTAGTCAATCCTAAATATAACTCTCTACCTAACCTAACGTGTTTGTTAGCATGGTTAGTGGGGAATTAGTTAGTTTGTCTATTATTATTTTTATTTAAACATTGGTATTCATGCTAATGTTTAGTTGATTAATTGATTATTATTTTCCACTCACTCTCTTGATTACATTGGCATCAGAGCCTTGAAGGTAGGCGGACTAATACTCTGGTTTCGCCTACCCAAGATCGACAGCCTGTCGATCGCTCCCATCGAAGGGAGGATCCTTGTAAGGCTCATGCCACAATGTGGCCTCAGGAGAGGGCCTGTAGGCCCACATCACTGGGCGGCCACGGGAGAAGGCCTGTAGGCCTGACAACATTCTGCTGTTCGATATGTCAGGCCTAATAGACGGACAGAGGGTAGGCGGCCCTCCCTCGATTGGAGAGCAATATTCGATGGCCATGGGACGTCCGACCACCAAAGCTAGCCCTTAGATGACCGGGATCTATGAGTGCAGGAGCACCCTCCAATATTCGACGACCAGTGGCACAGATCCAACAATCAGGATCTGTGAGGGCAGGAGTGCCCTTCGATCATCAATGACTATATCGAAGACCCTAAACCTATGGAAAAACTCATAGGCATAAATCTCGAGGACAACTATAGGTGATAGACTCTAGCAAAGATGCAGTTGGGACATAGAGACACATGGATCTATCAACAAACGACATGTGGCAGTGCCACCTAAATCCTGACGCTGACATGGTAGACTAGCCAAGTGGACAGACCCTCCTACTAATATGGACTACAAACGCTGGATAGACCACACACAAGGTGACACGAGGCAGACTGACCACTAGACACGTGGACCCCTCCGGTCGCACCGCGTGGGCAGTAACAAAAGGGGTCCGACTTGACCCTGATTACCTAGAGGCAATCACGTGTTTATCAACGCGTTAAGGCCTTTAAAGGCCTTATTCATCACTCATAGGATGAATGTGGGATTAATCCCACAGAGCCTATTCAAAAGGCTCGGGCAGTTTTAATACTGCCACTGCAGGCTAGTTTTCAAAGCCGCCCCAGTAGAGCAGTGGTCAAGGCCGAAGCCTTGACAGCGGGAGGTTTTGTGTTCGAACCCCCGCATGGACACTTTTACGTGGCCACATTCAAAAAAAAAATTCCCTCCAGGAGGCAGGAAAGCCTTCAAATAGAAGGCGCGCCACCTCTCTTCCCGTCGGACCAGCTAGCCCGACCGACGGAGGGGCCAGCGCTAAGGCACTGCCCAACGGGAGGTCGGGAGTTCAACTCCCGTCGGGGCAAGAATACTTTTTGCTCCAAGGTGCATTACTACAAAGCGGTCAAAGGTAAATTTTTTTTGTATTTTTTTATTTTTAATCATTTTACTTTATAATTTAATATTTTTATGATAAAAATTTAGTTTTAAATTTTTTAAAATTATTATTTTTTCTTAACTATATTTCATTATAAAAATTTGATTAAAACTATGAAAATATTGCATTAAAAATAGAAAATTTGGAGGGTATTTCTTTTGCAACACAACAAAAATAGTGATTTTGTTTTCTCACCAAAAAGGAGATATAAGACATAGAAGAGCATATTTTTTTTGCAAATTAGAGAACCTCCCATTCTTCTCAAACCTTGTCCATTTTGCACCATGAAAGGGAGACAACAATCAAAACTTTGATTCTTTCTTGCAAATTTGGAAAACAAGGAATCTGAAAATTTTGTGAATTTCATAGACAAAGAGTGCATTTGTTTTTCTCCAAGAGGGGGATAAGACATAAAATTGCACTTTCCTTTTGCAAAATTGAGAAAAATTTAAAGCCTTAGGCCCACAAAAACTAAGTCATGTGTCGACTAGTTTTGGAAGCCTTCCAAATGTGGGTCGTGTGTCGACTTGTCTTGGAAGGAGTGCTCAAAATTGTTAATTTTGCAAAATTCAGGGGAGAAGACAACATTGTACTTCTTTTGCAAAATTGGAAAACAAAGTAGGAGACATAAAAATATCATTTTTTTTTGCACAACACAAATACACATTTTGTTGCAAAAATTAAAAGGTGCATTTTCAATTTTACTCGACACCTTCATTGGCAAATTAGGTGCATTTTAGGTTGCATCCGACACCTAGGTGATAATAATTTTGTGGGCATTCTTGTTTGATTATTGCATTATTTATTTTGCAATTATAAGCCATAGAATCACGAACACACTAAACCCCAAAATTTCACAAATTTGTGTAAATACTTGCACAGTTTTAAAGCCAATTTCACTTGATATTCTCTCCCAAATAAACAAAACCCCTAATTCACTCTTATTTGTTTGGCTTAAATTTCCTCAAACTTTTCATCCTTCTTGAAGGGTGTTAAGGTAGGTGACATTAAATATCTGTTTGAGTGAATTATCTTTTGGTACTCTTTTAGGGTAATCAAAAGAAAGAACAAGTTTTTGAACAAATAAGGAACCTTACAAAGTAGCAATCCTTTGCACTAAGGGGGGATAATTCCTTTCTTCCTTCAAACAACAAATTTTTGACAAGAGGGAAATGAAACTTGTAAAGGCAATCAGAAAAGTAGAAGTCATCATACAAACTATATATTTTCTTTTAGACTTCATAACAGCAACCATGCTTGAAGTACTTACAATAAGGAAGAACAAATTGGTGAACTTTTTTGATCAAATTGCCTAGAAAACATAGTTTTGCACAACTTGTAAAAATGAAAACCATGGCACCATTCAGTGTTGGTTTCAAAACAAGAAAAACTAAAATGGCAAAGGCACATCACAGAAGCCATATTTCTAGTGAAGTGTCTCATACTGATTATGTTTCTGGTTCAAAGATAGCACAAGGAGTACTAAATTGCTAAAACAATTTTATAGAGGGAAAACACGTGTCCCTTGGGCAAAAACACCATATTCTCTTTCTCCTCTTTTTGGCTTCATAAATAGCATAAGTATTTTGTTTTAAGACCTTGCAATAAGGGGTGCTTGTACCTATTTTAGGCTTCATAAATAGCAAATTCTAGGTGTTTGAAGTACGTGTAACAAGAGGAGCGACTTTTTGTGATGTAAAATTGTCTAGGGGCAATATTTGTAAAATCCTTCACAACACTCTTGTGTTGCACACTTTTTGCAATTGAGGGGTAATATAAATTTCTTTTGTTCACAATTTTTGTAAAAAGGGAAGATGGCTTATAAGGGTGCATTTTCGGCTTTGACCGACACCTTAGTCACACTTCCTTCAGAAATTAATTACACTATATTTTGCAACGAGAAGAGGGAAACTTATAAGGGTGCATTTTTGGCAGCGACCAACACCTTAGCTACCTTATATTTTGCAAATTCATATTGTAAATGAATGAACCTTGTATGAAGTGATCTATTCTACTACACCTAGTGATTGCAATGACTGGTAACCCATGCAATTCGATTGGATGATGTGATTACCATAAGGACATTCATTGGCATGAAAATAAAGTGAGGAATGATCCATTTTTTTCTTAGGAGTAGCTAGAGCACTGTGACAGAGCAAAGAACCAACATATCAAAATCTTCTTCACTGTATTGGGGAAGTTATATACTTTACCCAAATATTGTTGTATAGAGGGATATGTATGTATTACCCAAATAATGTAATAAGGGGGGATGTTAGAGTAATATTCCATTACTTGGGATACTTACCAATTACTCCACTAGATAAAATAAGCTAGTGTATTGCATTACACTACTTAGGATTTATTACTACATTTACTGTTTTACTTTCTACCATATAGATATTTACTGTCCTAAATATCTAATGGTAACTAGCCTAAATATCCTAGGGTAGTCAATCCTAAATCTAACTCTCTACCTAACCTAACGCGTTTGTTAGCGTGGTTAGTGGGGAATTAGTTAGTTTGTCTATTATTTGTTTTATTTAAACATTGGTATTCATGCTAATGTTTAGTTGATTAATTGATTATTATTTTTCGCTCACTCTCTTGA